>CAOKZL010000913.1:0-644774 GCA_948472985.1 Iguana delicatissima
GCTTTGAAAACTAGACGCCTTGGCCAGGACAAGATTTTTATAGGATCAATTTTCTCTCACAGGCGATCTCAAAAGGTGTCAAGCAAAGAGATACTTCAACAGAAATGTTTAAAAAACACACACACTTATTCCAAGAAAGAAACATTTCTGATATATTCGAGATATATCTGTATCTATCTAGATCTATATCTAGATAGATATAAATATACACTCTTGACACTGAAATGTTGATTATCATTTATGGAAAACCTAACATCCTAGCATGTCAAGAATTCTGCAAAGTTTTTTTAAATCACAATTTTGTCCCAGCATAAAGATCTGATAATTTATATTATAAACTAAGGAGTACATCTTTGCTTTTATCATTGTGGGGTGGTGGTGGTGGTAAATTTAATAGCAAAAATCATTTGTCTGTTTTCCTTCTCCTCTTGAGACAAGGCTTTATCAGTCTGTGACAACTCTTATCTATGCAGTTGCATCATCTAAATATTACATCTGCCACATGGGAATTGCTCTTGGATATGGCTGGTTGAATCCGTCATCTTCAGTTTTCCTTTTTTTTTCCTGGCCTGAGGTCTAGTTCATTTCAAACTACGAGATTATATTTTACGCAGTTCGCATGAAAAGTACTGTGCATATTTTGTGCTCCTTTCTTTGAACGGATGCTTTTTGGGAGGTCTTACATACACATTTTGCAAGCAATTTCCCTACACTGGTTGATTTTTAATTGCTAGTTTTATGCACACTCTTTCCTAACATTTACTTTGTGTGCTGTTAGCTGTTGAATTCTGCCACAGAACTAGATACATATGAATTTCATGGGTAACTGAGATTGATTCACAAGAGTAAAATTGGTAACCTGAGCTGAGCATATCTGTCCCCATTACTACTCTTATTAGAGATGCAGTACCCATAGGAATTGAATAGTACTTAAATATATACTGGTCAAATTGCAATTTCTAAAAAAATCCACTTCTACCTACCTGGAAGGAAGAGACAGACACAGAGTCTATGGGTTCATTGAGAACCCTTTTGTTTAAATATTTAAACTTGACTTATAGTAAGGTTGATATCAGTGTAATGCATGCAGAAGATGCACTCCCATATGTTCTTCGGCATGTCACAGACAAGCCACCCGAGCCCTGGAATCAAGCTGTACTCTTGACTTTACTCTGACCAGCCTGATTCTATAGAAAGTCTGTTCCCGCCTGACTGCAGCCATAAAGACTGCTCTCTTCCATATCCTTGAGCACTATGGCAAATCAGGAGAACTCCCTTTCACTCAAAAGTATCTCTGGATTCTCGCCAATACCCCTCAGTAACTTAATTCTCAGCACGAGGTTGCTTTAGCTGAGTGCCTTTCCCATACCATGCCCACTGAAAAGGTCTGTAAGCCCTTCTGCAGGTCATGTAAAAAAAACAGCATTGCCTTCTTCTGAGAATTGAGTCCCATCACCTCTGAACATTTCCTCCTGTCTCTTAAAGAATGAATGGGTATGTGACAAAATTACCAAAACCAGTTCCCTCGTATTGTAGATCTACTTGTTCAGCCTCTGTCTAGTGTGCTCACAGCATTTAGAATGCTCTTCACCCCTCCAGACCCGACCAGATCAACCCCAGAGCAGTAACTCTTAATCTCTTACATACCATCCAAAGCCTGCAAAATAAGAACTGTTGGTTTCAGCAGTTCCAGTCATTTGCACCCAAATGGAGTAACTGGACCAAGGGGGAGGGACTTGTCTCGGTTTGAATGTTGGACTAAGGCCATTTTCACAGTATGATATTGTAGTGCTATTATTCCACTTGCAACATCGGCCATTTCCTCGCAGGACGAGGGAATTGCCCCGTGCTGCTGCTTACCGGGTCTTCTGGCAGTCTGGTCCGGTCCAGTCCGAGGTGAGGAGGAGCAGTGCATGGTCGTCGCTCCACACTGCTCCAGCGTCCAAAATGGCGGCTTCCAGTTGGTTGTGGATGTCGACCAACCGGTGAAGCTTGCCAGCCTAAAACCTGCCCTCGCCAGATCGCAGGTTCACATTGGTGCGAGCCTGAGAATCTGCACAAGGGAGCAGGCTCGCAGTGGCGCGCTCTGTGCTTTTGAAAGACCAGAAAAATCAGGTCTTTCAAAAACACATTGGAGGACCACATGGGGTCACTCTGGAGCAGACCGAGGTGTGGATATACGGTAAGTAGTTCGAATCCAGTCTGCTCCAAGGTGCAGACGTCCTCCATGGAGGATGCACTGCATCATTTTAAATACTCCATGTGGAAATGGTCATCATGTGGAATCCTGATATCTGCAGTTTTGGAATGGGTCTTTAGAATTCCCAGCCAGAGAGCTCTTCAGCCTCCATAAACTACAAACTTCGGAATTCCACAGGATGTTGAAAGTAGAATAATAGCACTATAACAGCATAGTGCAGAAATGGCCTTAGATCAATCCGTATATTGTTTCTAGCACTAGAATAAGGAAAGGATCATACAGAATTGATCCTTAACTACTATACCCACAATTACAAAATAACTAGGTGATCATTTAGTCCATGTCCTATCTTCCTAATTCTTTTTAAATGTTTCTATGTGCTTATTCTCCAGTTCCTCTTTATTTTTCTTCTATAGTTCGCTCAACAACAGTGAAAATATACCTACATATTTGCCATGTCATGTCTTATTCCTATGGCAGGAAGTAGATGGTTGCCTAAAGGAAGAATTGTCTCTCTGAAAAGGAGACCCTTTGAAAAAAAAACATCATATTTAATCCTCCATAAAACTACACATGCCCACTGTACTTCTAATTAAGCAGAAACTCAGATGTGCTGCTCCACTCAGTAAAGCTAATCCTGGTGCTAGCTATGGTGCTCAACTTGTATTCTATTGCATGTCAACTCCTAGCACATCAAATAGTACCAAAGCCCATATGGAAGAAGCAGAAGCATCAAGCTGGTTCCAGAGTCCCCAAGGCCAGGACAATAACCTGTCTTGCCTGTGGCCATTTCCGCACTACACTGTTATGATGCTATTATTCTACTTTCAACATCCTGTGGAATTCTGGGGTTTGTAGTTTACTGAGGCCACAGAGCTCTCTGGCTGAAAATTCTAAAGGCCCTTCCTTAAACTACAAACCTCAGGATTCCAGGGGATGTTGAAAGTGGAATAATAGCACTATAACAGTATAGGGCACAAATGGCCTCTATGTGTATGTCTGTTTATACTATGTCTGCTGCAACTCTTCCCTTCTTTCCATTTCCCGATCTGTTCCCAGCACCTTTCTGGGGTCTATTTTTCTCAGGCTTCTGCTTGATTGCCTGAAGTCTGGCCAAAAAGTCCATTTCATGCCCAGTCCCATCCTCAAATGAGGCCAGAGATGCAAGTGGTTCATGTTTGCTTGGTAACTGGTGACTTGCATCAAACTGTTAAATAGGTTCTTTGGGAACTCTGTTAAAGTACATGAAATGTCACGTTATCCACTCATGCAAAATAGGTCATCAAGCATATAGCATGGGACACTTGATATACTTGATGATTAAACTTGGGGCCTGTTACATTTGTAAACCCTTGTTGGAATTGCCTTGACTTACTCCAGAATCTGACTTTCAAACTGACAGCAGGATTTCATGACCAAAACAAAAAACCAAAGAAAACATAACCATATGTTCCCATCCAAACTAAAGCAGATCATGCAAAGACATGTCCATGTTTTTTTTAAATGATTAGAGGTTAATAAGAAGCATTCGTAATTTTTTCAAATTAATAATTTCTTCTGTTTCTCAGCTTATGTTAATATAGATTCAGTGCAGTCCAAACAAATTGCTTCTTTTATCATAATTATGCAAGAATACAAGTCAGAATTTTTATTCCAACTTTTACAAGAATCTTGGTATCACTAAGCTTTTTTTCCATTCAGTCCCACCATTTTTACAGGCATGTTTAGTGAGGACTCAGGAGAGAGTAATCTCAATGGCTGCTTCCAAACTGTGGAACTCCCTTCCACAGGAAGTCCAGTTAAATTCTTCTGTGCTCTCTTTCCATTGGCAAATAAGTGCATTTTATTCAGTCAGGCCTTTGAATTTTAATTATGGAGCAGTGGTTTGTGTGTGTGTGTGTGTGTGTGTGTGTGTGTGTGAAGTAGTGTGTTGTATGTCTTCATTAAAAACAAATATTGCAATTTGTTTAGTTCTCTTTTAACTTTCGTAAACTAACGTTTTGGTTTAATCTTTTTTTAAATTATTGCAATCTTCTTTGAATCCTACCATGGGAGAAAGGAGTTACATTCCAATAAATAAATAAATGGCAACCAAAATGGTAGAAAATGGTAGAAGGCCTGAAAACGATGCTCTTATAGATTAATCTGTTTTTTTAGAATTATGTGCAAGACAGCTCTAGTGTGTCACCAAAATACAAACTCTGTAGAATGCAGCCACGGTAGCTCAAATGGCATCGAAGTATGATAATTCTGTAGCATGAAAGAGACACTACTTTGGCCATTTCCGCATTAGCCTGTTATAGCGCTACGATTCCGGCCCCTCCTGAAACTGCGAACCCCAGGATTCCAGATGATGTTGAAAGTGGAATCGTAGCGCTACAACAGGCTAGTGCGGAAACAGCCAAAGTGGTGGTTTCCAGTCCAAACAAAGCCTATTGATTGTATATTGTTTCATAGCAATTTTTGGAATTATTACCGTTTAAACCAGCTGTTTTTTGTGAAGGCCTGCGCATCCTTCAGGTAAACTATGTGCATATTAGGGCGGGGGCAGTTCCACCTACGTGCAAAAGCTAAGGAGAAAGAAGGCAGCCTGCTGATACTGCTTAATAAAAGGCTCATGGTAAATTCCACGTATTTAACATAACGAGAAGTGCTTGTGCAGTCTTCCAGATAATTTCTGGGTCTGGCAACTGCAAATGCTGATTTAGACTGTTTTGCCTTTATCCAGGCTGTGTTCCAGAAATCATAATTACTACAATTTTCAGAAAATCTGTGCTGCGAATGGAGTGTTCAGAGCTTTTTATAAACTTGCAAGGAAAATGGATCCAAGTTCATAAATAGTGCAAGCTATATCTTCAGATACTTGGAATCTGAGGATACAGTTCTAGAACTGAGTTGAATACAGAAAAATGAAGTCCTTCATGTTGTGCATGACATATAGTATGAATCAGTTAATTCCTTTACTAAAATGAATTGTTTCCAGGTACTGTTGAAATCATGGTTATAACTTTAATTATAATCTTTTATGGAAAAAAAATTGTTTTCCTGCAGTTTTAAGCAAATACCATACTTTGAAGGCTAACGTGTAGATCCAAATATGGTCAATTGCACTACATTTTCTGTGCAAGAATTAATAGTTCCACATCAAAATATCATTTTAATGCAGACAATGCTGTTTCCTCCATAGAAAATGCTGTTTTCTGTACAAAACAACCACATGCAAATTTTGCACAGAATAAATCTCAAACGCTGAAGATTCTCAACAATCTACAATTCCTTTTCTCAAGGTTTTTTGACATTTAAAGAATAAGATTTTAACCCCCCCTTTTTTTTTTGAGAGGAGAAATTTTCAAATATTTTTTTCCATCCCTAGCTGCTGCTATGACCATTTACTAACCTGGTTGTGGAGGAGGGAAAGTGGCTCAAATAACAATGAAGTAATTGTTCCTGGCTGAGAAGGGAAGAAACGCTCTCCTAGATAGAATATGCCGCTATTTCCCTTCCCTTCCTAGCTGGGAATACAAATTTAAATATAATTCTATCTTATTTTATTTTTTTTAAAAAATATTTCTAATTGCATATACAGTTTTACGCAAATTGGTGCCTTAATTTGTCCTTCTTTTTAAAGTGATTCGTACCTTCTTTATTTTTATTTTTTCCCTAGTGATGTATAAATGTGGTAGCCACACTATAAGCCCCGGTTACAAAGATTTATTTACTAGCATCACTGTAAAGAGAGGATTAGAAAATTACCCAAAAGATATGAAGTTAGATGGAAACATGTGGTAACTGATCATGTATAGCAATCACTCAATCACCCATCGTCACCAAGTTTGTGATTCTGTATGGAGTATACCCAGCTTTATAGATCTGATGGTCTTTAATGATGCATATGATAGAAATATATGGACTAGCATTCAATGTAATCACTAGATTTATTTCCATGAGCTTATAATAGGGTCCTGTTTTTTCATACAGCCCTTTTCCAATTCGCTATCTAGCAATTCCTCTTCTTTTCAACCTGCTTCGGAGTATGGTTATTTTCACTGGTCCTACTCAGCCTTATTCTTTGCTAAATATGCATAGAATCGTTGACAGCATCAACCTTGCTACAGTGTCATCTAAGCTCTGAGAGTCACCATACTGTCAATATTCTATAGGAAGCCACCCTGCCATATTTATACCCGTATTTGAATGCGCACATGTCTTTGTCAGCTCTCAGTAGAGGAGTAGACTTTGCTCTGTTAAGCATTTCATTTTGCATAACTGTCAGAGGACAAGATCTATAAGAAAGAAAGAAAAATCTAGATATAGATTCTTTTCTGATTCCTAGGCAGTATATTCTCAGGCAGTCTCCCTCTTTGGAAGTTTTTAAACAGAGGCTAGATGCCCATCTGTCAAGAGTGCTTTGTGTTTTCCTACATGGAAGGGGGTTTGGTTTTGATGGCCCTTGTGGTCTCTTCCAACTCTATGGTTCTATGTTCATAAGCAACACACTGTGCAAATAATGCTTCCACTAGTCTTACAAGCTGAGAAATGAAAAGTCCGTTGCTCTATTGCAGGGCTAAATTTGTAAAATTATTGCTGGATCACATCTACTTCTTTGGAACTGCAACTGGAATTCAGCTAGGTTATAGGATTATTTTCATATTTTACCTTGACTCTGTATACAAAAAGGATTTACACTCAGGAATGAAAGGTAACGAATGCGTTTCAAAGTTTTCTCCTTTGTCAAAGGTGGACAATAACACTTCAAGGCAGGGGAGATGTCATTTTTTTAAAAAATCTGGCACTATCATCCTTTTAATCCATCATCTTTTATTGAGCTGACATAGAATCATAGAATCATAGAATCATAGAAATGTAGAGTTGGAAGAGACCACAGGGGCCATCCAGTCCAACTCCCTGCCATGCAGGAACACCCTCAAAGCACTCCCGACAGATGGCCATCTAGCCTCTGCTTAAAAACCTCCAAGGAAGGAGGCTCCACTACACTCCGAGGCAGCAGATTCCACTGCCGGACAGCCCTGACTGTCAGGAAGTTCTTCCTGAGGTTCAGGTGGAATCTCCTTTCCTGCAGCTTGAATCCATTGCTCCATGTCCTGGTCTCTGGAGCAGCAGAAAACAAGCCCTCTCCTTCCCCTACATGGCATCCCTTCAAATATTTAAACATGGCTATCATGTCCCCTCTTAACCTTCTCTTCTGCAGACATACTTAATACATTTCTCCACAGACCCCACAGGTAGGTAAACCTATGATTCCTTCAGTGCAACAACTGTACTTAAAAGCAACAGGAACATACAAAAAATACTATTCTGTCTTTAGTGTTCTGTTAGGTGCACAATGCCTTCACCTTCCTCTTTCCTAGGAATCAGAGTCCTTTCCAAATGAACAAATTTGGCAAGGTGTGTGTGCGTGTGTATTTATTTACAAATTTTCTCATTCGAATTCACGCAGAGAAATATAGGTGCATCACTCATACATACAGTACAAAAGCTGACTCCTTCCTCTGATTAAATGAAGCAATGGTTTCCATGCATATTCTAGCAGATAGCAAGCAAACAAGGCAAGGAGACTACAAATTCTTGTGGACTTCAGCCTCTGCTCCTATACGCTACCTCCTAGCCCTCTGGGTAGATGAAGAAAAAGATACAGCATATTGTCTCTCGCTCTCTTTCTCATGTACCCAAACATTCTGACAAGTGTGTCATATAAATGCCCTATTAAGATTCAGGACTGCCACTCTCTTATGGGCAAAAACAGCAAAGTTTGCAGGAATAAGTCCCTATTTTAGAATAAAAGTAAAAATGGATCATGACAGGTAAGTGGAGAAGAAAGTGAAATTTAAGTGAATATTGGAGCTCTGTTCAGAACAAGATAGAAAAGGCAGGGATCATATGTTCTTTCCTGATTTCTTTCTTTCCTGATCTCAAGAATTCTTTGGCTTTTGTAATTCACTAATAGTTTCCCCTTAAATAATAAGTCTTGTCTATGTTCTGAACATTTAAGACTGTTGAAGTAGATACAGTTCAAAGGCTCACTCCAAATCCTTGAATACTTCTTAGTACAGTAAAAGATATTTCACTTTTACTGTTGTTGCTGTGAGCCTTCAAGTTGTTTCTGACTTATGGCAATTCTAAGGTGATTCCATCATAGGGTTTTCTTGGCAAGATTTATTCAGAGGAGTTTGATTTTCCTTCCTATGTGAGTTGGTGCAGCTTGCCTAACATCACCTGTGGATTTCCATAGCTGAGTGGGAATTCAAACCGTGGCCTTCCAGAGACCTAGTCCAATGCTCAAATTATCCTTTTGGAGATTTTGATATAGATGGTATTAGCTGATGTAAAAGGGCAAATTGTCCTTTCTAAGGCTGACAAGTGGCCAGGTGATCCTATCTCCAGTCAGCTGGAACTAGCAGGGCAAAACCAAGGCAGTGCCAGGGCTTACACAGGGTTACTAGCACAAGCACGATCCTTGCTGTCCAAGGTTCAAATTATAGAAGTAGTCCTCAGCAAAGTCCTAAATCAGTTGCCAGAAAGGAGCCATAGATATAAGAGAGGGTCACAAGGAAGTGATGGAGCTGATGGTCTGCAGCAATGGAATGACCTGGGCTAACCTAATTTATAGGCAGCAGTAAATGAGCCCAACTGGACTCATTAGCTCAGCATCCTGCATTTTAAGTGGAGTGGACCTTTCTTGACCCTTTGCTCCTAGTGTTTTCATTTACAAAACTCCCCCAGAGAGAAATGTCTCTATATCTTACTCTTGATGTGCAACCGCTGCCTGGGATGAACTGCGCTCTGTTCCTGCCATTGCCACAACAGTGTTGTCAGCCTTCTCTAGTTCCAGCTGGGGCACTCCTCTTCTCATTCTTTGTCAAGGGCAACATGACATAAATAGTATCATAGTGACAGGCCTGTCAAGATTCTCCATCTATTTCTGGACCAAGTGGATCTTTTCCATCCTAACTATGAACCACTGAGGACCATTTCAAAAATTTTCCTTAGAGGAATTCTTCAAATGGTTTCTCTTCCTGAGGTCAACATTAACAATGGCAGTAACACCCACCCCTCCACCCCAGTCTTTTATTCTTGATCTTGTGACTCATGGCGAAAAAAGCAAGAAAGCCATGTCATCCATCATTTTGCATCTTTCACAAGGACATGGATTCTGAGGCATAGGGAGGCAAGACAATGATCAACACAAAAATGGTAGACAACAGTTGGAATGAAACCTGCAAATGGGAATTCTTTTTCTAGGAATAGGGTGAGGGAAAATAGTGTTGTAAACATTCTCAAAAAAAAGAAAAGAAAAAAAAAGTTATTCTGAGAAATGCTTGACTCAGGCTGAGCCCCAACATCCTTGGATTGGGGTCTACCTATGAGAATGAGAGAGACCCACTTTGAGCATGTCACATACTCTCAGCCCCAGAAAAGCCCATGATAGGTTCACCGTATATTTGCTATAAGTCAGGAATGACTTGAAGACACACAACAGCCACATGAGAACAAGAATACCTCTCCGCTTAGGTCCTGCAAGTGAAGTTAAAACTAAAAATTATACAGACACGTCCAAGCTACCTTTTGCTCTATAATAAATAACTACACCGGGCCGGGATTAGAGAAAGATTATCTCGGGCAGATTGCCTCCAAACTGAAGGAAGGGGTTCTGAACCTAAGCAAGGAACCCAATATTTATGAATTATCAACTGCCAGATTTGTCCTAAGCCATTTTCTGCCTGTGGTAAAGGGGGGAAATGTTGTTTTTCTTATTTTACACATGGAAGTTAACTGGACTAACAATTTAAACCTTGTTTCAACCCTGGTTTATGAAATAGGGCCTTTCACCCCAACTTTAGCAGTGAGGTAGGTTAGGGGGCTCGGGGTGGGCTGTGTGGCCACACACTGCTATCTTCCAGTTGGGAGTAATGACCAGTGGCTTAGGACACATAGCCAGGGCATTTGCTTCTGCCACTCCCCCAACTTATGCCTGAAATGATTATCCCAAGTTGGCAGGCTTTTTGGAGATCCCATGGGAGTGCATTTGTTTTCTTTATTCCCTTAGTACTGTGAGGGTTCACTCTACCCTACAGCCTGCCCTTCTTGTGTTCTGATTTAATAAGCAGAATTCCAAAATTAATTCTGGAATCGATGTGTGTCCTGTTTGCCAGAGCTGTCAACCCTTTTGGTTTATTCTCTGCTGTGTTTTCCTTCGTGCTGCCAGTGTATTCTTGAGCTGCAGTAAAACACTCTGCTCCCCACAAAGAAAAGTCATTCTGAAGTGTTTATATGTGTGTTTTGCTAATGCAATCATGGATATTGGTGAAGCACTGCACAAATGTATCTCAGTGCTGTTCTGAGATTGCTTTGTTGAGGAATGTTGTCACTGCAACTGGGCATATTATATATAACATGCTACAAAGCACAAGAGAACTTGAAGAACTGACATTTGTGGCAGACTGTGCTTACACAGCACTCCATGTAATATTTGAAAACCATCATCATCATCATTGTCATCATCATCATCATCAATTAAGATGGCTGGAAAAATTCATTTACTTTGCATTTTAATTCAAACATGCCTAATTCTGTACCTTGAAATGTGTTAATTGGTGAAAATAACATTTGAAAATGAGTTATATTTAGAAAATGGCTTGCAAAATATGTATATATTGAGCAAAACTTTAGAAAAATATTCATATTAGCAGATAAGCACACCAAATGTGTATAATTTTTTGTTAAAAAAAACCACATTAATTTCCCAATGGATCTCTATGTCTGAGACAAACTAATGTTAATACTGAGGCAGGGAGGAACTTAAGGTGAGATAAACTGAACTGGTACCACTGGATAAATGGAAAACGGAAGCTACTTCCACACTGCACTGTTACAGTGCTATTATTCCACTTTCAAAATCCTACGGAATCATGGGCTTTGCAGTTTAAGGAGGACAATTTAGTATCCTCAGCCAGAGAGCTCTTTGACCTCAGTAAACTACAAACTCCAGAAATCCACAGGATGTTGATAGTGGAATAATAGCACTATTACAGCGTAGGGCAGAAATGGCCTGAGAGAAACCAAAAGCGATGTGCATCCCTAGGGACAAGAGAGGATTCTAAATGCACTGGTTTGGTCTTGGGAACAAGAACAAATAATTCAGAACTATAAAACTGTTTTTTTGTCTTGTCTAGGGGTGTGTGTGTGTGTGTGCGCGCACCGTGTGCATGCATACACACACATGTGAATGAGACAGAGAGAGAGAGAGCGAAGTTGAGAAAATGTGGTGAATAAGGGTATGGGCCTGGGTAAAAATAATTTGGCAATGTATCTAGGCAGTTATAAAGGAAATTTCTTACAGTCTTATTCTTGAGTATGAAAGAAATTTCATTTTGTTTTCCAATTAGACCAGAAAACATATATAGTTTTTCGTTTCTGAAATAGGCTCAATAAAGCCTCCTTTCCAAGCTGGCAAGCTAATCCCATCTCGGCTGCTTTACGCTCCCGCTTCAGGCAACTGGAAAGCTACCTGCAACATCTGCTAGGACTGCAGATGATAGCAGTCACCTGATGCTCTGGTATGTTGCAGTGAAGGAATGATTTCTGATTAAGACTCAGCATTTTTTTTTTTTTATCAGTGAATAAAAATCTCTGACACATGTAACAATGCACAATTGACAAGGGATAACCCACTTGAACTGGGAACATAAATGGGGTGTACTGTCTCTGGCCAATCTGTCAGCTTTCCTTTCTTCCATGTTAAAATTTCAGTTGACTGTAATTGAAACAAACAAACAAACAAAAACAAATGGAAACAAAATTCTGACTCAGCCCTATCTGTTATTTATGTATTCATTTTTATTTGTTTATTTTATATCCCACCTTTTCCCTTACACAAGATCCAAGGTGGCTTACAAATATTTAAAAAGGGCATCGTTTGAAAAACTATTCATACAAAAGTGAAAAAAAATGACAGTTCCATTAAAAACCGCTTTAAAACAATATTATACACAATTAAAACATATTAAAAAATAAAAAAAACTGGATAAAAACACAACCCCTTTAAAAGCTCTTTTTGCCACATGAATTATAAGCCAAAGGCTAGCCTGAATAAAAAGGTCTTCACCTGCCAGTGAAAGGAAGGGATTGCGGAGGCCAACTGAACCTCTTGTAGTAGGAAATTCCATAACCTGGGAGCAGTCACCAAGAAACGTCTCCCCCAGATTCTCACCAAATATACCTATGATGGTGGTGGAACCAAGAGAAAGCCCTCTTCCAAAGACTTTAAAACTTGGGCAGGTTCAAACAGGGATATATGGTCATTTAGGCAGTGTGGACCCAAGCCATATCCTTCACTCAAGGGTAATAGGATATCTTTTTGCTAAAGGTTTAAATGAATCTCACACTAAGGTTGGAAAAGTCTATCTTCTGATCATTAGCTGACAGCAGGAATAAGTATTGTTGACACCACAGTGATACCTAAACAACCAAAAGCCCACACCAGAGCACTGCACGATGAATCATCCCATATTAGAGATTCCTCCCATCCCAACCGAAGAGTTGTTCTTGCAGTAATATTATGCAGTCATTCCTCTTAGGACTGAAGAACACTGGAGACATATAGTGATCTTGTAATATTTGCTTACTGTACATGCTTCTGCATAAATGACATTAAAACAAAATAACATTAAAACAAACAAACAAACAAACAAACACTGGGTCAAATTATCCACTTGTCAATGTAAGTACTGTACCTTAACTTATCAAAAAAGGAACCATCCCCTTCTCTGAGTAGAGTGGCAAAAGACAAGAACTTAATGCATCCCAGAAGGGCTGAAAAGAAGCACTGACCCTCTCTGCTCTCTCTGCCATGGCACCATTTCTGGCCTTTTTAAATACTTGGGTGGGAAAATGGTGCTTCCCTCCAAGGACTGCTGAGAGAGTAGAGTGGGCTGGTGTTTCTTTTAGATTCTCTCAAGTTGGACTAAAACGTCGTCTGTCACCACTCTGCTCAGAGAAGGGATGGTATCCCCTTCTCTTAATAGAGTGGCAAAAGCCTTTTTGAATGACTGGGTTGGAACTTAGTGGCAGCAACGTAAGGGGCAACTGTCCTTCTGAGGCAGTGCTGACATTTTCCCTTCTCTGCAGAATGACCATCTACTTATCCATGGATAATATCAAAGTCCATAATTTTGACCCGAAAACCTGCCCTCAACTTATACCTGAGATCAACTGATACAAAAGTACATGTAGTATTTAAAATTATGTCAGTGAGACAAACTTGTGGATACATAGCAAGTACTCTAAGACAACTACCACATATTACCTTACAGCATGTCCAGAGGAGGGTGACCAAAATGATGAAGGGTCTGGAAGCCATGCCCTATGAGGAACAGCTTAGGGAGCTGGGGATGTTTAGTCTGCAGAAGAGAAGGTTAAGAGGGGACACGATAGTCATGTTTAAATATTTGAAGGATGTCGTGTTGAGGAGGGAGTGGGCTTGTTTTCTGCTGCTCCATAGACTAGGACAAGGAGCAATGGATTCAAGCTGCAGGAAAGGAGATTCCACTTAAACCTCAGGAAGAACTTCCCGATGTCAGAGCTGTCCAGCAGTGGAATATGCTGCCTCAAAATGTGGTAGAGTCTCCTTCTTTGGAGGTTTTTAAGCTTAAGCTGGATGGCCATCTGTTGAGAGGGCTTTGATGTGGGTTCCTGCATGGCAGGGGGTTGGACTGGATGGCCCCTGGGGTCTCTTCCAGCTCTATGATTCTATGAACTCCACAGACAAAACTCCACTGCAATCTGTAGTGCTTTACCTTTAACAACAAATCTCTATCTCTTCTTCTTTCCCTTCCCATACCATTTCTCTTTGTCTTCAAATCTGTCAGCTGTGGCTGTTTCTAACATACACACACACACAAACACCCACCTCTGCTACCTCTTCTCAGCTGGAGTGATGTCACTTCACCGAGATTAGTCGTTCATTATGGTCCTGTTTTCCAGTATGCTATCTTGGCCCTTGGCACGTCAGTCACAAATACAGCATGTTCTTTAAACACTTCTCCAAAGGTGATGAAGAAAACATCCCTTTCACCAAAAAAGAGGTTGAAATAGTGACTGAAGATGTGTGTTTTTTTGCACATCTGCTGTGAAAATGCTTGACTCTGAAAGGATGGTGTCAACCTTCACAATTTTTCTCTTCCTCACCTGACAACAGCCAGTTTATGAGCATTTTTAAGCCTCACAGGAGTTGAACAGAGGGTGCTTTCACATACATGAGACAAAAGCAGATTTTGTCTCAGTTTATATCCAAATGCTTCTCCTCATTCTCTTCCAAATTAACAGCAATTGTACGTTAAGCACTCTGATTAAGTAGATAAAATAGATTAATTCATTAACAAAAAGGATGCTACTGAGCAGGAGGGAAAGAAAGCATTTTAATGGCAGTCTGAGCCTCAGATCTTGATCCTCAGCCATCTTCCATTGTTTAGAAGGGGTGAGTTTTCTCCAGTCTGTTTAAAAAAAGAGGAAAGTCATTAGGGCTGGCAACCTATTGCTGACACAGGTAGGGATACACTGGAGGGAGTATGCCTACATATGTACTTTTTTTCAGATCTCAAGGAAGGAGTTATCCAGAAGCTCCTTCTGCAAGTCCCCGCACAACAGATGGTGGCTGCTATGGGAAGCTCCATCTCTTTAACCATTGATAGGGTGCAGAGGTCCTCCCAGGCTCTTTCTGACTTCACCACAAAAGGAGGAAGGATCAGACTTATATTGGGGTGAGAACCTGCTCATTTTTCCATACTAGGATGGAAGGACGAGCCTGGGAACCCTTCTCCTAGAGCTGACCAGCATCTGGAGAGACAATACTGAGTCTGGCAACCACCTGTTGTTGCTGCATAGCGAGGGAAAACAACCAATTAAAAGGAGCAGACTCTAATGCTTCTCGTAAATACCCTGGTGGATATTTACGCTATGCCATTATGATAGGATCTCAGCATAGATGGGGGCACTTTAGCATCCTAATGCAGAAGATAGTGGTTAATCTGAGAATATGATTACGTCCTATGACACTACACTGATCCACTACTCCTACTCACCTATTCCACCCACTCCTGCTTAGTAATCTGTGACTAGCCTGTCATACTTCTTTGGGTCCGAAAGGGATTTGGATATAACTTGGATTAGGTGCTTTCCATACCAGTATCAGGCTAAACCAATTTGTAAATGCCAACTGAACTTAGCATAGCTCGAAAAGCTGGGATGGAGTTTTCAGCCATACCTGTTGGGAGAGAATCCTCAGCCATCCCTAAGAGCAGTAAACTGCCTTAGAAGGCACAGGGCAGACTGTATAGCATGCACAATTAGAAATGTGAGTTCTCAGTATTGATGAGATTCTAGGCAAATTTGGCCATCTCAGTGTAGTGAGACAGTGGTCCAAATCCTAATTTTAGTGTAACTAGAGTAGACTGATTGAATCAATAAGGTATACCTATCTTGATTGAAAAGTGTTTCAGCAATTAATTCAGTTTATCTGTATGTGTTGGGATTGGAATCATGGAACTGGAAGAGACCACAAGGTCCATCTAGTCCAACTCCCTGTCATGAAGAAATGCACAACCAAAGCATCACAACAGATGGACATCCTGGCTCTACTTAAAAACTTCAAAAGAGGGAGATTCTACCACATACCAGGATAACATATTCTACTGTCAACTGTCAAAAGTTCTTCCTAACTTTTAGGTGGAAGCTGTTTTCCTGTAGTTTGAAGCCATTGCTCTGTGTCCTAGTCTCTGGAACAGCAGAAAGCATGTTGGTTCCATCCTCCATATGACATCCCTTCAAATATTTAAACATGGCTACCATATCATCACTTAACCTTCTTTTCTCCAGGCTAAACATACCAGCTCCCTAAGTTGCTCTTCATAGGGCATGGTTTCCAAGCTTTTGATCATGTTGGTCACCTTCCTCTGGACATGTTCCAGCTTGTCAATATCATTCTTTAATTGTTGTACCCAGAACTGGACACAGTATTCCAGGTGGGGTCTGAGTAGAATACGGTAGTATTACTAATCTAATAGGAAAGCATCTTGAGGATTACCAACTTCCATCTGAGATTTTGCTCACACTGTGAGACAGGTAACAGATGATTAGTGTGTCCCTCCTTCCTCCCTCCTGCCATCATGATTTTCACAGAATATACTCTGTTCAAAATAGACTTTGTGGAAAGTTTTTATTTATTAAAATATTTCTATCCCACTCACTGTCTAAAAATCTCAAGTTGGCATACAATAAAAACAGACGTAGGCTAGAATCTTGTTCTTGATCTATGCAGCCGATGCATGTCTTTTCATAGTCTTCTTGGGCAGAAGTATTCACCACCTTTGTTTGCAATTACTCCCCAGTCTGCTGCCAGGGCACCCTGCCATTGCCATTTAATGGCTGGGGAAAGATGCAGAGCTGCGAGGTAACAGATGGCTGTGTTTCAGCAGCTGGCAAGGGGCTGGGGTGGGGCAGGGGGAAGCCATTTTCTGGACCTCCTAGAAGTCTCCCAGATGTCTAGAAGGAGGATGCTGTCCTCCTGCGTATAGCTTCTGAAACACAGTCACCTGCTGCCTTTCCCTTGACCACTAAATTGATTTGGAGAGGGTACCGCACAACTATGTCGGTGGGTAGATAGGTTGGGAAGATGCCAAGGGAGGAGGAAGCAGAGCTATGGCCGGAGGAGTGATTCAAGACCTCAGCACTAGTATCATTTTTCCCTTCATGAAGCTGAACACAAAGCAAGTACAAAAGGGCAGACAGATTCATCACAAAGATACATGCAACCCATTCTGTGCTGCTCCTTTTACTACATGAAAACAGTTGTTTTCAGTTTCCCAAAGCCTTTTACAGAAAGGCATTAAAATGAGTCTTAAAAATGCACAAAATCTTGTGAGATTAACAGCATGGAAAAAAGCCTCACCTTCTGACAGTAATAATTACTTCTTTATTTGAGTTAGGATGAATCATATCAAGGCTGCCATCCTTACATGTGTTTCTATAGATGCTGTCTGAGGCAGTTGGTTCCGTTTGTTGATTGCTTGGGCCGGCCCTGGGAGCCACACTAATGGATCTAGTGGGACTCACTTTCTGTCCTGTGGTTCTCAATCTCACAAAGAAATGACAGGTAGAATCACCCAAATTTTACAAATTCTTAGGTGGGACAACTCTATCCTGTATCAGCACAGATATGGAAGAAGAGACTGTTGTGTCATAGCAGAAGGAAGAATACACAAAGGGAAAGACTGGGAAGAAAAAGATTTCAAAGTATGAAGCATTCTGAGTGTCAAACTCACAGTCCATCTCAGAGAATAAGTGATAGGGCACTGTCTGTATTTTCTCTGTGCAGTGGACAAAGATTTTTTCATTTCATGCTTCATTCCCAGCTTGCTGCTATGATTTTAGAGCCAGTGCTTCTGCTCAGTGCAAAAGGAAGGACAACAATATATTTATTGCTGCTTAGCAACTTGGTTGCAAATTCCCTTTTGAGTTGCAATATCCCAGCAGCTTTTCAATGCCTTGAAACAAAGCGAAAAAGATCATGGACAACTCTGCGACAAAAGCTGATTTTACTCTTGTTCTGATTGTTAGATATGCAATCCCCTCCAATAAACTATTGATGTACAGTCTGTGCTCTATTTTGTTGCAAAGAGTTAGACTAATGTATACATTTGCTTAGGCATGCATCTAATGACATGGCTCTGATCAAGACTGTCTGAAGCAGTCAACAATATGTGAAGAATAAATGACATTTAATTAGTAATCAGAAATCTGTAATGGTTAGAGAATTTGCTATTCCTCCTCTAACATATTATGTTGCCAGATTTGTAATTATGGGATCAATAATACAATACAATCAACCTATGTTTACTTGAT
Organism: Iguana delicatissima; assembly: GCA_948472985.1. Taxonomy (NCBI): domain Eukaryota; kingdom Metazoa; phylum Chordata; class Lepidosauria; order Squamata; family Iguanidae; genus Iguana; species Iguana delicatissima. The sequence continues at coordinate 18,116 of CAOKZL010000913.1, forward strand.
TCTTGTTATCTTTCTTCACACACACACATGCACACACACACACACACGTGTGTGTGTGCGTGTGTGTATTCAGCTGATCACCTAATCAGTACTCAAAGTGGTATAATGCTATAGTAATGAAATACAATTCAAGGCTTAAATAGAAAGACTTTGTGCTTTATTACAAAACAGAGAAAGACACAGATTAATACGTAAGTCTGGCATTGAAAATAAGCATTTGGTAGAAAATCTGGACAACTAATCACTGGGTCAACCAACCATTGAATTAATATTTTTCACGTAGGAGAGGATAAGAGACAGAACGGCAGGACAGTGGAACGAAGACGAGAAACACAAACTTAACAATTAGGTGGGGGTGCGACAATGAAAAGTGAACTTTCAGAAGGTATAGCTGCAACTGGACAAACTTGAAATGAGTGATATGAAATTTGGAGTATTATGAATATAAAGATGATTACAAATGGTTAGCACAGAGAGAGAGAGAGAAAGGAGATGGAAAGACTCTCCATCTTTCCCTTATTGTCTCCTCCAGAGCAATGGCCCACTGAGAATGCTTTATTTTTTTTCTTTCTGAGGGTTAGTCTTCTTGATCCATGACAATCTTGTCATAATGGATCACAAAGCTTCTTTCTGCAGATGAATCTGGATCTCTTTATGCAGCATAACACAAATCTCTAAAGCAGAGCATAGAGAAGATGAATACAAGCACTGCTAAGCAGTACATTTCCTCAGAATCTTAATTACTCAGAGAGCAAACAACAACACAATGACAACATGGATAAAGGGGAAATAAAACTGGGGTGGAATGGGGTGGAAATAATAGAATCATAGAACTGTACAGTTGAAAATGACTTCAAAGGCTATCTAGCCCAACCCCTTGTCAATACAACAAATTCACAGCTAACAAATCATAACTCAGCCTCTTTTCAAAAAAGAAAATCTCTAATATAGGACAATCTACCACTATTTTAAGGTAGTCTATTCAATTGCGAAGCAGTTCTTACCTTCAGGAAGTTCTTACTAATTTTCAGTTTAAGACTTTTTTCCCTTGTCATCTGAATCCACTGGTTTAGGGCATACCCACTAGATCAACAGAAAATAAGCTTTGTGTGATAGCCCTTGAAATATTTGATAATGTCAGTCACGCCATTTCTTAGTCCTTTCCTATTCTTTTTGCTCTTGATGGAGTTTAACTGAAGCCATTCTGCATTTAGCTCACATGTAATATCTGGAACTGAAGTGGACTGGACTAGATGATAAGAAGGAAACAACTTTTTAAAGATACATTTACCAGAGATTTCCCCCCCCTCTACTTTAAAGAGGGTCAAGCGAAGAGTTCCATAACTTGGGAAATTATGCAAAATGGAAAAGACACTAGGTTCTGCACATTCTTGAAACAGGTGTTCTATGGAAACTCAAGCAGACAGTTTAAGAAAAGCTAATTTTCTGTGACCAATTTCCTGTGACTGGTCTTGTTATTTCATGGTTGATCATCTTTCCCATCTATGACTCTAAACTCTTCATTTTAATTCCCAGGGCTTCATAATCAATGGAGATCTGCTCAGGGGTGTTCTTTGCAGTGTCACTGGTGTCTACGTGACTCAGAAGAAGACTGCTCTGTGTTTCTTCATGACCTTTGGCAGCTTGCCAATGACATCCTAGATAAATGTACTAGGAACACCACACACTTCCCAATTCCTGACACATATTTTCCTCTGCAACCCTGAGCAATGAATCCCTTAAAACCAGCATCTGTCTTTTCTTCTCATTGCAGTTGGTAGTTAGGTTGGCTTCTTCCTTGACATGCATTGTCTCTTACTGCTAGTCTCCTGTTCAGTATTTTTCAACACTGTTATCTTCAAGATGATGTAGGAAGCAATTGCTTAGTTAGAGCAGTTCCAAATCCCATAGTCATGGTCTGTTCCTGATGCTGACTTACCCCTGGCATGCCCCCTCTATGTTACATCCTTCTTTGTTTTAATTGGCAATGTCTTTCTCTTAATTCTTTAGGATCAATTTTCCCTCTGTTCTATCCAGGAAGTAATTGTGTTTTCTGATGCTCTGAGGAATCTCAACACATTGCTGCAGTATGTTGACCTTCTCTTCCAAGACAGCCACCATTTTGTACTTGCTGCAAAAAGACAGACATTGCACACATATTTTATCAGACAATGATAGTTCCTTCTTCCTCTACTCCTGTAGTGATTTTTTCACCCCTTTCAGACTGTAAGAACTCTTACTGGTATGAGTGCTGGTCCTCAGAGACTGAGCTCCGAAGACTGAGGAAGCAGCTACATAAAACTAATGGCTGCTAGCTCTGTGCCAAGGAAGTCTATCTCTCAGCAGAAGTTTTGTCCACTTAGACCATGTGCTCAGGGTGAGTGCATGACTAAAACCAAACAAAAGACCCCATGCAAGCTTTCAAGAAACACAGTCAGAGTCAAGCATGATGCTCAAAACATAGCTTACCTTCTGCTCTCTCCTCTTTGGACTGAGTTCCAAAGACTGAGGCAGGAGTTATATAGAACTAATGGCTCATAGCTCCACCCCAAGCAAGTCAGTGACTCAGGAGAAGCCCCACATGCTTAGATCATGTACTCAGGAAGAACACATGACCAAAAACAAAGAAAGCACCTCTGTAAGCTTTAAACAAACAATATTGTCAACGAGTAAAGGATGATCTCCAAAACACAGCTCACCTTCTAGTCTCTTCTCAGAGATTCAGCTCCAAAGTCTGAGGAAGCAATAAAATAGAGCTAGTGGCTGCTAGCTCCACCCTCGGGCAAGTCTGTGAATTTCTAGAAAATATAATAATGTTTGTTCAGATGGAAGGCAGTAGAAAAAGAGAAAGAGCACATTACAGATAGGATAGGCTCAATCAAGGAAGCCATGGCCCTGAGTCTAAAAGACCAGAGCAGGGCTGTTGATGGTAGGGTGATTTGACGGTCTCCCATTAATAGGATCACCATAATTCAAAGTCAGCTTAATGGTATTTAACAATAAGTGGATTGTGGAGCCTAAATGCCCTAGAGACAATAGATCCCAACTGATCTTGGATGCTAAGCAGAGTCAACCCTGTTTAGTACTTGGATTGGGGACCACCAATAAATATCAGGTGCTGTAGGCTATATTTCAGAGGAAGGAACTGGCAAGACCATCCCTGATGATTCCCTGCCTAAGTCAAAACTATGAAATTCATGGCATGGCCATAAATTGACCAGTGATTTGAAGGCACATGCACACACACACACACACACACACACACGGAATGGTATGTATGCTGGCATAGGTAAAACACAAAACTCTTGACCATGAATTCTGAGAACACATGATGTTTCCTTTGCTTCCTACTACTTCCTAACTCCAGTGTTCTTTTATCTAGGACTTGGAAGGGTATCTTAAGGTCTTTAACTTTAGGTACCATTAGTACCATTAGGTCTTTGGCTCTCTCTCTCTCTTTTTTTGCAAGAGTTCCAGCAGCACTGTGACATATTCTAAATTCATGTGTTCTTCTCTGGTGTAGTTCCCAGAATCTTGTATGAACTAGCATGAAATGTTGCTCTCTGCCCTTCTCTAGCACATTGCTAAATTAAAGAACAAAACTTTCTTGGCTATTAACACAGTACAAGGCAGGCTGTTATCAATGAATATAGGATATATTTGCTTCAAGTCCTAGCTTTGGGGGAAGGTGTGGTATAAATAAAGTGAGTAATGGCAAATAATGACATACAGGATATTCTATGGAGTAGATTGAACAGAATCTTTTGTCTGTTTTGCTAAGTGTGTTGGAATAAGGATGTGAAGCTTAATCGGTGAGTCTGGTATGGCAAAGATCCAACTTGGACCTTTACAGAATCCATCACAGAACACCAAGTGCAGAAGTTTCATATCAGCCCATACTGCTCAAAATACAGTATTTCCCAAAGTACATATTCCTGTCTACAAAATCAAGTGATGAGTGATCAAGATGTTCTGCATACATTTTCAGTCCAGCCAAGTGCCTCTTCCTTCCTTCTGGCACTGGTCATAAGATGCTGAAACACTGGGGTAGTCCATGAAGAACATTTTCATTTTTCAAGACTATTGTCTGGTGAGCCTGAAGTTTTTTAAAAACTACAAATAAGCATTCCTTCCTCTCATCTATTTTATTGACCACCTTCACCCTGAAAATTTCAGCTTTACCAGACTCTTCGATTTGGACTTCTTTCAATAAATCAACAACTGGTCCAAAGATTCATTCCATTATCTCCACATTTTCCTTCTGTGCTATTTGATATACGGTCTCTGCTACAGTGATTCATGCCATTGTGATGCTTGTTCCTGGAAGCCTCACACTCCAGGCTCTTTACTACATTGACATTCAGAAACAGAGGCAAGAATAGAGCTCAGAAGCAATGAATTGCATGAGACTCAGATAACTGCACTGAGATCTTTTTTCTTTTTCTTTTTGTGATGAGGGCGAAATGCAGTTACATATCAAAAGTAATGTAATGATTGACAATGACACTGGAGTGTGGAGCAGAAAAAACTAACACTTTCCAGACTAATGACCAGTATCCTGTTAGTTTCTTAGAAATAATAAATTCACTGCAGAAGAGGATGGACTTTTTTGTCCAAACAGAACAGCCTTGTTCAGTTGAAGGTTGCAGAAGCAAAGTTGCATATGTGTTGCATGGATGTCTATTTCCTTTGTACATGACGTGCATGGATGCTTATAATTGTTCATCGCATGTGATGCACTTTGCACATCTGCATTTAGTTTCCAATTCAGTTGCACTGCTTCATATTTCACTATGAGGCAGCATTGTGGAACTACCATAGAACTCTGTGAACATAAATTTGCACTTTGTCTCCTTGATCTCAACCCAACAAGCCTTATTGGCTCAAAGCTTTCTTGGACTACAACCCAATTCCTCAAATGCATCAATTGACTTTTTAAGGGGTCATTAGATCCTTTGAATCCCAGTGTTCTGTTGTTGGAGTGTAGCTCTCTATCACAATAGCTATTTCAGTGTTTGGGTGTGTATGAGGGAGTAGGGGACAGCTTCTTCTCCTTGCTTGGTTTTATATATGGGAAGAACATTCAAAGATGTTTTTAAAAATGTTTGAAAGACATGTTTTTCAAGCATCAAGAAATCCTTTCGGGAAGAAACCTGGACTGATGAGAATCTTCACAATTCAGGGCTTACTCTACACAAAATTCACATGTGCTTGTCTTGCACAGAAAATAGTATTTTCTGTGGAAAAAAAGAATTCTATGTGAAAATAGTACCACAATGCAGAAGGATTCATTCTTGAACAGAAAATGTTATTTTCTGCACACACACAAAAAAAACAAAAACCAAAACAAAAACCTTAGCTGCAATTAGCAATTTGTTCTACATAAAATTCCCACATGGTCGATTTATAATGAAAATGTGTTAAAACATTATTTTCCATGCAGAAAGTGCTGTTTCCAGAAGAGAAAAAGTTGTATTCAATGCGAGCCAAGTGTGTGTGAATTATATGTACATCATGCCCCAAACTTTTTTTTTTTGGGGGGGGGTATATGTAAAACACTTTCTGTGCAGGGTTAATATTTCTGTGTTCAAGCATTATGTTCTACACAGAAAATTATATTATTCTCTAGTGCTGTCACTCTTCTTTGAACAATCTCTGCCTTGCTTGAGGCTAGAAACATGCCTTGACCTTTCCTTTCCAAGGAGTGCCAGTTGTGATAGGATTAGGGTTTTTCCCCCTCCATTAAAAACATCCCATCACAGGCACATAGCAATCCACCCAATGGGTTTCCACGGCTTACTGGAGATTCAAACAGTGGTCTCCAGAGTCATAGTCCAATGTTCAAACTACTACACCACACTGGTTCTTTTATTAATAGCAGATTATTGAGAGCAACTGTCCAACAGCTCTTTCAGTGACCAAGGAAGATACATGCATGACCAAGGAAGATACATGTATGAAGGTATGTCTACCTACTGTTCAGGCAATGAAGCAGCACCCACTGTTGAATATGTGGCTCTCCTGTCCACTTTTATCCTGTATGTTAGGTCAGGAGAGGAGAGAGGGACACATGGTCACTCAGTGAGTTTTGTGGCTCAGTGAGGGCTAGAACCTTGATTTCTTGACTTCTAGTCTAACACTCTGACTACTATACCGCAGTGACTCACGTGAATGTAACTGGGATTCACTCGCCTGCTAGTGAATTCCCCAGTGTTCCCTATATTAGATACAGTCTCTGGCCATTTCTGCCTTGAGGCCCCTCCCTAAACTGCAAACCTCAGGATTCCATAGGATGTTGAATGTTGAATAATAGCACTATAGCAATCTAGTGCAGAAATGGCCAGTGATAGACTTGTCTTCCACGGATGTGTTCAATCCCCTTACCTCATTGTGTGGTGCCAGTGAACTCTATATATTAATTATCTGCCATGGCTTAATACATTTAGAAATGGAGCCCACATTCAAAAAGTTTTAGAAACACTGAATTAGAGTTCAATAAATCACACTGTATCCATGATGGTAAGAAGGTGATAAAAGAGAATTAAAGTACTCAGTGGATGTTAATAGGTTATTAGGGTATATGGCAAAATCATTGAAGTATATGCAAAAATCACTAAGCAATGAACTTAAGCTGTGGTAATGAAGACAAGGAAAGTTAGTTAACTAAACAATTGTAACTGGATTAGAAATAAAAAGGAGGAAAATGTGATCACTTATAATGGGTTGCAACAATAAAAATGCTCATGGTCAATGTTATAATCCAATAAGTATAGTGAGGAAAAAAGAAAAAACAACAACCAGAAGGGTTATAAAGAGCTGTAACCAGCAGCTAAAAAGAACAGAAAGTATGCCAAAAAAGATTTTTCAGTCTGACCACCATCTGTGAGTTTGCTGGAATAACAAAGGAAGCTATAGAAAAAATGAAGCTGTAGTTCTAAATCTCTTCCTTTCTTCTTCTTCTTCTTCTTGTGTGCCTTCAAATCATTTCCAACTTATAGTGAACCTAAGGCAAACATATATATATTTTTTCTGGAGTTGAGAGTGTGTGATGCACCCAAGGTCACCCATCTGGTTTTCCATGGTTGGCAATCAAACTTGGATCTCCAGGGCTATAGTCCAACTCTCAAACCACTACACTATGGGTCTCTCTAAACATACTTACCTGAGACTAATTTTCCTCTCCGTGTACAGCAGGAGTTATTTCTAGTACCCAAACATAGAAGAGTTGCACCGTTAAGTGCATTTGTTTCTTGACAACTCAAAAAAGGACATAATTTCTCCAGAAAAGGTGGGTGGAATCAAAACACCAAGAAAAAAACACTTCTTCCTTTGGAAAAAAGAAGAAGCTATTATAGGAGTCCATGGGCCACAACAAGATCACTATGACAGTGGTGTAGCTTGGTGCAAGTGGAGTGGGGAGATATGTGCATGGACAGGTCTATAGTAGGCTTGGGCAGGGCTACAATGTGCAGAGGTGGGGTGAGTGCACATGGGGTGGGGCAATGGTATGCGGGGGGCAGGCAAGGATCAGTGCCACTCCCCAAAAATGCCACCCACAGTGCACTGCTCCCCTAGCCCCCTGTCCCTATGCCACTGCACTATGAACCCAAATAATAATATTGTAAACCTATCCAATCACACTCTGAGTCAAGTAGAGGAATTTGTTGTTTCGTGAAGTTTATCCTTCTGTCTATCCAGACCCACACATGAAACAATTCCGTGGTGACCTAGAGGAATATACTTCAAGAACAGCAGTAACTGCCATGACAACAGCTTATAAGCATCATGTAGGTCACCGCCACAAAACAATGGTCATTATACCACTACTCAGCAAAATGCTTCTCAGTGCCAGGTGAAGAAGAAATCCAGATGCCTCCCTTCTTCTGGTCAAATTTGGAATTGGTCCTTTTTGTTGAATGTTTTTGCTGCCATGCCCAGGCTGAGGTAGTCAACAGAAGGCATAACTTGCCACACAGTCTCAGCCATAGGGAAGGAGTTGCTTTGGAGTCTCAGAAATCATCTCAGTATTGTGGACAAAGAAGCTAACAAAGGAGAGGTTGTACTTATCATAGACCAGCAGGACTGCACACAGGAGGCTAAGGTCACATTTTGTAGAACACCACATTATACAGAAACCTAGACAGAAATCCTACAGAGGAACACCAGAAGGAACCACACAAATGACTGAGACTGCCCCACAGATGTACAGAATCAAATCCAAATGGACACACCCAGGACCCCCAACTGAAGCAACCGCCCCCTCAACATTTAGCTAGATGCTTTAACCATGAGGTTTGCAATTAAACTAAGTCCTAAGGTGAAGAATATATTGTTTATTTACTGGTAGGTGTGAAAATTATCAAACTTAGCAATGTCTTCTAGGATGGAGAGAACAATGGTAGTTCCATTTATGAACATAAGGCTGCAAACAGCTCAGAGGTCTTTCTCCTGCATTAGATGAAATACAGTGGATTTTTTAAAATAAATTTTCCTCCATTTCTTTTTTTTTTTTTTTTAAACAACAACACTCAGTTTTTGTTGTTGGAAATCTAAAGTTCTTTCCATTTCAAATATGAAGATATTTGCAAATATTCACACATTTGTATCACAAAATGAACTAAAACAGTATTCTTACCCATTCCTACTTCAAAGCAACCTTGAGAGGCCCTGTAAGGCAGGTCTATAAAAAATCTTAAATAAACAATTAGAAGGTGTGGAGTATGGGACAATAGAAATAATAACCTAACACACTGACGTGCTATTTTTTTTTCTCCCTTTTCCTCTTTCTTTCTTTCTTTCTTTCTTTCTTTCTTTCTTTCTTTCTTTCTTTCTTTTCTCCTGCAGGGCATTGTTAAACCCTATTTACAGCATGAAGCTGCAATCTAGATGAGAGAACTTTACCATTTGATTCTGCTGCTTGTATGTAGAGTTTGGAAAACTTGTGTTTTGGGATTGCAGCTCTCAAAATCCTCCTGCTGATTTCTGTCCCCCACCTCTCCTTCAAATACAGAGGGAAATATAAGACTCTAAATTTGAACTAAACCCATCTAGCTGATCTTATTCAAGGCTTCAACCAAGGAGGAAAAATCACACACAGAGAAACAAAGCATCTTAAGAGGATAATGTGTTCAACCTTTCAGTTCACCACTAGTTTATTGCAGTTCTAATTGCAGTCTCCCACAAAAATAACCTCCTGGTAAGAACATTTGGACTGATTTTTTTTTAATGTTATTTGCTCTCCAAAGATAAGACAATTGATTGCAGTCTATAAAATCACCAGTTACAAAAGCTCTCCTGCTTTATTGTTTGAGAGTTTTTTTCCTTTTTTTTTTCCCCATGTAGCCTTTAAATTTACCACAAAGTATATTGGATTACCTGCCATCAATACACATGTTTACGACCAGGGGAAAAGGAGTTACTCTGTAAACTGCAGATTAATGACCAAACTAGACAAGATGGCCCTAACTAGAAGTTGTCAGTGTTGTGTTTTTTTTTTTAAAGGAATAGCAGGGAGAAGAAAATTTTATCTGGGCTATTGTGTGCAAGAAAGGCAAGTTTAAACATTCCCTCCCCATTGCATTCACTGTGAAATTATTCTATGCCCACATACTCTCCCTTCAAAGGGGGAAAAAATCCAATTTCTGCTAATAGGAACCTTGGCCTAAATGGGGATGGCAATCATCCAGATGATGTCAGACTGCAGATCCCATCAGCCTTTTCCAACATAGCCAATGAAGAGGAGTGCTGAGAGCTGCAGTCCAGAACATCAGGATTAGCACTCACAGTCTAAATCCAGTTAAAAGTCCCAAATAGAGTAGGCCTACTGGATCTATGTAATTTACCTATGTGTCAACTTACTATTTCATCATTGTTCCATTGGATCTCCTCTAGCTGGGGCTATCAACGCTATTTAGGTCTTTTTTCAGGGGGAGCATAAAAGTAGGTCAGTGGAATTCATTGTTAATTGCCGTTGTTGTTGTGCGCCTTCTAGCCATTTCAGACTTATGGCAATCCTAAGGAGAACCTATCACAGGATTTTCTGAGGGCTGAGACGGTGTGATGCACCCAAGATCAGCCAGTGGTTTTCCATGGCCAAGTAGGGAATAAAACTCTGGTTTCCCTGTTGTAGTCAAACTACTACACTCAAACCACTACACCACCCTGACTCTCTATTGTTACCATGGTATGTTAGAAGTGCAACATCTCTTAGCACTGAAGAATCCAGAATGTCTGACAGTGGTCAGTAATAGTAGAGCTAGTTAGCTTGAGTGACCTGACGTGTCTTCCCTTCTTGGCTCTGCCTATCCTGAACTTTCTGTGATGCAAACTGATACTCTTGGAGATGTTTCTCTGCCTCTTCTCATCACCTTCTCTGTCTTCCAAGCTTCTTCCCAAGAATGCAGCTAGATCAGGATAGCACCTTGAGTTACTTTCCTATTTTAGAATGGAGTTCCTATAAGAAAGTCTTTACTTTGTTTCCTTAAGTCATTGGTGTCTTTGCTCCTTAATCAGTATAGAGGCTCTGCTGCAGACATGCACTATCATTGTAGAAAATAAAGGGTTAAATTATATCATCAGTAATACTGGCTACTCTCTGAAGACTATATGTCATGTGGCATTTAGAAAAGGATGCTGGATCCATCATCATCATCATTACTGAAGTTGCAAGGAATAAAGGTGGTTCATTGGAACCACAGTGCATTGGTAGAGAGACTGAACCTTTTCTTCTCTATCGTTGCTATTGCTGTTGTGTGCCTTCAAGTTATTTCCAACTTCTGGCAACCCTTAAATGAACCTATCCCAAGGTTTTCTGGGGATTGAGGAGTGTATGATACACCCAAGCAGTGGGCTTCCGTAGTCAAACCAGGAATCGAACCTGGGTTCATGGTCTAATGCTTGAACCACTACATCAATTGGGCTCTCATTGTTATTGTAGTAGAGAAGAAAAGATTAAATCTCTCCACCAAGTGTGTTATCATTCCAGTGAACTACCTCCATTCTGTGAAACATTAAAAAAAAACAAAAGAACAAGAACAAGGCATCCTTTTCTAAATGCTACATGATATGCTGGCTTCAGGGAGTAACCAGTATTACTGATGCAATGCATCACCTCCTTACATTTCCTGATTTTTTTTAATGGATTTTTAAAAATATTGGCCTTCCACACTGCACTGTTATAGTGTTATTATTCCACTTTCAACATCCTGTGGAATCCTGGAATTTGCAGTTTAGCAAGGGGCATTTAGAATTCTCATCCAGCGAACTCTTGGGCCTAACAATAAACTACAGACCCCAGAATTCCACAAGATGTTGAAAGTGGAATAATGGCACTATAACAGTGTCAGGCAGAAAGGCCCTGTAATACTAAGAAAGAGAACAAAAAGCATAAAAGAAAGAAAAGAAGGAAATAAAGGGAGGGGGGAGGTAGATAGGTTATTGATGATGGACTAAGCATATGCATTAATATAACCTGAAGATATTTTCCTGCCTCTGCATTCTATATGGACTCAGAAGACTATTGGGAAGTTGCTGGCTGTGATGATACCACAGAAAATGTGATAACTAACTGAATTTTCAGGGAAGATCCAGCCTGTGGGCAGGGTTAGCTTCAGATCTGAGCAAGTCCCCAGAAAAGTACCACCCCTGTCTATCCTTTAGTAAATTGGTGCTACCCTAGAGGTGTGCTTCACCTGCTACCTGATGTGGGGGGTTGACAATTGTTTCCTCCTAACGCACCAGGGATGCTTACCATATTGATGCCCATTGCGAACAACTGTTTCTTTCTGTCTGGAAACTCTCAGGACTGGCAAAAGCTTCATTGACTGACATTGGTCCACATTAGAACCCATAGAGGTAGTACCACATTAGAACCCATAGAGGTTTCCGGTGGTAAAGATGCAAAGATGTTGCTGGGAAGCAGCCATTTTTTGACCATTGGCTAGTTGGAGAAGAAGTGGCTGCCACAAAAACATGGAAACTAGTGTGGGGTTTGGAAGACAGTAGCTATTCCTTCATCTCTACCCTAATAGTCCAGAACAACTCAACTTTTGGAGAGTTGTAAACAACTATGCTGACCACATTTTTGGTGCTCACCATAGTGCTATCACTATTACAGATTTGTTAAATCATAGAACCTCTAATGTAGTCCTAGGGAATGGAAATCTTCCACCCCAAAATACTTTTTTACACATACATAAAGTTGTACTATGGTTTATACTTACACAATAATTTTGTGTGTTCTCCTCCAATAAGAACTCTAAGAGTCTATGATTCTAAGTGTTTTCTAAGAAAAAGAAAACAATTTCAGCATTCAGTACATATAAGCAAACTCTTTGAGGTCATAGCAGGCCATTACAGAGAAGCCCCGTTGTTCTCAAATGAGATCCAGTATTAGTATAAATTCAGTACACACAAGCCATGACTGGGAGGCATAATGAGAAAATCAACACTGGGTACAGTGGGAGAGCGTGTTAGTGGCCAATGGAGGATCCTGCTTAATCTCATTGGCATCTTGTAAAACCTTAAAAACTACCTTTATCTTTCAAAATTATTTGAACCGAAATTGAAAATCAATTATTTCCTTCCTCCCTCCTGCTGGGTTTCATCTGCACATTAGATAGAAAAGCAGAGTGGCCAGTCTTCTAAATCAGCATTTGCAAACAAAATGTTACATACAGCAGGAGAAAGCAAAGCAGTTTTTTTATTAATATTTTTAAAAGTCTACCTGTAAATGGGTGGGATGCTGGGGTATTTCCTTAAGAAATAACACCCCATGGCAAGTTGCCTGAATTCAGTCTCTTAGAGTCAGATTGCCATTTGATAACTTGACCCCTCCTGCTGGTCAGATTGGCAACTTTTGATGTGCTATGGGGTTAGATGGGAACAAGACCAGGCTTTCATCCTGTTTTTTATTCCTTATTTTTTTTTTAAAGAAAATCCAGCTACAGTTTCCAGATCTTCTCTTTGAGGTTTCATAATACATTTCTGTTTGAAGCTGTATAGCCTAATTTAATCAAGCAGCCTTTGGAAGAATAGGAAATTTATGCTAATTTTGAGAAATTAAAGTGTATTGAGAATGGAAACTTCATTTGGTGGTAGAATCACTTGATTCTGTTTTATGAGTAACTTGTTCATCCCTCCCCCCTTTTTTTTCTTTCTAATGGAGAACTAAAAATGATCATTAATGTGCTATAAAATCATTAGAAAAGGGTCAGGAAAAAATGAGTCCAGAAAGTAGAGTTAGACAGAACAGCCATTAAGAAGCTAAAGTTAGTCTACGCACTTTGAGAAAACTGAATAAAACTTACTGTTGTCTCCCACCAGCCAAATAACAAGTGCATCAGCTGGTGGCAGAGAAGTCTCTTAAAGCCTCTACCTATACAATGCTTGGCATTCACACCTTTAAGAAGGACAGTGCAAAATATGACCCTGACAGCAGCAGCTATGATTAGAGAAGAGTCTCAGATTTTTCTAGAGTATGGTCAATGGCCATTTAGCCCATTAAAGCCCTACTCTGCCCTATTCCGGGGTCTCTAGGTAAGCACAATAAACACAGAAGGAGAGGGAGCATGCTAACCTCACTCTTCCCTCTCTCATCACATCAATCATTCTGTACACAAGGATTGTGTCTTTCAAAAGAGGAGAGTCTCCCCCATGTATGGAGGTTTCCCACCTCCTCCTCTTTCTCATCATCATCAATAGGAGTATGGTGTCTAAATCAAGGAAAGTAAAGGTACCACTGTATTCTGGTTTGGTTAGACCTCATCTGGAATACTGTGTCCAGTTCTGGGCACCTCATTTCAAGAAGGATGTTGACAAGCTGAAGTGTGTCCAGAGGAGGGTGGCCAAAATGGTGAAGAGTCTGGAAGCCATGAGGCCCTATGAGGAGTGACTTAGGGAGCTGGGGATGTTAAGTCTGCAGAAGAGAAGGTTAAGAGGAGACATGATAGCCGTGTTTAAATATTTGAAGGGAAGTCATGTTGAGGAGGGAGCGGGCTTGCTTTCCACTGCTTCAGAGACTAGGACAAGAAGCAATGGATTCAAGCTGCAGGAAAGGAGATTCCACCTGAACCTCAGGAAGAACTTCCTGACAGTCAGAGCTGTCTGGCAGTGGAATCAGCTGCCTCGGAGTGTGGAGGAATCTCCTTCTTTGGAGGTTTTTAAGCAGAGGCTGGATGGCCATCACGAAGTGCTTTGATGAGTGTTCCTGCATATCAGGGGGTTGAACCGGATGGCTGCTGTAGTTTCTTCCAATTCTATTATTCTATCATCATCATCACCATCATCATCATCACCACTACCACCACCACCACTACCATCAGTGTTCAAGGCTGTGTGGAAAACTTCCAGAGAAATAAAGAAAGCTCTTCTCTAAACCTTTGTTCATCACGCTCAGAGAGCAATAAGAAATTGGTTTACCTTGCTTCATTTGTTTGTTGTTTCTTTTTAGAGAATACCTGAGGAAATAAGTTATGTTAAGATCTAATATATTTTCATGTGAATTGTTGGTGGGGATGTAGGATAATTTTGTCAGATCTGAATTTGTGTATGAACTTACCTAATTTAAACCCTGTAAGGGAACAAGAATGCATTTATGCATCAAATGGATCCTCACTTTCTTGAATTTTGAAGTCAGTTTTACAATGCAAGGCACTTTTTCTAGAGGGAGCCCTAGGGCAGGAAACAGCAATGGATCATGGCAAGGTGCTGAGACCACGACAACCATGTGCTTACTGTGACAACCATGGAGAAAAATTTCACTGGCTTCAAGAGTCTCAATGGACAGAGCTTTTTCATACCTCTCAAGATTTGCGAGAAATATATCCTTCCCAGGGAATTCACACATTTGCAGAGCTTGCTAGTTGTTTCAGTTAAATAAGGACTTATGGGAAGAAGTAAAATGATAATGGTTAAATTGTGCACAATTGGGAAAAATATGTGCAAGTATGCCTTTGATCATGAGGAAAATGCATACATAGGTTAGAATAAATAAATGGACCCATTGGGGGTCCATTGGGGGGGTTAAAAACATGCATGTGTTTGCATGAGAAACTTCCTTTGCTATTTGAGGGTTTTCCTGCATGGCAGGGGGTTGGACTGGATGGCCCTTGTGGTCTCTTCCAACTCTACATTTCTATGATTCTATGATTCTATCCACATGGTGTTGCAACCTAGTATGAAATAAGAACATGGAGAAAATCCAGATAAGATTTGGGGAAAAAATGTGAAATCAAAACTGGAGATATTCATATCTTTACTTGTGGACTAACATCACAAGGCCTTGTTGGAAGAGGCTTTTTCCCCAGCTGTAGGAATGGCAGAAGTGTACCTTCCACCCACACAAAAGATCAACTAAACCAATCGTCCTTTTCAAAATCTTTACATTTGTCCAGTTCCTTGTCAATAAAGGGAAAGATACTGTTTTGTCCTTCCAATTTCTATGAATATCAGCAAAACCTTGCCCTCTCTTTGTCAAGTTTCCCTTCTTAGGCTACAATGCAGAAAACTGCCATCTATTTGTGTATGAAAGAATTGATTCTAAAACATGCTCACATATCATGGAGCCAATATACAGCAGAATAATAAAACACGGTGAATACACACACACACACACACACACACACACACACACACACACGTATGTTGCTAGGGCAGAAGTCTATGCTTGTTACACTCTGAATCACTCCAGTAGTCTTTCAACGATTCTATGGCCTTTGAAACTGGCTGTTGAACATCAGCAACATTTCAGATTGGCTATTTCATTTCCTAATCTATTTAAACACCCACAAAGCAGCAGGTTAATCATTCCGTAAAATGAATCCCTATTGTGAATTGCAGCCCATTACCTAGAATGAAGAGGGCAAAGCAATACATTCAGAAATGGGAACTGCTGATTACTATGTAACATAGGTGGGTGAGAAAGAGTGAAAGAAAGAAAAAAAAAATCACAACCTAGTCATGCTGTGGCCAGAATGAAGCACTTCCACTATCTTAGTGATAGAATTTTTTGTCCTTCCACCAAAAAAAAATCATACCTTGATGTGGTTCTTGTGTGGTTTTGCTTCTTTTCCAAACATTTTACAGGATACTGAACTCACACAGAGTTTGAGATGCTGCTAGGGATGGGAATAATATTTCAAAATATTTTACAAAATGGTCAATATGTGTGTGTGTGTGTGTGTGTGTGTGTGTGTATTCACGTTTTGAGAAACCCTAATGAGAAGAACCCTGGACTGTCAAGAATCTTTGCAGTTCTGGATTTATTCTGCAATTCACACATGGTTGTCTGGCACAGAAAATGTCAATTTCTGCACAGGAAACAGATGATGTAATCCACCTTTATCTTCTTATAGGAATATAGCCAAATTCTTCTCTGATCCCTCCCTTTCAGCAGACATGGAATGGTTGAGGGAAGTTGCAGTGGCTGAATGGTGAGCCTTGTTGGTCTTTCTGGAGAGTGGAAAAGAATAATGACCTCTGCAATTTCTAAGAAGAAGACATGCACAGGTCTAAAAAGAAGACATGCACCTCTGATTCTCTCCAACATTTGCACTGTAATGAATAAATTTTGTGGCTGGTTCTATTCCAACTTTAGTGTCTGGAGTGTTTGTTGGGCACACTGCCGGCTTTGCTGTTGTGGACTGCAATGATTTCAATATAATCTTGCACATGGTTTTCCTTAAGATTACCTTTTTGTACTGTTTCATCTAAAGTCTAAAAGCTATAACTAAATGTATGTGCACTGCAATATGTGAAAAGTTCAGAAATAAAGAAAATAACAGAAAATTAATAAGTATTTGCTTAAACCTGGTTAGAAATCCAAAATCTGGAAAGAAATTCAGCTGAGATATATTTGAAAAACAGTCCCAGGCCTTCTGTTCTGTACAGATTAGCATGAGATAGTTATTTTTTTCCTCTTGCCTACCAATATTTCCAATTTGGACCAAAGTGTGAGAACTCATCCTTATTTTAATGTCCCCAGGCTGAAAAGAAGTTAAAGTAAAATGACTGCTTGCACATAGATACAGGCACACAAAATAAATACTTTTTTTTCTTTCTTTTTTTTGCCAGCACCTGGTTCTGAATCCTGCATTGCACATTTCTTGCAACCAGTACATCCTGCTTCAGTATTTTTAGCCACCTTGATAATACAGCCACTTCCCTGCCTGGCAGCATAATTACAGCAATCAACATCTTGGTTCCAAGAATCTAAAATAACAAAGCTGAAACTTTCCTTATTTGTGAAAGGCTCTTGAGATGTTTCATAGAAAGGAGAGAACCAGAATAGAGATTTATCTGTGGGATGAATCAAGGCCTGTCTCATTTGTCAAAGAAAGCTGATCTCATCTGAAGTTCTTCCTATTTTAGAAAAGAGTACAAGAATCCCTGACAGTCATCTTTAGGTGGGCACAAATTTCTCTACCATGTTTATTTCCTTTGCCTCCTTTCCCTGTGCACTCTGTTTTGAATTATTTTGTCTCTTTTAAAGAAACATCATTTCACTACAGGTAGTGGGGTACTGATAATAAGTTTTCATTCATACACCATTTTAAAAAAATAAAGTAATGGTTAGCAGTAGTAATAATGCTAGACCAGAAATAGGGAGACACAGATTCAAATCCTTGTTAGCCCTAAAGTTCACTATGTGGCCTTGGACTAGTCTTTTAACCTCAGTTTAACTTGCCTCCCAAAACTATTGAAAAATTTCAATGTGGAAATCTAGTTAAAGAAATATGAGCTTCTTGGAGGAATGGTGGAGTATAACTATGTAGGTGAATCAGCATGATGTAGTTGTTTGAGCACTGGGCTAGGACACTGAGAGACCAGGGTTCAAATACCTGCTTGGCCATGGAAACTCACTGGGTGATCACACATTCTCAGCCTCAGAAGAAGACAAAGGCAAACCCTCTCTGAACAAATTCTGCCAAGAAAACAGTGGGATAAGTTAAATGGTCATGCCTTGGATAACTTGTCCTTCACAAATTCCACTCAGAGCTTAGCAGTAGTGTTTGTAGCAAGCAAACTGCACAGCACACTTCCTTAGAAGTTGGTTTCATACCTTGACATACAAATTTTGGTGTGCAGAGCTGTGATTGGTGAAGACTATAAGTCTCATATCATCCAACCAGTTTAGGCATTTTCTCAGACCCTCCATTGTTTATATATCTTTCCTCCTTGCAGCAGGAACAAGTTCCTGTCTTCTTATCTGGTGCAATGCCAATTCTCATAACATCTTACCAATACTTTCATTCTTCTCACTCTGATCTTCACCCCCTTTCCCAGATAAAATGTAGCAAGGAACAATAAAGCAATTAACAATTTGGTGCCCTGAAATCCCAGACCACCTTCAACCAGAGACATGGTTGCAATCATAATTACAAATTGATGCTTTGAAGTACTCTAGGAGACTTAGCCCATTCATAAGCTACTTGATCTATTCTACTACACAGCCCATTACCTATCCAGCAAATACTTATGACAGGAGCCACATATTGTGTCACTGTAAGTCAGAAATGATTTGAAGGCACACAACAAAACCATATAGACATTTTTTTAAAAAAAAAAAATCAGTAAAGTAGGGTGACGACTTAGGTCTCCTGAGAAGATATGACAGAACATTGGACTTCAGTGAAAGAAACTGTGGTGATGTGTGGTAATATGGAAACTTTAAATATGGTACTTGAACTTTGTTCTCTTTAGTTCAAAGATGCAAGTTTCCATTATTCTGTACCCTGGAAACATGTACAGGTATGTTTCTCTGGCTACAGCTATAATTTGGCTATGCTGCCTCCCTGGTTTCCTGCATCTTTCTCTGGCTTGCCAGTTTTCTTGTCTGTTATCTCTTGTTTTCCTTGAATAGATATCTTGGCTTTGGCCTTGGCCCATAAATGAATATATTTTTGAGTGCTCTTTCTGTACAAGTCTTTGAATCTCTGGAAAACAGCCATTTCCAGAATCTGATCTTTTTCTGGATTTCTTTTTTTCCTTGTTCCCTTGCAAAATGAGACAACCTGAATATCTGAAATATCCCATAAAGTGGTTTCACTGCAAACCAGGCAAACATTTTGAAAAGTATGTATTTATGTGAGTACGACTTAAACTGACTTGAGCACCTCAGACAAGATGATATTGCACCAAAACTATGCAAAGCAGATGGCCAAGAAACCATGCCACCCCTCCTGTAAAGTTGAGCTTATATTTCCATTGCCAGTTGCTCATACAATTCTCACTCTGTGGTTGGCTCATTATCTGCCCCAGTGGATCAATTATTTTTTCTTTACCATCTGTTAATTCGGTTATCATTTCCCTGGATGCTGCAGTCCTGCCATATCCTTTGACAACAGAAAGACGGTAATAAACCAGAAAGGGAGCAGGTGAAATTCTATGGCAAGTACAGCAGAAAGACACTGATAGTATCTTAGCTGGCTTGCAGGGCAACCTAGTGTGCACTGTTTAGTGGATCTGGGTCATCTTACAGTCACTCTTGCACTAAAACTGGGTCAGTTGAATTGCTCTGGTTTATTTGACAGCTATATTTGCACATAACTCTTCAATTATGTCCACTCCAACATAAACACAGAGAAGAAGATGCATCACAGTTTGGGCTGTATGGTCCTTCCTACATCTGGGTTCAGCTCTGACCCATAGCTAGCATCTGCTTGCCAACATAATGTGTTTTTCTTTGGTAGAAATAAGGTTACTTGCTGCTGGATCAAGACAGAGAGGAGAACCTCTAAATGAAGCTGTGAATTATATTGTAAAAGCTGCTGGAATAGAAACTGTAACTCCACTTCTCTGATGGTTTAATTGGCAAAATATATTAATTGGTAGATATGTTTAATTGGCATAAAATACAAATCATATACAATGACTGGAAAGGGCCATGTGAAAGGGATTCTGGCTGGAAATAGGTCAGAGATGACCCCAGCTTGGGGTCCTAAATCATAGGTTTACCAGGAAAATCTGACTTAGGCCATTTCTACAGGGGTAAGTAAAATGGTGCAGTGCGTCCTCCACGGAGGACATCTGCACCTTGGAACGGACTGGGTCCAGACTACTTACTGTAGATCCACACCTCAGTCTGCTCTGGAATGACCCCAAGTGGTCCTCCAGCATGTTTTTGAAAGACCTGATTTTTCCAGTCTTTCAAAAAGCCGATGCACGCCATTGCGTGCCTGCTCTCCGGTGCAGATTCGCAGACTCGCACCAATGCAAGCCTGTGATCTACGGAGGGTGAGCTTTAGGCTGGCAAGCTTCAGTGGTTGGTCAAGACCCACGACCAACTGGAAGCTGCCATTTTGGATGCCGGAGCAGTGTGGATCTACGACCATGCACTGCTCTGCCTTACCCTGGACCGGACTGGACCACCAGAAGATCCGGTGAGTAGCGTCAGGGAGCAATTCCCTCGCCGTGTGTGGAAATGGCCTTAATGGCTCTTTTGATAAGGAATGAGCCATGTCTAAGAAAAGCAAAGCCTCCTGTGGTTTGCATTTCCTATAGAAGGCAAAACCATGAAACCTTAATCTGGCACCTGTGTGTCACAAGTTCCAAAAACAAAGAATCTTCCTTGCTTGACAGCAAATAAAACATATTTAAATTGCACTATAAGTTTTCTTACTGGTCTCTTTCGCAGTGACCTGGTAAACAGAGATGAAAAGGTCCTGAAGTTACTTCTCGTCTTGCAGTATTTCAATCTGAGTTAATTAATTCCTCATTTTACATTTAATTGCAGGTTGTGATGTTGGACCTCACAGAGTTTCATGGTTTTGGGATAACAGAATATTCAAATATTTTAGCCAGTATTTGACCCGCCATGATCCTATGAATGGGAGAACTCTAAGAGCCCCAGTCATCAACAGCCATATTCAGGTCATGCAAAACCATGTTCAGATCCTGCAAACTCAATGCTGTGGCTTTCTTGATTAAATCATGTGGTCTTCTCCATTCCCACTGCCTTCCACTTTCCCCAACATTATTTTTTCCAGTCTTCCAAGTCTTTTTGAATGAGTAATGTAATCTTATGGTATATCCAAAGTGTGATAGCTTCAGTTTAGTCATCTTAGCTTCTTGTGAGATTTCAGACTAGCTATGCCCTAAGACTTGTGTATTTGAATTTTTGTAATCCATGGCATCTATATGACAGTTCTCCAGAACCATGTTTTAAATGAGTTGATTTTCTTCTTGTTGGCTTTCTTCCTTGTCCAATTTTCACATGGGAATCAGAAATACCATGGTATAGAAGATTCTGACTTTGATATTTAATGATAAATCTTTGCATTTGAAAATCTCATCTAGTTTCTTTATAAAACTGCCTTATTTTTCTTCTGATTTCTTGGCTGCAGACTCCATTTTGGTTAATAGTTGAAGGGTGGTATCATTTTTTTTTTACTATTTCTATATTTTTATCATCCACTTTAAAGTTATGTTAATAATCTGTGGTCATTATATTTCTTTTCTTATTATTCAACTGAATCATTGTTTCTGTGCTTTCTTAACCGTCATCAGTAGTCATTCAAGTCATGGTTATTTGCTGCTGGTAGCAAGGACTGAAATCCTGTATCACAGACACAGTTATAAATATATAACTATGTGTTGGTTCCTGACCCAACTCCCTGTGTTAGACTTGAAATTTGAGGCTCTGTAACTTGCTGTAGAACTAATACTTGATTATCATTAACTTTGATATTAATTGGCATTTTAGACACTCAGGGCTCATCAAGCAACCTTGCTTTAGAATTCTTTATTCCGCTCTCCTCTTGTCTAAGGCCCTTTCCACAACGCACCCTTTCATGGAGCTGGGGTGCGGGGATCGCGTGAGCAGCCTCCAGCGAGAGGCTCTCATGATCTGGTTCCTTCAGCTCTGCAGCTGCCACTTGCTCGCACGACAGCCCCACCTCGTCCTTTCACAGTGCAGCCTGGGAGTTTCCCAGGCTGCGCTGGGGCAGGAAGTGCGAGAGCCGCGGTTCCAGAGCTCCGCACGCATGGTAAATGCATGTAGGGCCCCGGAGTGATACACGATCATGCACCATTTTTGGCTCAAAGTCGAAAATGAAAAAGTGTACAAGCGGCACCTACCAGCCCCTGGAGCGTCATGCAATTGTGAGTGTGTAGTGTGGACCACTCGTCACATTCATGCGACACTCGATGGGCTCTTTCACATGGCAAATGCAGTGCGAAAAGGGCCTATGATCAGTATGTAGAAGTGAAGGACTCTTGAAATGTCAGTAATATCTTTGAGAATGACCTAGGATGTAACAAGGTCATGTAGACTTGGGAAGTTAAGGGTCAGGTACAATGTAACACATGTGCAAGCTGTGACTCTGCTAATGCTAATGCATGAATCTTTTCTTTTCTGTAAGTATTCTTTAATATAAACATAAATATGGTGTAAGAAGGGAAGCCGGAAAGAATAAATCATCCTTCCTGGGATCCTTTGTTCAAAGTTGTGTGTGTGTGTGTGTGTGTGTGTGTGTGTGTCTTTCTTTCCTTCTCTTTTCTACTTTCCTTCCTTGTGTTTGATAGTTCAAGTCAGCTCTGTATTCCACCTGGGGATATGGTGAGGTGTAGTTTGTTTGTCCACCCTAACACCTGAACCCATCTTCACTGTCATTAGTCACAGCAGCAATGGACGACCATTGCGCTTGTCTTTGGGATGCTGTCGGATGGTGCTTCCAATCCCCTCCTACCAGCTAGCGAGGCTGCAAGAAACAGAATCAAGAGCCTCATTGCAGTCTGCCTGACTTGGAAGACCTTTTCCGTATAGCCTCTTACTTCATGGAAGCATGCAAATCCACTAAAATGGGGAAAGTTAAAACCAATGTGATTATTAGCATAGTATGCAATATTGCTACAATGTGGGCCATTTCCGCACAGTAGTGCGGAAATGGCCCACAGACTGTTATAGAGCTATTATTCCACTTGCAACCTCCTATGGAATCCTGGGGTTTGCAGTTTTGGGAGGTGCCCGCCGGTCCCTCCTGAAACTGCAAACCCCAGGATTCTGTAGGATGTTGCAAGTGGAATAATAGCGCTATAACAGTCTAGTGTGGAAATGGCCGTAGTAAAGTGGTCTGAGTGCTGGACAAGGAAACTAAAAGAGTAGTGTTCAAATCCCTGCTCCACCATGCAAACTCACTGGGTGACCTTGGCAAATTAAACACTCAGTCGGAGAGAAAAGCCATGGCAAAGCCCCTCTGAAGGAATTCTGCAAATAAAACCATGTGATAGGTTCACCTTAGGCTCACCATGAGTCAGAAATTACTTGAAAGCACACAGTGGCATACAATGAATATGTTATTGCAGTATACAACAATTATATTATCAAAATTTGTATTACTATATTATACTATATTATTGTAGCCCATAGTATGCCAGGTTTTAGGGTGTGCACAACTTTGGCCATTTCCTCACTATCCTGTTATAGTGCTATTATTCTACTTTCCACCTCCTGTGGAATCCTGCGGTTTGCAATTTAGGGAGAGGGCCTTTAGAATTCTTGGCCAGAGAGCTCTTTGGCTTCAGTAAACCACAAACCCAGAATTCCACAGGATGTTGAAAGTGGAATAATAGCACTATAACAGTTCAGTGCAGAAATGGCCTTTGTTTTCAGTATTTCATGGTTAAAAGAAATTAACCTGCTGAATGGTGTAGGTACTGAATCTCTGTGTGATGGTGAAGTCATTTTATAAAGCCCCAAAGGGGCCTAAATTTGTGCTATCATCAGATTCAATATTTATTATCCAAGAAACGTCACATGAACATTTATAGCTGTGTGGTTTTTCAGCTAAAGAAATTTTGTGACATTTGTGCATACAAAGGGAACCAAAGGGAATAATTGTGTTGTCTTCTTTTCTTCTCTTACAATAACAAAAATGGCTTCCCACATTAGGCACCAAATGGCCTATAAAAGTAGAGCAGAAAATAAAGCAAACCTAATTCTATGGAATGGCAAGTTCAGGTTGTACTTTCCTTGTGGGGGAAAAAAAAATAGGCTTCCCCTGCTCTTAAATCTGTCACTTAAGCAAATCAAAGTTGCTTTTTCTCCCCCTGAAGTTCAATTTTTTAAAGAAAAAACAACAACATGGATTCAGTGAAGAAACCAGATATGATAGGTTTCAGCGGGACTCTTCCTCTTTCAATTTATATCTCCTTGGAAATAGTGTCGTGTTCTTTCTGGAAATGCTTACACAGGCTTTTAAAAATACACTCCAGCTGTGAATCATAGACATTATAGCTAGAGAAGGCCCTCTAAATACATAGCTGTGCAGTCCTATTCCCTGGGTTATATAGGATTGTTCACTATGGTATTTCATGCACAGTTGAGCAGTCTTTCTCTAAAGATACAAGGGCAATCAACACATTTGGGCTGGGGGGAGGAAATAGAGACCTGATGGGATTCCACACCTTCAGAATGGAAGGAGGGATTTCTCATATTGGCCTCTCAAATACACATAAAGTCTCATTCAATATTAGTGTGCCAGGGAAAGAGTTTTAACCTAAAGCAGATGGTTTTATTTCTTTGTTTTGCCATCAAGGGTAAATCTTTTGGAAGCCTGATGACCCATCTGCGGTCTGAAATGATTTAGTCCCCAGAAAGCTGTCAATAGACTCTGAGCTGCACATAGTATACTGAATGACCATGGATGAACATTCAGGAACAATACCATGTCAAGGCTATTATTACTGGCAGAACAACCACATCAAATCATGACATTATTAACGGACATTCCCAAAAATATAGCCAGCTTTGTGCTGCATTAAGTGGGCATGAGGCACTTAAAAAAAAATGAAAAAGCAAATAAAACCACCAGGCTTCTCGTAAGTTGAGGGTAAGGGAAACATTAAATGCCACACTTCCTCCAAATTATCTACATTTGCCTGCCCGCCCCATCTTCAAGGTCATCTTTGTTTTACCTCAACCTTCCCACATGCCCCTCACACCATCCTAAATATTCAGCCCAGCATTCAACCAAAGTTTAAGAGTGATTGCACCAGAAATGAAGAAGAGATGCAGAGGGAATAGCAGTTTGACAGGGACAGGTAATAATATCTGACCGTCATACACAGAGAAAGTTATGGTTTGTGCTATGTTCTTCCTTTTGTTGCTTTCTGGTTCCTTTCAGTGGTGAAATTACATTCCATTAGAAACGTGTGAAAGGGATCTAGGAGTCTTCATAGACCACAAGCTGAACATGAGTCAGCAGTGTGATGCGGCAGCCAAGAAAGCCAATGCAATTCTCGGCTGCATCAATAGAAGTATGGTGTCTAGATCGAGGGAGGTACTGGTACCACTATACTCTGCTTTGGTTAGACCTCATCTTGAATACTGTGTCCAGTTCTGGGCACCCCAATTCAAGAAGGACAAGGTCAAGCTGGAGCAAGTCCAGAGGAGGGCGACCAAAGTGGTGAGAGGCCTGGAAGCCATGCCCTATGAGGAGTAGCTTAGAGAGTTAGGTATCTTTAGCCTGATGAAAGAAGAGTAAGAGGTGACATGATAGCCCTGTTTAAATATTTGAAGGGATGCCATGTAGAGGAAGGAGAGGGCTTGTTTTCTGCTGCTCCAGGGACCAGGACAAGGAGCAATGGATTCAAGCTACAGGAAAGGAGATTCCACCTGAACCTCAGGAAGAACTTCCTGACAGTCAAGGCTGTCCGGCAGTGAAATCTGCTGCCTCGGAGTGTAGTGGAGTCTCCTTCCTTGGAGGTTTTTAAGCAGAGGCTGGATGGCATCTGTCAGGAGTGCTTGAGGGTGTTCCTGCATGGCAGGGGGTTGGACTAGATGGCCCCTGTGGTCTCTTCCAATTCTACATTTCTATGATTCTATGATTCTATGAAACTTTATATCCTTTTTTGCCTCCATCAATATCAATGTGATTCTTCTCATCCCCTTAATTTTATCCCCACAACAATTATATGATATTTGTTAAGCAGAGAAGTGTAAGGACCCACTTTGGGGGTCACCAATATCACTATGGTTTGGATGGGCACCATACCTAATTGGCACCATATTGGACTGGCACCTGCATTAATTGGCTCTGATATTGAAATCAAACCTGAGAGGTGATGGAGAGGTCAAACCAACAAGGGGGAAATTCCAACTGTGAAACGCAGGTCAGCCCAAAACTCCCTCCAGGTAAGACTGAGTCATTTGTCAGGCAAATACACATCATTCCTGTGGACAGTAGGCTTAAGTAGAAACTGGAATTTTCCAGGGAACCCAATTGTGAGAAACCCACCAGGACACTGATTGACAGATATCCGTCTCCTATGCACCTGGACTTTTGCCTCAAAGCACCCACAATAGACAGTTATTAGAACACCCATCATGTCTCTGCCAATCAAGCACTAAGCCCATCAACAGGCAAAAGACCCATTGTCCACAACAGGTTCCATTTATCTTGCATCTGGAACCTTCATTGCCACAGGTTATTTTCAGAGTACAAATTCCCCTGATTTCAGGATGCCCAGTGCTGTCTCTCAAAGATCTACCCATCACTCTGTCCATCTGGCTCCTGAATAAGAACTGTCCTTAGGTCCTACCTAAGCCAAAACTATTTCTGCTCTTCACTACTCTTCTGGACTCGTAATTATAAATCCCCCCAAACCTCTCAGCCTCTCTATACATATTTTTTCCTCTCTTTCTTTTTCAATTAGCTTGTGTGTGAATGTTTGACTGTTTGTATTTTGTGTGCATATGTGAGTGAATTCCCCCCAATAAAAGCGCATTTTTAGCTTACTTTTGAATCTTTGGCTAGTTCTTTTCTTGTGTGAGCCTATAAACATTGGTAGCAAGATCTTACTAAGTTGCCCTCCTCTCACAAGCCTCCTCTCTGAGCTAATTCATTCCCCACTTCTGCAAGGAGGTATTGACATCATGGGGTGGCCCTTGTGGCACCTACATTTTGGGGTAACAGAGGTGTGAACTGGCCCAAGTCTATCCTGTTGATTGATTGGCTGACTGTAGATTTGAACCCAAGTTTCCCCACTCAGTGGCCAGAATTCTGCTGGTAACAAACACTTGTGTGGCCTGGGTTACGTGAATGATGTCTTTTGTTTTGGATGTTACCAGAGGAGTTAATCAATATCTCTTTTATAAAACATCCCCACTTCCCCACCACAGAAGGTTGCTTTGAAGCATAAGAATATGCTCTCCTATACTTCTATTAGGTAGGTGAAAGTGGGAGATACCATTTTAACTCCTGAAACGAAGATGAAAAGTTTGTCATCTACTTCCAGGATCTCTAGTAGATTGCTGGTCATCCAGGTCAACACCAGCTTTCTTGTACCAGCTGCAGAAATGCAGCTATAGAATGCCCAGGTACCTCTTGTCCAGGCCAATAAATAGCAAGGGAAGCATGCTATGATATATCCTTTAATTGTCCTGATTTGGCAGGGAAAGTCTTGATTATTCCTCTGTTATCCCACTTTTTTCACCTTCTGTTAAAATGTTCTAGTTTTTTTCTCCTTCTCCCACTTTTCCAACTTGTCCTCAGCTTACATCAGTCATTGCAAACTGAGTTCAAACTGCAAAAATAACTTGCAGTCAGCTAACTCAGATGAAGGATGGTGGAGGTGGAGAAATCTTGTCTTTCCTTATAGAACCAAACAAAAGCAAACTGCATTTTCTGATTCATCTGTCCTTCCTCGTTAATAATTTTTACCATTTTGACCACACTCTGGCCCTTTTTGCATGGCATTTGCCATGCAAAGGGCCCCTGGAGTGTCGCATGATTGTGAGGAGCGGTCCACACGATGCACTCACAATTGCATGATGCTCCAGGGACTGGCAGGCACCAATTGCACACTATTTCATTTTCAGCTTTGAGCCAATGGTGCACGATCGTGCATCACTCCGAGGCCCCGTACACAGTTACCATGCATGAGGAGCTCTGGAGCCGCAGCACTCGTGCTTCCTGCCCCAGCACAGTCTGGGAAAATCCCAGGCTGCACTGTGGAAGGAAGAGGAGGGGCTCTCACAGCAGAGCTGAAGCAATAAGGATGCAAGATCCTCTCGCAAGAGGCTGCTTGCACGATCCCCGCACCCCAGCTCCACAAAAAGGTAAGTTGTGGAAAGGGCTTTTGAGGTTGCTTGGCCACAGGTGTCCTGGTTTACACCTGTGAAATGTTCGAGGATATGATACAGTGCTACAGAACTGCCTTTCATGGCTCGGGTGGAGGATATGGAACTATACAAATGGGGTTTAGGCAATGTGGGATTTCTGGCATCCCAAGCCAGGGTGTGAGCCATGCCAGCGTGTCATCCCCATGGCCATTTTTTTTTTAAAAAAAGGATCCTATACCCCAATGTTGCTCACCTTTTTATTTTTTCTAAATTCAAAATGCCTCTTATGCTCTCCACAGAGTGAGAGAGGCAATTTGGATATGTTACGGGTGCCCTGGACTGTTTTAGGGCTGGGGACATTTTATTCAAAATTAGAAGTGATTTCCAATATACTTCCTTGTTTTTTAAAAAGGCTCTGTCTGGACCTAAAACAGCCTAGGAAGCTAAAACATGGGGAAAATGCCCCTCCATTCTCCCTATGGAGATGCAAGAGGGCATGTTGCAGTGTAGACACAGACATACTGGTTTCAAAAATGGGTGAAGCATTAGGTATTTACCTATCTCTGCTCTAAATCTTAAACTTGCACTGTTCCTGTCTTTATTACATAAAACATTAAGTAGAAATCATCATCATCATCTTGACAACAGCACCATAATAGAAGGATGGAAAACGTGTCACTTTTCATATTTTTTTTCTGTACTTGTATCTTAGTAGCTGCTGTATTTTCCATTAGAAATGCCTATTGTGCTACGTATTCTCTCCTCTCTCATACACACAGAAAAACACAGCAGAAGCCCTTTAATTTATGCCATATCAACAAAAACTCATTTAAGTCTGGCCCTCTAGAGCTTAGCACTCCTCGCCCCTTCAGTCTCCCTGAGATGCTTCTGTGAATTGCCATCCCATTCACAACCAACCAAAGGTCCACTCATACATTCTTGCAGGTCAGGGAGTCTTTTCTTGTGCTTAGAGATAAGTGTTTATCTGTTTAGAAAGCCCTATACCTAATGCCCAAGGTCTTCTTATACTCATGTTGTTATTATTAGTTAAAAAATTAGCAAATGCACACAAAAGAAATATTCAATAAGGCCTCTCTTCTTGCTGCAAGATGCCAGGAACAAAGAACACAATGAGGAATATGTTCTTTGTTCTCTGGAATTGTATAAATCTTTCTCAACTCTCTGTAGACACTTCTGGAGGTTCACACACTTGGGATGGATTTGGTGCTTTATTGTTAATTGCTGTAAAGAATTTAGCTCATGGCTATGTTATAAATGAGAGACCTCAAAGTCCCCTGATATCAACAGCCCTGTTCAGGTCTTGCACACCCAAGGCCATGGCTTCCTTGAATGAGTCTATTCATCTTTATTAAGTCTTCCTCTTTTCCTACTGTCTCCTACCTTGTTGTTGTTGCTGCTGTATGGCTTCAAGTTGTTTCTGACTTATGGAAACCCTAAAGTGAAGCTATCATGGCTCTGGGAGTGCGTGACATGCCCAAAGTTATCCACTGAGTGTCCATGGCCAATCAGGGAATCAAACCATGGTCATAGCCCTATGCTCAAACCACTATGCCTTCTACCTTACCAGGCATTACTACCTTTTTCAATGTGTCTTTTTAACATGCCATCATCTGGACCACAAACCCTACTTGACTTTGAGAAAGAGATATTTATTCTTGTTCTCTGGTGTCATACTGAACCCTAGAGACACTTGGAATATCTCTAGTATACATATATTTCCCAACACATCACAATTACTGCATCAGAAAAAAAGAGGGGAAGGAGAATTTGTAAAGAAAAGGTTACTGGAGGAATTTTAGGCCGTGCTATTATTCCACTTTCAACATAGTATGGAATCCTGGGGTTTCCAATTTAGGGAGGGGCCTTTGAGGCCTCTCCCTAAACTGGAAACCCCAGGATTCCATAAGATGTTGAAAGTGGAATAATAGCAGTATAACAGTCTAGTGCGGAAATGGCTTCAATCTCTCAGAATGTAGAGAATAGGAAGTCTTTGGTCTGCACTTAGCCTGACATACATGAGTTAGACTGTGATTTTGTGTGTTCCTTTAACTGTCTGATTACTCATAACTTCCGAATAAATAGTAAGAGTCTTTCTTTTTTGAAGTAATTAACATCAAAATGCCTTTCCTAATGCCCTCAATTGGGCCAAGGGAATAAATGGATTATTAAGACTCAATATTCCCTTTCAATGAGACCTACCAGCAGAGCGGGAAGAGTCAGGAGAGAAGGGAAAAAGAACTGGCTAGTACAAATCACTTAATTGCTTCAAGTCTACCTGGCAAGTGCAAATTACAAAATTGATTGAACTAATTTATATTTCTCTCCAAAAAGAGGTAGAAAAAGGACTATATCTCATTTCCAGCTACATTTTAAGAGCCCCTTGGCTCTTGTCAGAAAGTTGTATAGTGTTTAAGCCAAGGAGTTGCTCCACTTGCGGTGGTTGTCAGACTGTGTAATAAAGCCTTGCTTTGGATTTGCTACTGGAAGGCCATTTGATTACTGTTAACAACTGAGGTGCCAGGTCCTGGAAACTAGAGGCAAACAATCAGTTAGGCAAGTGGAAGGATATAGTAGGAAATCAAGGCCAGATCCAGATATAAAACATTAATTCTTCACTAATGTTTTTTTCTCAATGAAAGCAATGAATCGATTTAGATTTTTTTTTCCCCACTGTGAGAAAATCTTCAGAAATCACAAAGTTTTGGAAGGCTATTTACAATTTGTGTCTTAATCCATACAAATTTAATGTGTAGTTGTTTTGCACAGAAAACAGAATTTCTGCAAAGAAAATAATACTTATGTGCAGAAAATGCTGCTTCCACTGCTGCATTTCAAATGGTTTGATTTTTTTTTTGCAGCCAACTTTCTTCACTGTCCAGATTTTGTAATCATACATAGATATTGGAAATACCATGGTATAATGCACACAACTATGTATGTATGCATGTACGTATGTATGTATGTGTTGTCTCCCTTTATCTTGAACTCAGGGCAGATCACAGTATACATTAAAATAGAAGGTACATAGGAGTATATAATTACAAAATTATTAAATAAATTATCAACATATAGAGACATTAGGTATATTTAAAGCATAACATGATGAAAAAAAAATGTATTTCCCCTCCCAACCCATTAAAAACCCTTAAAAACCTTTCCACAGTTTTCTATCTAAATAAAACAGCACTATAAAATAAGCATATATGAAGTTTATTTTTTATTTATTATTTAATCTCTCTGTCATTTTTCTCCCAGCATAGGGTTCAAAGTGCACTTGTGTGTGTGTGTATCTGTCTGTCTGTGTATACACCTTCAAGTCACTTGCCAATTCATTTTTCATAGCATCTACGACGAGTCAAAATACAGCTAAAAGAAATGAATATGAAAGTTTTTTTAAAAATCCAATTAAACAACAATTCTATTTAAAAACACAAGTTGAAATTGTTTAAAAACACATTTAAAGCATAATAAAAAGATACAGGCTTGTAACAACTCATTAAAAGCTCAATCTGCTGCAACAAGTTAAAAACTAAAGACTTGCCTAAACTTTGGGGATCATCCATATCTCCACTGGGACGAGTTCCGTTCCTCCCATGTTCTTATGTCCATGTCCATGTCCTCATTAAACATGATTGCAATGGTGTTGAGAGTGAGATGAAGTCCCTCCCCCTAGATTTTAAAATATGGGTAAACTCATACAGAGACATAGAGTCTTTGAGACAGTCTTGACTAAAGCCATGTAGGGCTTTAAAGGTCACAACCAACACTTTGAAATCTGTCCAGCAATGGATCAGAGGCCTTTGGAGCTATTTCAGTAAAGGATTGTGTAATTCCTATAGCCAGCCCCAATCAGTAGCATTTTGGATATACTGAAGTTTCCAAACAGTTTCCAAAGGCAACCGCATTGTGTGCATACAATAATCTAAATGGGATGCAATTAAGACATGACACCTCAAGGCAAAGGTGCAGCTGGAGTATCCATTTTAGTTGTGCTAATGCACTCCTAACCATTGCAAAAAACCCTAGCATCCATCCTCAGATCTGAGTCCATTAATATACCCAACCTGAGATATCAGGAGGAATGAAACTCCTGAATTCTCTGATCTGCCTTTTGACTGAGCAGAAGCAACTCTGTCTTTTCTGGATTAAACTTCAGTTCATTTTCTCCCATCCAGTCGATTAACCAACACAATAATTAGTTTAGCATTGAGACAAATTCCTTGGAATTGGACAGAAAGGAAAGATAAGAGTTCAGTGTCAACATACTGATGACACCCAACCCCAAAACTTCTGATAATCTCTCCCAGCAGTTTCAAGTAGATGTTAAATAGTATGGAAGACCAAACTGAGCCCTGATAGCCAACAGCCAGGAAGTCAAATAGGAATCCCCCAGCTATGCCTTCTAAGAAGGTAGAAGTCCAGTCTCAGAAAGATGGTTTAGAAGGGTACAATAGTTGATGATATCAAAAGCTGCTGAGAGGTCCAGCAGAATCAACAGGGACACATTCTCCTTGTTCAGCTCCCAGTGTAGGCTGACCACCAAGACAACCAAGGCTGTGTCCATACCACGTCCAAGTCCAAAGACATATTGAAATGGGTGTAGGAACCCTGCAGTTGGAAGCTACCACATGCTCCAGAACCTTGTTCAAATATAGAATATTGGAGACTGACTAGTAGTTAACAGTACAGTGAGATTCAAGGAGGGTTTTAGTAAAGGCCACACCACAGCTTCTTCTAGGTACAATGGAATTCTGCCATGCAGCAATGAGGCATTCATTATTCCCCTTACACATTCAGTCAGCCTCTTTCTAGTTGCTTCCTAAACCAGGAAAGGCAAAGATAGTACACATGTGGTGCTGCTCTGCTTTCCAAGAATCCTGTCCACATCTTCAGGCTGCACAAACTGAAATATATTCATTAATGTGCAACAAACAGGAGTTAAAATTATATCCACCGGAGCTTTATTAACCACAGCATTCAAGTCAGAGTGAATCCAAGTCATTTTATCTCCAAAGTGCCATGCAAATTTTTCACAGGAGGCTTCTGAGTGGTCTACACACAGCTCTTGCAGGGCAGAGCATGTAAACCTTTTGATGACTCTAGATGGGTCTCTGGATGACACCATGGAGATGCAATGATGACAAAAAAGAAATATTTCTTTGCTGCCACCACTTCCCAAGTGTAGGCTATCAATGGGTTCTAGCCCATGTTCAGTTAGAGATTCCTGCTATCAGCACTCTAGTCTCTGTTCATCTCGTTTCATTATTCCTAGTAAAGCAGGGCTCTTGCTCGGCTTCACTCTGCAGGAAGGGCACCTGGAGGAGATTATGTCCAATGCTTTGGCCATTTCCCTATTTCAGAGATCAAACGAGGTTTCAACAGGATCACCTGTCAAGGGCCCTTTCCGCAATGCACCTCTTCATAGAGCTGGGGTGTGAGGATTGCACGAGCAACCTCCAGCGAGAGGCTCTTGCATCCCGGTTCCTTCAGCTCTGCAGCTGCTGCCCGCTCACACTGCCTCTTCCTTCCGCAGTGCAGCCTGGGAGTTTCCCAGGCTGTGCTGGGGCAGGAAGCATGAGCACCATGGCTCCAGAGCTTCACATGCATGGCAAGTGTGTGCAGGGCCCTGGAGTGATGTGCGATCACACACCATTTTAGGCTCAAAGCTGAAAATGAAAAAGTGCGTGAGCAGTGCCTGCCAGACCCTGGAGCATCGCACGATTGTGAGTGCATCATGTGGACCGCTCCTCACATTCGTGCGACACTCGAGGGGCCCTTTCTCATGGCAAATACCATGTGAAAAGGACCAAGGTGATCAGGAACTCTGTAAGAGCCATCAGGAACCCATCAGGATGCATAAGTCTCTTGGGGCAGATCATCTTAATCAGCGGACAAAATTGCATCAGTTTAAAACACACACACATACAATTTTAATCCAAAAAGTATAGGAATTTTGCGAGGAAAAAAATACCCAAAGTGATTGCAACCTAATATGCACCAAATACAAGATGAGAATGCAAGTATATTGAGAGCTATGCAACTAAATTGAGTCTGAGAGATGCTGACATCACTATCACTATCAGTGTATGCATATGTAATTTACTACAGCCAATGTCCGAATTTTTAATACATCTGCAGATATGAAAATGGCCCTCTTAAGGAAACAGGCATGCTATCAACCATACCAGTTGTTGCTTTTTGTTCTATGATGCATAAACTCAGTTTTAATCTTTGCAGCATGGTAGTAGCTGCAAGTTAATAGGAAAGGAGGACAAACTTACAGTTCATCATCAGTGCAGAACTCAAGGCAGCTCACAATATAGAATAAAACAGAATATACCTTAAAAATCATAATATTAAAGAATATTTTAAAAACAAATATACTGTGATATTCAAAACAGTGCTAATTTAAAAACAGTTTAAAACATTTAAAACATAACAGAAATACACATACCCAAAATACCTCAAATACCCTTTCAAACAGCAAAACACAACTACATAACTTTTCAGTAGTAAACCAATGACACAAAGTCAGAAGCAGGTAGAAATAAAGAGGATTAGTTTAAATAACTTCTGCTTTTATCCACAATCATGTACAGTTATATAAGGATGACTCTTCTTATCAGTACCTTCTTACTAGAGATGTAAGCTGTATCACACTAACATTTATCTCTAGTTAAAAACTGTGGGAGTTGGTATGTGCAATGCAAATGAAATCCAACAATTCAGTTTTAGGGGAAAAAAATGCCACTCCTTGAGCTGATTATTAGCACAAGTGCTCATTCACATCATCACTTAGAAGACTATTCTGTCCTCTTTATTTGGATGTAGTATCCTTTTATTAAATTATTTTGGCTCCTCTGTACCTCCTCTGGCATTGCAGCTTGGCTGGTTTAACCCCATTAAGAGAAATTTAATGGAGAGCATTTGTAGTACAAATGGTCTAATGTGGAGATCAATAAAAAGAATTCACTAGGTCTTGTGTCAAAAAAAACACTTTCTATTCTTTCATGCTCAAATGTCAAGTGAGTTGCAGTGTGCTCAATGATGTCACATCAGCACACTTAGTGAAGAGCACTTACCACTTTCCTGAGATTTCTATTTCTAGTTTCATTTTTGCTTGGCCTTAATCCTGTCATCTGATTTAGATGTATGGAAAATCCAGAGTTCAATCCAGGGTTCAATCCAATCCAAGCCTGTGGTAACACAACTGAACTTGAGGTGTTGTTCTTTATAGGTATGCTCATTTATTTTTGCATATCCAAATGTATGTGTGAAGTACCATGTTGGCAGTATCTCTTTACCCACCTTTCTTTTATCCTCTTTCCCATTCTTTCACACTCTGTTGTGCAGAGTGTACATCT
The DNA here is from genome assembly GCA_948472985.1 of Iguana delicatissima. NCBI lineage: Eukaryota > Metazoa > Chordata > Lepidosauria > Squamata > Iguanidae > Iguana > Iguana delicatissima. The sequence continues at coordinate 53,561 of CAOKZL010000913.1, forward strand.
ATATTAAATTACTGCTTGGGACATTAACTATCTTCCAAGAGTCATTCTTAATGCACAATACTGACCTCTTTTAAATGTAGGAATATCATTTAATGACAATAATGCTTAGCACTTGCCTAATGCACTACACATTTAACAAATGTTATCTAATGAATTATGAAGAGAAACTAATCCTGTCTTAACTACAGTGGGTAGGAAAATGGAGCTAGAAGGAGCTGTGAATGTTCATGGCATCAAGCTGCCAAGAATAGGAGGTATTGTACTGTCCAGGTAGCAATAGCAATAGCATGCATATTTTTATAGTGCTCTCTAACCAGCTTACAAATGTTAGGTAATTGTCCCCAACAAGCTGGGTACTCATTTTACTGACCTATAGAAGGATGGAAGGCTGAGTCAACCTGGAGCCCGGCAGGATTGAACTCACAACCTTGTGGCTGCAGCACCAGCATTTAATCACTGTGCCACCAGGGCAGTGGCACACTTCTACCACCAGGTAGCAAGCTGGGTGCTTCAGATATTTGCAGGAAGTTCATGGAAATAACCAACTAGATCAAAGGAAATTGCAAATCTACATGCTATACCTACAGTAGGAATAAGTGAACTCCATGTAACAGAGGATAGAGGATACAGGCTTTCCAACAAATATAAACAGAGCTACTTCTGGATAAGCCAGTCTATGTGCTGAAAGGAAAATTTTAGAATACAGAAATAAACCAGGTTCTATAATCGAAGAAACCAGGAAACAGAATAGGAGGAATGACAGATGCAGGGCTGTCAGCAAAGGATACACCACAGAATTATTAAGGACATGGGAGGTATTAATATTGTAAGCTAATTATGAGGTCATATGCTTCAGTATGATTTTGGTTTATAATTATAATGAGTTGCAGAAATGGAAACAGAATTTATACGGTTCACATTTTGACACAGAAATATCCATTTTGCACCTCTCAAAAATGGCAAAGGAATAGAAATACATTCTGCCTCCAAAATTTCATATATATGTGAATGAGTTAGAGGAAAAAATGTAGACATTCAAATGGATTGCTCTGATCCTGCATCATATGGTGGGGCATAAAGTTCTACAAAAGTCAACACCATCCTTCTCTACCCACATGGATAATTCAACTTATCGCTGCAACTTGCAATCTGATGTGGGCATTTAGGCCATTTCCGCACTACACTGTTATAGTGCTGTTATTCCACTTTCAAAATCCTATGGAATCCTGGGTTTTGCAGTTCAAGGAGGGGCATTTACAATTCTTAGCCAGAGAGCTCTTTGGCCTCAGTAAACTACAAACCTCAGAATTTCACAGGATGCTGAAAGTGGAATAATAACACAATAATAGTATAATGCAGAAATGGCCTGAGAGGGCACAAACAAATTCCGACAACCATATCCTATGTGTTGCTCAGATAATATCTTAAATGAGCACTGGAAATATTTTTAGCCATCCATCGTTTCAAATGTTCCCCTATTAACTCCCCTGCCCCCCGCTCTGCATTAACTGTCAGATGGTCTCTACCACATGAGTTTTAGAAAACGTAATAGCCTAAATCCATATCGGTAGGAGATACCAATCCTGCTTAGGTTCTGTTGGAATTCATCAAATTCAACTATGTATTTAAATTTTGTTGTCTGCAAAGAAACATAAGAACTCCTAACTTGCTCCAAATTGCATTCAATATACTTGGAGCTGCTGTGTGTTTCCTGGTTACTAAGCCTTATCTTCACATTTCAGTGTATTGAAATTTTGCAGAAATATGATTTGTATTTGAACAGAAACAATAACACTGTATTTAACTGGAATGTTTTAAACATGCAAGACAATGACAAAGCTGCCTTTTAAAATCATTTTGGAAAAATAAGGAACTTCTCTTCCACTAGTTTTTCTCCACTTCAGTGTTTCTTTTATTTTCTAAACCCATGCAGCGTTAATTTTGTACGTTGTTAGAGTTCATCTCGTTTTCAGTGGGACTCAGTTCAAATTAATTGTGTATATTGTAGCCTACTTAACATCTCTTAAGGATTGGTCTGAGACAGGAATAAAGAAAAGACAAAGCAAGAATGTAGTTTTTTTGAAGAAGGGTACATACACATATTTATGAACCTTTTTGCAGAAGTATATTTCTGTTTTTATTGTATTTACAATGTTGTATTGTTTTTAATTGTTGTTAGCCTGCCTGAGTGGTGTGCAAATATTAGAATGATAGGATAAGTGTTTGTAGAAATAAGTCAATAAATGTTCAGTGCATATGATGAGGAACTCAGAGTCTTTTCACACTGCATAGTTATAACATTATATTCTACTCTTTAATGCCAGGTCAACATGCTATGGAAAGCTGGGGTTTGTAGTTTGGCAAAGCACTAGATCAATCTGGCAGAGAATTCTGCCAAAATTACCCTCTCTTAATATTGATTGATGGATTGATAGTATTTATATCCTTCTCTTCAGCCACAAAGGGTCTCAGAGTAGTTTACAAATTGTTAATTTGAAAGTTCCCTGAATTCAGGCGTATAATCTCAATAAGACACAACACATAAGAGAAAGGGAATGGTAGTTTTGGAAAGGGATTAAGTTTTTTAGATTCTTCTCTCCCTCCAAAGCCAAAACAACAGCAGTTGTGATGGATGGAGGGCCTTTCATTTGCTTCTGGGCCTAGCTTTGATGGAACTGTGCCTGCTTGCTCTTCTCTTCCTCCAATGTCATGGCAGTGGTTAAACAACAAATCTCAAAAGTCTCAGAAATCCGTAGGATGGAACTAAAGGAGTTAAAGTAGAATCGTTGTGCTATAATTATGTAGTGTGAAGGACACTGAGTCTGCAGCACCTGATTTCTTCACTTGATGTGATCTTCACATTAGCCAAAATCTGAACAGAGTCTGTAGGAAATATATAACATCACCAGGAACTATACACTTCATTGGGCATCTTTGCCTTATGCGGGTGCCTAATTAACATCTCTGTGAGATTATTAACACGGTGATGTTGCTCGGTATGTACATTTTGAGTGTACCTGGAAAGGGAATTAGCACAAATGGTAATTATCAGGAAGGGGAATTAGCTCAAATGGTAAAGTGCTCACTTAGCATGTCAGAGGCAGCAGGATCAATGCCTTCATTCTCCGGCTCATGTTTTCCTGGAGAGCCACTGCTATGTAGTGGTTTGAGTATTGGACTGGGACACTGAGAGTCCAGGTTTTGAATCCCTGCTTGACCATGGGATCCCACTGGATGATACTGGGTGAACCCCATCTGCCAAGAAAACCTCATGATAGGATCTCCATAAGTCAGAAATTACTTGAAGGCACACAACATCAATGTTAACAGCAACAACTGGAAATGTATTCAGTACAACCACTCACTATCTTGCTTCTGTCCCTAGCCCCTGCTGCCCAAACAGCAAGAACCACGAGTGTGTCCAAACAACAGCACTTAACAGAGCTTCCTGCCTAATGCAGCAAGGAAGGGCAGCATGTGACCCATGGGCCACATTCAGACCAAGTTCATTTTGTAACCCTCAGCTTCCCACTTCTTCTTGATGATCCCACCTCAATTTTGGCAGAAAAATGTAAATTCAGGACCTCCAACACCAAAACCACTTACCCCTTTACATTTCAGAGGCTGATGCATCCTATGGAGGGCACTGGGGTGGACAATTGGCCCCTGTAACCCATCCACTCATGATGTAGAATGCTTCCAAGTGTAGGATACCAGTCCTGTGACTGTTGTGTACACACTGAGACAGCATCAGCATCCTTCATAGGGAAGCTTTGGCCAGTAAACCTGTTTCAGGAGGCATGGCATTAAGCACCAAAGTCTACCCTACCATTAGCCATTGCCACAAATTGAGCATTGATTTGGGTTGAGCCCCTGAAGTCTGCATAACAATATAATAAGAGTGACTGTAAAGCATAAAGCATAAACGTTTGTGTAATGACAAGGGCATGGGCACTGACTGATTCCAGGCAAGAAGCCAACCTGATTGTAAACTAACTGATAGAAAGAGAACATAAAGGATTGACTTGAAATGTAGCTGACTGCAGAGGATTACAATTTAGATAGCTGATGTAATCATAAAGGAGGTAGCCAAGAGCCAATGGTCTCCAAGTGTTACATCACAGAAGAAAGACAGTAACATCTTTGAAGTGATTGGCTGGAAGAACAGTGTTGATATCAGTGAAGACTGGTAAAGATCTCTTACCTGACTGAAGGGACAGAAATAAATCTGTCCAGGTATCAGCTTCCCATGTAGCAACATAGCTGTATAGGACAGCTTTTCTGTTCCTAGCTAAAAAAATGACTTATATAACGATAATAAGACATAGGCTATAATAATGAGGTATCTCCTATCTGGATAGATCGGTACTCACAGATGTACTGGATGCTGCAATAGTCTCCCAACTAATGTATAAAAGTCAAAGTTTGTGAGTTTGTCTGTTTCAGGCAGAGAAGACCTCCTATGATTGGCTATGTCAGACAATGATTGGCTGCCTGTGAAGATTCTATGGACCTCCTATTCTGTTCTATGGAATTCTATGGAATCCTGAGGTTGGCAGTTTAGGGAGAGGCCTTTAGAATCCTCAGCCAGAGAGTTCTTGGGCCTGGCCAGTTGCTATGGAGACAAGGCCTAGCAGCAAGAAGGAGGAGGGCAATGTATTTCCTCAAAACTGAACCTCTGTATGATAACAGATCTGAATACAGACTAGATTGGGAAATATGGGGAAAAGTTACATGTCCCGGAGAAGACAGTTTGGGGAATTAGACACAGGATATCAAACCTGTGTATTTCAACTGCATCTAATTCCTAAGGTAAGCTAAGATAATTCCTAAGGTATTTCCAACAAGTAATACCTATGAGAAAAGAAAATCTCAGGCAATGCCGGGTATATACACTAGTATTATATATTCTGAGATTCTAAGATTTAATAATGTTTAAATGCCTAAATAATCCAAAGGCACCAGATCCCACCCAATCTTGGAAGCACCAGCAGCACCAGCTCTAGTCAGTATTTGGATGTGAGGCCACCACCAAATACCAGATGCTAAAAAATGTATTTCAGAGGAAAGAACTGGCAAGATACATCTGAGTATTCCTTCCTAAATGAACCCCATGAATGAGATCACCATAAGTTGACAGGGGACTAGAAGGCATATTTATACACAAGTGTAGAGTTGATGCCAACTCTGTATATATGGACTATACTGTGGTCCATAAGTTGGGAGCCCAGGTGATCAGAATATGGTGAGAGGAACTGCCAAGAAGATACAGATTAGGTGACAGTCAGCAGACAAACTTCAATCTTTCACTCTAAGAGGTTGGGGAACCATGCCTGGTTCACCAGGAAGAGCCAGGAGGTCCATTAGAGGAGAGCTACACTGTTCTCACCAAATTTAGATGGTTGTGTACCATGCCACCATTTCTGGCTAAAATTACAAAGCAAACAGCCAGATGTATAAAGCGATGAGACAAAAGGCTATAGGATGAATACAGTTTGCAGTTACAATTACACCAAACAATCTGTCATTGTCAAAAACAGACAAGCATCTACACCATGGCTGAATATTACAAATCTATAGCAAGACTCTCAAAAGTATGGTTGAATACTAATAGTTTCAAAAGATTTCCTTCAATTGTGATGTTACTACTTCTAGACACATCATTACTTGCTTTGTATGCTAGGACCAGTGAGAAGTATTCCCTTTCTGTTGTGACCTGCAGGCAAGTTCTGTTACCTTAAAATATAGGAATGTGAAAACATCTTTCATCGTATTTTGATTGAACCAGGCCATCTCAATGCAGTGAGACAGCCCATTGTGGAATCTCCGATGCCTGCAAAAATTCTTGCCTCAAGTGTGAGCATGCATATTTTCTTCAGTTTGGGTGAAATAGCTTTAACTGAGATCCTCTACTGGCATAGTTATGTTAATGTTAAAGGTGAGGGTGTCAGCAACAATGAGAAGAAGGCAGCAGTGGTGGTGAGTCAAGTGAGGGTAGGAAATTATGATGTTGATGCCCCTTGGAAGCCAGCATTTGAGAAACAAGCAATTCAGAGCCAACAGCCTTCTCCTCTGCTGCTCGAGCTACTGCTACCTTTCTGTATGGGTGTGGTGAGTAGCACCATGTGATGTCATGGACTTTAGGTGTAAAATCTTGTTTAATTTATAATGTATATTTTGTATGCACTGTTTATTAGAGGTAAGGATGTAAGGAGCTGTTGGGAGGGGTGAGAGAATATAATGTTGAGAGTGAGTGGCGATTAGTAGAAAATCAGAGGATTTTAATAAGGTTAGCAAATGACAGTTGGGATGACAGTTGATATAGTCAATTGGGGTAATTAGAAGAAGGGAAGGAGCAAATGAAGTATGGATTAGGTTTAAGCCAGTCAGGTTTAGGAATCAATGAGTAGTATTAAAGAGTCTGAATCAGATAAGAGTATATGTGTTTTCTAAATGAATTAAACAATTAATCTGCTTTGTTATATTCAACTTCAATTAAAGTATTATTTTTGTATTTATGCACTTTAGGCCTTCAGGAATGCTATATATTAGAACATTTAGATCCAGATAAGGTGTCCACGATAGCAGCAGTAAATAAGGAGAATGATGTCCAATGGGATAAAACTTGCATAATATCTCACATTTGTACTTGAGGGCAACCAGCAGGTCCCAACAGCTGGTGGCCAAAGCAGTAGGTCAGGAGAAGTTCCTTGGACTGGTGGCATACATAGGGACAAAGGAAAATCTTAACCATGAGATTTCTCAAAGTCTTCATATTTGGTGGTAGTGGGGGTTTAGGCAGAGCCTCATACCTGGTGGAAAAGTGATTGGTTAAGTAGTAACCTACCCCCCACAAACACACCACCCTCATAGTAGACTGCCACGTGGCTGTGCCACTGTAGGACCTCAATCTCTACAGAACATTGATGGAAAGAATATTCAAAAATTGAAAAATGACTGAAAAATATATTTTTTGAAAGTTGTGAAACCCTGATGACAAGAATCCTGGAATGATGAGAATCTTCACTAGTCTGGACTTATTCGGTGCAAGGTTCACACTTCTGTTTCTGTGTGTATGCAGAAAACAGTAAAATGCTCTTTCCTATGCAGAAAACAACAACAACCCTGATTTCTGTGTTAAAATGTGAACAGTGTGCAGAATGTGTTTTAAATTGCAGTCTAAAAAAAAATGCACACATTTCATAAACTTTCTCTCAGTGAAAGGAAAATGGCTAAGGTTATCCATCATTTCCGTTTAAAATGAAATCAGCAAAGAACTACATCACTGCTTTGTAGACCTGGTACCTCTTCCCTAAACAGATACACAAAGCAAATACAAAAGGAAAAGTTGGTTGATCATAAAAATTGAAACTATCCATCCGATGCTACTTACTTTTAATAGACCATAGAAAAAGGCAGCATTCATTGAAGTTTCAGACTATATGCATTTACACAAATGCCCATGAATCAGTATAAATATGTACAAAAATCTCTGCTTTACCAGATCAATAAATATGCAAATAAATAAATACCATGTTTTCATGAATATATTTTTATCAGCTATTTTATTTATTTATTTATTTATTTATTTATTTATTTATTTATTTATTTATTTATTTATTTTGAGATGCAAGGACCATGTCAGGATTTACATTCCTAACGGCCACCACCTTTTCTTGGTTGGCGGCTGGAGAGGTAAAGGGTTAGTGTCTTTTCGGGCCATCTCAGTGTGCTACAGACCTCTGTTCTAATGAGACATTCATTCCCACAAAATAGGATTAAAATAATATGGTGAAAGCTCAAACACAGATGCCCATGGACATTCCATTTATTATACTAGTGCTGCAAATGGCTGGTTTTCCAACAACCCTTTTTGCAATCATTTGGCACCAAGTACTTGTTAATGTTTTTTTCTCAAAGGTTCAAATCATGTTTCACTATATGCTTATTTTTGTGCTAGCACCAATTCTAATTTTTCTCTTTTGCAAGGCTTGAGTTAGGATGCTTCAATACACTTCAATTCCCTTGTAAGTGCTTGCTTTCTGGGTATTCAAATCAAGGTAATGGGCCATTGCCAGGTTTCCATCAGTGGTGTTGCTCATTGTTCTTAGAAGGAACTGACATGTAGACATATGTATCAGCTGACACCCTAGCTTTCAGGCAGTAGTTTGACTCATGATCTCAGAAAATTTCAGTGATTCCTTTATGCTTATGAAAGGATAAGAAATTCTTTTGTCCTGTGAATAAAAGCAGGTGCCTTGAAAAATCTGTCAGAACAAAATAAAAAGAGAGCCATGAGATAGCAATTGCAAAGAGAATTTTAAAGACAGTTGTTTTTTATATGACAAAGATACTTTAATGGCCATACAAAATGGATTAGTGACCCATGTAAGTATTGTGCCAGTAATAATAATTGTTGGAATGATATATTTATTTATTTCTTCCGTTTGTCATTTCATCCATTCTCTCTCTCTGTGTCTCTCTCTCTGTACAAGGTTAACATATTCTAAACTCTTGCAGAATTAAAGTTTACTTTAAAGGAGCTTGCTTGTGATAAACTCTTGGGAGACCATTCCCTCCTGAAATCCCCAAGAGAGCATTCACATGGTGCCGTACCCTCAAGTGTGGTAGCACTTTTGTTGTTGTTGTTGTTCTTGTCGTTGTAGGAACACTAAGTTTGTAGTACAATGGACGAAGCTTTCTGTCTAGGTGGATTAGGTCATCAACAACAGACTGTTATCAACTTTGATAAAATTTAAACCTCTCTCCCTAGAAATGTATCTTCTTTCAACATAGAGGTATACACAAGCCCGATGACTGGGTTCATTGTCCAAGACGTCCCCACACTGTACTTCTGAAATTTAGCAGCATAACACACCACTCAATTACACGTACAGTCAGCCCTCCCCATTTGTGGGTTTGACTTTCATGGATTTGACTATTTGTGAGTTTCTCCAGCTCCTTCTCCTCCACCACCTGAGGCACTTCATTTCTGGAGGAACGTTCCCTGATCAGGCTACGCAGTCCTTTAAAAACCCATCTCTGGTCGTCTTCCTCCTCCACCAGTAGCTGCCTGGCTAACAGCCCAATTCTCAGCACCAAAAATCCTCTCCTAATGTCCACCCCCCACACCCAAGGAAGCCGATGGCCGAGACAGGCAGTATAGGGATACCATACCAACCCCCACATTCCCTCTCCTTTCTCTAACCTGGTCTGAACCCTGTGTGCCTGTTCTACCCGTCATGCCTCGGCCCCCTTCCCTCACACTCACAAACATTTTTTATATTTGTGATTTTTTTTCTTTTGAGAAAGATCTGCACCCCTAACCCTAGCAGGTGTGGAGGGACCACTGTAAAAGAAGAATAGAACAGGAAGGAAATGTTTGTTTTGGAAGGGTTTTCCTGCTAAGCCATGAAATGTGTAAGTAAGGATAAGGTGGTGGAGATGGAAGGGAAAATTATTCCATTATGTTGGCAGGGCAGTAGCAGATACTTTTGATGTTTATTTGTTGTTATTCATAAGTCATTTAAAAATTGATATGTAATGGGTGGGATCCAGATGTAAGTTGAAATCCTACACAGATTTACCTGGTAGCAAATCTTCTGGACTAAATTGGGATTACTTCTGGATATGCACATGTGAGCCTGTGCACACATACACATGTAAGATCTTATCCATTGAGATAAACTATTGACAACTAGCCTAAGATTCAAGTTTCAAATCCTTTAAGAAATCACCTTTCTTCAGAGATGCTGACACCTTTGAAAATCAAGAAAATCATAATGAAATATCAAAAATAGGGGGGGGGGGGACAGCTGCCAAAAGCAGCATTCCTCTTACCTCCTCCTTATACTCCTGAACATGAGTCAGCAGTGTGATTCAGCAGCTAAAAAAGCCAATGTGATTCTGGGCTGCGTTGATAGGAGTACAGGGTCTAGCTCAAGCGATGGGGTAGTACTACTCTATTCTGCTTTGGTCAGACCCCACCTGGAATACTGTGTCCAGTTTTGGGCACCACAGTTCAGAAAGGATATTGAGAAGCTGGAATGCATCCAGAGGAGGGAGACCAAAACAGTGGAAGGCCTGGAAACCATGCCCTCTGAAGAGTAACTTAAAAAGCTGAGTATGTTTAGCTTGGAGAAGAGAAGGTTAAATGGTGACATGATAGCTATGTTTAAATATTTGAATGTATGTCATACTGGAGATTGAACAAACTTTTTTACTGCTCCAGAGACTGGAACACAAAGCAACGGCTTCAAACTTCAGTAAGAACTTCCTGACAGTAAGAGCAGTTTGACAGAGGAATATACTGCATCAGAGTGTGATGTAGTCTCCTTCTTTGGAGTTTTTAAAACAGAAGCTGGATGGTCATCTGTCAGGATGCTTTGCTAGTGTATTCCTACATGGCACGGGGTTGGACTCAATGGCCCTTGTGGTCTCTTCCAGCTCTGTGTTTCTATGGTTCCTAGCCAACAAGACAACAACATTCTGTTTCATCCGTAAGCAAGGTAGAAGACACACATAGGCCCTTTCCACACGTGGAGGGAGAAACGAGGTAAAACGTGCAGAAACAGAGCTTACCAGAAGCCGGGTAAATTCGTCGCCATGAGGAGCAGTGCGAGTTCGCTGCTCCACACTCTTGTGGCATCCGGTGGTGTCCAAAATGGCAGCTTAAGGCTGGTGGAGGCTCTCCACCAACCGGGGAAGCTCGCCAGCCGGAAGCCCGTCCCCTGGCAGATCTGCAGGCATGCACTTGCATGCCCCTGCAAAGTTTGAAGCTGTTGCTTTGTGTTCCAGTCTCTGGAGCACCTGCAAATCTACACCGGGGCGCTGTGACGGGGTGGAACGGGGCTGCACGCTCGTGTTTTATAAAAACAACTTGAAAAGTGGTTTTTGAAAACACGCGGCGCCCCCACTTCCGGTCGCTTCAGGGCAATTTGAGGTGTAGAACCTCAAAATTAAAAACGCCCCAGTGCACTCCATGGTGTAGATGACCTCCGTTAGAGATCACTCTACATTGTTTTAATTACCTCGTGTGGAAAGGGCCATACAAGCACATACATATGTGTAACTGAGAAAAACAAACAGAAGGGAAATGGGATTACCTAACCTTACACGATACAGATCTCATAGCAGTGGAGTCAAATACATGGTAGAAAATTCTGTCAGGAATATCCTATATAGATCTTTGAGCAGTCTGAAGCTTGCTGCCTTTAAAATATCCAGTATATCTCTCCTTCTCCCACTTCCCCCCTTTGTCCTCCACTTACTTCAATTGATTTAAACTGAGTTCAAAGTGTCAAAGTAGACTGTACTCAATTAACTCAGTGGAGAGAGGGCAAGGAAATGAAGGGAAAGAATCTTGCTGTTCTCAAAAACTTCAGGCAAAAGCAAATTGTTGTAGCTTCTTCTGGCTTCCATATGCTACCCCAAAAGGTGGGTGACTCAGAGTCTACCTTCAGTGCCAATGCTTTTGTGGAAAGATGGGGAATTATTAGCTCCAAAAAAGGAGGCCTGCAAGACCGGGGTAACTTCTGGGATCTTTTCACCTATATACTGGTATTAATGCAGAGACACCAGTTGGACACCAAAAAGAATGTTTTGTAGGGGGAATTTGTAAACACACACAAACAATCAAATAGTTCCATGACCCACACAAGGCTAGCAAACGTAAAAGAGAAAAACATTGGATAGTGAGAGTTTGGGATGAAGTGAGTGATAATTACCACTCTGAAGCAGTAGAGGATCAGAGCGAGATGTTTCAGAGCAGGGGAATCTTAGGGCATTACAATTATCTGGAATCTGGGGGTCCCCCACACAGTGTAACATGCCAATGTGTATCCAAAGTACTAGCAAAAAGCCAAGGGCTAAGACAGGGTTAAAATACCCCTTTTTTTGTCCTAAGAGGAGTGTGGCCTTTCCACACGTGGTTATTAAGGCAAACCAATGCGTCTTGCCACAGAGGTCTTCTGCACCTTGGAGAGGACTAGGTTCGGTTTATTTGCCTTCGTTCTGCACATAATTCCAACTAAATGTGCCTCCATGTGGTGGTAAAGCGCACTATTTGAAAACCGGACGAAATTGGTTTGCCAATTTTCCAGATCAATCCAATTCGTACTTTCACAGTGGTGCAGACATGTACATTCATGCCAATGCGAATTGGTGGTCAGGGATGGGCTCATGGGAGGGGCCAGGGGGTTGTATGGACTTACGAACATATGCATGTATGCAATGATGTACTAAACCATGCAAAAAAAACAAAAAACAAAAACCAAAAAACAAGGCCAATCACAGCCAACAGGGCGGGGTGAGGGGAGTAGCGGGAGTGGCCACGGTGGAGACTGTGTGGATTCATGAACTCACACTCCTCCAAATCAGAATGGAACATATGCAGTAGCTGTGTGAAGGAAATGAGGGAAAGTCCACCTTGTTTCGAGCCCAGAAAATCCAGTAAGAAATGGCACAAATCGATTCACCAGCCTCATGAGGAAAGGGCTCGTGTTAATTACTCTATGGAAGAGACAACAAAGGGGTCTGAAAGATTCTGGTTGTCTTTACAGCAGGTGACAAAGCACCGAGAGAAGTCGCAATAGCATCTTAATTACTGGAAAGTTAAGGGAACGAAAGGACAATTTCCATGAGAAAAGATAACAGGATGTCAACCTCTTGGTTGATCCTTGTAGCAGCTTCGCTCACTATTGTTTCCTAGGCTTGGGTACTTTAGAGGTCCATCTAAAACTGATCAGGTTGAGCTCTCCAACTGATCCTTCTGTATTTATGACCTGGCGATGCTGAGGTCCTTTATCAGGAAGCTTTCAGCCAGAGTCCTTTCATTTCACATGGCTTTCAGCCATAAGCACAAGTTTTATATTTATTTCATTCCACATAAACAGTATTTCTAGCCAAACATACTGTATCACAGATTGGGGATATACAACCTGGCAAAACATGTTCTTCCTCATTATTTCTTTTTCCATCTCAAACACATTCTGATATTGCTTGGCCACATGTGTCCCAGTTTTCATCTCTGAAATGTTGGATTATATACATCTTCTGGCTCCTGAGAGCCAGGAGAGTGTAATGGTCTGAATGTTGGATTACAACTCTGGAGACCAGGGTTTGATTCTCCACTAGGCCATGGGAACTTACTGAGTGACCTTGGGCATATCACATACTCTCAGCCTCAGAAAAACCCATCATAGGTTCACCTTAAGGTCTTCATAAGTCTGAAAAGAGTTGAAGGCATGCAACAACAACAACACATTTCCTAACAACAAAGTACACCATAAAGGAAAAAAGGCATTTAAGAGAAGCTTCATTCACAAGCAAAGGAAAACTTCTGGGACACTGTAAGACCGACTTTGGCAGAGCCTTGTATGTATTCCATACAGTCCTAATTTGACTTTTCAATATCTGTAGAAATGAGTGATTACCAAGGCTTATCTACTCTCCTTAAGTCATACACACATTGAGAAGGAAGAAGATGATTTTAAAAACATTGAGATGATTTTCAATAGTACCAGGACAGGAGTGAATAGTGAAAGGCAGTCTAAGTGCTGACAAGACGTTTGGTTCAAGAGCCCACAAATATTCAATTATTAGTTATTCTGAGGAGTCTGGCATTCTTGCTGATGGTCCTTGATGCATTCCTCTGTTATTAGAGGCCTCTGCTCAAAAGACCACTCCATCTTCTTGGGAGTTTTCCTGTCTGCACTTTCTTCAACCTTGGTTACCTTTATCCAGACCTTGGAATGTAAGCCTCCCCTCTCCTTTCCAGCCTGTCCTGTTCAATGATTTGCCCTTGTTTAAGAAGCCCATCAGTAGCAGCTGTGACAAAAGACACTGTCTGAAATCTTGTATTTATGAACACTTTTTTTTTGCTACAATGATTGTGCCAGTAAATGTTTGTGAATTCACACAGCTCTGAAAATGTCTGCTATCATCTTGATGACATAAATATAGGACTTTGATTGGTGCCTCCTGGAAACCTGGGAGCTGGGGAAATGACTTTAAAAACCTCACTCCACTTTTTGACGGGTGTCTTTACTATAAGAGGTAAAAAGCAAGACATTGGAGCAGGGGGCATCGGAAAGCAAATGACTTTAACTGAAAACACCAAAGTACTCAATTGGCCCTGTAATCAAAGGCCATAATCTACCTCTCTTGAGATTTTGCTATTTCCCTCCTCCCTGCTTCTCAGAACTTCTTTCTTTCCAGTAGTGTAATTCTCTAGCCTCACTACTATATGGGTGTTACTTATTATTTCATTATTGATGACAGCAGAATTTTCCCATTGTGCAGTCCCAATACTTCCTTCACTGTGCAGTCCATCAAGGGCGATGGATGTTATGCACAGTCCATTCATGCACTTGGAGCTAAAGGGAGGGGTGAGATTCTCACACACACACAGAGAGAGAGAGAGAGAGAGAGAGAGAATACTCTCATGAAATGTATCTCCTCATTTAAGGTTTTATTTAGGGAGACAAGAAAGGAGAAATCTCCTCTCATTCAGATTGAACACAGCTAGTCCTGTAGTTATTCAGATTTATCTTCATGATACTATCTAAACCAACATTCTTTGTCAGGCTTGTGGCATAACCTGCCATATCCCTTCCTTATCCTACTCACCAAACCTCTTTAGCAGACCATAGCCACATCGAGCAATGAAATCTCTTCTGCTGGAAACTGGAGTGCAGCAGAATGACATTTCCATCCCCATCCCCATCCCCATCCCCATCCCCATCCCCATCCCCATCCCCATCCCCATCCCCATCCCCATCTGTGGTCCTGAAATTGCTACAAGGGTTCTGCTTCTGATTGTTGCGTCTCAGATCACTGGCAGGAGGGGGCTGTAGATATTATCCTGCAGTGCCCCAACTGCTAGCAGAAATGATTTCAGTGGCTTGATGTGAATGCCGACCTTTAATGTAGTTTTTTTGGGGGAGGGGGGCACACTTGTTATTGTGGCAATAATGCCACAGCCATGAATATGGAGCAGTTACAGATCTGTACAAATCTATAACTGGACTGTGGGATGCCAGCCATTATTTTTTTATAAGAAGAGATATCTTTTTTTCACATTCACTCTCTTCCACTTCTCTCTTCTTTAAGCTATGTCATATCTAGCTGCTATGTTACTCTCAAGAAAACACAAACACAAGTTTTTCCCATTGCATTTAATGACGTACAGGATACTTAGCTTACAACGATTGCTGGAGTTAACGATTTACAACATACACTAGGTTATATATTAGTACACACTTTTGCACATGCACAATGCCCACTGGCAGATTCTCCAGGTTTACTCCTCTTCCAAATTTCTAGCTTTTCTCAAGAAACTAACTTCACACACTTTGACCCAAAGGATTTCCACCTGTCCTGTGTTATCTGTTTCAGTTCTTTGAGTATCTCACTTAACACTGTCCCAGCACTTTGAAGCGATTGCTTCCCAAGTTAGCCTCTTTGATCTCTTTTCACTAGGCTGAGATCCCAGACCCTTTCCTTTGATATGCGACCCATTGTTAACTGCAGTTCTAACCTAGTTCTAACCTAGATCCCAGACCCTTTCCTTCGATATGTAACTCATTGTTAACTGCAGTTCTAACCTAGTTCTAACCTAGATCCCAGACCCTTTCCTTCGATATGTGACCCATTGTTAACTGCAGTTCTAAAGCTCATCCATAATAAATTGCTTGTTGATTGGTATCACTTCCAAGTAAACAAAACCCTACTTGGCCAGTCTGGCTAAATACCAGTTTACAGCTACCCTATAGATTATGCACAATGTCGAATAACAACAACATGGTTGTTTGCAACACATTAAATTCATACAAATCTTATCTTACATTAATAGCATATTCTACAGTCATGCATAATTGTGGATTAGCCATACAACTATGTCATGGAATACGCCCAACATGACAAACTGCAAAGTTCATCCAAATCATCCAATTTTCATCCAATACAAATTCTCTCTCTCTCTGTATTATGTATGTGTGTGTGTCTATACTTGTTTCTTTCCAGTGATTGTGAACTGGATGGACAAAGATTTCAATTCATTATTCAAGATTAATTGAATGGGAAACTTCTGTCAATTTGGATACTGAACCAAATTATGTGGTTTGTGTGCACTTCTTTTAAGCACGAGGCCACCATTAGATAATTTCTTCTCTTCTTATTTCTATTTTTTTTTTTTAAAAAAAAATCAGTCCTTGCTACCCTCCAGTTGAATGGAAGTGGCAGGAGAGTGGACAATGCACAAATAACATTAGTTCCACAAAGACTAATAATTTTCCTTTCTGTCCATAATAATGAAAATGCATGTGTGAGAGAGAATGTCTGTTTCTACCCTCCATAGCTCCAAAACTGAGCGTCTTGCAATTAACTTGTTTGGGATATGCATTTCTTAATTTTAATTAATTGAAATCTGTTTGTAGCCAGAGCCAGTAGGCCACTAGATGTCAGATAAAAGGCTCTTCAAGATTATGAGCCTTGGGATTGGGTTCAAATGCTTGCAATTTTGGGGGGATGGGATATCAGAGGATCAGCCTATTTAAACTACTTGTCCTTCTCATTGTTAGAACAGCATAAATTTATTTCTGTCCAGTCCCTCTTACTGGTGAACATTGAGTGTCCCTCATGCATGCCAGATGCTCTCATGTATCAATGGAAAGAATGAGAATTCCTGTTGATAGGTGTGCAGAAGACAGTGAATGACTAGATGAGTTTCAGGAGTCCAGGAACAGGAGTAAATAAGAAAGGAAAGGAGTGGAAGTTTTTAGGTGACAATCTTGCACGGCTCAGCTTAGCATAGCAGTTCTTCACGTGGAAATACCCTATGCTGAGACATTTACCCTTTCTATGGAACTTCCCAAACCAGAGTACAGTACCAGCCAGGGAGCAGAATTATTGACATTTGCAAGCACTATGGAAGCATTCGAGATAGTGTTTACCTAACACACAGTAAAGTGGAATAGGGACGAACAAGGTCCCTTTTTTCATCTTTGCTGCCATCCCCCACCTTTCTAGTATTTGAAAGCTAACTATCTGCTGTAGGCAGCTCACATTTTATGGAACCTGTGAAATCTAGAGTTAGGGATGAGGAAAAGAAAAAAAAATCAAACATTTTCTCAGAACAATGTTTTCCAATTCACCCAGCTGTAAATACATTACAGCTGAAAAGAGCTACAAATCTAGTAGTACATAAACAGTAGACTATATTGGGGGCAAAGAGTGGAAGGGGGAAGGAAATATGAGATTCCCATAAAATCACCTGATCAATAACTGGACCTTAAAGATAATTCAACAAATATTTAAAGGTGTGGAATTAAAATATAAGTGCATGTGCACACACACACACACACACAAACATCTATCATTCTGTGAAGCATTATCCAGAACGATCTTGTTCCATTCATATTGTGTTCACAGAGAAACTGTGATGACTATGATGGATGAGAAGGTTTCAGAAGGTGAAGCCTCGCAGATGGGACTGAACGATAGATCAACATTTGGACCTGTGAATCTGACACAGATAAAGTATTTTACAGATAATGTAAGCAGGAACCAGACAACATGTTTGATAAGTGTAGCAACATCATAAATGCCTGCATAAAGAAGCAGATGAAGTGTAATGAAATATATCTCAACATCTGTTTTGGGGAAGAAAAAGAAAAGAAAGAATTACCAACATAATGTATTTCTTACACCCTTTCCACACGTGGAGGGGGAAACAGGGGAAAACGCACTGAAACGGAGCTTACCAGCACCCGGATAAGTCCGTCCCCATGCGGAGCAGCGTGAGCTCGCTGTTCTGCAGTCCTCCGGTGTCCAAAATGGCAGCTCCAGCATCCAAAATGGCGGCTTCCAGCTGGCGGAGGCTCTCCACCAACTGGAGAAGCTCGCCAGCCGGACGACCGACCCTGGCAGATCTGCAGACATGCACTGGTTCACACCTGCAAATCTGCAGGAACGGAGTGGCACGGAGTGGTGCGCTCCATGCTTTTGAAAAACCTGTAAAAACAGGTTTTTAAAAAGCACGCTGCAGACTGAGGAGCGGAACTGCGACAAGTAGTCTGCTCCCAAGGTGTGGACAACCTCCGTCAGAGGTCGCACCACGCCGTACTACTTACCCTGTGCGGAAAGGGCCTTAGCCTGTCTTCTCCTTTCTCTGCCCTGCTATCAGGGCTGTGATTTATGCAAGAATGGGCTCTCCTAAAATGGGCATAGAATACACCTGAGAATAATAGCCTTTATTCTAAACTTACGCAAATTATCAGCTTTACTTGAGCTCAAATCAACCACATCATCCCCAATTCCTAGTTCCTTCCTGTGAAAATGAAATTAGTATAGAATTGCATCCCTACTGTTTAGTGATCTGAATATATTGTGAATGTGAAGTGCCATTCTTCCTAATTTTGTTTTAGAATGTCTTCATTTCTCTTTCTTCTTTCAGGGTGTACATCCTGAGAAATAGAAGCAAAGCACAGAGGTCATTGGAAGAAGAAGGGGACAAAAAAGAGGAGCCGAATAGCAACAGTGATTACCTCCAGGGAAGCAGCAGATAATGAGCAATGTAACTGCTAAACGGTTTCTCCAAAATGTTTCTGGCTGTGAATAAATTCCTGATAGTTGTTGTTTATGGGAGGAGGTACTGTGGTTATGGTTTCAGTTTATAGATAAGTTGAAATGTCCTAGCATTTAGCATTACCTAATAGGGATTCCCAGTGTATATGTAAGGCATCAGAAGAGATGCATGGGACCTCTAGTTTTTCTGTTCTCTCTTCTAAGAAACCTCAATAACCTTTCCACTGGTATTTCAGAGAGCTCTTTCCTATTTTCCCACCTTTTCCCCTGCCTTGGAGATCTAGTAGCAGGACCACAAAGAGCCCTTTCTTATTTCCCAGTTTAATTGGACCTGGTGCCACCGCCTTGTCCTTTTCATAACATAAGAGTTACCATATTTTAAAAAGCAAAGCAAGAAGAAAAAAGAGGACACATTAACTGACTATTTCAAACCACAGATGACCTTGGAACTATGAAGCCCTGGGCAGGAAAGTGAAGAGTTTAGAAGCACAGTATTGTTGCCATTTCTGCTTTAATTCCTATTTGATTGTTTAATTTGTGCTTTAACTTTTCTATTATTTATTTAAAATAAATATTAAAATGGTAACATAGATATTTTAAACTTAAACCATCTGTAAAAAAGGAGATATACATTATTATTTAGATAACATACTACAGAGAGTAGAGAAGAAGATATTGCAAAAATATAACTTATATACACTTAATCATATATTTCTCTGTCTTCTTATCGTCACAAACATTCACTTATATCATACTTCATTCTTGCAAGATTTCCCTCCAAATGAGAGACAATCAAGCACAATCCACAATTTTTTTGCCTGTCAATTAAACCTATACAACTCTTGTATCTGCGTATGTTGTCCTTAGTCTCAAAAGTCAATATTCATCATCTAGAATGATATTGCATGCTTTAACTTCTGTATTCCATGATTTTAACTATGTTTTTTTTAAAAAAAATATATATATTGTAAGCCACTTTGAGTCCTTTTCAGGAAAAAAGTGGGGTATAAATAAAGATACCAACAACAAGAAGAGCTAGAGGACAACACAGGGACAGCAAGTTACTAAAAGCAACTGACTGGCTACACAGATAATGTTGATGGGAGTGGTTTGACTTCCGGCACCATCATCTTCACATCTTAGATGAAGGACTACTCACTGTAGATAGGCTACACCTCCCAAAGACTAGGATGAATGTCTTTGGCAAAACCATTGTGGATCTAGGCTTTAAACTAAATCCTTTGGTGGGGGGAATGTTGAGATGATAACTTAAACATTTGTCTAAAAGCAAGCTGTGAACACAAGGATTTGAATTTTAGAGGAGAAGCTGAAGGAAAGAATAGAAGTCACAGTAAACTCATCTTAGAATAAAAAAAAAAAACCTGAGAATGTATAGATGTCTATACACCAAAGAACAGAATTTGAGAACAAACAAGATGTGCTTGAAGTCCTAGTGCAGGAAAGGAAAATATGATTTTTTAGGTATAACACTTGGTGGGATGACTCCCATGACTGGAAAAATAACAAATGAGAGATGTAATCTGTTCAAAAAGGATAGATGGGGAAGAAAGAGAGGGGGAGTAGCATTATATGTCAATGAGAAATTCACTTCTGTAGAAATTCACGGAAGTGATCAGAGTGGACCGGTTGAGAGCCCGTGGGTAGAAATAAATGAAGAAATAAATAAATGCAACACTATGGTAAGAGTTTACTACAGCCACCAAGCTAAGAAGAGGTGGTAGATGCTGCTTTTCAGAAACAAATCTCAGAAATCTCAAAGATGCAAGAATTGGTTGTTATGGGGACTTCAATTATCCTGATATCTGCTAGGAAATTAGATCTGCTGAGCACAGGCTGTCCAAAAAAATTCCTCATGGGCCTTGCAGATAATTTCCTAGTTTCAAAAATAAAGGAATGAACAGGTCTGACTCCCAGTACCCCTATTTTGTCATCCTCTGTCATTATTGTAAATTCTTGTTTGTTTTATTTTAAGATTTTAAGGTTTTCTCCATGCCTGGGGATAGTAATATATATTTTGATCTTTTCAGGAAGAGATCTTGCTCTCCAAAAGATTATTTTTTGGGCAAACTAGGCAATAGAATAATTTCTCAATATTATAGGCTACACAAAATTATTGTTTTTTTTACCTGCACTTATAAATGCTAGAAGCATTAAATGGGTCATCTGTGCCTTTTTCATCAATTAGCCAGCCCTTCTGTGCTCACTCTCTGAGTCAGCTTTGCTTCAGGGAAAACTGAAAAAGAAAAAAAAAAGGAACTTTGAACAGAGATATTTTGCATAAATTACAGAAACTTTAAGGGGGGGGGAAAGAAGTGCTCCTTGTCTGTGTCACATGCAGGAGTCAAAAATCTTAACAAAGGCTCGTAATTTCTCAGCAGGCTGTCCCAGTGTTTTAGATCTGCCTCTCTGACTGAGAATGAGAATTCTGTGAATATTCTACACATTTTTATCCTCTGCATATAGAAACCAATGTTCTGTAGTGAACAGCCCTCTCTATTCAAAGATATTTTCTACTACAGGCATTACTCTTGATATGAGAAGGGTGATGAAAAGAGGAATAGGTCAAGCTACCCACTCCCCCTCCTCATGTGTAGAGGCAACATGTTTAAAATACATGACAAGGGTTTTGGGGACAGATAAACTCCGATATTCTGCAGCACACACACTTTCCATGACCTGAATCCATTATAAAACATAAGCATTTTCACCACATTGAGTTAACATTGCATGATTTTACTCAGGCTTCCTCCCATCACTGATACACACACAAACCTACCTGGAATCAGTTCTTCGATCCAGAATAAAAATAGGCATGCCCAACATGAACTGAATAGTACGTGGACACTTTAACAAGAGATGAGAAAGACTGATGTTATTTTAGGCATCACAAAATCAGCATGTCTTATGATTATTGATTTCTCACTACATATAGAAATCCACTGCTATCATAGATACGATTGCTACCATGAACTAATACCCCTAGGCTATCAAATAGCTGTAAGGTGTGGTTGTTCATAGCAGTTTGTGTATTGATGCAGTTACAGTGGCACCATATGTGATGCAGATAGAACAGGTCCTTCCTCTTAAGCTGTGAAACAGCCTGGGGGCATAGTTATGGGGTGGGGCGGGGGAGAGATGAAGCATTGCCCTCCAATAAAAGTTCTACCCCTGAACAATATGTTTCTTCAGTTCTGGATTTTCTTTTTTAAGCTTTGTAGTAACTTGAAATTTCAGCTTGGTATGCAAGGAAAAGGGGCAGGAAGAGTTGCAATAACAGCAATAACAGGAATGCAATAACAGCAAATACGACAGTTCTCACATCTGAATGATTTGCAAAGTCCCACTTCCCACAATGATAGAAATATGGGAACTGTACGACATTTTCATTTGGTGGGGCGTAATTCTTAATTGGAGCGGGAATCCCCTGATTCCTCCCCCAGTAGTTACACCCCTGGATGCAGCATATGTACTCACTTTGAAAACGATGCAGAATTGTTTTCATAGGAGAGTACTTAGCATGAAAACAGGAAAACACAATATTTATGCTCTTTATTAATTACAGCTGACATCCTGTTAGTCGGTTATGATGTCATAAATTGGATTTATGACCTTGTAACCATTCCCTATTCATATTTATGACTGTGGTGCCGTTGTCATGATTGTAAATGTCCCTGAACACACACACACGCCCTTAAAATACAGCCAGCTGGTTTGAAGGATGGAGTTTTGTGGTGCTGGTTGAGCTGGGTGCAGAAGGATGATGTCTCCAGCCCCCTCCCATCACACAGAGACATACAGAGGAATTGTGAGAAGACCCCACGTGTATCCTTGCTTCTGCTCAGCACACTGTTGATCCCTGGTGGAAGGATGAGGTGCATTGTCATCCTTTAGCATCCCACTCACCAGTGCTCCAGAACTCTGTTACTCACCAGCTCTCTGCCTAAACATTACGGTGGATTGTGAGGGTCACATCAAGAGACATAGCCACTACATCATGGCTACATATCTGATGCTGGATTTCAGTCTAAGCAATCAAGATCCCTGTATGCAAAAGACTAGCATGCTTGGAGAGGGGACTGTAGTGTTGTGGCCTTTCTGTGGCTGTATACTGTGCAGTCTTTCTATGAATAGAGAAAGTTTTGCACGGAAATGTTTTTGAGATGTATCCACCACTGCCACTGTAAATCAATAAAGTCCTTCAAGCATTTAAATTAAACATTTTCTTCAATGACATCATAAAATTTCAGTATTGCTCAAGACTAAGTTAGTACTGATAGCTGGAACTTGAGCAGGGCCAGCATTGTCGTGAAACAGAGTGGGTGAGAGAGTTGCTTCAAGCAACAAGAGGGTGCTGTAGAGGAGGCAGCAATCCTCTTTCAGTAGGACAATATAGTGTGAGTTTCAGAGAGCCTGTCCTGTATGCCCTAATCTACTCTGATGCCTTCAGATGCGGTGGAAGATGGTGTCCAACCAAGAGAGTTGGATTGAGATTTATCTGCCATATTTACCTGTTGGCCCTGATCTATGATGACCTTAGGATGTGTCTCCATCCTGTTCTTGACCTTCTTCTTATTTATTTGCTTATTTGTTTGTTTGTTTAGGTGCCAAATGGATGTATATATAACACATGAACTGAGGGAACTGCATAGGTGCTGTATTAGCATGGACATTTTGAATAGTGTGTAATGGGACTGTAAATGCTACAACATGCAACTCTGCAGCAACTCCCTCCCATATTGTTTTACCTACTCAGAATGTCAGGTAGCCCTCCACATTTTAGTTATGGGATATTTAGTAGGAGTTAAGTAACAGCTTGCTTGTAACAAGGTATGAGAACCAGACACCATTAGATAAACAAAGCTAGGAATGTAGTGATAAGCGCAGCCAGGCTACACCAGACACTTTAAGGTCTCCTGCAGGTGGGATGATGTATTCTTTGCCTTTTATGTTTTGAATCTTGCTAATTGCTCCCAGTGCACTCACTGAAGTCCTGTACAATGTATCAAGGTCCTAATAAATAGCGTTTATGCACTTTTATATTTGTGTGTGTGAATTCAGTTCCTGACACAGAAGATCAGGGAATAGGAGTGTGTAGGAACCAATGGCCCTTTCCTCAGGGGGGCGGCGAAACTGGGCCACGCACGCAGGGTCGGAGCTTACCCGAGAGCGGGTTGCTCCGTCCCTCTGATGAGCGCGGATCCGCCGTTCCAAACGCCGCCGAATTAGGACGGCGCGCCAGCCGGAAGCTCGCCCCCGGGCAGATCTGCAGGGGCGCACTGCCGTGTCCCTGCAGTTCTTGACTGGGGGCTGCTACGGGGCAGCGCGGGTAAGTTTTATAAAAACCACTTTTGAGGGTGGTTTTTATAAAACTCACAGTGCCACCCCCGGATCTGCGCTAGAACAGTTTGAGGTTTAGAACCTCACTTTTCTTAACTGCTCTAGCGCAGACCCTGGTGAAGAAGACCACCTGGAGAGGTCACTCTAGCGTGGGCAATATACCCATGTGGAAATGGCCAATAACACTAGGGTTAAGGTAAGGACTTGGTTGATTGCAGATTCTGAGTCTGAGTGCAGAATAATGATTTAGTAGGAGTGAAATACCTTGTAAGAAAATAAATGACCTTTGCTCAGCCATTCTATTTGTGACTGTTTTATAAAACCTCCAGGCTGCAGTTAATAATGATGATTTATATTGCACTCTGATGTGAGCTCAGAGCATTGCAGAAACTTAAAACAGATGGATCTTGTCATGAGACCTCAGATCTTTGAAACTATGCCACCAGTTGGAAGACCAGACTACAGACACACGGGAACACTTGAGAGTCTTTCTTCAGCAGCAGCTTGTTTGTCTATTGCACAACTTAATTTGATACTTCACAGGGAGTTCTAAAGTAGTTTAGTGAGTGATTAAAAAAATTCTGTTTGGGAAAATTATAAAATCAAAACCTCTGGAGTGACTGCCTTGCCCAGTTCCATTTCATTCCTTCAAGGTTGTCTGTAGTGTTACTACCAGCAGACTAGGAAATGAGAATCTGTGTAGGTGCCATTTCCAATCTATTTCTTAGAACCCAGTTGGCATTCTTGTCCTGTCCAAGTTTCATACTGGGTTCTTAGATTTCTCACTGCCTCCCACACAGATATGTGTGCTTTGATCCATGTTGTTGTTGTGTGCCTTCAGGTTGTTTCCAACTTATGGTATCCCTAAGGTGAACCTATCATGGGGGTTCTGGGGCTGAGAGTGTGTGATGTGTCCAGTATCACTCAGTTGGTTTCCATGTCAAGTGGGGAATTGAATCCTGTACTCCAGTGTTATAGTCCAGCTCTCAAACCATGCTGGCTCCATATTGATCTGTACTATTGCTGATATATGTATTTGTCATGCTGTTATCACCATGAACTGGCCTGGCCTCTGGTAACCTTTAGATATCATTTTGATATCATAATTCGGCCCTGCTCTGCCACCAGCCAAGTGTTTGTGAGGCCACCGAACAAGCGCGAAGCTAGGCATGGCTATATTTGTTACACCAAGGCAAGCCAGATACTGCCAGATCTGCTTTAGGGGACCTCCTGAAACAAACACCTTCATTACAGAAGCGTATGAAAACAAAAAGACCTCTGCCCCGAGAGGGCACCCTGGCGAGCTAAGTGCTTAACTGCCGAGCTAGCCGCATCTGCATACTGGCCATACTATTGTCAGTTGGGCCCATAACTCAATCATGTAAATTCTGACCTTTCGGAGACATTGTCTCCTGTTCAAAACTCATTGTTTTCACCCAAGACCAGACTAACCCATGGTCATTCCTTGCCCTATAAAAATCCCCCACTCCAAGAGCTCTTTGGATTGCTCGGAACACTCGGACCTCCCACTGGACTTCTATTCCGCCTTGCTGCCACTGCGAGCTCCCCTCGGCCGCCACGCCGGGTTTCCTTCACTCTTCAATTGGTTTCTCTTCAGGACTGCGAGACAGGTGGCGTATCACCCATTCCCCTAAAGCTCTATTTCCTATTCCTAGTTAGCAGTGTGTTTGTGTTTCTTTTAATAATTTTTTAATAAATATCATTGCTAGTTTGAACTATTTTGTCTGCTCACTGACCAGACACTGTATACATAGGGTAAAAGATTCCCGTTAAGTTACCCTGCGTCTCGTTAGCCAAGAGAGTGCTCCTGCTAATTTCCCCATCTTGCTTGTTGTTGTTCGGTTATTTGGGCGCCCCTCCCGGAACCCCCAAGTCACAGGGTAACAATGCATTATTCTTAATATATGAACTTCCCATATTACCTAATGTGTCTTTATACACATCTTTCAAACATGCATTTTAAATGTGTGTGTTTAAGATGGAATAATTAGAAAAAGAAAAAAAGTCTTCAACTCACAGTTTCCTCCCAATATCAGAGGAAATGAAATATACATAAATACTTAACAATAGTTTCAGAGATCATAGAACAGATTGATTGATTTAAAAACAAATTATTGAATCTGAATTTCTTTTCTACGCTAACACTTAGGAATAGGCAAGTTAGTAGAAAAGAGGTAATGTATTTAGTTAGTCATCAATAAACCAAATAATCTGACACAGTTGCATTTATATTAAAAGTAGATAAAATTTAACTATTGCATTTATATTTAACTGCCATTCCAGTTTAAATTGAAAGGAAGAATCTTTACCAGATCAAAGCTGAAAAATATCCTTGCTTCTGCCATTGTTTGTGTGCTCTGATAGATTAATGTCAGGAAAGAACACTGGATAAGTGCTGTTTTTTTCTCTTGGGAGTCACAAGTATTGCCAGCATCATGGCAGTTGTACAATGGTCCTAAATGCACATTGTGTCTCAATAAACAACTTTTCTCAAATTGAGACACACTGTAAAATAGGAACACCCATTATATAACAGGGCATCTTGTGTGGTGCCCCATTGTGTATCCTCACAATTCACTCACAAAGTTGTGTATCATGCCAGCAACATCGTCATAAAGTTATGCATCATAGCCTCTGATGTGGGATCTCAACCAACATGCCAGCCTGAAAAAAGATTGTTTGGTAGTTGGAGTCCAGTGTCAAAAGTCCCATCTGGAAGGGGGAGCCATCTGAAGGTCTGGTCTAAAATGTCATTAGCACAGGGATGTAAATCTTTATAATCTTAATCCTGCTGCAAGAAAGCCCTAAACAGGACTATTTACAGTTTTGGATTTATTTTTGGCAAAAAAAAAAGAAAAGAATCATTTGAGTAGAAAATGATATTTTCTGTGCAAAATGTATTATTTTCTCTGCAAAAATATATAGGTGTCTCTTTTCAGCACTTGGGAACCTGACTTTTTTGTTTGCTTGTTTACCTTTCACATCATTTGAATTTTAAAATACTCTTTCCATCCACACACCAGCACAGAGGATGCTTTATGTACATCTCACTTCCATTTAATGGTTAGGGGATGTGTGATGTGTGGAACACTCAAAATAATGCTTGCAGATGATCTGGCGATGGATGAGGCAAAATTAACTGAGGCTTAATCTAGCCAATGGAGAGATTCTATGGTTTGGGAAATTATTACACTGGATGGAGGTTTACAACTGGTCTGAGGTATGCCCCCAGGATCAAATGAGTAGCTTGGAAATGTCCAGGCTTGACCTTAACTGCAAAACTCAGTTGGCGGCGATTGGTAAGAGAGTTTAGTTTTGTTTTGCATTTTTTAAAAATCACATTATGCTAGTATGTCAACTCTAGCTTTACCTAGAGGGTCTGATCTTGCCTCAGCTAACTATCCAGTAGATTAGTCTGCTGAAATGGAATGCACCTTTCTTGGAAGCGCTATCAGTTTTCACTCTCACTTCGGTTAGGGAAGATGAAAACACATCTCCTGAAACCAGTATTTTAAACTGTTCAACATACATAATGATTTTAATTGGTTCTATTTATTGTAATGATTTTAATGTTTTCAATGGTTAATTTGCTTCCATTTGCCTTTAATTATGTCTATTAGCCACTTTGAACGTGATTTGTCTATGTGTGTGCGTGTGTAGCCAGTGAGTGAAATGTAATAAAGAAATGTAGGCCTGTCATTAAAAATGATCCAGGAACTTCAGTTGGTACAGACTGAGTGCCTCGCTGTGGGTAGGGACTGTGTGATTTATGAAATGATGTCTCTGTTGCCCCTGTTTCACATTGGTTACCACTTGTTTAAAGCACTGGTTTTGGTATTTAAGAGTTAGAATGAGGGACCAGGTTACTTGAAAAGCTAGCTTCACCCTTCCCAGCCTGTTGTTGTTGTGGACCTTCAAGGTGTTTCTGAATTATGGTGATCCTACATGAAACTATCTGGGCTTTTTTTTGGGGGGGGGAGATTTATTCAGAGGGACTTTGCCACTGCTTTTCTCTGAAGGTGCAAAAGTGTGACTTGCTCAAGGTTACCCAGTAGGTTTCCACAAACCCTGGTCTCCTGGAATCCTAGTCAAACCCTTAAATCAGTACACTATATTCTGGCTTCTCAGTGATTTATTAGGATCTCTAACAGGGCTCTGTAAGAATCACCAGAGGATGAGGGCAGGAGCAGGGCTTCCAGCACCCTGCTCACCACCAGCACTGCAGAACTCCATCTATCAGTGTGACTGGCTGAATTTTAAGGTTGATTTGGTGGACCTTTGAGATGGTGGCAATGATCATAAATATGAATAGGAGATAGTGACAAGGTCAGAGGTCTAACTTGGGAGATGGTGCCTGACTAACAGAATGTCACCCACAATGTGCTTTACACAAACTTCTTTTTTTAAAAATCTGGAAATTAAAAAAAATGATCAAATCATGCAAAAATGCTTCAACCGTAAGATTTTTTTTAAAAAATTAATTATCGTGTGCAAGAAAAAAGTAAGCAAAGGTTCACACTCCTACCTGGTGTATTAATATTATTTATAGTCATGCATGCATGTTCATACTAAAATAATAAAGCATCTCTCAAATGCATCTACAGAGGCAGGGCTTATTCAGAGACATGTACCATAAAATAACAACAGTCCTTATAGAGAAGCAAAGTCTGAACATATGTAACTATGCCTGTATTCCATAGACTGTGTCTCTGCAATGGAAGGGCTTAATAATGTGTATAAGGACCTTTACCCTATAAAAGTGATTATTAGTTTCTTAAAAAAGCAATTTGATATTATTTTCCATGCAAGAATGTTGGAGAATCTTTGTGCCAATGTGCCAGGGGAGGGTGAGCGCTGGATAAATCAGCTTTACAGCCATTGCCTATTTAAACTTGGAAATTCATTCTCTTCATTTAATAGTTGCTCATTCCCCACTTGATTCTCCAATGGTTGCTGTCTGAAGGACTGTGTTGTCTGATCCCAGACCAACCTCTGTCTTGCTTCCAGACTGTTTGGGATGCCCCAGGGTGACAAGTGCTGCATTACAAATAACAGGGGTTACAAGATAGGGCCAAGGCCCCTTCACAGGTTAAACACTAGCTACCCACACTGCAAGCATGAGATACAACCTTTCCGATACCAGTCCTTCTCGATTCATTTGAAATAGCCTTTATTTAGTCTCCCATGCCCTGAAGTCAGCATCAAGCTGGCAACACAGCGCGTCATCCCTTATAACTCTCTGCTGCTCTCTTAATTACTGTCTCTGTGATAAACTTGTCTCAGCAACCAGAAAATCCATTCAGAATTCATAAGCATCTACTGACAAACATTGCTTAATTGTATTTGTTGTTGTTGATGATTATACTTTCGTTGCTATTGTTATTATTTTTCTACTGTCTGCACAAGCATAAATTACTGTTGGTGTTTCTGCACGACACTGTTATAGTGCTATTATTCCACTTTCAACCTCCTGTGGAATTCTGGGGTTTGTAGTTTACTGAAGCCAAAGAGCTCTCTGGCTGAGAATTCTAAATGCCCCTCCCTAAACTACAAATCCCAGGATTCCCTAGGGTGTTGAAAGTGGAATAATAGCACTATAACAGTGTAGTGCAGAAATGGGAAAGAAGGTAGAAAGAATCAAGCAGTTGATGGCAAATGGAAGGAGAGTCAGACAGCTGCAGCAGTGTTGGTGAGCCTAGGCTTAGAAGATTAAAACTCCAGCACTAATAAAAAAAAACACTGTCATTTGCCAACCTCACCTCCAACCTTGTTTGTTCCCTCTATGTTTACCTATAATCTTGACAGAAGACATGGGGAGTGAGTGGGATGAATTGTCCCAAGAGCCATAAATTGTAGTGAGTTTTAATGAAACCTGTTGTGTGGTCTTCAATGGGTAATCAAGACTCATTAGCCCTATAAAAAGCTACCTATGATGGAGATGGGAGGTACTTGAGTTCCATCGCAGAAAGAAGATGAAATGTAAATGAAATAGAATAGCATGGAAGGCTGATCATTTTCTTCAGAAAGTAGCAGGACTTTGTCCAGCAAGAAGTCTCCCTTTTGACAATTAAAATCCTGTTAGTGGCATCAGCATATATAGGTCATACTACACATGTGAGGCAAGTTAGTTACCATAGCACAACAGATGTTTTCTGCTGACAGCAGTGAAAGCAGAGTTGTATGTTGCAGCTGTGCATTGTTATTGTCTATTTTGTATTGCCGATGTGCACTGTGGTTTTGCACAGCACATTGTGATTGTGTGTTGAATATTGAGGTTGTGCATTATGTGTTGAGAATGCACAGAAATACCTAGTCATTAACACATGTTTTGCAGTGTTGCTGTTCTGCAGGCTGCTTATGTAACACTGGAGTAGTATATTTCTTCATGTGGATATTATTACAGTCTGAGAGCAATATAGGCATACAGTGCACATGTTATGTGCATATTGAACTATTTCAGGGAAGAATTATGACAAGGAAACATATATTGCACCCAAGTCTTCGCTTTATTTCCTGTCACCTGTACATAGGTACAGGTGACAGGGAATAAGGTGAACACTTGGATGCAATATATGTTTCCTTGTCATAATTCTGAACTCTCAAATTTCCCTTCCTCTTGCAACAACCCAAGGTACTGTTTCTCAATAGTCCACGCAAGAAGGCAGCATTTATCTCAGTTTTGAATTCTTCCCAAGCATCAGTCTTAAAAATGCACATAGTCTTGCCAATGTCATAAAAAAACTTGTCCAAAAAAATTATCTTCTAGAGAAAAAAACAACACCAACAACTTGTGATTAAAAAAAAAATCCTTCTCATTTACCATCTAAGGAAAAACCAAAGCAGGATTAACACCCGCGATTCAGATAATAAAGAGCAGAAAGCTGAAGGCCAGTATAGAGGCAATGCCTTTCTCACAAATGAGCTCACGTACTGAGTTTCACCCAGTCTGCATTGTCTCAGGAACATTTCAGGCTGTTAAAGTAATTTTACAGGGGGGGTCATCAGTTGTAACAACCATGACAGAGTTCTGCCATTGTAGCTACAATGATAATGCTGGACATCAGTCCTTCTCCTTGCATTGGGAGTCTTCCATTGATATAAATGTGTCTTTATGCCTTCCACATACACACAACATATGTATCTGAATTTGCCAACATGGGAACACCTACCTAGTTTTAAAACAAAACAAAACAAAACAATTCTTAGAATCTCACCAGCATTCCATATCCCCTTGAAATAACTTTTCCCTCCATCTTGCATGGAAATGTGTACATATTTTGCTGCACACTTTCTTCTTTCTTCACTGGGGATGTAAAGAATATTCACACATTTTCTTGTCCTCCACGAAGGCTATCTAGACACACTAAGAAATTTAACTGTTATAAGATTTATTTCTTTAATGATTTCTTTGTTTCTACTTCAGGGTGATTGGGAGGGGGTACTTAAAAATAACTGATACTTAAAAATAGCTCACATAGAAGCACAAATTTTGTTCAGAAAAACGAGTTTTATGCAGAAATTGACTGCTCCCCCCAAAAAGTCCCAAATGTCTGAAAAATGTGAAAAAAAATGCTTGTAATCTTGCATAAAGTGGAGTTTTTTTTAAAAAAATGTCATTCTTGTGTTCAAGAAAAAAATAAGCATGGAGTTGCATTGTTATTCTTAGCATGTAAATTTTTCTGTGTTTTCTCTATTGACTAAAATGGGTTGTATATACATATTTAATTGTACCCAGATACTCAGTCAAGGTCCTATCCCAAAGGTCATAAACAGAGTCCGGCTTGCCATACTCGACTCCTGGCTGAAGCTGCGTTTTTCTTTTTTCCTTATAGGCTTAGCTCCGCTTATTCTATAGGATTGTTTTAAGTCTATGTGAATTCCAAAGTGTCTCAAGAAGCTACAATATTATAGATTTTCTTCTGGGTGTCTTATTTAATTGGGTTGTGAGACAGCCAGTGCAACATGTCTTGGGGCCTTTCTGCCCCACACTGTTCATGCACAATCACCCTGTGTGCATAACTCTACTTCCAAAACCTTGAACATAACATAATAATTCCACTTCAGAGAAAAATGTCCAAAAATATTCATAAAGGAACTTGTGCAAGTGTAAAGCATCACAGGACTCCATTCCATGGATTGGATAAGTGCATAAAGACTCTTGTTTTTGTTTTGGTTTCCAGTATGGATTTTTTTCCTCCCGTCCCTACTGCCCTTTTAGTTATAAGTATGGAAATAGAGAGACCTGAACCAGAAACACAGCAACGAGGGTGTTACTAAAACACCAACACCTGGAAACACCCCAGGAGTAGACTTCTCTGAAGGCATTTATTTTTACCAGCTGTAAAAATATTTTCCTCCTTGGTTTCAAATGTCAACATCACCTTGATCTGACTGCAGTGAAATTAAAAAGGATTGGCAGGTAAACCTCTGAAATGGTTAACCTGATGGCATCAACTTACAAAAACAAGTCAAAGGCACAATGCTATCGATTCCTGGGGCAATATCTACAGCTGGTGGCCTGACGGATGTGACAATTGAATCCATTTAGAGCCTCCTCCATTGCTCCCCTTGCAAATTAAACAGTCTCCCAAGCCTGCCTGTCATAACCACGGCTGAAACCACATTCCACATCAGCATGCATGTCTCAGATGAGCTTGCCTGTCTCTCCCTCTAGGTTTCAAATACGGGCTTAGCAAGATCAGATGTGCTCCACACTAGATAAGTAAGTGGTTATTCAGCCCTAGCGCCTTCTTGCTTTTAGACAGAATACAGACCTCTTTGTAGGTTTTGTCCATTGAAACATTTGTTGCATTCATGTGGACCTTCAAAATGGCATTTCTCAGTGAAAAGTCTCACAGTGGTCACCTATATGTAGTTCAGCTCCTTGCCATTTGGCAGCCTGATCTTCTCTTGTCAGAGTACCTAGTGCCATAGCAGGTGAACACTTTGCTGCTAACCAGTTTCTGCCATAGTAGGCAACCCTATTTTGACATTATTTGTATCATTACACATCCCCCATTTCCCTATGTGCTATGAAATTCAAGGTCACACTGCTTCTGAGCTGAGTTTCTCTTGGATGAGAGAAACTGTACTGGGGACTTGTCGTATCTGTTCATATTTGCTTTATTTACACTTATACCAGCAGAACATAAATGGCAGCAAAGAACCGCATCTACAAAGCAGAAGATCTCCAGAGAGCAATTTGGTCAGCTTCTTTCCAGCCTCACAAGGGTACATTCAGTTTCTTCTAAGTTCAGAACTCTCAGGCTTTTCTGTATCTAAGTAAAGCTGGAAGGTGTGTTTCCCTTTTTTCCTTCTGTTAGGTCATTTCCCTTCCCACCCCTCTAAATTAAAATGGGCAATTCATTAAAAAAAATTATCCCTGTTTATCAGAAGATTCTCTCCTGACTTTTGGATATTTTTGACAAAATGGCAACTCACCTTCCTGCACAGGTTGATCAGCAATCCAGTCAGCTAGCCACTGTAACTTGAGGTCTTGTTTCCTTTCTCCTGTTTGTGGGGCTCACCAGATAATGAGGCACACCCCACAGCGGGAAGAAGGGAAAGCACAAAATATGTCTTCATACTTCCACTGCTTACTTAATTCTTCTGTTTACTATGGGAGAAGGGGTTTACCCATTTACCTTACCCACTCTTTCAGCATCAGAGAAAGGCAATAACAAATCTGCTCTGAGCAAATCTTGCCAAGAACGCCCATCACAGGTTCACCTTAGTGAGAAATAACTTAAAGACAGACAACAATAGCAACAACAACCCACTTGAATCTTAAGATCAAAATCAATGGCTCTCCTGTTCAGCATGATCTGGAATAAAAATATACATATTTGGTTATTTGTAGCGAAATATAGGCCCTTTCTGCAGCTTACCTTTTCTCGGTGCTGGGGTGTGGGGATCACATGAGCAGCCTCCAGCGAGAGGCTCTCACATCCCCGCTGCTTCAGCTCCACACAAGCTGCCTGCTTCCAAGCAGGTAGCGCAAGAGCCCCGCCTCTTCCTTCCGCAGCACAGCCTGGGAGTTTCCCAGGCTGCGCTGGGGCAGGAAGCACAACTGCCTTGGCTCTAGAGGCTCCGCACACACGGCAAGTGCGCGCGGAGCCCTGCAGCAATGTGTGATCGCACACCATTTTCTGCTGAAAGCTGAAAATGAAAAAGTGCACGAGCGGCACCTGCCCTACCCTGGAGCTTCACATGATTGTGAGTGCATCGTGCAGATTGCGATGCGATGTTCCAGGTGCCCTTTCTCATGGCAAATGCCATGCAAAAAGGGCCATTGTCAGAGTTTGATTTACCTCCCCACAGTTTGAACAAGATGTAGCTGTTTGAGTATGTTCAGGTCAAATTGAGATGTGGGAACAACTTCAATCTTTTTCTGTCATACACATACACACAGAGCTGTGGTGAGGTCTCATAACATCTGTGAGCTTTTGCCAGCTTTTCCTTGTCCAACCTGTATGTATCTGTAGAAGATAAGAGTTTCATGGGACCATAAGAGGGTCTCTAAAAAAAAATTCCACATAATGATTGACAATGGAAAATGCATTTTCTCAGGGACCCCCAATGTAATTCTTCCTTATTAACTTTAGGCCAGAAAGAGAAAGTGTTGTCAGTGGTGTAAGGGGGAAAATTACATGGTGATCTGGGCTTGAATTTTGGAAAGATTGAAGCTCAAAGGTATCCAAACCTCAGATGTTCATTCTTGAATCACAGCCTTCACTGCATTTCAATGTTTACTGGAAGTACTCGGATTGAGTAATTTGGATGTGCAAATACTCCAACACAGATTAAGCAGAACTTACTAGCATATCACCACAATATGATTTTAATGAAGTGAGATTCATTTAGCCACTTCAGTTTCTGCTTCTCAAGTATTTGACTGCTGGTTAAATTCATGCTAATCAGCCCAAGATCAGCTTCCTAAAATCATGACACAATTGTTAATAAGAAACTATTTTCAATGTGGTGTTGGGATGAAGGGGAAAATCATTAACATCAAGTTGTTTCTTAGTCCTAGTGAGAAGGGATGTGAGGAATTTGTAGCCAGAGGACTCTTGGTGGTCAAAAGACTTGTGTTTCTTCTTAGTTGCAGTTCCTGGTAATGCTGGAATTTCCTCCAAATTCTAACCTGGCACAATGGACTTGTTGTCAATGGAATATTCTAAAGAGCTTAAAGAAAGTCAGTTCCATTTGCCCACATGATTTCCTCAGCTAAGTGGAGGAAAACAGGGCAGCTGGTGTCTCCCATGACAAAAAGATAGCAAATTCACCCCAGGTTTCAATTTGAACTTTTAAAAAGCCATCCAGTGGACCAAGGTCTATCTCCAAAATAGTTTACCAGTTTGGACAGACTATAACCCAAAACATACTCTGCACTGCACTGATATGGAAGCCACCAGTTACGACTTGTCTATCAAACAATTTCAGTGCACCTCTTCTCATATAAATAGATCAAGAACTGACTCTCTCAGTTCAGTTTAGAGGAAAGAACCATGAATGTTACTGGTAATCATGCCAAATAACAGGAGCAGTAAAATAAGGACTATCTAATTTTTCATAGTTCTAAACTGATTGAATGTGAATTTGGGAACACATCTCAGACTCTTATCATCTTCAGTATGAGGAGATGATGGTGCTAATAAAGTTTCCCCTGTACATTCTTCTGGCATGTGTACCTTGAAAAGTAGAAGCTATTATTTTGCTTTGTTATTTCAATCAGGCTATGGTTATTCGTCTAAGGCCCATTCTGCTGGACATGGTTGTCCCACATTGAGGACAGGAGAAGGATTGGTACCAGATGACACTTATGCCCAATGTAACCTGGGTCCCATTGTTCTCCCATCTCCAGGTGGTGCAATCACACTGTAAATCATTGATGGGTTTTACCTATCAATGACCAGTAATTGTGAAGCCCTCCCAATGCCCTCCCACAGTTACCTTAGGTGCAGAGATCCTGGAAGTGCAATGGCTGCAATTCCTGACAGTGCCCGGCTGCACTGAGGAAGGAAGAGGCAGCACCATTGCACTTCCTCCCTTCACAGAGGCAGCCGGTGCTGAGGGGAGCACTCCTGTAGCACTACCATCCCAGGGGAGGCTCTACCAAGATCCCTGCAGGACACTTCCAGGATCTGGTAAGCTGCAGAAAGGATTTAAAATGACTGCAGAAATTGTGCTTTCTAGCTAACCTATATATCCACCCAAAGTCTGAGAGAATTGTCAGGAGTTCGTTGAGAAAGCTGCAGGTCAAACATCTGCATCAAATAAAGTTGTGAACTAGAATCAACTCATTTGCCATCTCTTCTGTGTCTTCCGGGAGTCTGAAGGCAATCATTTTACATTCTGTACCAACATTGTTTTCTACTTTTGCTCCTCGTTAAGTCAAGTGCTCTTGTCTTTTTCATTTAGTTCTCTAAGATTTAGTAGATTGCATTGACTGAGGTTCCCTGCAGAATTTATTTCTATATTTTCCCCAGCTGCATTATGCAAATACATCGTGTTTCCTTTGTGACTTTGCCTCATTCAAGGGGTAGACAAAGAATTCAGCTTATTTGTTTCTTGCAAAGATTCCCCATAGTAATCAACATTTCCTTTAGTGAGATGAGGAGTACTTTGCAAATTCAGTTAAGATGCTAGAGCTTGATAAAAACTGTAGTAGGTATCTCTTCAGAAAATGTACCGGCTGATTCTTGTGACTTTGTCTTTATCAAATTCAGTTACAAAATTGTCAGTGCCTTTGACTTGAATAAAATAAGACAATAGAGTTTTGAAAATTCAATTTTATGTAACAGGTTTGTTTCCTCTTGTAATTCCAACCAGACTGCTAATGATTTGGGAGGTGTAGATGCATATATTTTAAACAGGATTAAAGATTTAGAATATCTAGGAAGTAGCTTTTAAAAATAAAGTATACTACTTGGCAAATAAATTATACTATGCTACAGCATTCCACAACCTGGTGTTCTCCAAAAACATTGGACTTCAATTTCTAGCAGCCCCATCTAACATAATCCCTGATGAAGGTTCATTGAAGCTGCATTCTGATGTTTCTAGGAGTCATTAGCTTGGCTTTGATATAGTTTTTTACATTACATTTCTCCTTTAAAGCTAGTTCATCCAGTGACTTAAATCCAGTTCTCATTTCCAACTTGAATAAACCCACTGAAGCATGGGATTTACCTAAGTGCTGATTTACTGATCAGCAATTGACTCAATAGGTCTGCTTGATTAGCAACTAACAATAAGTTTTCAACTTACTTGTCTAGTGTAATCTGTTTCATTTGTTGCTTTTATGAAATACAATATATCATACCAAAAAAATGCAAAAACGCAGAGGTTTCCATAAATATAAACTGAGCTCAAGAGACAGATAAAAATGAAGTTGAGACATATGGTCAGCCCCTTCTGGTCACTATGTGCCATGAATGAACTACACATGTAGCTATATGTAAGGAGCACAACACAGAACAGAGGGTATACAGCCTTTTGAGTCCCAAATAAATGGATTTTTCCAAACTGGAACAAAAATATATAACTTTAACCTAAGCAATGGTGGACATTAGTGAGCACACAATGCATAGGAGTGGTAAAAGGAGGATTATAAAACTAACCTCTCAGAGCTTACCAGCCATGGAGAACACACACTGCACTAGATGCTATAGCGCTAGGATTCCACTTGCAACATCCTCTGGGATCCTGCAAACTGCAAACCCTCGCATCCCAAAGGATGTTGCAAGTGGAATCATAGTGCTATAACAGTCTAGTGCAGAAATGGCAACAGTAAGGAACCCCTTTGGTTTTTGATAGAAGTACCTAAGGCTTACTGCAGGGGTGGGATGTCCGCTGCATAAAGTTCTCCATCCGACTCAAACAATTCTTCTGCTGTCATCTTTCGTCAGTGCTCTGGGCCTTTTCTCTAGACTTCCCTCCCATCATTTTGGTGGAGAATCCAGATGGCATAGTGACATAGACTGTTTCCAGACAGAAAGCTGCTTCAGCATACAATTAAAATGTACTATGAAGCATTGTCATCTTGTTTCCCTTTAAAAAAAAAAAAAAGGTCTTAAGGAAAAAAGAAAGATGGAAATCGGAAAATGTAAGATAATTGCCAGCTGAAGCCAAATTCATCTGGACCCTCCCATATATTTCCATGATTTTTTTTTCCTTTTGGTAGAAGCCCCCATAAATGACAAATCATCACACCCCACTGTTTTTCTTTCCTGTCATCCAGAAGGCATTGCTAGACTGAGTCAATTAAACAAATGTAGGACACACAGGGCCTTTCTACACTACACTGTTAAAATGCTATCATTCCACTTTCAACCTCCTGTGGAATTCGGAGGTTTATAGTTTACTGAGGCAAAAGTGCTCCCTAGTTGAGATTTCTAAGTACCTCCCCCTAAACGGATTCCATAGGATTCCATAGGATGTTGAAAGTGGAATAAGAGCACTATAACAGTGTAGTATGGAAAGTATGGAAAGGCTCATAGCATCAGTTGTGAAGGTTGCATGAGTGCGTAATTTACAGTGTTCCCCTTTTAAAACACACAGGTTCCTACTGGAGCAGTATAGCCTTTATATTTTAACAGGAAAATCTGCAGTATTGGTATTTCTGTACCTGTGCATAAGGCAATTCAATTAACACAATTTAAGTGATTTTTTTTTGTGATCTGCCAGCTATACCCAAGTACCAGTGGGGAGTGTCAGCGTTCAACAGTCCATGGCATATGATCTTCTGATCAGTTTTGCTAACTGTCTACTTTGGGTATGTTTAGCTATAGCTTACGTATGAAGAATTATAATAATGATTATTAATGACACACCTAAGTTTCTAAAATGCAAGACAACTTGGTCCCTAGCGAAGAAGCCATGCCAGTTTGGTAGATTAAATGTTTGTTTGTTCATCTCTTAATATTAGGTGTACCGCAGCAAAATAAAAAGGGCTCGAAAGCATCTGAAGTGGGGAGTATCTCCTGGTTGTTCAAATTTTGTGGCATATAATTGGGCCCTAAAGGAATTGCTTGTTGCTGTTGTATGGAGCGAGGTGGTGTGTGGATATTGCTTCTATTTCTCATAGTTGCCTTAGAGCGATACATTTTGACAGGAGCCCTGAGGACTCTTGCCTCACAGGAGGGGGGCCAGGAGCAGAGGCAACTTCTGCTCTGTTAAAGGGTCAAGTTAAAATGATCCAAAGTTCCATTCAATTTAAGAAATCCACCAAGGAATAAACTACTCAACATTTCAGAAAATTCCCTGGTACTTTGAAGAAGCAAGTTCAACGGCAGTCTTTTATCATTTGTCCCAGATGATGTCTAAGACATCTCACTTTTACAAGGCTTTAAACCTTGCAGACAGGCTCCTGTTTCACGTTGCTTCTCCTAGTCAGTAAGGTTTAACCGGTACATTTGGAGCTGCATTATGTAACTATGCTCAAGAAATAACTACTATGGTTATAGCAGACATATTTTTATCAAGCATTTTATTTGGACTGGAGCAGACATGGCTTGGTTCATATGATCCAGGAATGACATAAAAGTATGGTTACTTTTGGCAATTAGGGACATACTTCTTCATTACGTTCTTCTCAAAGGAAGCAATGAGCAATTTTAATAATTTTCTTCCCGCTGCAAGGAAATCTTTGAAAACCACACAGTTTTTAAAGCTTATTTGCAACTCAGGAATTATTTTGCATAAAATTTGCACTGGGTTGTTTTGCACAGAAAATATTATATTCTGTCCAGAAGATGCTGTGCATGTTTGAACCATGTTCAAACTTTGCTCACAACAAGTTCTGAACTGCAAAGATTTTCATTGGTGCAAGGATTGTTTTCTGAATACTCACAAAGTATGCTTTTCAACCATATTGTGAATATTTTTGAGCATTCTTTTCATCCTTATTGGCAATGCTTAAAATCACTTCCATTTATTATAGGAGGGTTGCATACCTTGGGTAGCTGTTCCCCTATATTTCCTTTCCTTTCTCTCACTGCCAGTTATCTCCACTTGGCCTCAGTGAAACCACTGTGTAACCTAATGTGATTGTCTACTGTCAAGTTACTACATCATTCCCGGCACTTCATCATCTCTGATTGTCTGGGATCTCCCAAGTAACTGCTTCTTGTTCAAAGAAAAGGGAGGTATTAGCAGCCAGATGTGTGTTCATATGCAGGGAAGCGGCAGACAAGTAGTAATGGCCAGAAGAAACTGTGCTGTCATAAAAGGTGATGCAACAGACCAATGTGACTCTATATGAAAGTTTCTGTCTAAGGAAATTTTAGAGAAATCGTTGAATTAAAATGCTTATTATAGACTAGACAGATGGCTTGAAATAAGCAGAATGTTTTAAAGAAAGTTCAAAACTACCCTCTCACCATTTAACCGACTATATCAGATCACCAACCCCCTATTTTTTTTCTGCAACCTTACAGTTGTGATCTGTTTAAATGCCTCTCTTGTTAAACAAGGAGAAAGATCATGACTTTGGTCACAATTAGAGTTCCTAACTATAGTGAGAGACAGACAGTTCATGCATTAAAACTAGGGATGGAAAGAATATTCAAAAAAATATTTGAAAACTTTTTAAAAGTGTTTTTCAAGTGTCAAGAAACCCTAATAAGAAGAATTCTGGACTCATAAGAATCCTCACAATTTGGGATATTTTTTTCCCTACAAAATTCACTGGTGGTTGTTTTATGCATGAAACAGCCTTTTCCATGAAAGAAAATATTAAGGGCTGAACCAAGATATGATTTTTTTTTTTTAAAAAAAAAGACTATTTCAATGTCTTTATTGTCTGTTTTAAACTTAGAGAAATCATCTGTCATTATTTTTGTTTTCTTAATGTTCAGCTGTAAACCAGCCTTTCCACTTTCTTCCTTGACTTGCTTCAGTAATCATTCCATTTCTTTGCTATTTTCTGCTAGTAGTACGGTGTTGTCTGCATATCTTAAATTGTTGATGTTTTTCCTCCAATTTTCACGTGTCCTTCTTTTGCGGTTAATCCTGCTTTATCCTGTCCAGAATACATGTTAATGAGCAGGTGATGAAATGCAGCATTGCCAATTGGAAGCCTTTCTGTTTCTCTACATTCTGTCCTAACGGTAGACCCCTGTCCTGCGTACAAGTTACATTTCAGGACAATCAAATTGGTGCTCATTTATTTCTTTAAGAATGATCCATAGTTTTCCATGACCTACACAATCAAAAGCTTTTCTATGACGTATAAAGCACGAGCTAATTCTCTTCCAACATTATTTGGTGCACTCTATTATCTAACATATGTTTGCAGCACAATTCCTAGTATTTCTTCCTTTCATGAACACAGTCGGGACATCTGGTATTTCTAACTCCAAATATGATAAAAGTCTTTGCTGTAGCATTTTGCTGCTATGGGAAACTAATGAAACTAACAAAATATTCCTGTGGTTCCAGCAATCCCTAGTGTCCTCTTTCTTGGGGATTGGAATGTATATTTCCTATAAGTGAGCCATAAGTGACTTCTCCTCTCTCTAGAGCTGAGATGTTTGGTGTAGGAATTTTTGATAGGCTGTCTCAGTGCACCAAGAACATCTGTCTCAATGAGAACAAGATAAATTATGAGATTCCCTCACATCTCTAGCCTATACACATGTAAATTACATGTGCACGTGCATTTGGGAGCATTGCTTATTCAAGAGTGAATGATTGCATGTACATTTAAATGTACACCGTCTATATTATGCATGTCAGTAAGGCAAAACATGTGTAGAGACAAGGCTTTGGGTACAATCCTTCTCCCCTTCTCATGTTTATTTATGACAGTGTGCAGATAATCTACAATCTTATTCAAGTGCTATGTTAGATGCTTTAAATAAATACCTCAGAGGGAAGTGGACGAGCTCTATTCGCTCTCTCTCATCATTCTCCACATCCTGATATGATAATCTAAAGATCAGACTTTTCTTTAGGAGTGTCAGCAAGGTGTTCATAAACCCTGATTTTTCAGGATCCCAGTACGTGTAGGGCTCCCATGAGTAGCAGAGGTCCTCTTCTTTGGATCAAAACCATCTAAGTGTTGTGATTACTGTCAGAGCACTCCTTGTCTGACACGTTTCCTTAAAATATGGAGGAAACATCTGAATAATGCCTAAATAATGCTCTGGTTTATCTGGCTAAATGAAAGTCTGATGGGCAGTTTGATTAACAGAGCTATATTTAAAGCCTGAAAAGTCATGGAGAAAGAAAGGAGATTGGTTTATACTTCACTAGGGTTTCTCTCAGTTTGGTTAATCCACCATGAAGGTCACCTGAAGTCCCTGGAGTACACATA
This sequence comes from Iguana delicatissima, assembly GCA_948472985.1. NCBI lineage: Eukaryota > Metazoa > Chordata > Lepidosauria > Squamata > Iguanidae > Iguana > Iguana delicatissima. The sequence goes on from CAOKZL010000913.1 coordinate 95,844, forward strand.
GTCCCATAACTCTCAAACAGACTTATGTATGTGACAGTTTAATAATGTTTTGAAGCGGGAAGAAAAATTCTTAAATCTAAACAAGGTAAACCAGTCTTAACAGCGTGATCCACCAAGTGTGTTTCTTCCTTCAAGGAAAAGAAAAAAATCCTAAATGTACCTAAGATCACTTGTTAAAAGGTTATTTTTCTAAAAATAAAGAAGAGCCAACTGTGGCTGGTTGGCGGCCAGAATCAGCCTCTTTCTTCTGCCCATGAGGGACAATTGTGAATGAGATTTGAAAGGTCACTGGTTCTTTTTGTATGTTAATAAACAATTAGTATGGCTATGGGGAAGAAGCGGCATGCATTCCCCCGCTCTATATTTCTAGGCAAAATTAACTATTCACGATAAGGCTAGAATATTAGCAAAATCAACATGTCCTGCCTAATTTCTAAGTTCAGTCTCTCTGAAACTACAACCATTTTGCCAGTATTTGCTGGCTGCTTTATCTATTATCATTATTCTTATTCTTCTCATTCTTATTCCTCTTATTCTGCTTATTAATTAATATGCACCTCCTGAAACCACCATTTCAGAAGTGATAAGGAGAAGGGCTGGGGAAATGGGAGAAGGAGGAGAAGGAAGAGAGAGAGAACATAACTCCAATAATTGATGTTTCCTTCCAGGCAGTTATATTTCATATGCATTCACTGTTGTGTGCAGTGAATCTAAATACAAAATAACTTTCTGTCATTTGTTGTGGGTGTTTGCTGCCATTTCCACACTTTCCCGTAATTATGATTCCTTCTTCCCTTCCCACAAAGCAACAGCACAGAAACTGACCATCTGGTCAACATTTTCAAAATAAAGCATCCAGTGAGTGAATGCAGGTGCCCAGCCTGCTAAGCATGAGATATATTCCTCTAAAGAAGAGGCACAAAAGGGTTGTTTTTGGTTATTTTGAAATAGTCCACCAACATCTGCAGCCTAGTAATCATTTCCTAATCATTAGAAAACACATTTTATGAACCACTGAATTGGTTTAACCCTCGTGGATGTTGAAATTGGCTCTCTCTGTATTTACCATTGGGGAGGAGCAGAAGCAGAAACAGCACAGCCTTCCTTAAAAGAGGAAAAATACAAGCAGCCGGCAGAACAGAAGATCATCTTAAGATCATCCAGTCCAGCTGCTAACTTGGCACTAAGCTAACTGATCCCATGGAGTGAATCACTAGCATCATGCATCTGATGAGTGAGTTGTAGTGAACACTTAAAAAAGAGGCCATTTGTCTGCCAGTGTGAGACCAAAATACACTTTGGAATATTTGGATCTGTTATCCTATTGATTAGTTGCAACAAAAGCAGGTCCTTTGAATTCATTGTTGAATGGTGCATCAACATAGGAGTTGATGCAATGGGCCATTGCCAATTGGAAGTAGCAATAGATTTCAGGCCGTTCTCTCATTCCTCCCCCCACCCCAATTATAGGGCTATTATTCCACTTTCAACCTCCTGTGGAATTCTGGATACTGGGGCCAAAGAGCTTTCTTGGTGAAAATTCTAAATACTCCTGCCTGAACTGCAGGCCCCAGGATTCCACAGGATATTGAAAGTGGAATAATAGCACTATAACAGTGTAGTGTGGAAATGGCATGAGTGTGCATTGCCTATGATGAATCATTAAGAGAAGCCCCAGTTCATGATGGCCTTGGTTCAGTCCAAGGGTCATCAGCAAAGATTACTTATTATGAACTATGGAGTCCTTGAAAGGACAGAAACTTTAAAAGAGTCATTCTAGATTGGGCCAAAGACATATTTAGTCCACTATGCTGTTCACTTAGTGGCCAACTAGTTAGCTGTGGTGCCATTGTCTCCAAGAGATCTTCTACCAAGTATCACCTCTCACTACTGCTGCTGCCTAGTTTGGCACAATTAGGCTGGTTCCACAGCAAAAGCCTATCCGGCATGGGAAAGCCTACCAGCAGCACAGCTACCACCAGCAAAAACTGCCACTCCACAGGAGCATGCAGCCCCAGAACTACAGAAAGGTAGTGTCATCATGAAGTGTAACTTTATACACAACTGTTATTTTTCCTCTTCTCTTATTTTTTCCTAAGCCATCAGGCAGGAACATTGCAACTACACTTCACAAGAGAGTTGGTCCAGCATTTTTCAGCTCGACAGTATCTCAGTCCCAGTGATCAGATCTGTACCCAGTATTTTGAGAGTGGTTGCATCATGGCTTTGTACACAGGTAGCATGACACTAACACCTGGTTGACCTCTGGGTAAAAGAAGATACTGGATTAGTCAGTTCTTCATTCTGTTTCAGCAGAGCTTTTCTTACGTTCTTCAATCCTGAGATCTTGGAATGAATTGTTTCTTCTGTTGGTATTTGTGTTGCCACGTCAGCTGGGTTTCATGACATATTGATAGTGTAGCTTATTCATAATTATGCATGCCTGTTCATGATGCCAATATAAGACATTGCTGTAGTTATTTACCCTCTTGCTATAACATAAAGTTTGTATGAATAACATTTATTTTTAAGAAACACAACGTAATTCAATAGTATTTTTTGTGATTCATATGTGCTTATATATATATATATATATATATATATATATATATATTATTAAAAAAAACCTGAGGGGAAAAGCAACAAAAATAATAAAATGGATATGTACTTTTACCTACAACCAAAGGAAAAGAAGCTAATCTTTAAGTTCAATTTGTCCATTTGAAACATATCAAATAATTTTAAGGTTCAATCATTGATCATGGGATTAGCTTGCTCTTTTCATTTCCCAGCAAATAATATTCTCATTGCAGTTGTCATGTACAACAGAATTCTGCTATATTTCTTTTGTATGGTAATATCGATTCTTTTCAATATATTTAGCAAATACAGTTCTGTAGACCTAGGAAATTTGATATCCAATATTTTAGTGATGGAACTGTGTATTCCTCTCCAAAAATCTCTTGCTTTTTTACAGTTCCATCACTTATGGCAAAAAATATCTTTTTTTTTCCCCCCTGGCATTTCCAACACTGGTCTGATATAGTGTCATATATTTCGGCTAATGCTGATGGTGTTAAATACCAGCTAAATAACATTTTATCATAATTTTATACTTGTGAATTTTATACTTTGGGATCATGATTTTTCCTAATCTTCTAGTCAGATATCATGTCCAATATTTTGGGCCCATTTGATGAAATTGTTTTTAATGATTTTCTGTTCCAAATCAATATCAATTAATAATTTTTATATTTTTGATACTATAGACTTTTTTGCTTGTAAGATTTCTGTGTCGAAATCGTTAGGTTTCACTTCTATAGCTTCCAGTTTTAAATCAAGTTTTGAATCTTTCTCTAATTTGTCCATATTGTAACCAATGGCATTCAAGGCCGTCTTTCTGTATATCTTCCAAAGATTTCATCTTATCTCTTGTTGAATTTTTAAGCAATTTAGCATCATAAGTTAACCTGTGTTTCTTAGATATATGTTCTTGTTTATGGGAGGCTTCTTGGGAAGATGTCCAAAGTGGAATTTTTAGATACAATTTCCTTCTATAAAGATTCCAAACTTTTAATAACAGTTTTCCTGTGCAGTGTTTGTTAAAGTTCTTATCCAGGATAGCTTTATTGTAGCAGATATACCCATACCAACCAAACTGATGATTTGAACCTTTGAGATGTAGTGTTCTGTTATTTTCTAGTGATGAATATCATGTGTTGCAAGCCACTATATGTTCTATGGTTAACATAGTTTACAATATCAATGTTAGTTGTAAATGAGTATTCAGCCAGACTGGCAAAGCATGACTCTGTTTACTTAAAAGTGACGGCAACCAAAAATGTATGAGCTACGCATGAGTTTTAGGGTACCCAGGCTAGAGCTGCAGGTAAGAATGTATTGCATATCAAAGGAAAAAGGAAACGGTCTGAGAATCTCACGAGCCTAATGAAAAGGATCAAGAGAATAGCTTGGGAAAAGACAGCCTCGAGGTGTGTGGCCGGTGTTAAGTAAGATACCCAGAGATAACACTGGAGATGGGGAAATGCTTTAGATCAAAGTATGGGAAGAAAATTGCTTGGGAAAAGCTGGAAGCTTGAGAGGAGGTAGATTTCATTAAATACTGTGGGGAAACCCTGTATGTTTTCTTGAGAGTAAAAGGGTAGCTAAACATGTTGTGACAGGTGTAATACTTCTTAACCTGGAACAACAATATCACCATCATCATCATCATCATCATCCTCTCTCTCTCTCTCTCTCTCTGTGTGTGTGTGTGTGTGTGTGTGTTGTTATAAATTAGTCTTTATCTTTTTGGAGGAACATTATTTGTTCTATTTAAAAAAAATATTGTTTTATTCTCTTTCCATCTCACAGAACACTTGAATTGTATGAGAACGCCTCTTGCATAATTAAGGCTTGATGGCACTCCAGGATGATTTCTTTTCCCCCTGGGTCTTCCACTTTTCACTCCCCCCCCTTTTTTTGTATTGCTTTCTTCATACAAAGCAATCAGACCTCGGCAGGTAAAAGACATTATCACGAGGGGATGCAGCCCTAAACTGTAAATAAGAAAACACTGTTGAAGCAAAGTCTTTTTTTTTAAGGGCTTAAACTATGGATGCCAGAACATCACAGTAAGAAAGGTAGTGAAGAAATAAACAAAAAGGAAGATGTGCAAAAAATCATATTCCTTCATTTCCTTCCTTTTCCTTTTTAATGACATGTTAATTGTTGTGCTGCATTTCCATGTCTGTTTGAAATCACACTTCATGACACAGGGTTGGGTAACCATGAGAAGCAAGGAGGGCAATTTATCCGCCTAGGAGATCTTGGGGGCTACACCCACCTGCCAAGAGGCTGTAAACCCCCACATTGTGATATAGTTTAATTGGCATAAAATATAAATTATACACTACTATGGCTGTATGGCTAAACTGGCTAAGAGGAAACACTGGCAAAACACATGCATTGCAAAACCAAGTCTGGTAAGACCTCAAGGCATAAGCAGGTTATAGTCAGGAAATCACTAGGAAACTCCAGTGATAATGAACTTACAGTTAGCCTTCAGCAACTCAAGCTTTACAGACAATAGCTTCTGTGATTTTCCCACAGGATGACTGATTCTCTTAGCCTCTCTTCCTCTGACCAACAAACTTCACTTTTTTTCTGCACACCTATCCAGCAATCAAGAAGCTGTCAGGACACCCATCAGTCTTTTGTCACCCCACGCTAATGCGTTAGCTCATTCTGGATCCCATTGTCCGCTCTCTGGACTCCATTGTTTACTCTGCTGGAGAGCCATTAACACCTTTGTCCTCCAGGCAGAAATAGAGTGTTTAAAACCAAGTTTTTGGCCAGTCAGCTCAAAGTACGCTAGTTGCTGGTTCTCACTGGCACTCTGATTCCCATTTGTATACTCTCCTTGGACTCCTAGTCTAAGCCACGTTGCTCTTTGCTGCTTTACTGGATTGATAAATATCACTCACTGCACCCTAAACTCTTGCTATTGGCACTTTCTTTCCTTTTCTTCAGTTAGTCTTGTGTGATTGTGCAAGGATCTGGTGTGCATGATTGCAATTCCTCCAATAAAACAAACAAGTTTACTTTTGTAGGTTGTGGTATTTCCAGGTTTTGAGGCTGTGTTTTATTAGTATTTTCTCCTGATGTTTTGCCTGCATCTGTGGCTGGCATCTTCAGAGGATATGAGGAGGATACTTTTGGTTCTCCGGCTGGTTCTTCCCTGCACTAGTACCAGTAGACATAGATGTAAAAGATCTAATAAGGTTACCCTCCTCTCACAGGCCTCCTCTTTGAGCTGATATTTCCCACCACTTCATAGAGGCACTGGCATTGTGGGTGGACACCTGAGTCACCCATGTTTTGGAATAACATATCCACACATACCACAAAAAACCTATTTTTGCCCCCAAATGTTCCCCTTCAAGACAGTGGAGGGAATTTTTTGCCATGTTCTAGGCCTTTTTTTAAATATAAAAAAATGTTGAAACTGCCCCTTAGGGATCATTTGAGGGCAATTTTTGACCCCTGGGATGGGCCAGAGTGCCACAGAAATTGTTCTGGAGGGACTGCATGTGGTCTAGAGGCTGCACTTTTCACCACCCCTGCTTTAGATGGATAGATTCCTACCAGAAGAAACTCACAATCCACAATTCTAACAGCAGAACATTATTTTTAAAAAGTATTTTTTTTAAAAAAAAAAATTATCTTTTTAGCTCTAGTTAAAGGTGGCATTAGTCACATTTTGACTCCTCTTAAAGGTAAGACAAGTGATGTATAAGTTTGCATTCATCTATTGCCTTTTAAGGTATCACATTAGGGAAAGATATTTAGAATTTTTAGATCACTTTAGGGAGGGATATTTAGAATTCTCAGCCAGAGAACTCCAGTACCTCCCAAGACTACAAACCCCAGGATTCCACAGGAGGCAGCCGTGGCAGTTAAAGTGGAATTATAGTGCAATAATTGTGTAGTGTGAAAATACACTTTTTCACTTCAGACTTGTGTGTCTGCCATAGAGCTTTAATTTTTCCACATGAAGATGCTTCCTTAGTAGATTTGTCTTTCATCAAATCTTCCATGAAGAGAAATTTTCAGTTTTCAATTCGAACCGTCTCCTTAAATTTATGAAGTGATGCAACAGCATGTTGCTACTGCAATGAAACAGTACTGCACCCTTTTGAGTTTTTCAGAAGTTGCCCCCAGGTAAAATTTTGAACAATTCCTTGCATACTCTGCCATATTTTCTGCTCCTGGAATCAATCTGGAAGTTCAGGGCTACAAAATCTAGCATGAAATCCAGTTGGTGTGCATTCCATTGCCATCTCTAGAATCATAGCTCACAACATACAACTTTGGGGTGGCGGGAGTTCACTTGCTTCTCTATAATATGCTGCTTTTGACGAAAATAATATCTAGCCTTTGGTGGCTATGTTCATTGTACCAAAGGCCGACAGCGTTCAGGTTTCCTGTTAGCAGAATTGACAATGCGAGTTAACTGTATAGGGAGGAAATACTTTAAACGAGGCCCTATTAAACTTTTCTAGCACAGAGGAGAGCACCAACAATTTTTTTATTATTATTTTTTCTTTTTAAAAAATCAATTAGATGGGTAATAGTGATCGTTCTGGATCAGCTCGAAGTTTGAATGTGAAAGTACAAAGTTCAGATCACTATTTAGCTACAGAACTCTGTGACTGGCCTGAGGCTAATCGGTTTCATAGTGAAATCCTCTTGACCTCAGATGCTTTTCTGAGTCAATGAAATTATGTGAATCTCCTTGGAGCACTTTGAGTTTGGAAGAAGGGACAAAAATCTTTTTTTCCCCTTTTTATTCCTAATCTAATAATAATTTATGTTACATTTCTATCCCACAAAAAATATGAAAATGAATACAGCAGAATTTGGTAACAAACATAATCGTATATCTAAGAATTTAGATCCTGTTGGCTTACAGATTCAAAAATATATGCTGTAAACCACTAAATCCAGTACTAAATAAACTCTGGACTGGGCCGACAAATTTATTATTTTCATTCAGTAGTCAACTTTTTATCATAAATAAAATCCATCTTCATAGTAGTTCCTTGTCTCACAGTACAATCCTAATGCTTTCAGATTAGGAATGGGTGATAATGTTCCCTTCATTTTTATTAGCACTTTCTAAATTTCACAAGTTAATGTCATAGGTTAAAAAAAAATCAATGTGGAAGAACGTAAAATTGACAGATTCATCCAGACAGACAGAAATTCTGTATTTGAATCCCTGTGTTAACAAAACATGTTTATCATTACTGCCTCAGAGTTTGATTCTTCTTTTTCTAAATTAGATTAGGATTGCTATTTTTTTTCCCCTGTCAGGTTCCTTTGTATTTAACAGTGGTATGACAGACCACTGTACACAGTCCCTTTGATTGGACACAACTATTGAAATTTGCCATTGGTGAGGAATTTCATTCATCTTGATTTTGCTAAGAATTTTCTATAAAGAGGATGAAAAGTATTTGATATTTTTTTTTTAAAAAAAATAAAATTTGGAGAAAATTAAAACTGACAGATTAGTCTACCATATCCATGGATAGCCATGCAGTGGAGATATTAATGTGCTCCATTATGAACAGAAGTGTTCCTCTAGCTATGTGGTACATCTACTTCAGGAACACTGATGGAAAGCTTCACGTGGACAAAACACCACCAGTGTTGTTTTTGCCAAGGTAAGCTCCAAAGCTATACATGTGTTGTGAAGCTAAGGAAAATGGAGAAATGGAGACCTCCTTTCCCCTGCTTGGACTTGTCATGATTGCCCATGTTCTACTAACATCCCAGTTTATGTTACTACAATGTATGCTGTGTTGCATTGTCCTTGAAGACAATTTGGAAACTACAGTCAGTATAGGACATAGCTGCAAGACATTTGACTGAGATCTGAGATTTGCTGGAGGTGGCAAACTGCTGCATCTAGATGTGATTTAGGGTAGCTTTTAGGTGGACAATTAGCCCCAAATGACCACAGGGTGGTATACTATTCTCACCAGTAAAAAAGCAACAGCAGAAGCAGCCCCCTTCTGGAATTTGGCCATTTCCGCACTAGACTTTTATAGCGCTATGATTCCACTTTCAACCTCCCATGGAATCCTGGGGTTTGCAGTTTTGGGAGGGGCCGCCTGGCCCCTCTCGAAACTGCAAACCCCAGGATTCCATAGGAGGTTGAAAGTAGAATCATAGCGCTATAAAAGTCTAGTGCGGAAATGGCTTTTGTCTGCTGCTGGGAGGCAGGGAGGTTGGGAATAGAATATAAGGGCAAGAGAATACCCCCAAGTACCCCATCAAAAAAAGGCACACACACATGATAAGCTGCAGCTATGCATGCTCATGTCACTCACAGGATGCTAAGGTTCTTTTCCAGGGAAGCAACGTGTAATGTTAGCAGTTTTCTTCCTCTTGTGAGAAAGCCTTTTAAAGTCTTTTAGAGCCATGCAGTTTTCAAAGCCTATTCACAATATGAGGACTTATTCTGTGCAAAATCTGCCTGTGACTGATTTGTACAGAAAACGGCATTTTCTGCACAGGAAGCAGCATTTGCTACACAGAAAATCACAAATACACAAATCATCCACATGCAAACTTTGCACAGACTAAGGCCATTTCCATAGTGCTATTCCACTTTCAACATCCTGTGGGATCCTGGGGTTTGCAGTTTCAGGAGAGGTGTTTAGAATTCTCAACCAGAGAGCTCTTTGGCCTCAGGGAAAAAAAATGTTTTCCAACCGTCTTTCAAATACTTTTTGACGATTATGTCCATTCTCACTCAAAAGTAAGCACCGACAGGGCCTGTGCCCTAAAAATGAGTGTATAATATCAGCCTCAGGTTATCACCAAAAAAGAAAAGTATTTTGTATATTTTTTAAAAAAATAAAGTTCTCCTTTCTTTTATTTTCATTTTTTTTTCAGCAGCAAACTTGTCATTACTATTTACACAGCAATCCTACAGATGTCTATTTAGAAATAAATCCCACAGCGTTCAGTAGCACTTGTTACCAGGTATATTGTACAGGATGGCACCTTAAGCAAATAAAATGAAAAGTGGCTAAATTTAATGGTCGCCCACTATCTTCTGATACTCACTACTGTCTTTCCCATGTAATAGCCTCTTTCCTGTAGTAGTGAATCAAATGGACATGTGATCCTGAATGAAACCAGGCAAAATGGAGAACCAGCATTAAACTGTGACTTTTTTCCATACTGTTTATTTTAGCAGGCAGAAGGTGTTTGAAAAATTCCAGGGTGAAACTCCACAGTTTAAACAAGCGAAAGAAAATACGGTTTTAATAATAATAATTTAAGCTCACACAATGGCTTTCATCAAGGAAAATACCCTGTTCAAATGTTCCACTTATACTCTCTGTAAAGTCAGGGTAATTTCATTGCGATAACTGTTTGTATGACTTTCTCCTTTGCTGCTTTGGCAAAGAATAAAGATTATTATAGTCTGTAGTTGTGAGTGTTTATTGCAGTAACATTTTGCATGGATAGGAGGGTATATTTTTGATGTTGTTGTTTATCTCCTTCTGAATACAAACGTATTTCAGTGTGCAACAGAGGTGGGGTAGAGGCTAGATTAGCTTCTTAAATATTTCTGCAGAATAATACTCATCTTAGAATAACTTCACAGCCACAGAAAGCAAATCTCAAACCCACACAGGGCTATTTATATTCTGCATGGTTCAGAGGGAATTTGGACTCAACTCAGTATTGTTCTTATTAATAGGCTGCAGTGCACATAACAAAATTTTTGTGGCATCTTAAAAACTAACAGGTTTTATCTGGCATAAACATTTTGAGGACTGCATCCCACTCCATCACATTCTTGGGACAATACCTCATTTGGCAAATCAATAAACACAAATACAGATAGGCAATTGAGTGGAGGTTGTAATCATTGGAATGGGAGAAAACAAATGGGGGAAAAAAGGACAGTTAATGGGCATTTATGTTGACAGTGGTTATTAGCAATCATGTTAATGTCAGCACAGGCATCATGTCAAAAATGTACTGATCAGTTATAGATAAGTTAATTGAAAAAGGGTGGAAATCCCCACTTCCTGGAACAATTTTGATGAGGAGCAAAAGTATTCTCAATTGACTCATTATATGGAAATAATATTCATTTGCAGTCTCTGTGCTGATTGAGGCTCTGCTTGGCAATAATGACAAAAATGTCCTATGCTGGGATAAAAGAGGTCACAATTTTTATTTTATTTCTTTCCTCCCATTCCAATGATTTCAACCTGCACTCATTTGACTATCTGTATTTGTGTCTATTAATTTGCCAAACAAGGTACTGTCCCTTCCCATTCACCTTACCCAACCAAGGCCATTTCCGCACTACACTCTTATAGCGCTATGATTCCACTTTCAACCTCCTATGGAATCCTGGGGTTTGCAGTTTTGGGAGGGGCCAGCTGGCCCCTTCCAAAACTGCAAACCTCAGGATTCCGTAGGAGGTTGAAAGTGGAATCATAGTGCTATAACAGCCTAGTGAGGAAGTGGCCAATGTTTTGTCACCCAAAATAAGAAAATCTGTCTGTTCTGGACCTTTTCTGTTTATTTTGCCAGATAGCCAATAACGTTCAACCCTTCCGAGTGGGAAAAAAGATTTTGAAACCCTAGCTCTGACTCTGGCAATTTGGACACAGATTTGCATGTTACTCTGCATGTTGACCCCCCAATTCACATGCTTTGTGGTAGCGTGAGATTGTGGTCTGAGCCACTGCTTCAATCTTCTTCTGGACCAATTAAAATCACTTCCTTTACATGGAATGTCTCTCTGCTCAAACTTTCTCCCTTCACTAGCCTTGACTGGTTCATGAGACTGCTTGATTTCTTGTATGTGTGTCTGATGATTTCCAGTAAAAATACCTTGTTCAAATCTTTAACTGGAATCCTACAGTTAATACTGGTATACACAGGTGAAAAGATCCTGCCATTATCCCACTCTTGCAGCCTCCTTTGAGCTATAATTCCTACACTTTCTAAGATGTTGGCACTGCTAGCGGACCTCAACATCCCCCACCTTTTGTGGGTAACACCATCCTCTGTACATGTGGGGCTCTGGATCATTCCTGCAGTTATGGTTTATTTTAAGGAGGTTATCTATTGGTTGAATCCTGGTCCATCCCAGCTCAAATGATTTACTCACATTGCACAAGGTTCTTAAGAACAGAATACACATGTTCAGTTAATAAAATGCTGTCCTTGTTGTTGAGTTTTCTATGTGCTCTGATTTACTCATTTAAGGAATGAAAATTGCATTTTCCCCTTGCTTTTATTCAGGTGGGCGTAGGAATTCATAGCTGAAGCAAGTGGAAAGCAGAATGATAAAAATGCAAAATCTTTGTGATTTCATGGAATGTTTCAGAATGCTAATTGAGGAAAATAGGCTTAGAAAGCATGTTATTGAGAAATAGCATGAGTCACACTTGTTGCCAGCCACGGAAAGGCTCAGCTTTTCCCAAGCGCAAAGCAGGGATGGGGGATAGAATACTTCTATTCTGAACTGAAATAGTAAGAATGCACATTCTGCCACCCCTCTGATTCCCAAAGAAAAAGGAAAATTGGGATTGAAAGCATGGTTTAGATATACCATATAGTAGATAGACATGTGCACTAACACCTACATACACACACAAATACATATGTGCACAGATACCTGCATATGCAGACCCAAATACTTCACCTGGTCACAGTCTTCCTCAGTATGGTGGGATGTATTCTGGTAAGAGCTTGGGACCTTAGATTTGCACATTAATTTGATAATGTTAAATGTTAGGCAATGGAAAGTTAATTCACTACTACAAACACTAACACTACAAATGTTTAACGGGTTAGGTTATCATAATAAGCTTGCATTATTTAACTGTTAGCACTGGGCCAAACCAGGAATTTACAAAGAATGGCATGATGCCTGTCAGCCTTGACTTAGGGAGCTGGATATGTTTAGTCTGCAGAAGAGAAGGTTAAGAGGGGACATGATAGCCATGTTTAAATATTTGAAGGGATGTCATGTTGAGGAGAGAGCGACTTGTTTTCCACTGCCCCAGAGACTAGGATAAGGAGCAATGGATTAAAGCTGCAGGAAAAGAGGTTCTACCTGAACCTCAGGAAGAACTTTCTGATGGTCAGAGCTGTCCAGCAGTGGGATATGCTGCTTCCATGGAGTGTGGTGAAGTCTCCTTCTTTGGAGGTTTTTAAGCAGAGGTTGGATAGCCATCTGTTGGGAGTGCTTTGATATGGGTTCCTGCATAGCAGGGGGTTGGACTGGATGGCCCCTGGGGTCTCTTCCAACTCTATGATTCTATGGTTCTATGACCTTAAGTACAGCACATTTTATAATTGGTTCCTTCCTACAATGTTGAAGCTGTCTGCCTCCAGCTTGGAATTAATCCCCACATGGCTACAAAGCCCATAAAAGGATTGTTGCCTGGGAATGGTAGAAGTTTAAGACATCCGTGAACTGTCAGGTCTGAAACGTTGTCTCAAATACGGGATCCTGTCTTACAACCTTGCCAATTCATTTTGCCACTCTCATCTACCTCTCTGTTTTCTTTCCACCTCCCCCCTCCACAAACACATGAACTTCACTCAGTCTTCATATGCCTTGTTCTTTAAAGATGAATAGGAAGTGATTTAATGAGATAGCCATGTTTATCTGAATTAGTATGAAAAGGGATCTTCTAGTACCTTTGAAAGTAACAGAAAGAAAGATGTTGGTAGCATAAGCTTTTGTACACTTAAGTCTATATCATCATATGCATGTAGTGAAGTGCCTAGGAACAGACTAAGGCCATTTCCACACTTCTCAGTTTTAGTACTATTATTTCATTTCCAACCTCATGTGGCATTCTGGGGATTGTAGTTTGCTGAGGCCAAAGAGCTCTCTGGCTGAGAATTCTAAATGCCCTTCCTTACTCCGCAAACCCTAGGATTCCATGAAAGTGGAATAATAGTATTATAACAGTATAGTGTGGAAATGGCCTAACACAACTATAGCCATTTCCTCACAACACTATTATGGTGCTACTATTCTACTTTCAATGTCCTGTGGAATTCTGGGGTATGTAGTTTACTGAGGCCAAAGAGCTCTCTGGCTGAGAATTCTAAACAATCCTCCCTAAACTGTATCATCACTGCTAAGACAGAAACTATTGGCTCTTGAGCATTCTACAGCTGGCATGCTGTTGGTTACTCACAAGGGGGGTAGATCCATTCAGTCAACTGCAATTGGTCTACTCCAGTCAGGGCCAACAGTGGGATTTAGGCTTGCTTCTATGTCTGGTTTTTAGTTGGGTCCTTGACGCCAACAGTTTTGGGAAGGCTGGATTGGAAAATAGTCTGTGCCATGAGGACTCACTTAGAAGTGAAGGTGTAGCTCTCCAGATAGTGTTGGACTGCAGTTCCCTACCCAACATATCCAATAAGAGCAGTTGATAGGAATTATGATCCAACAACATCTAGTACAGTAGTTCTCAACCTGTGGGTCCCCAGATGTTTTTGGACTTCTGCTCCCAGAAGCCCCAGTCACTATGGTCAATGCTCAGGGCTTCTGGGAGCTGAAGTCCAAAAACATCTGGGGACCCACAGGTTGAGAACCACTGATCTAGTAGGTTCCAAGTACCCCTGTTCTGCTTTAGACAATTGCAATTTGGAGATTTTTGTGCGGCGAACTGAGACGATAATCAAGATTCTTTTTAAGATTAGCTCTGCCCCCTGCCGGCATAGTCAATTCTGACATTAATTCTAGAGATCTTTTCTGTACCACAAAGTTAGGCCATTTCTGCATGGGGCGAGGGAATTGCCCCGTGACACTACTCACCAGACTTTTGGACTCCCCAGTCCAGTCCACGCTTCTCTGGAGCAGTCCATGGCCACCGCTCTGCATTGCTCCGGGGACGAAAATGGCAGCTTCCAGTTGGTCGAGGGTCTCGACCAACCACTGAAGCTCGCCAGCCTAAAGCCCGCCCCTGGCAGATTGCAGACCCGCACCAATGTGAGCCTGCAAATCTGCATATGGGAGCAGGCTCGCAGTGGCACACTCCGTGCTTTTGAAAGACCTGTTTTTAGTGGTCTTTCAAAAGCACGCTGGATGACCACTTGGGGTCGTTTGGAAGCCAGCTGGACTGTGAACCGACATTCAGTAGGTCCAACCCAGTCTGATCCCAGTTGATGATGTCCTCCCTGGAGGACGCTCTGCCCCGTTTAAAAAACCACGTGTGGAAATGGCCTTAGACTTGGCCAAATAGAGACCTGATAAGATTGGGGAGGCATGAGACATCAAAATTATTTTGGGTGAGCTAATGTACATTCCATTAATCCCATTCCAATTTTGTGGTTCAAAACATCATCTGAATTAGCTAACTGACTACATGAAATACATTCTTGCTAACATATCACTACAGCATTTGTTCACAAGACTTATTGATCCATTTCAAAAAGACTGCCTTTGATTATGTCATTAAAAAAATAAAATCTCCCACATAATTCTTGGGGAATTTTTTGTTCCTCTAGTAATGTACTTTATTAATATTAACTGCTGGTGGAGAGTGACAAAAATGTGATCAACCTCAAACTTTTAATGTATTCCAATTAGCAGATGGATGTGACATTATTATGTCTAAGTCAATCATACTCCCAAGTGCTTTGCAGCTTTTAAAGAACACTTTGGCTTTCCAGAGCTGAGAAAATAGCGTAAAGCTTTCATTCAATGGGGAGGGGGAATAACGTAAGGATGATTAATTATTTCAATCACTTTGGTTCATTTTTTTTTTTTACAAAGCGTATTTAAATATTACTCATTCAGACACAAATGCACGCATGCAGTCAAAGGGCAATTTTAGACTGATTTGCGTTTTCATACATTTATTGATATAATATGATTTATTAATAAAATTCTCTTGCTAACAAATGTAAGAGAAAGAGTTCTTGATGTATATGAGACCTCTTTTAGTGACACAAAAAGAGAAATTATGTGAGTGTTCGGAGCTGGACTGCATAAATTGTATTATATTTACATTTTGATCTTAAGGCCTCAGTGAGGAAATCTTAAATTAATTTACTTAAAATACAGTTTTTCTCCAGCTTTCAATGCTTCATTTTATTTTTCAACAGATAATGTTGTTCTGAAATTATCACTCAATCCACAATTAAAAATTAAAACAAAATATGAGATTACATATGACTTTTGTATACCTGTGTAGTCAGCATGCATTAATATTAGATAGCTAATGCCTATAGCTGTTTTTGCCACATGCACAGATGTTGATTATTTTTGTTTCTTCACTCAAATGAAATTTGGATTACTATAGTAATTGATTGGAATGTTTTCATTTTGGTTTTTATTTATTTATTTTTTTAAAATGGAAATATAAATTACCAAACTTAAAAAAAAATACTTTGACAGTTAGAGATGCTATCCAAGTTAATAAATTCCTGGTCTAAGTATTCCACCTTCCTTCTCATCCTCACTCACTTACCCACCCACACATTTACCTTACAGCAACATCTACTAGCATGGAGATGGAATCAGGAGGTAGAGGTTTACCATACCTGCTCTCTAAGAGTTTCTGCTCTATCTTGGCATCGTCAATATCACCAACATTACCACTATCACCACCATCTCTGGCCCTTTTCCCAGTCTGGGATTCAAGGCGTCTTGCTAAAGTTAAAACAGACACAGCTAAAAAAAAATTACACCATGCAAAAAATAAAAATATAGATTATCAATAAAATTAAAAGCAGTTAAAAACATCATCCTGAATTCTCCATTATGGTGTACATTATGTAACTTGATGTGAACTTAGCTATGTAGGAGAGGTGCTGAGAAACCCTGTTATTGAATTGCAAAGATTTGTAATGGGACAACAGCCAGAGTGTCCTAGTATGCACTGGGCTCTACCAATGTGTGTTGGAACTCCCTATCTGGTGTCCCAATGTGTGTCATTCCCATTGCACATCAGTCTCAAGGTACATGAACCACTTAGCTGGCTCCCCAACAGGATTCTGGCCAATGTCATTAAAAAAGAAGGAAATACAAACAACATAGCATATACAAGGTCCACTCCTCTTCAGTGGTAGCCTCAGAGGCTTGCAAGAATAAAAGGCTCTTGCCTACAAAAGCATGGCACCAGTCTAAAATTTCTAAGAAGAGAGTTCCAGAACCTGGGAGCATCCTCTGAGAGTCCCTCTGCATATTCCTACTAGATATATCTGTGAAGTACCTGTGAGGGTGAGAGAATGGTTTCCCCAGAACATCTCAAGACATAGGCAGGCTCACACAGGGAAATGTGTTCCATCACATAAGCTGGACCTGAACCATGTAGAGTTTTCAGGTCAGAACCAAAAATTTGAACTGTGTCCATAAACAGACTGTCAGCCAGCAGAGCTGTTGCACAAGGGAGTTGTATATTCCCTGTAGACAGTTCCAGTTAAACAATCTGGCTGCAGCTTTTTGGACTGGCTGAAGTTTCTGAACCATCTTCAAATGCAGCCCTATACAGTAAGCAGTAAACCAAATGGGATGTAACTGAGATAAATTCTTTGAATTTGGTGGGTTACAGTTACAGTGCTTTCCATTCAAAACTACTCTGCCTTTAAAACTTATTCAGTTCTCCCAATATACTAAAAAAAAAAAAAAAAGATATGACAACTAGTGGATTTAACCACTGTAGTCAAAAGCTCGAGGAAACCAAAAATGAGATATTTCTGTGAATCCAGAGGGGAGAATAAAACCACCATAAAGCCACCAGCTATCCAAAGTGTCAAAATGAGCTTTTGTTGTCATTATATCATCATCTTTTTTTTATTTATTTATCACTGCACATGGTGCTTTACAAGAAAAGGGAGAAGAAGAAAAACAGTTCCCTGCCCTCTGGTTTAAAAGCTAAAGACACAACACACAGGGAGAGGGGATTTGATTGGGGAGGAGATTAATTCCAGCAGATACGGCCTTGTCTTCTCTCCCACTTCAGTCAGGTCAGTAGAAGTTGGGATTCAAGGAAGCCCTTTCATCTGCATCTGAGCCTGGGCATTGTGAAGCTGGGTCTGTCTCTCCTTCTCTGCCTCTGAGGTCAAGGTGTGGCAGTAGAGAGAGAGGGGTGCCTTTCATCTGCTTCTGCACCTAAGCATGATCAAGGTGCGCTTGCCTCTTCTTCTCTGCCTGTAAAGCCAGGACAGTGACATTCGGGATGGAGAAAGAACCTTTTATCATTTGCAACAAAATCTTTCTTCCCTCTATACATCATTACAGCATGGCTTCGTTGCAGCCATAACATGAGCCTGAATCCTCTTGGGGCACAACACTAATGTAAAAACTAGGTCTACACTTTCTCAGAAATTTTGTAAATCCTTAGTGTAGCCAATAGTTCTGCAAGTACACACACAACTCTTCTCTCCTCCTCCTCTTCCTCCTTTTTATTTATAACATGTTTTTCCCCAAAACTGGGACTCAAAGCAGCTCACTTTTTAAGCAATACAATACAATTAAAAAACGTACAAAAAGTGAACATTAAAACAGACTTCATCTATTGACTGTATTAAAACCATTCAAGCTTCAAGTTAAAAGAATAACATGCAATTGAAAAAAGGTTACAAAGCTAATAAAAACAGTTCAGTTTAAACAACAGGATGTCCTCTAGCTTTCTATCCTACAAGCCTGCTGGAAGAAACTTTCTGTCTTAAATGTCTGTTGAAATGAAAAGGTTTTTGCTTGCCAATGGAAGGACAACAAGGATGGAATGATTCTAACTTCCCTGGGAAGGGAGTTCCAGAGTCTGGGAGCAGCTGCTGAGAAGGCTCTCTCTCATATCGCTACCAGCTGTGCTTATGATGTCTCAGTGAGACTGAGAGAAGGGCTAGCCTGATGATGACGATGATGATGATGATGATGATGATGACGACGACGACGACCCAGGCAGACTTGGACAGGGAGGAAAGGTCTGCCAGATAGCCTGGTCCTGAGCCATATAGGGCTTTTTAAGTCATAGCAAGCACTTTGAATTGCTCCCAGAAAGAAACTGGCGCCTGGTGGAGCTCTTTTATTAGGGGCATGGTAGGGTCTCTGTAACCTGCCCTAGTTAACTGTCTGGCTGCAGCTAAAGTTCCCAACACTCTTCAAAGGCAGCCACAAGTAGACCGTGTTACAGTAGTCCAAATGGGATGTAACTAAGGCATGTACCATTGTGGTCAGAGACAAAGTCTTAAGGAACAGTGGCAAAGGATTCTTGTCTTGATGGTTGGTGAGCTAATGGATTGTTGTGCAGTAAGAGAGTCAAGGACCTGGTGCATATTGATCAATTGGTTTTGTAAATGTTAACAGCACTGGGGTAAATTTACACTCATTAAAGGCATATAGGATCTTGGCTCAAACCTTTGCTACAATTCTGAAATTGCTCTTCATGTTGTCTTTCATAATTTACTTCTTCCTACCCTGTTCCCTGCCCTTCCTTCTTCTGTTTTTTCCCCCTTTTCTATTTCTCTCCTTGCATCATACTACCACCCTTATTAATGAACTGTGAAAGCTGACATTTCCAATAAGGAACAATTAAATCTGAAACCAAATGTAATGAACTCATTCATTTACAAAATAATAACTAACTCGTACGAGACCAGTGAAAAAATGATTGCGAGGAATGGGTAGGGGGGAGAAAAAGATGGAGGAAATTAAGTCTGACTGCATTAATATGTTTTAAATACTTTTATTGCCCAGAAAATTAAACAGGAAGCATCCTATTAGCTGTCTTGAATGGAGGGCAGTAATGTGTGTACTGAGAATAGCAAATATTGCTAACCACAGATTGTTTCAAGAGAGTCTGACAAAGTATGGTACTCAAATATGTAACTAATTTTCAGCAAAGAACTTGGTCCATTAATTGTGATGGAATTCAATGGAAGAACTGAAAGCATTCAGTATGCTGGATATAAGCTGGAATAAGCCATTGTCCCAGCAGTTCTCCATCTCCTTGTCCATCTTGTATCTTTTAAGTGTAAAGTAAAGGTAGGACTATAAATCAGGGTAGGAATCAAGATAGGACTTCCAGATGTTGTTAGTTTGCAACTACCAGCAACCTTACTCTATATTGCCAATAGCCATGAATTCTGGAAGTTTCCAGTTCAGAAACATCTGGAAGATCTTTTGTTGTGTAATTGATTTTCTCTTAGAAACAAGCACTGAATTTATCAATTTCTTCCGCTTCTGCTTCTGTGGTAAAAGCATAAGCTTTGATTACGGTTATGCTTATAAGGTTTCTTTGGAGTCTTATTGATATTGTTTAATGAAACTTTCCACTGTATCCCTTAATTGGTTTGGCTACATATTGCCTTGCTATCATTGCAACTTCATTTCTTTATTTCCAGAATAAAACACAATGTAATAATCTGTCTGAAAATCTCACATTCTTATAATCTTTGCTTCACTGATACCAAGTATTTCTCCATTTATACATGCCATGTCTGTTTTCATGATTTCTCCTTTCCTTGATTAAGTCCTCTCACATACCATGTTCCTGTTATGTGTGGTGTGTTGCTTTCAACTTCCCTTTCACATCTAAACATGAGTTCTGTTGCATCATTAGTCATAGGGTTACTCATACTTGTTGTATGTTCTTCTCTAACAGCTGACTGAGTGCCTCCTGACCTGGAAATCTCAGCTTCCAACACTATTTCTTCTTTCATTTCAGATTATCTCACCATTTTTTTTCTATTTGGTATAAGATGTTTGCCATTTCCTTTTTATGCACATTCTACCCACAGTTAGGTAAAGTGTCACTGCTATTGTCTGTGAGAAATGCTCCACTGTTTAGCGTATTTCATTTGACTTCTGAAAAGATGCCTATCTGGTTTTAGGACCAGTCCTTCCACGAGTCATCCATTCATTTGGAAAATATCCCATGTTTTCCATTTCATGTGACCTAAGGCAGTTTATATCTAGTTCAGAACAGGTCTGGGTAAAAAGCCTTTTTGTATGAAAGTCAAAAAAACCCCCAAAACAATTAAATAACCATTCTATTTAACCCCTTTATAGAGTTTACACAGTTTAAAATCTCTTTAAAACATAGTAAAAAAAGAAAAGAAAAATAAAGACACAGCTTCATGAAAAGCCTCTTTTGCCACATGAGCCAAACTGTGAGCCAAACATCTACCTGAATAAAAAGGTATTTGCCCGCTGTTAAAAAGAGAGACGAAACAGGGCCAATCAAACTGCCTGTGGGAGGGAATTCCACAACATAGGAGAAACCATGAAGAAGGCTGTCTCCCATGCCCTCTCTGAATGTGTCTTTAATGGTGATGGATAAAGTGCTCTCCCAAAGTTCATAAAACTCAGGGATGTTTATATAGGGAGATATGGCCTTTTATCTCAAGAGTGCATGCTATTCTACCACCATGGAAGATAGCTCCCATACAGAGAATAGAACTGTACTGCATGTGTCATATACTATGTGGATCATTACAAAATTTATTTTGTGTCAAGATGCTTCAGGATCATCACCATCTGGTGAGATGAGCAGAGTCGCTTGTCAAGCTTTTCAAAAAACTCCTTTAAACCACGCTTTTCTTTTGTTTTGCTTATGGATGAATGAATAGGCCACTGTGGCCCTTTCCAAAGGTTACCAGATCCTGGAGGCATCGAACAGGGATCCTGGTAGAGCCTCTCCTGGAGGGGAAGCATAACAAGAGCAGGCTCTTTCTCACTGGCTGCCTGTGGAGGAAATGTGATGGCCATGCCTCTTCCTTCTGCAGCATGATTGGTCACTGTCCCAGGCTGCATTGGGGCAGGAAGCTTGGCCATCATGCTTCCTGACCCTCCGCAGATCAGGCAAGTGCAGCAGGGCAATGAGAGGGCAGCCCGATTACTGGTCATTAATGGGAAGAACCCTTCAATGATTTGTGATGTGATCACACTGCCTGAGGATAGGAGAAGGATGGGACATGGACGTTACTGTGCATAAGTGTAACCCGGGACCCATCCTTCTCCCATCCCCAACGTGAGATGACAATGTCCAGTGGAAAGGGCTAGAACCAAAAATACAGGGAGCCCTCATCTCCAATATCTCAAGGCACAGCTGTCCAAGTAAATTAACAACAAGCAAATTAAATTCAAGTAAATCTTGGAATGAACCCCTATTCCGTGACATCTATTTTTTTGTTTAGAACCCTTTACAGCTTGAATAGTACACAGAACGCAGAGTTACAGTCACAGGAGTGGCTTCTTAAGTCTACAGTCATATTGGGAATCTCTATCCTCAACTATTCCAAAAGGAGACAATATTTTCCATTGCTTTCCCTCCTTCTGCTACTTTCCTATCCTTCCCTCACAAATCTTGTGTTGTCCTTGGGGATGGGTTAAAGGATACTTCCCTTCACTCACCACTATTCTGTGTGCCACAGTCCAGCTACTCTGCATCCTGGAAGGGAAAGGTAATCAGAGCTTTTCTGGATGTAGCGTATGCTAGGTGATCTTCAGAACCACCCCTTTACACATGATGCTAACACTTCTGATTCCAACAAACCTGTTACACACACTACAATTTCCCAGGTATCTGTGGGGCATGGCTACATCATGCACAGCCATGAAAAATGATGAAGTGTGCTGGGCAGAAAGGAAGATACATCTCCGTAGTAACAGACCTCTAGCTTTCTGGTCACTAAGGAAAAAAGCTGAGACTGATTTTTGAACCTCCTACTTCAAATGTAATGCAGTGGTAGGCAGAAGGCAGATCAGGATTTGTCTGTATCATTTGAAGCAGATCTTATAAGTATCAAACAGCCATGCCAACAATAAAGAATTTCCCCCATATCTAGACATCATACTGTTGTAGAAAAGTAGGGACGCAGTAGAACCAGGAGTGGAATTTGTGTGGAGGACCACAAACTTGATTCTGAAATGAAATTCTTAGTCTCTGAGCCATGCACTCAGATTCCCGTTCCTTGATTCTAATACATGCATGTTTGCTCTGAGCTACTTCTTTCTACGTGACTTCAACCTGTGCTACTTCTCACTCACTCATTCCTTATGGAAAAGAATACTGATTCTTCTTGTCTGTTAACTGCTGCTTAGCAGCGGCAGATTTCTTTAGCACTGCCTCTGATTTTCCCACTCCAGAGTCCTTGGATAACTCTGAAATACAGAAAGGCTGGAAACAGAGGAAATAAATCCACAGAGCTCCCTGAAGTCATATCTTAATTCTCATTCCAAGTCATCACATTCACCTCTGTTGAAAGCTTGCCGGCTTGTGATCATGTTGATGTGCACATGTGTGTTTCATTGTCAGTGAACCCAAATGACATGACATGGAGAATCATATTTCTACTCCAGGGCATTCAGCTCACATTTCTTCTCCTTCCTAAGAGGAAGGGCACCTAGAATATTTCTCTGTCTAGTCACAGGGGAAGAATTCATTGCCTGATCCTATTATCAGAAGAGAGAATGAATGCTCTTCATCTCTAGGGCTCCAGTGTATTTTACACACACACATGTGCATGCATGCACACACACACACATCATCGCCTGTAGCAAAGTAAATTCATGTAAATGCCACTGTTACGCTCATGTTCTGTAGTTATGTCAGTGGAGCTGATTCAGAGTGTGCTTTTTCTTGCATGCAGATATCTCCAATCACTTGGATGGTGCTAGTAAATCACTTGCCTGGTAGCAACTGAAACGGAAAGAGGTGTTTGAAAGAGATCGAGAGAGAGAGAATTAAGATTTGTGCATGCGAGACAGATCAAGAGTTAATTTAGATGTGTGTGTGTGTGTGTGTGTGTGTGAGAGAGAGAAAGAGTTGGGGTGTATACCAGAGAGAAGGAAAGAAAGGGGTGGAGAGCAATAAATCAAAAATAAATGTGAACCACTTGGAATTTTGTCCTCAGTCATTTCTGTCACTGCTAGAGGATATTCTTTACTGTTCAAAAGTGGTAAGTAATTTTACATGCAATTTCAGAGAATTATGAGAGTTAAGGACATTCACATTGCTTGTTAACAATGCTTGTTCAAAGCTCAAGCACATATGTACCTTCCCAAGCCACCTGTTGACTTATGGTGACCCCATGAACATAATAGGGTTTTCCTATGCAAAGAATACTCAGAGGTGGGTTTGCCCAATTCCTTCCTCTGAAATTTAGACCATTTCCGCATGGAGTCGTCGTCCTGTGATGGGGATGTTTTGGCAGTAATCCACAAGTCATGCCACCACATAACATTGCGACAGTCCCACTGCCAACCCATTACAATTATGGCATATACCATCAACAGAAAAAAATGCCCTGCGATCGTGCAATGCTCCCATCACCAGTGGCCATGCGGAATGGGTGGAAGCACAATCTAGATGCTTCTTTCCCCAGTGCAGCATGGGAAAGAGGTCAGCCGCACTGTGGAGGGAAGGAGCTTGTGTCTTGAGCTCCCATCCACAGACAGCTGGCTGGGTGCAGGGAGGGGGGAGTGCTGGGGACATGCTCCCATCTTGGCAAAGATACTGCCAGGATAATGCTAAGACTATGAAAAATGGTGAGGTACAGAAATGGCCATAATCTGTAGCATCTGGTATTCATTGTCAGTCTCCCATCCAAGTACTGTCCAGCCTAGCTTCCAAGATCAGATGTGATCTGCTGCCTTGAGAATAGAGCTGGGAAGAATTGTCTCTCGTTCATATTTGGTAAGAATTCACCAAGTCTTCAGTTCCCAGACTGATAGGCAAACAAGATTACAATCAACTTTCTACATTCACACGTCTCAATTTTGTGATACAATTTTCTCCCAGGAATGTAAGATACGAAACAAGCACAAACAAGAACAACCTAGGAGTACGTAAAGAAACACTCCTAACAAAAAAGCAAAATTGCATATCAAAATGCCCATATTGGCTTAAAGAAAACCTCATAATACATAGATTTTAATGCATATTCCATCCCGCCTTTTTGAAATTGCAAAGAGATGTAGAAATAGAATTAAATGAAATTAAAATGTCAAACACTAGAAACAGAGAAAAAATATCTGAGGGGGGAAAAGCCCTCCAATTTGTTCTTCTCTAATGTACTATGTAATTCAAACAAGGGATGTAGGACAAAATTAGACCCCTTTATAATACTAAAAAGCCTATAATTTCAGGAGCTGCAGAGGCAAGTTTTTTTTTTTTAAAAAAATTATCCTGCTGTCTGTTTTGGCCTCATGTGTTGATTATTGGAAACTCACACTTAAAATATCTTCCTGGCAGTGAGATAGTCTCAGGCTCTGATATACCCTTTTTTATCCAACCTAGGCAGTGGATGGTCCAAACAAGCTATAAAGATGTTTCATGTTCCATTTTCCAGGCCATTGGCTGTGGCTAATCATTTCATTTCTGACAGCAGTTTGCCTCTAGCTAAGCCTTCATAGCCGGGCCATTTCTGTGGCCCTTTTCACATGGCATTTCTAATGCGAAAGGGCCCCTTGAGCATCGCGCACATGTGAGGAGCGGTCCACACGACGCACTCACATTTGTGTGATGCTCAAGGGCCTGACATAGACTGTGCACACATATTTTTCATTTTCGGCTTGATGCTGAAAATGCTGCATGGTTGCGCATTGCTCTGGGGCCCCGCATGCACTTACCAGGCAATGCCGAGCCTCAGGAGCCGGACCGGTCGTGCTTCCTGTCCAGTGCAGGCTGGGAAAGGTCCCAGGCTGCACTGCAAAAGGAAGAGGGGGGCTCTCGCGTGGGCCCCACATCCCAGCACCGCAAAAGGGTAAAGTGCGAAAAGGGTCTGCATTACACTGTTATACTGCTATTATTCCACTTTCTACATCCTGTGGAATTCAGGGGTTTGTAGTTTACTGAGGCCAAAGAGCTCCCTGGATGAGAATTCTAAAAGCCCATCCCTCAACTGCAAACCCCAGGATTCCATTGGAATCCATAGAAAGTGGAATAAGAGCACTATAACAGTGTAGTGCGGAAATAGCCTTAGATGTCAACTCATGTGCCATCAACTTGTGACAAATTGGTCAGTTAAATTAAGTGGGGTCAACCTCCATGGGGTCAAGGGGCTATATTGTCCCTACCCCTGGGAGCTTGGAAACCTGGGTCCCCCCCACAAAAAAAATTGGGACCCAAAATTGGACAATCATGTCCCCAAAAGCTTCTCAAGGTTTTGGTCATTTCATGTAAATTTCAGGGTGCTCTGGGTCTCTTTCAGAAGTAATTTCCTATTACTTCTGATTTTCATCCAACAGACATAAAGCACCTCCCAATCCAAATTGTGCACCTTAGAGATTTCTGGGAGTAAAATTCACCAGATTGTATGCAGAGTTTACAATGGTGCAAGGCCTTGAGGGTCACAGGATGTCCACAGGCTACACTTAGCCCATGTCTAAGTTATATAGATGAGTATGATGAAGTTGCTTTTGGGGGTTAGAAATTTTGAATTCAAGTACAACTTGGATGGGTTGGTTTAAATTTCTTTGATTTCTTAGATCTTATGGAAGAGATTTCTTATTCTTCCTTTTGTATCGTCATTGGCTATTTCTCTTCATTGATTATTATAGTAGTTCTCTTTGTCCCTGCACACAGGTAACTGAACGGTTGTATTTGGGATTCTGATCCAGTTTCTGTCAGCTCTTACTTTTGCCTCTTTTCTGTCCTTAATTGTTTGAACAGTTTAATTTGTCATCCACTAAGGCCTGTCTTTCTTTTTGGCTGCAGATAGAGTCTTTGTGTGGTCCTGCCTGACAATGGCCATTTCTGCACTACACTGTTATAGTGCTATTATTCCACTTTCAACATCTTATGGAATCCTGGGGTTTACGATTTAGAAAGGGGCCTTTAGAACTCTCAGCCAGAGTTCTTTGGTCTTAATAAACTACAAACCTGAGAATTCCACAGGATGTTGAAAGTGGAATGCAGTGAGGAAATGGCCAATGTCTCTGGCTTCAGTCTAGAATTCCTCTGGTTCCTGGTCAAGTAGGCTTAATAGTGCAAATCTGTTTTTTCCACTATCTTTCAATTCTATAGGAATGTTTTTCAGGTTGTATTTCACACAATGTTTGGTGTAATATTCTTCTTTTGCTACAGTCTAATTTTTTATATTAGCAGTTTATTATCTGTGCCACAATCTGCTTCTGGTTTTGTTTTTGCACAAAGAAGAGAGCTTCTCATCTTCTGCTTCCATTTATGTAATCTATTTGATTTCTATGTTGGCTGTCAGGTGATATCCATATATATAGTTGACTCTGGTTGCTTGAAGAATGTGTTTGCAATGAATAAACTGTTGGCCATGCAAAATTCAGTCATTAGGCCTGCTGCTTCATTTCTTGATCCTAGGCCAAATTTTCATACAATCTTTGATCATCCTTTCTCTGGGCAAGATTTGTTCATTGCCTTCCTCTGAGGCTGAGAGTGTGACTTGCCTAAGGTCACTCAGCAGGTTTCCATGGACAAACAGGGATTAAAACCTGATATCTTGGTATCCTAGTTGAACACTCAGGCAACTATACCATGCTAGTTTTCTTTGCGATGCTATATTCCCTGCTTAGTGTATACAGAATTGCAAACAAAAATTGACTGGAAGCATCACACTCTGTGGTTTTCAAGAATGACTAATAATCTACTATGATTATTTCTGCGGCATTTAATTTCTGTGTGTGCAGCTCTACAGATATTACACAGCATGTTGGCTACAAAAATATCCACTTGCTCCATGCATCCCACAGGTCATGGTACCAACCTAGCATAACACAAGTAATTAGTGAATCACTCATTTTAATGAGTGCATGATAGCCTGGAATGGCTTTGCTTCATTTTTCCTAGCCTTTTTATACTTGTTACATCACTAGATATTTTTAACATTCATTATGTATCTCTCTCATTCTCCAAATATTAATTGGTTTCTGTATTAAGCATTTTTTGGTATTAGATTATTCAAGTTGTACTTAAACCATATGAAAACATGATTTTCATACTGTGTACCCCACTGACATCTTTCATAAATTCACTGTTAATCCCACAAAGATTTGACCCAATGCATCAATGGAACTTAAAAAGTGTTGACTTACCATGATCCCTTTAATTCAGTGGCTCGACCGTATTTGAGAGTTAAAACTAGGTTTACATCAGCGGTGGGAAACATGCTGCCCCCCAAATGTTTTTTACTTACAGCTCCTAGGATTCATCACTGTGCTATGCTAAACTATATTGCCTGGGGCTGGTAGAACAGGTAATCCAACAATGTAAGAAGGACTATGTATTTCTTTTCTGACCATTTCCAAACTACAATCTTATAGTGCAATTATTTCACTTTCAACATCCTATAGAACCCTGGGATTTGCAGCCTAAGGCCCCTCCCTAAACTGCAAACCTCAGGATTCCATAGGATGTTGAAAATGAAATAATTGCACTATAAGAAAGTAGTGTGGAAACCGTGTCTGATTTAAGCCATCAGTATTTAATAAAGAAGCCTACCCTCTCCAATAACAGAAATGTTTGTGGATTTTTTTCTCAGTGTGCACTGGTAGTGGACTCATCCAGATTTAATAGATTAAGATACAGATTGGAAAATTGTTATCTTTCAGTTTCACTCCCTTAAATTTCTGATAGAATTCTCCAAACAAAAAAGGACTAATATATATATATATAGTGAGATATCACCTGATACCTGCATTAAAATAATATTTCGTATGTGAAATAGAACACTTTCTAGTACTTGGATGGTGTTTAGCATTTGTACTTCAAAATAAAATTTTGTTTTTATATGTTTATATCTATTTGGAAGATCTCTTTCTGCTTTGAATGTTAAGTTCAAGCAATAAATTATGTTATGTTATAAATTATCTTGGGCAGCAGTCTATGGAATCCTGGGATTTGCAGTTTAGGGAGGAGAATTTGGAAAACCATGCCATTTTCAAGGAGGTCTTGAATGGGAAGAAAGTCTCCAATGGTGGCTGGGGGCAGCTGAACAAGGATGGTGAAGTCTGTAGTCTTCCACAATCTTCTTTCAGCTCCTCCCACTCACTATCTGCATAACATTGGAGGGGGGACAATCAAGGATTAGGAAGGCTAATGTCTTCCACAATGGCCTTTGGCTTCCATGACTGTGGCTTAGCTCCTTCCAATTGATATTATGGGTAGAAGCCCAGTCTGCAGGATTCATGATGATGCACATATTCTGGTTGCTCACCTTCCTTTTTGGGATGCCTTTCTCCCCCATCTTGAAGTGATAGGAAATAGATGAGTCTGGGCTGGAGCAGCAAGAGTAGTCTTGTTTTCTATTCAAGCACTGAAGAAAGGGGCTTTAGGAGAATTTTCCTCACTGAAGGTGTGAAGTCATTCCAGAAAGCCCTTTCTCGTTTTTCTTGAGTCTTTGATTTTTTTCCCCATCCTTACTGACTCCTGGATTTGCCTATGTTCAGCTTCTTTTAGTGAAGCAACCTTAGGTTTGGGAAGACCAAAAGTAGAACTTATCTTTGTTTGCAGTCTGATATGGATTCATTAGGATTAGTAATTACATGGGTTTAAACACATGATTGCCTCAAGATCCTTTTTGTGCAGTGTTTCACCTGTGATCATGTGAACCTGAGCACATCCATGAAAAAACACAAGAATGTGGGTGCAATTCTTCATGCAGTTGCATCAACATTGCTTTTTTTGTAGTTTTTTTATCAGTTTATGCGTCAGGAAGACAGAGTAGGTGAGGATACAAAATCAACTGATGAAATAACAATTACAAAAAAAAAATGGTGCAATTCTAACATTTATTCTAAAATTTATTTTAGGATTTTCATGTTAATTAAACCGGAACTCCAGAAGGAGCAAGATGCATTCAGAGAAAAACCAATAGCAGAAAAATAAGCACAGAGATAAGGGGTAAAAACACACACATCTCTGTTGATCAGGTTATTCGTGGAGTGCTGAGTCTATGGAGCTTAATAACAACTCTGCTGCCATGGAAGTGAAGATCATATATTTATTTGGGAAAATAATCACACAGTTAATTATCTCACTTGACTTTAATTCTTGTCTTCCTTGCATTCTTGGGGAGATTGGCTTGCACATCTCATAAAGCTACTCTGCCAGTTGCTTGAAAGGTCAAAAGACTCTTGTATTGTGGTTTGTAATTACAGGTAATATATTGAATAAAATTATTACCCCATCATTTTAACTCATTGCCCCCATGTTGCTATTAGTCTGATTATTTCTAGCATACTTTGTGATTGCAAATAGCTTTGAGGGACAATCCTGAACTTTTCTTCAATTTTGTTTCCTGATTATGGAGTTCTCATCTCATTTTAAAGTGGCACCCGTGGAGCACTAAGAAATCCTTCCTTCTTCCAGCTCTCTCTCTCTTTAGTTTCCCAGTTTTGTATAGTATTGTACACCATACAGCTTGTCACAGTTCTGTCATGTGCTTGCTCCTTTGTACTTTGTTATATGAATAAATACATTGATAAAAGAAAAAAAAACCTGATTTTTTATGCTGTCATACGTCAAAGGAGACCTGCTGAGATCCTTCAACTGGTGGGTATAAGTTTTTGGCAGGAAGGAGCGAGACAAGCTGCAGAAAGTAGGCTTACACACAGTACTGGCTTAATGACGGTCAGAGCAGATCACTTTCTTTGTCCTTCACCTCTTTTGGATCACTGGAACCTTTCTGAATAGATTTTGCAAGTCTCATAACGGCTAAATATACATTTTTTACCTTCATTTATTCGGTTGGAGGATTTGTTCTGTTCTGTTTTGCCTACTCCATAGTACTGAATATAATATAAAGTTGTATATAATATGAAGACAGGATCACAGTAGGATTCCTGATTGCTTCACTTGGGCAGTTTTGACTTCCATGTGCACAAACTCAGAGGTATTGAAAGGATTATCACAAACCCATTAGCGTCAGGTTTTCCTGCCTAATCCTTTCTGAATATATGACCTGATCATGTCTGAGGTCACCCTGACCTGGCATGGGTTTCTAGCTTTCAAACATATTTTCCATCCATAAATATGTTTAGGTACGAAAGTAGCACATCACACAGAGTGGGGGTGTAAGCCATAGTAACATCTACTAGTACTATAATGTATCATTGTCATTTTCCTGCTTGCAAACATTTCTCCAAACGAGGGTTTGAAAAGTATCCCAAGGTGCCAATTGGTTAATCACTGCCGTGTTTGATGTCACTTTGTATCTGAAGAGGAGGAGAGAGATCAGCAGGGAGAGTGCAAAACTAGCAACAAAGTGTTATGGGATAGGGCAAAGCAAAGAAAAGGAGACAGGATTTTTTGCCACCAGCAAAAATGAAAAATATGTAAACAGTGGAAAGAGTCTGGGAAAATCTTATACAAGCGGAGTGATGTGACATTTTTGACTTTCACCAATAATTGCTATGAGTGCCTAAATTTGTATGACAAGGTATAAAACCTGTAACTATCCAACATGCTATAATCTCAGCATGTTGCTTGTTTTGCTCCACATAAATGCTACAGTTTGAACTCTGAGTGCTGTTTGTGAGTGCAAGTTACCCAGGGCATGACAATAAATGTCAATGGGGAATCGTTGCAAAGTTATATCTAACTTATGATATTGTAAGTGACTAACAGGATAGTATTGGAAAAGGAACTAGTTGCCGATAAGTATTTAGGTGAAACTAATTACTCCCAATTGTGGCACTAACCAGCTCATAGCTGATTTTTATAAACTGCATTGCAGTGCAAAACTCCTATTTATTCCAAGAGGGCTTGAGCAGGATAGCTTCTTGTTGGATCTTGCTTGAGTTTGAAACAAATTATTTCTTTCAGATCAAGTGTAAGAAACCATGACAATTCCTTCTTTGGGTTTATCTCTTCTCAATTTAAAATGGTACGGCTGATTCCCTCTCCACACTTGCTGCCATGACTATTTACAACTTCCATTAACCTGATAGTAGATAGTGGACGTAAATCTCTTTCACTAAAAGAACCGCTGAAGCGATCAACAAAGGTAATAATTAGGTAGCCTTTTAGAAAAGAGAGGAATGAAGAATGGGTTGCATTAGCTAATATTTCAGTTGATAAAAAAGGTAAGGGAGGGGGAGGGGTTCTGATTTGACAGCAGAACTAATAAAAATATAGATAACTCACCCGAGGGTGGAAATCTGACTGCTCTTGCCCATTTCACTTCAATTGTAATCCCTTATCCATTTTCCTGGGATGCATTGCATTGTTGGAATATCATTGTACCCAATGGGGCTTACTTCTGAGTAGACATATATAGATTTGCACCGCTGGATGTACAGATGCACACAAATGACCTCAAAAAGTTGTCTGCAATGTATGTGAGCAGAAAAGTTGAGAAGGTGGTGGCAGGGACACCATTTCAATACACTTTGGTTGGAGGATAAAAATTCTCCAGCTGTTAGGGATGGAAATGACCCTTAATTGCTTTTCCTGATTATTTGCACTTATTACTTAGCATTATTTCCTTTTTTTTTTTGCTTTTATTGCTTATAATTTGCTGTTTCTTTTTTTTTGTTTTGCCTATATGTACTTTAAAAATCTTTAGTAATATATTTAAAAAATAAAGATCTATGGAATACAAGCAATTTGGAAGCTGATTCCTCTTCGTAACCTCATAGTGTTTCTTTTACTGAATAGGTGAAAACAAATATTTACCGGAACCCTGTATAACCTGTTATGTTACCTAACTTTATGTATACCTAGAGATGTAGCAGAGGTTCTAAGAAACTCCTTTACTGGATTGTAAAGATTTGGAATGGGATACCAGAAATAATGCTTGAAGTGCATTGATGCCTGATTGGTTCCCTGGTGTTTCAGGCACCAGTGAACATCAGGAACTTTGCTGGCTGTGCTACTTAGTACAGTAACAGCAGCTTTCTACTGGATATGGACATTACAGTCAGTCCTCCACATTTGTGGGTATCACTTTTGCAGATTTGATTATTCGTGGATTATTTGCTGTCACCTCTGCTGCCTCCCTATGCCATTTTAATAGGGACTGCAAGCTTTGTGAGACTGAGAAACTGAAAATGAGGTTTGTAAGTCCCTATTAAAAATGGTGTGGGGCAGCAGTGGAGGTGGCAGTAAGCCCCACCAGCCCCCCACTTCTGCCTTGGGAAGGAACTCTGATGACTCAAAGGAGTCCATGATGGGTTGAATATGGTGATCATACTTTTGTGTATGTTAAATATGGTTTGGGAGAGCCTAGAGTTATTCACGGTTTTTCCACTTTCCTGTGCCCCTAGCCCTAGCGAATGTTGAGGGATGACTGTACATTAATAGACAATTCTGATTCCTGAAAACAGAAGTCTGTTTACAAAGAGGTAAGTCCCCAAAAGGATGCTGGGTGCTATTTGTTGCTTTGAATCTGTGCTGTCATATGCAGAAGATATTGTCCAAAGTCACATCAAGACTGAGACTGTTAGCTCCCATTAAAAAAAAAAAAAAAAAGAAAAGAAAGAAAGGCTCTCTGCAAATCCTGAGTTTCGTTTCTGTACAAAATCAATTTATCTTGGAGAGCAATATGATGTTTTCTTCATCCTGGAATATTTGCTGGGAACTCCCAGCATTACCAAGGAATTTTCATTCCTATTCTCCATGTCAGTTTAGCTTAATTCAGAATTTTCCAGAATGAAATGTATCTCTACTTGGCTGGCGGGCTGTATTCTCCCAAAACAAGCTAAGATGGCTGCTGCCAGTAAACACAGCTCTAGTTTCCAGGACACAGATATAATAGAGATCGAGTGAAGGGAAGAGGAATGTTTGCACCAGAATAAAATGTGCCTAAGGTTTAACTAGTGTAATATTGCTAAGGCACTTTCACGCTTTGGCTATAACTCTTGAATGATAATAATAATAATAAAAGACTCAGAGGAAAATTGGTGAAAATGAGTTTCTGAAATGTTGCATGAGACTAGATGTGTTGTGATCAGTAGGAGGGACTGGAAAAACAACACAAAGAGGGAGTGAGGGAAACTTTCAAGATAGAGTTGGATGCAAGCCTGAGAATATGCAGGTAATTTTTTTAAAAAAAGTCGAAATTCTTCCAGAGATATTTTCCTTTTCTGGATGCTCCCTTTGACTGAATGAAACACTTACTCAGGGTCCTGGAAACCTAGAATCAGCAGTTGTTCCCACTGCCCCCTCGTTGATTTATTCTGACCCCCTTTTATTTGTCCTTTCCGTCTATGACTAAGGAACCCTGGGTCTTGTAGTTTTTGATACGGTTGACCCTGTGAAACAGAGGAAAACAAATTGCCATGTCTCGCAGTTTCACACAGTTTTAATTCTACTATACAAGGATATTCTTGCCATTATAGAAAATTGCCATAGTCTAGTACTGGACTAGGTGGCCCTATGGTTCAGCATGTTACTGAAATGCAACTGAGCCCATTTCCACACTACATTGTTACAGTGCTATTATTCTACTTCCAATATCCTGTGGAATCTGACGGGAGATTGATTTAGAGCACCAGCACAAAATCCTCCCAGAAACTGCTGCTCTCTGGACAAAAAGTGTCCCAGAGGCAAGCATAACATAGCAGAGTTTTCCAAACAGCAACAAGCGTGTGCAGCAGAGTACAACTGCAGCATCAGCTCTGACCCCTCTACCCACTGGTTAGTAAACTCACAAACACAGAGCTTGTCATCCAAAATACCTGGAGGCTTTAATCTTCAAAGTTGCAGTATATACATCTGTACACAGGATACACAGATCCACAGGCAGAGATTCAGGATCACAGATTTAGGATCAAAGATTCAGGATCAGAGTGACGGGATGCAGAGAGTCAGAGAGAGAGTAAGCATTCCATCTCCTCTTTTATACTCACCTGCTTCCATGTCATCACTCAGGGCCTTTGGCTGATGCAACCCCTTGTCATGATTTCACTATCATGACTCAGCCTTTTACTCCATGTCCCCTAGGGAATGAGTCATATTTTGCCCGGTCATTCCCCAAGTGTCCCATGACATGCTCATCAAATGTATTTTCAAATGGGGCAAATGTCACCACATTTTTAATCCACAATCCTGGGGTTTGCAGTTTAGGAGGCACATTTAGATTTCTCAGCCAGAGAGCTCTTGGGCCTCAGTTAACTAGGGACTTAACTCAGTAAACTCAACTAACTCAGTAAACTAAAGACTTCCTAAACTTAGGAAATGGCCAAAGACTGCTTCTTATTGGCTCCAGCAAACCTCATAAGATCTTGAGAAGAGAAATGAGGAACTTAAGTTCTACAAATATCATTAGGCATATTTATAATTTAAACAGCCAGTGTGGTGTAGTGGTTTGAACATTGGACTATGACTCTGAAGACCAAGGTTTGATTCCCGCTTGACCATGGAAACCCAATGGGTGACTTTGGGCGCATCACACTTTCCTAGTCCCCAGAAAACCTCATGATAGTTGCACCTTAGGATTGCTAAAAGTCAGAAGCAGCTTGAAAAAACACAACAACAACAACAATATTTATAGTTTTATCTCACTTTCCTTTCATATTAATGGGGATTATAGTCTGGACTGGGCCGCCTTGGGTTTCTTCGCCCCAGCAACGGACTTCTTTCATCACCTCCCACCTTATAATGTAGGATGTTTTACTACTGGATTACAGATTAAGATCAAATGTTTGACTAATTAAGTGCAGGCAAAAGGTCCCTAGACATGCTATCTTCCTTTCTCTTTCATTCAAATTTAAGTATACCCTTGAAAGGTCAGACCAAGCGCTATCTAGTCCAGTTTACTGTTTCCATTAGCAACCAGACAGATGCCTCATTTGTTGACAGAGGTGGAACTGAGCTTAAATTTCTGAGAAGAGAAAATTGCTGATTTTCCTGTCACAGTCCTAGAAAATAGAGCCCATTGTACACAGCTTTGTCTCCTTTATTACTTTTTTTTTTTTTTGGTAGCAATCAACATTCTGCCACCCTTATGCCATAGAACACTAGTTAAATGAATTGCAGATGATGAAAAATGGTGCCAAGTTGCCAACACAGTCCTTACCACTGTAGCAGCAATGGATGAGGGGAAGGAAGTAGCCATACTAATTGCCACTGTTAATGGTGAACCTCATATCTGAATAACTGTTGGTATATCACCCTTTCCACTGAATAAATTTGTTGATGTCACTCATCCAGTTTGTCTCCTGTCTTGCAAGGCCAAGAATGGATATTCTTTAAAAGCAAGGCCAAAAGAGTCCAAGCCCACAGGTCTACGGTGAGCAAGCATACACACAAAAGCAGAGTCTGGACGCAGTCCAGGGACTAACTTAAGACAATCCAGTGGAGCAAGGGATCTAGTCAACATACTTACAAGAAGAAATCAGAGCTGATGCATACATATTTTTGAGAAACCCTGATACATATAAACCTGATGCACATAAAAACTTATACATATAAATTGAACATCTAGAAATCTACACAGCAACAAGCCAGATTTCATTGAAGGCACTCCAGTAGAAGTCCTATGCATAAGCATCCCTGAGAGGGAAAAAAAGTATGTAACCAATCCTTCATATGTTCAGTCACCTACTTTTAATGCCAATGCACCCCAGAGAAGTATTATCTTCCAGTTTCAGAGTGGAGCCTCCTATGTCTGGTGTGTGTGTGTATTTGTTTGTATAGGACCTGCAACCCGCTCCCACAAGGTTTTAGGATCATATGGGATAGGATGTAGGTCATTTGGCCCGGTCTTTGTGCAGTCTTTTGTGGAAGGTTCTAGACTGAACTTCAAGGAGCAATCCATGGCCCTTTTCACATGGCATTTGCAATGCAAAAGGGTCTCTGGAGCATTGCGCAATTGCGAGGAGAGTTTCAGGCAATGTCCTCGCAATTGCGTGACGTTGCCGGGGCCAGCAAGCACCAATCGCGCACTATTTCATTTTCGGCTTCTAGCCAAAAATAGTGTGCAATTGTGCCTCACTCCAGGGCCCGTGTGCACTTACTGTGCGTGTGGAGCCTCTGGACCCACGGCATTCACGCTTCCTTCCCCAGAGCAGCGCTGCGGAACAAAGAAGTGGAACCTTCATGTTGCCTGCTGGCTGGCAGGCAGCAACTACAGAGCGGAAGCATCGGAGGTGTGAGAGCCTCTCCCAAAAGGCTGCTCGTGTGATCCCCACACTCCAGCACTGAGAAAAGGTAAGTTGTGGAAAGGGCCCATAACAGCAGCATGACACAGGATTCAACAGAAGGGATGTCATTTTTCACTAAATTTCTTCTTAAAGGGAAGCAATGGGTAATTTTTAGCAATTTTCTCCTTTCTGCCACTTACTCTTCAAAAACTATGCCATATTCAAAGTTTACTTGCAGTTCAAGACCAATTCTGTATAATATTCACAAATGGTTTTGCACAGAAAACATTTTCTCTGCAGGTGATAAGATGTCTGCGTAGAAATATTATTTCGCTCATAGAAAATGTTCTTATGCAATTTTTGCACAGAATTAGACCCAACCTGTGAAAATTCTCACCAGTCCAACTTCAACAAGCTATGTGAGCACAATGTAATAGGGTGAGATGATGATGATGATCTTCCTGTGTTGTTTGTCTCCTGCACATGTTATTCAGAAGGGGAGTTACATTTAATCATGACAAATGTTAAAGTTACCCATACATTTATCTTCCATTCATTCATCTAATGATTAGACCAGTGTTTCTTAACCTTTTCTTTATCAAGGACTCCTTGTAAATATAATTTGTTGCTGTGAACCCCCAAGACTTAACTCGAGATTCAAATATTTAAATTTAGATTTAAATATGCAAATATTTATTTAAAGTTTCTCGTCAGTTTTCACCCTTATCCCTTATTCTTCCAGTAGGAGGCTTGTCAACGGTCTGTAGAGTAGCATGCTGAGATCCTTCAAACATCTGGAGAGTACAATAAAATAGAATTTCCTAAAGGAAGGTTATGAATGAGAAGCAAGTCTAAAGAATAATTTCTTTAGCTCTTTCCCCCAAACCAGCACCTGGAAAGTAAGGGTCTTTGTGCTGCTTTGGAAGACAGTGCAAAAGAATTGCTCTTTCCCTCCAAAAGAGCACAAAGAGAGTAGAGAAGGTAGGTGCTTCTAAAAGAATCACTTACCCTCTCTCTACTCTTGATGCTCCTTTGGGGAAGCACATTTTTTTGCCCTTTCTTTCCACTAAGCAGCACCTGGAAAGAAAGCATCTCAGTGCTGCTTTGGAGGAAAACATAAAAGAAATGCCATTTCACTCCAAAGGAGCACCAAGAAAGTAGAGAAGGTAAGTGCTTCTTTTGAAAGCACCTACCCTCTTTACTCTCTTGGCGCTCCTTCAGAAGGAAATGGTGTTTCTTTTGTGCTTTCCCCCAAAAGAGCAATTAGACCCTCACGCCTTTACTTCCAAGCAGCCACAAGAATAAAGGGACTTCCTTCTATTCTCATGTCTGCTTGGAAGTGAAGCTCCACTAGGCTGTATGGCCCTGGGCTCAAAAGGATTGTCACACTCACTACACATGACCTGGCTTAGGCATCTTCCCTTGTCTTCTGGGCTCTCCTCTCTCCTCCCTGCTTTCTGGTGCATTTGCTTAGTAGACCCTGGAGCCTCCAGCACTGAAAGAAATGCCTGATAGCATGTTGTCGCTCCTGCTGCTGCCATCATCATTGCTATCTTTGAGGAATCTGGGATATGTTGCATCAGTCAGACACAACAAGCTGTGGCATTTTTTAGTCACTTAAATCTGGAATTTTCCCCATTTTCTGGGATGAAAGGTAACCATACATGATGGATTTCCTGTGAGAGTTCTGACTCTAGGTTAAGAACCACTGTTTCCATTGATATTAGTCCATATTTTAATCTATAGTCATTGCTTTTCTTATAGTGGTAAATGCTATATGTATTTTCCATAGTTTGTGGAACTGCAACTTCTGAATTGATAGGCATTCAAACAAGTTCCTCACTTATAACCTGAACTGATTCTGTCCATTGTATATCGGATGAGCCATTTGATGGTGTAACTCAGCTGTTATTCCACAGGAGAATACCTACTTGTATCTCCTTCTCTTATTGATTCCTCTAAGGCTAGGTCAGATGAATATCAACTTCTTTTTTACCTTAAACATAAGAAGCAAAGTGAGTTCCAACTCATTGTGTACAGTGCAGATGGAGCAAAAATTTTTGGTATATTTTTGTATATGGAATAATATGCTTCACTGAAAGACTTGCATACCAATAACTGACCTTGAACATTGATGCAACCTACTATCCAAAAAGTAAAAATAATTTGGATTCATCTAGCTTCCAGAGAAGTCATTAACTGGTGCACATTGCAGAGAAAATGAAATGCTTTTGGTAATTCCTTTCCTATTCGGGAGAGAAAAAAATGATTTTAAAATGTATTAAATTGCCAACTGCAGATGTTAGTTACCTTTGAACCCTTCACCCAGCATTCCCATTTGAATGAACAGGTGTTTATTAATTCTACTAACCTCCTCCTTTGCTAAATTGGTGGTAATATGAGCACATCGGGGAACCAACATTCTCTGCTTCAATTCCCACATGGGTTATTTCAAAAAATAAGTTTGGAATGAGATATTCAAGAGTGTCTGTACAGCAGCACGTTCTCAGCTAAGTTCTGCCTGAAAACTGCATTGCATTCAGGGTAAGCATTTTAAGAAGATTTTTTTAAAAAAATGAAGCTTAAAAAAGTCCCCCCCCCACTACTTCACTCTAGCAGGCTTGGAAACAGGACCTGACACTTTTGGGAAGCTGCCAGTTCCACAATGCAATACCCTCCAGCTGTCCCAGTTTGGCAGGGACAATTCCAGTTAACCCTCTGGCACCTCACTTTTTAAACTGCTTTTAAGATGTCCCAGTTTCTTTCTCTTCCTCTCATTTTTTCCCTTCATCTTTCATTCACCTCAGTTGCTACAAACGGTGTTTAAAGTGCAAAAAATAGTTTGCATTCCATTAACTCAGCAGTGTGGGGAGAGGAGAGGAGGGATCAGAGTCTTGTCCTTCTCAGTAATCTCAGGAAAAAGACAACTACTGCAGCCCCTCCCAGTTTTTTTCACCTCATTAATAACTTTTCCCGTCTTGACCCTGCTTTGATGTGGTTTGGCCACATGTTCCCCAGTTTTAACCTGGGAAATGTAGGAGAATATGAAATGCCCTTGCAAGACCCACTAGTTTTGATATCTGACACATACACCAGATAATGATCTTTTGCAAGCCCCCATTCTAAATTTCCTACAAAACCTTAGAACATCTAAGAGGACATTGTTCTGGGGCACTTTGAGGAATGTTTGCTCCCATCCTTTCACAATGGCTTGAATATGAGGAGGATTGGGAAGGAGTTTTTTGTCACATGGCTGAGTTGTAAGGAGATGTCTGACATGAGTCACAAAGCAAGAAGGAGAAGCCACATGAGGAAATTGGTGGGACTCTTTAGAGTCAGGATCAAAATATAAACCCAGAGATTAAAAAAAATAAAGAACAAATGAAAATAAAACACCAGAAGGTTATCTTGGAGGTAGTAAGCTACCATTCAATTGCCTCCCCGTCTATGTTCAACATGGCAGTCTTTGCCACCTGAGGTCAGGATGGCAAAGGTTATTAAAGGAAGAACATTCAAACTAGGAGAGGCTACAGCAGTTGGCTTTTGTCTGAGCCTACTAAAATTCTGCATCATCCTTTTTGCTCTTCCCTGCTGAGTTAATTGGATACAAACAACTTTTGCATTTTCAATTCAGTTTGCAGCAATTGGAGCAAGCTGAGGATGAAGGAAGAAGTAGGAGAAAGAGAGAAAAACTCAGACGTTTGAAAAGAAGCTGAAAAAATGAGATGACAGAAGATTAATCAGGACCATCCCAGCAAAACTGGGACAGTTGGAGGGTGAAGTAGAAAAGCCACACATCTAGTACCTCAGAAGTGTGGAAAAAATAGCCTGTGGCCTAAAGGCAGGTTTTGGCAGTGTTTCTGATGCCACAAAAAATTGAGGGGGAAAAGCCAAAAGTGCCCTCCAGTACCTAAGAAATGTGGAGGTAATTTTTCCATGACTCAGACAGTTTAGGCCCAGAAAAGCTTTTTTAAAAATTCTTCTTCTAACAAGAAATGATCTAGAAGTTGACCCATCTGGATACTTCCTGTTGAAGAAAGGGAATAAAATTGGAATAAAATGAACCGGGGGGAGGGGGCATGGCAATCCCACTAAGTCCCTTAAGGAGCATTGGGAACATTTGGGACTTTTTGGCTATGATGACACAGGGCAATCAGTACCCAACAGGCTCAGGGAAGCTAATGTGACTCCCTGATTGCCAACAGTTGCTCAACTCTGACTTAACTATAAATGTCACTAAAATAATTACAATCACGCTGACAAGAAGAGTGAAGGTACCCATCGTCTTGTTGTGCAGTGTAACTTGATACATAATGGTATAAATCATGTATGCCCTAGTTGTTCTGAGAAGGAGTCAATAACAAGAGAACTCATTATCTGTAACTAGTTGCTTCCAAGCCCAAGCATGAACAATCAATGCACAGGAAAACAGAAAGGCAATGTGTGTGCCGTAAGTTTGGGAGTCAGAACAAAAACAAACATTCATCTGCAAGTGAGATTGGTGTCCAAGAGATCTAATGGTCAGATTTGGCAAGTGGAATTTGTCAAGGGCCAGAATGTACTTCACTGGCTAGGCAGATAATTTAACCTGCAGTTTGGTAGTTCTCTACACTGAAATGTAGCAAACAAGACTGGGACTCAGAAGTTCCTGACACCATTGTAGAAGGGATCCCATAAGAATCACATTTCTAAGGGTCTCCCCAAATCTGAACATTTCCTTTGCTGAAGTGTGACAATGTTAACAGGGCTGAAAATATGTACAGAGAGAAGTCATATGGATGAAATTCATGAAGAAGCTGGGTTGTGTTTAAACCCCTGATAAGTAAAGTTACGTTTTTGGTTTCTCAATTATATGGAAGGAAAACTTGCATGGGTACTTTCTCAAATATATTTCTCAGAGCAGTAAGAGACTTGAAAGAGAGTTGGGTGGTAGAAGAAATGAACAAATCCCAATATGAGACAATTTGGTAGAGTCTCAAATTCAACCCATATTAGGCTGAGCCATTTCAGATTGGCAGACTACATATTCTACCTTTCCTCAATTGAAACTGAGCTGCCATCATTTTTTTCAGCGTTCAGTTATCAGTCCCTGAACTCCCATTTCCCTGCTTATCTATTCACTGCATACTGAAAGCCCTCTGAGTAAGGGAACTAGTCATTTCTGAATTTCTGTCCTCAATCTATCCATAGTTGGATATTGAAAAGACACAGCCATGGAGGGAGAACACGGAGGAAAACAGTGTCAATTGC
This sequence comes from Iguana delicatissima, assembly GCA_948472985.1. Lineage (NCBI taxonomy): Eukaryota > Metazoa > Chordata > Lepidosauria > Squamata > Iguanidae > Iguana > Iguana delicatissima. Next base: position 137,674 of record CAOKZL010000913.1, read on the forward strand.
TTCTGCAAGAGCTGTGCATAACTTTGCTGGAACAACAACCAGTAGGAATCTGCAGCCATTTTAATGTTACAAAGCGAGGGTGCATGAGGTGATACTACATGCTTCCATGCAGTAGTGTTGTAGTGCTTTTATTCTACTTTCAACATCCTATGGAATCCTGAGGTTTGCAGTTTAGGGAATGGCATTTAAAATTCTCAACCAGAGAGCTCTTTGGCCTCAGGAAACTGCAAACCCCAGAATTCCACAGGATGTTGAAAGTGCAATAATAGTGCTATAACAGTGTAGGAAGGAAAGGCCCAGTGAGTCTGGGAATGGAATGGAGTGAGGAGGAAAGATTTGTTGGCTTGGCAGAAGAACAAGGCCCTGAAGCAGCCAGGCCCTTTCTGAATTCCTCCTTGTATGTCCATGTCCTTCTCCTTCCCCTCCCCTTATTTTGATTATAAAACTAAGTTAAGATGGGTGCAGAAAAGAGTGAGCTTCTTAGATACATGATCACCCTGCCTTTTTCATTTGAAACATATGCTATACTACTGATCTTTGCAGACATAATTTGATGTGGAGTGAGGAGGTAGAAAGTACGATGTACTGAGTTGTGCAGAAAATGTTCCACCTATGATCAGAGACTCTCAAAAAAATCAGTTTAAGAAATCTCTACTCTTGACCCACTGACCAATATTTCTTTTTCTCCATTTATTTATTCCCAAGGCATTTCATAAATGAATCAAGTGTACAGGTTGGTTGGGGTGGGGAAAAAAGTGAGGTGAAACTGAGTGACAAACTTCATCAAAGAGGTTATAAGATTAGATTCCATGCTTTCAAATAGCCTTTCTGAACCTGGCAGTTCCCAGACTTGCTAGACTCCTCCCATTCCTGAGCAACAATGCTATTATGGGCTTTCTAGTCCATGCAGGGGAAAAATTGTGACTTGGAGTCAGGTCACTTTAAAATGACAGTAAGTGACGTTTTGAAAGTGCCATGAACAAGGTGTGCTTCACTATAGTAAAGAGTGATAGCTTCTATGTTATTCCCTTTCTTATAAGCTGGCTCAAAATTAACTTGTTTGCTAAAGAGTTAAACAGCAATAACTCAGCCAGTTTAACTATTCCAATTATCGGAGTTTATGAGACTGAGTTAATTTTCCAGTTAGTAGCATTCAACATTATCCAGTGTTATCACTTGGAAAACCCTATCCAGCTCTGTGTACCACAGCTCAGAAAGGTTGTTGATAATCTGGAAGATGTCCAGAGAACTGAGATGTACATGAAGAAAGTTTTGGAAACCAAGCTTTATGAAACCTGACTAAGGCTATTTGCCATGCGAAAGGGCCCCTTGAACGTTGGGTGATTGCACTCCATCATCACGCAATGCTCCAGGGCCTGGCAGACACAGCTTGCACACTTTTTCATTTTCAGCTTCCGTGCATTGCTCCAGGGCCCCGCACACACTTGCTATGCATGTGGAGCCTCCGGAACCACAACGGTTGTGCTTCCTGCCCCAGCGCAGCCTGGGAAACTCCCAGGCCGCGCTGCGGAAGGAAAAGGTGGGGCTCTTGTGCTACCTGCTTGGGAGCAGACAGCTCGTGCAGAGCTGCAGCAGCAGGGATGCAAAAGCCTCTAGCTGGAGGCTGCTTGTGCAATCCCTGCACCCCAGCACCGAAAAAGGTAAGGTGTGGAAAGGGCCTAAGAGATCTGGGTATGTTTAACTTGTAGAGCAAAAGATTTTGAAGTAATATTACACTCATCTTTAAATATCTGAAGGGATGTCATGTAGACGATGGAGTGAGCTTGTTTTCTGGTGCTCCAGAGACAAAACAATGGATTCAACTAACAAGAAAAGAGATTTGACTTAAACATTAGGAAGAACTTCTTTACTGTAAGAGCTGTCAGCAGTGGGATAGACTGAGGCCCTTTCCACAGCACCTTCCCATCCTGCAATGGGGGTGGGAGAAGGACGGGACCATTGTCACGGTCCCATCCTTCTCGTGTCCCCAGGTGGTGTGATTGTGGATTAAGTCATTGATGGATTTTCAATGACACACAATTGTGTCATCATCTTGCACTTACCTGTCCCGCAGAAGCTGCAGAAGTGTGTGACGGCAGCCCTTCCTACCCCAGTGCAGCCTGGGAAAGTACCCAGTTGTGCTGCAGAAGAAAGAGGCATGGCCATTGTGCTCCCTTCTGTAGGGAGACAGCCAATGCAGAGAGGAGTGCTCCCATTGTGTCCCCCCCAGCAGAACTGCTACCAGGATCACCACTGGACAACTTTGCAAAAAAGTATGATGTGGGAAGGGCTTGACTTGTAGGGTGGAAGCCTCTCCGTCTTTGGAGGTCTTTAAACAGAATTCAATGGATATCTGTCACGAGGGCTTTAGTTGTGTATTTCTGCATGGCAAGGGGTTAGAACTGATGGTCCTTCCAGCAATAAGATTCTATGATTCTATAGGGATGTAATTGTTCGCTGAGTTTCTTCTCAAAGGTAGTAATAAGTAATCTCAGCACTTTTCTTCTTCTTGTGAGAAAGTCCTCAAAAACCAGTTTTCGAAGGGTATTCACAATTCAGGACTTATTCAGCACAAAATTTGCAGATGTTTGTTTTGAGGGTGGGGAAACAGCATTTACAGTGCAGGAAACAACATTTTCTGGGTGGAAAATAATATTTCATTGCAAAACTATTAATTCCTGCACAGAAAATACTGATTTTTTATTTTTTTATTTTTTATTTTTTGCGGAAAATGTTGTTATCTACGCAAATCAACCACATATGAATTTTATGCAGAAAGAATTACAGCCTTTTCTGTGTAGGGATTAATAGATCTATGTTGAAATATTATTTTCCGCTCAGAAAATGATGTTTTCTGCATAAGACAGCCATGTGTAAATTTTGTGCAGAATAAGTTGAAACTGTGAAGATTCTCGTCAGAAAAGAAATTTTTGCATCAGAGTTTTTCAATACTCATCCCCCCCCCCATGTTTTCTCAACCATTTTTTGGTGTATTTTCAAATATTATTTCTGTCTCTATGATTCCAACTATCAGGTGAAGCTCTGCTTTTACTCAAGGCAGAGGAATGAACTAGCCTTATATTTTTCTCTTGTGTTTCCAATGCCAGTTATTTCTGGAAAGTGAATTTCTGAGGAATAAAGTCTTTTCTGCATCTAGATTGTCTGGCCCTGACTGGCTGAAGTTCCAAATTATATAGCAAACTTTCATGGTTGATGGAGACTCTCTTCTTTAGAAACCCACCACCTGTAAAATGGGGATAGAATAGAAATTTGCAAAAAGAGGTGGTGCTAATTTATTTAATCAACATTATTACCTTAAAAATTTGTAAACTTTAATGATTACTTCTGGAATAGATGGTGTGGCTTTATGGGTCCATAACATTTGTTTATTAATAACCCTTGCATATATTGTGTCAATAGTTAGAGTTTTAGTATGCTGCTTGCACCTTAGAAATGCTAATTATTGCATAAGGTAATAAAATGGCCCATTTGGAATTCCTGTTTCAAATAGTTTGGGAAAAAGCATATGTAAAGGCTAACAAGACAACTATGTTTCAGTTTGGGGTAGGGCCAAGAAAATAATCATCACATTGCCATAGTCTCCATTTTATTTATAGCATATATGGAATAGAGTCTAATTTATAGTGGTTTGCTACCTCCTTATAGATTCTGTCCATTTGTAAAAACCCTGGATTTCATTTTTCTATTATTTTTTTTCTGACATAGATATGGGAAATACATGTAATAATACATATCTGTTTTTTAAAACATAACTATTTCTGTAATTTTCACATGCTTGGGTTTGATATGGAAAAGTGCTGTTTAGAAGATAAAATATTGATAATCCAAAGAATATCAACTGAGGTTTGTTATTGAGTTAAAATGCAAACCTGAGCCTTAATAAAAAAATGTTTTGTTCTTTTCCACATATTTCCCTGTGCACTCTGGTGCTATATTTACCCAAGACCATATTTACCCAACCCTATGTAAATATACATCTCATGTATTCAGATGTTTATAGTTTACTTCTATGGCCTAGTGGTAACCATCAGTCACCCATCTAAGATAAGCTCTCTTGACTGATTAATTTAAATGATCAATGTATGTGCCACTTAAGATATCTAAAATGTTGATTGAGATTCTAAATTAGCTACTTAACTAAGTATACTTAGCTATATTAAACTAGGTAGTTAAACATATTTAATTAAGTAGCTGATCTAGAATCTAGTCAATACCACTTAACTAACATCTCCTGGCCCAAAGTTATCCAGTCCTGACTTACTGAGTATGGGCCACTAAGAGTAATGGGAGGTTTATTTTCCTGTTGATTGAGTCACAGCAGACTGGCGTTATCCTGTGACTTGGGGGTCCCGTGAGGGACACCCAAATAACCAAAACAAATACAACAAGATGGGGAAACTAGCTGGAACACTCTCTTGGCTAACGAGAGGCAGGGTAACTTAGCGGGGATCTTTTACCCAATGTATACAGTGAGCAGTCAGACAGTTTAGACTAACAGCAATATTTATTAATACAATTATTAAGAAAAGCACAGCCTCACTACTAAATAAGAAATAGAAAAGAGAGTTTTGGGGAATGGGTGATACGCCTCCCTTCTCATAGTCCTGAAGAAAGCCAATTGAGGGCAGGAGACTCGGCACGGCGGCTGAGGGGAGCTTGCAGAACGAAGCAGTGGCAAGGTGGGATAGCACTTTGGAGCGGTCCGAAAGCAAGTCCGTTGAGCAGTCCGAAGAGCTCTCAGGACTGGGGATTTTTATGGGGGAGGGAATGACCGTGGGCTAGTCTGGTCTTGGGCGAAAATAATGAGTGTTGGGCTGGAGACAATGCCTCCGAAAGGTCAGAATTTACATGACTGAGTTATGGTCCGAATTGACAATAGTATGGCCAGTATGTAAATGTGGCTAGCTTGGCAGTTTAAGAACTTAGCTCGCCAGGGTGCCCTTTTGGGGCAGAGGTCTCTTCGTTTTAATACTCATCTGCAATGAAGGTGTTTGTTTCAGGAGGTCCCCTAAAGCAGATCTGGCAGTTTCTGGCTTGCCTTGGTAAACAAAATATGACTCAGCAGATAATAGCCATGCTTGTTCGGTGGCCTCACAAACACTTGGCTGGTGGCAGAGCAGGGCTGAATTATGATATCAAAATGATATCTAAAGGTTACCAAAGGCCGGGCCAGTTCACGGTGCTAACACTGGTGTTTCCACCCACTCCCTTGTGAGCAATCTCTGGTTTGACAGTCAGAAGCTTTGCAATTCCTCCTCATACCAGAAATCACTTGTGAGGGGAGGGGTGCGGAAAGGCCAGCCTCCTGCTTCCCAAACAAAAGAAGAAGAGATTTCTCTGTGTCAGAAGCCTGATAGGTCAGGATTAATAGACTTTTATGATCCTCATATATTCCTACACTATTGAATACCTAGAGACTGTGAGTACAAATCACTTGCGAATGCACAAGTCAGGCTATTTTTGCACTACACTGTTATAGTGCTATTATTCCACTTTCAAGATCCTCTGGAGTCCTGGAGTTTGTAGTTTAGTGAGGTCCAAGAGCAATCTGGTTGAGAATTCTATATACCGCTCCCTAAACTGCAAATTCCAGGATTCCATGGGATGTTGAAAGTGGAATAATAGCACTTTAAGTGTGTAGTGCAGAAATGATTTTGTTTACATATTTGTAACCGTGACTGTGAATTCCAGCCTATAACTCTAAGTGGACAATTTAGGGAGGCTCGTTCTGACAATGTTTGAGTGCAGAGAGCTGTGGCATCAGCCACAGATCTATTATCATTACGAAATAATTGTATCTGCCAGAATCTACAAAACACAGGTGATGCCTCTCCCATCCAACAGGTAGCAATGTAAGTACAGCACTTGCCTTCCAACATCACAACTGACTGCATCTTGTCCATTCTGAAAAATTGCCCAATCCATCTATATCAAGGCACACGACTGATTTGCTGACACCGCAAACACAAAACTATTGTCAAAGATAAACCAAGCTAGGATCCGATAGAGTATGTGTGCTGCACCAATTATCCTCAAAGAAAATGTAACTGTACGGTAAGCTTATTACAGGTGCTTGTATACTCTGACAGTGACAAAGTAAAAGGCCTGCATTTGAAATGTTCACATTTATAACTGTTTGCTTACTGGGGAAGGGGGAGAAGAAGAAGGAAAAGAAACATTTTGCATAACAAGCTGCTTTGTCTTCCGAGAACAGGAAGAACCCAGGCCTTGTATGTCCATCCATATTAAAGTAAAAACAATAATATAAAAAATGATATGTTTTTGAAGAGATTGAATTTGAATAGCTAAGATGTCTGCAAATATTATTCATGACATCCTGAGCACAGTGATTTTAACGGGCTAGCTTATTTCCTGTTGATTCAAAAAACAAAAACCCATTTTATACCAGAAATTATCTCTCTGTCATACATACAGAATGACAAAGAGGAGATAGGCTGGTATTTTTTTCTGAACTTCTGAAAGCAGTGACCAGGATTCTATATCATGTTCCATGTTGTTCTATTTTATGTCTCTTTAGCTCTATTGCAGAAATACAGTAAAGCCCTGTTAGTGAATTGTAAAGATGTGTATCCAAGCAGCAGCAAGATTGTTCCAATGTGCATTGGGTGCTTTTGATGGGCATCAGGTGTTTCCAAAGCACTTTGGGCATTCCTGATTGTCATCAGGTCCATCTGATGCAGATCAAGCACTTCTGATGGACAGTGGGCACATCTGACATGTTTTGGGCACTTCTCATGCTCATTGGACATTTGTGATGCATAATTGACATTTATGATGTGCACTGAACACTTCTGATGTGCATCTGGCACTTCTGATGTACATAGAACACTCCTGTTGCATTCTAGAACTTCCTAGCCATCATCCAGATGTGCATTGGGAAGGCCCCAATGTCCAATGTTGTCCATCGGACATTGGAGCATTGGTGCATCACTCATTCCACTGGTTACCATTATGCAATGGATGCCCATGGACTGTAACATCATGACAGCCTTCGGGTGAATATTGATGCTGCAAAAATACTCAGTTCTATTTCTCACATGTGCAAGTCCCTTTACAAAGAGGTAAGTGCAATGCTGAATTTCAACCAGATTTTCCCCTTCTTTTCCTATGCATCCCAACAGAAGGAGTGCTTGAGGATTTTGTTCAGAGGACATTTTAATAGAAAAGAGATTATAATTTCCTGGAATAGAATGGAATAGAATAAAATAGGGAAAAAAATCCAAGAGATGTGACAATTTCTTTCACACACAAAATCGTCAGAGATTAAATATTGAGATTGAATATTTGAATAGATTGGATAGAAAAAGGATTAAAATAAGTGAAAATGAAATTCCCAAAAGAGTGCTGAAACAAAAATACAGAGAGTATAAATTCTAGATGGAGGCATTCAGGAAAAAAAAAAAGATGTAACCTTTCTCTGGACTGTTCTAAAGGGTTTGATAACCACTTCTGTGCCTGGAATTTATTATTCACCATTTATGTTTGATATTCTAATTCTCTGTACCTTATTATAAGTTTAGTAGTGTCTCCTGTTTACATAGCCCAGAGCTCAGAAATAATTCAGTTTAAAAATAATTCACTCCTCCTAGTTGATAACGTTTTACTTTTAATTTCCAGTTCTTAAATAACAGTATTGACAGTTGTCAGAGTTGATGGAGTCATCATTTTAAATATGGGGCCATCTGAGGTCATTTTTTTGCCCTTTTTAATATATATTTTGTATACACACACACACACACACACACACATATATGTATATGTATATATGTGTGTGTGTGTGTGTGTATATATATATAGTTTAAGACTAACATGTTACTAATGTGTCATCAATGAATTCAAATTTAAAATCAACATAAACAATAACATATTGCTATTAACATTAATGACTAAAATTGGCAAAATCTATATTGTGAACATTGCCAACATTAATGACTAATAACAAAAATAATATTTTTGTGAAACAAGTCTCCATATGTGTGTTAAATTGCCTTCCATTTTGTTTTCCAACAGCTATCAACTCAACCCTGTCCCTAATAAGCTCTTATTTGAGCAAAAAGATAAAGCAGAATGAAAAAGTTTCCGAGATGAATGACAAAAATTATAGGTGACTCTCTAGCTGCCATGAATAACATAAAAGAAAACAAACGGAGGTTATGACAGTTTCCAAATCTGCTTACTCTGATAGGTGAAAACTACAAATGTAAGTTTCATCTCTGTTTTTGGAAAAAGGCAAAGCAAAATTGTTGTAAGAAGCCAGATTCTCCCCATTCATAATCATATGGTGAATGTCTACAGTCAAGTTCCATCTAGGCTGTATTTAATATGCACTGGAATTATTGTGTTTGATATATATGTATATATCAACTTTAAATCTGTTTCAACACAACCTTGAATGCCTTTCAGGCAGTATATCACTTCATCAGCCTAGCTTAACTAGAGCTGCTTTTTTCTTTTCTTTTTTTATGGCCCCCATAAAATCTAGGAATGGAACACTTCGATTTTTCTAGCAGTAATTTTTATTACTTTTAGCCCCTTTTTAAGTACTTGTCAGAGAGATACAGTACTTTGTACAGAGTATATTTTTCCAGCTTTGCATTATATTTTTATTTCAATTTATTTTGGATAGAATGTGCAACATACATCCAAATAATACCTGTGATATTTCATAGAACCCTGTTATAGACGTAATTATAATGGATATAAACCTACTCTGTCCATCAGTATTCCTATATTTCATTTGCCTGCATCAGGCTTACAGTCTCTTTCAAGTAGTTCTTTCAAGGATAACTCAAGTCGTGACTTAAATGTTGCCCATAAAAACCAATTACAATACAAGAGCAATGAAAGAAAGGGAGGGAGGGAAGGAGGGAAGGAAAAACTATATTGCACCCTAAGCCCTCATTTAAATATAATTAGAACTTCCTTGTCCCTTTCCTGGAAGGTATTCTCACATCAACAAGTCAGGATTCCTGTGGGACAAGGGAAGGGATGAGGTTATCTGAATGACCATCTCCTTCCATCTCCAATTATTCTAGGATTTTATTTTATCGCCTGTGTCAAAGGTTGCATGCTCCTGGGTCCCAGTTGCTGGGAAATACAATCATGCTTTTGGGCTTCCCATGGGCATCTAGATGGCTATGTTTGGAACAGAAGAGACACTTTGGCCTGATATGGCAGATTTCTGATAATCAAGGATGGCCAACAAATGCAATAGAAGATTTAGTACCTAAATATATATAATGCTCCTCTTGATAATCAATACAAAATTGTAAAATGGAGTACAAACTGCTTAGGAAACAGACCTAGATACCGTCACAGTCAATTGAGACAGGAATAGCATCTGGTCCCGTGATTGTTTTAAAGCTTATTCAAACTCTTTGAAAGAAAATGTACATAAAATAATATAGAGATTTATCTTATTCCCTCTTGATTGTCATTAATTACTAAAAAATGTATCTTCTTCCTGTTGGAAAGGATGTGAATGGAGAGGAACTTTAGTCCCAAAGGGGGGGGGAATAAAGAGAAAAGAGAGAGATTTTGGGAAACATGTTAAATATAACAAGGAAAACCACATTGCAGCATCTTAACAATGATGATAGATAACTGTTATTGTCTATTTATACAAACAGTGATGAGCACTTATATCATAAAAATCTTAAAACTATATTATTAGTATTATTATTAGTATTAGTATGAGTTTTGTTGAGTAGAAAGATTATAGCTGAAGGATGGAAACCTGCTGAGGAAGTGGGATGAAGGATGCTCTGGGATCTGGCATTAAATGGAAAGTTAACAGCTAAGTGTAAAGTTCTTAGAAGGGAAACTAGGATAAACAAGTTTGTTGAACTATGGAAGTCATTCTTTGCCTTTGTAAATAACATATCTGATAGCCTGAGGCCACTGAGATTTCTCAATAGAAAAGAAGAAAACATATATATATATATATATATATTTCACTCCGCTCAAAGATGGATTTTATCAATGAAAGGGATTCTTTAGAATATAATTTGTGGTGTCTTCATGTTTATCTTTATGTTTTGTGTTCATACCTATGTGTTAGTATTTTGTTTTCATTGTTTCCTTGCTGTGTGCCTTCAAGTCATTTTGGACTTATGCAAACCCTAAGGTGAACTTGTCACAGGCTTTTCTTGACAAGATTTTCTTTTTTTTTTAAGGGGGGTTTACTTTTGCCTCCTTCTGAGGCTGAAAGAGAGGGACTTGTCCAAGGTCACCCATAGATTTCTGTGGCTGACTGCTAGTGTCCCAAACCACTATAACATTCTGGTCATTTGTTCACAGTTGTGCAGTTGTCTACATTTTGTTTCTGATCTGAATGAAATAATCATTCGAAGGGTGGTGCCCACATTGCTTAATATTTGTTTCATGTCAAATTCGGTGCAAAATGGATCCAAAAGAGAGTTTTCGGGGGGGGGGGAGTGAAACGTTCCCAATTGATCACAAACTGGCAACACAGAGGCAATAGACTGGAATTTGAAGCAAACTTGATATTTACACTTAGGTTGATATCCTGAATATTTTCATCCTGCTTTAAATTATAGGATAGATGCTTATTCGTAGTGGTTGTCTAACACACTGAATATTTTGATAACCTTATTAGATAGTTTCAGGGGCTATAAAAATGGCTTCATTCTGCAATGTACCTGCTTTATTTTTTTTTTAATGGAAGCAAATGGTTTTAGTGGTCACCACAGCTGTAATGGAGGCTCCACTTACCCAGTTTTGTGCCTGCTGACCACTGTGATATAGTGGTTTGAAAGCTGAAGTATGACCCTGGACAGAAGGTTTCAACTCCGCACAAAGCCATGGAAACCGTCTGAGTGATCTTGGATGCCTCACACTCTCTAAGCCCCCAGAAAAACCCATGATAGATTCACCTTAAGTTCACCGTAAGTCAGAAAATGACTTGAAATCGTGCAACATCAATAATGCAACAAGTTTTATTCTGGTAATGCCAGCTGTCCACACACTGTCCAAAATTAAGTAATATTCTTTTATAAAAGATTATTTCCAATCTGTGAACAAGCTGTTTTACAAAGGAGAAAGAAAGTGTGTTCCTCTGGATGCTTCCAATCCATAATATAGGCACAAATGAGATTAGCGAGAAAGGGAAAGGAAGTGTAGCAGTCAATCGTGGGGAAAAAAAGCTATTATTTTACCTTTCCAGCTGTTTTCATCATTCAGGTGAACTGTCCTAGTACTTTTTGCTAAATGGATCCAAGTTTAAACTAATAATTTCAGTTATTCAACTGCTGAGTAAGAAGATTGAATTTGGCAGTTAGTGTATCTATACAGCGTTGCCCAGGATTTTATTTTCTCATAGGTAACACTTGGTTAGAAAGATTTGAGATCCTGTGTTTCTAATTTTCTAAACTGTTTGGTCCAGTACCTGTAACTGTAATATTCCTCAATTTAATCTGTATTCGGAGTTATTAACATACAGAGGTTGCTTTCCTGAGGGAAATACATTGTCCTCCTCTTTGCTGCTAGGTCTTATCTTCATAGCAACCAGCCTATTCAGAGCTCTCTGGCTGAGAACTAAAGGCCCCTTCCTAAACTGCAGACTCTAAGATTCCATAGAATGTTCTTAGCCAGCCAATCATATGAGGTCTTAGCCTGACACAGCCAATCATATGAAGTTTCACCTGCAGCCAATCATAAGAGGTATTCACCTGACACAGACAAACAACTGCTGACTTTTATATATTAGATAACAATGGCCTTTTCTTCAAGGCCCCTCCCTAAACTGCAAACCCCAGGATTCCATAGGATACTGAAAGTGGAATATAGCATTATAACAGTGTAGTGCAGAAATGGCCAATGTCTACATAGGTTCTTCAGAAGTTGATGGTAGACTTCCATCCTTCCTTTGGCTGAAAGTGAGTGAGAACCTTGACCAGACATATATAAAACAACATCCCTTATTTCTAATATCAGTAGGTTTCTCTTCCAACTTATTTTATGAAATGAGTGCTTACAAATGTATATAGAGAATACCTGCGAACCACAATGGAAGCAATACGTCTCATTCGCTAATTAGGGTGGATGAATGACATTGGAAAAGGTGTCAGGTTAAATCAACTTCCTTAGTAGCAGGTTGAATTAACATAGATTGAATGCCAGTGATAATTTTATGCAATTGTGTGAGATCAGTTGTTTAATGCATTTGGCATAGAGTTGTGGAGGGGAGATTTTCTTTCTCTGAAAGCACCAAATAAACCCTTCTAATCCTTTTCGTTAGCTCACACATCCATCCAGGCTTTGGCTTAATAAAAGGCCAGAGAAATGAGGATTCTGCAGTGCTTTCTCAGTGCAAGCCCAGAAGAATGAGATGTTATCTTTGGGAAGTTGTGGTCCAGAATCATTAAGAAGAGTAATGGCTGGATTGGAGGACTAAGTTTACATTTCCTCCAACTTGGGCATTACAGAAGTATCCTTTTTTGAAAGGAAACCACACACTGACTTTAATCTCCAGCAACCAATAGAGGAAAAAAAGCATAGACTTTCCTGGTCTGTATCATTTCTGTGTATCCTATACCAAATACCCCACCCACTATATCTCATGAATATTTTCAAATCGGATTCTGTCTGTCTGTCTGTCTGTCTTTCTTAAAAAAAAAAAAAATAAAATACAGTTTTCTGAAAGAACAATTTTATCTTGTTCACCAGAGATCTCTGACCAAGGATTGTCTGAAATAAATATATCCATGCTGGCCTCATGTAGGGCAGAAGCAAGAGAGAAGAATCATTTTTCCTGTTCTCCTCACCCTCCTCAGCCATTTTGGGATTCTTCCCTATTGAAATCAATTGAAGAAAACAGAACAATACCAGCTCCAGGTCTGGCATAGCTCAAGGACAAACTTTTGGTCAGATTTGGGGCTATATGTTCTTCATATTCACAACAAATCATAGGCAGAGGTATAATTTCTAGCTTGTGTCATTCTTGTGTATGAGAAAACACACAATTTTTTTCTTCATCTTTGAGTTGACATGATCATTTATGCAGGTATGTGGCCATTTCCGCATTAGGCTGTTATAGCGCTATTATTCCACTTGCAACATCCTATGGAATCCCAGGGTTTGCAGTTTCGGGAGGGGCCAGCTGGCCCCTCCCCAAACTGCAAACCCAAGGATTCCATAGGATGTTGCAGGTGGAATAATAGCGCTATAACAGCCTAGTGCGGAAATGGCATATGAGATCTCTGCATTTCTTCATGCAAATTGCACCAATAGGACAAACTGCATAAATCAGACAAGCTGAGGAAATATGCATTGTTGTTGTGTGCCTTCAAGTTGTTTCCGACTTCCAGAACCCCCAAAAGTGAACGTATCATGGGGTTTTCTTGGTAAGAGTTGTTCAGAGGGGGTTGCCATTTTCTTCCTCTAAGGCTGAAAGAGAGTAGCTTATCCAAGGTCACCCAGTGGGTTTCCATTGCCAACTGGAGATTTGAATCCTGTTCTCCTGGAATCCTCATCTAACACTGAAACCACTCACTACACTGGATCCCTGGAAATATACATATATTATATTTTTTGCAAACTTGTGTAAAACTGTGATAGCTGCACTACTTTTGGACAAAGACATTTTACACAAATTGCTGAAGCCCTACTTTAGGAGGAAAAACAAAACAAAACACTTCTTGCCTCATTCTTCCCCTGAAGGGGAGAAATCTCTCAGAACATAAAGCAATTTTGTGAGTTTTCCTCATATCCCTGTCTAAAACACCACCTGCTGCATCGCTGTCATTCCACCCTCTTGACACTGAGATCTACTTTTAAAAGTACTTCAACATTAAGCTTTAAAAAAAAAGCCAAAAAAATTAGAGCATGTTATGATGTTAACATTAATACAAAAGTGCAGCACACTTTTCTCTTCTGGTATGAGTTCTTGCATTTATCAAATAAATGAGAGACTCCCTCTCAGTGAATCAAACACTGGTTCGGTCATCCTTCCTTGAGCCTGTCCCCCAGTTTTAAAAGTGCCTCGCAGTAGTGTTCATATGATTCAGTGAATCAGAACTCTGAACTAATAGCTTTGGCTGCTTGTCAAGAAAACTAGCAACTTCCATGAGTTCTTCCTTATCTTTAAAATCATTTGTCTGGGCAGATAATCATAGTGAGTGGCTTTTTATAGCTGCACCACCACTGAAATAACACTCACTTTATATATAGTTTGAATTATCAACTTGCCATATTCAGTGGGCTCCTAATAATAATAATGTAAATTAGGAAAATAGAAATGCTGGTTGGAATCATGTTGGAGAGCTACTCTCATTGTTGAGAAGTTCCTTCTAATGTTCAATTGAAATGTATTTTCCTTCATCTTCAGACCATTAGACCTAGTCCTAACCCAGTGGTTCTCAACCTGTGGGTCCCCAGAAGTTCATGGACTTCAGCTCCCAGAAGCCCCAGCCACTATGGTCAATGCTCAGGGCTTCTGGGAGCTGAAGTCCAAAAACAACTGGGGACCCACAGGTTGAGAACCACTGTCCTAACCCCTGGGGCAGCAGAGAAGAGGCCTGCTTTCTCATCTCTGTGACAGCATTTGAGATATTTAAAGAGTACAGTCATGTCACCCCTCAAACTTCTCTTCATCAAGTTGTACATGCCCAGTTCCTTCAACATTTCCTCATATATTTTGTTCTCCATACATCTCATCATCCTCTCTGCCCTTTCTGAACCAGCTCAGACTTCTCTATATCCTTCTTAAAGGCACCCAGAACTGAATGTAGGACTCCAAGTGTGGCCTGACCAGCACAGAATATAGTGGGACCATTACTTCCCTCGACTTGAAAACTATGTTTCTACTAATGCAGGATAAAATAGCATTTGCCTTCTTTGCTTCAGCATCACACTGCTGGCTAATATTCAACTTATGATCAACAATAATCTCAAGGTTCTTTTTTTCATTTAGGACTGCCAAGACATGTATCTCCCATCCCATACTACATTTTCTTTTATGGCCTAAACATAGAATTTTGCATCTGTCTCTGTTGAATTTCATATTATCAATTTCGGTTCAATTTTCTAGTTTATCAAAATCTCTTTGAATTCTGTTGCTGCCTTTCAATGCCTTAGCCACGCTTAGCCCAGTTCTATATCATCTCCAAACTTAATAAGAATTTCTTCCACCCCATCAATCAATTCACTGATAAAAATGTTGAAGAATAATGTTCCTAGGAGAGAACCCTTCACTTGAGACCTTATTCCAGTTTGGAGCACAGCCACTGATGATGGCTCTTTGAGCATGGTTTTCAAGTCAATTATGGATCCATCTGGTGGTGTTTCCATCTATTCTATATTTGATCAGTTTTCTAGCCAAAATATTATGGGAGACATTATCAAATGTTTTGTTGAAATCTAGACAAATTACATCCACAGCATTCCCACCATCTACTAAACTAGCAACCTGATCAAAAAAAGATATTCAATTAGGTTGGCAGGATTTGTTCTTGACAAACCTATGCTGGCTCCTACTGACCCCTTTGCTGCAAACAGATTTCTGTATCAGGACAGGCCCTCACTGTTTGCAGTGGTTGTTTTCCAATAAGTAAACTAAATTAGAGTCTATGCAGAGATCATGAATACAAAACAGTCACAAGCATGTAACTCTAGGTTATGTTTTCATAACTGCCTAGCAGAATTCCAATGAATTTTTTTTGGAGGTGAGGTAACAAAACTTTCTTTAAAATAATTTATTTCATATTTTTGCCTCTCAAGTTCATTTCAGCTCAAAAATAAAGCAATGTATTTTATTAAAGTAATCAAGAAGTAAAAAAGAGGTCAGAGAATTCTCCAAGTCATTGTTAGCTGCTGGAGCAGACAGTTTGCTGTGATTACATTAAACTTCAGATGTGTCATGTTGTTTCTTTGGCTGTATTCTTAAGGATGAAAGGCATTCATTCAAGGAATGGCTTGTTTATTTACAAGGATTACACTTGTTAACTGCCAGTTAAGTAGGAATTAATGTAGAATTAAATAGGACTCTCACACAGAGAACCTAAGATGGTGGAAAGTATGAAGCACAGACATGATTATTATTATTACATTTGGAACATAAGATTTTATAAACCCTTAAAAGAAGTAGCTGTTATTTTTCTTGGTTTGGACTGGGTAATGTGTCCTGCATATGGATTACAGGTCTTTCAGCAGGAATGTACAACAAACTCAAAATTTAAACTCCAGTTCACAAAATGTCTCGTTTCTTGTCAGACTGGCAAGGGAACAATTTAAAATGTATTATTCCAACTTTCAGTTGTTGTTTGAAGCCAATGGTAATGTAATAGCCTCTCTCCAGTTCATGTTCAAAAGCTGCCTCAACTACGAGTGTGCCCCCTACCAGTACGATAGCTAAACGTTAACAGTTGCCTGGTGGCATGTCAGGGTTAATATATGTTTAGTAGGCCCTGCTAGATAGTTTTGCTTTAGCCCGGAAGCAGACTGATGCCTAGGAAAGGATCCGGGAAGTAAACTTTCCCTTTAGCAACTTCCTTATATGGTTCTGATTAATATTAGGATGAGAGATCAGTCATGTCTATGCACTTCTCTTCCCCCTGGTTGGTTCTCCTCTATATAACACCAGTGATCTGTCTTCCATTTGCTTTGCTCTAGGAACAAGGTGGATTCCAGTCCAGGCTACCCATTATAGAGCCACAAGGATAGGGTTGTCGGCTTTATGATAGTCTAGATAGGCTAGAATTAGTTGTTTAGCAGTCAAGTTCTACCACCTGCTGAGAGAGATTGTGAGACTCATCAGCTGAAGGACACTGATGTTTCCTCTATATCAGTGGTTCTCAACCTGTGGGTCCCCAGATGTTTTTGGAGTTCAGCTCCCAGAATCCCTGAGCATTGACCATAGTGGCTGGGGCTTCTGGGAGCTGAAGTCCACAAACATCTGGGGACCCACAGGTTGAGAACCACTGCTTTACATAGATCACCTGCTGCATCATTTATCAACAGGAAAGCATAACTTATAGCATTGATGTTTTCAAAACCAAACGAAAGCCTTGGGGAGAGCAACTGCAGTCAGTTGCTCCTCAGAACAATGTCAATTGAATCTCACTTGAACACAGGACAGAGGGGTCTAGCTATAGGGTGAACATTTCCTCACAAAATAAGAATTCTACCCCCAGATGAAATTTCCCATCAGTCCCCAAATTTCTAGCATTGTCATCATTTAAAACAGTCGCCCAGTATTTTGAAACACAACTCAGGCATCCAAAGA
Source organism: Iguana delicatissima (assembly GCA_948472985.1). Taxonomy (NCBI): domain Eukaryota; kingdom Metazoa; phylum Chordata; class Lepidosauria; order Squamata; family Iguanidae; genus Iguana; species Iguana delicatissima. Next base: position 154,958 of record CAOKZL010000913.1, read on the forward strand.
AAGGGAAAGGAAAAATGGCATGGGGATGTGTGAGTATAACATACAGAAGAGTTCAAAGTGTGGATGATCTTCAGTTTCTCTCTCTCCCACCCTCAATGCTGGACATTTGGAGATTGAAGGAAAATATCATCAAGCGGAGAATACTTTGTGTGTGTGTGGGAGCATTTCCCTCATTTTGCCCCCGTCCCAGAGTTTCACCTCTGATACGAAATGGTATAATGTCTTTCACCACATCTGAGACAACAGTCTAATTTAAGGGAGCGGGACAAATTGTGGGTGATATAAAACTTTTCCTTTTAACAAAGGCAAGTAGATGGGGAGTTCAGAATGAACAATCAGGATTCAGGAGACTGCTATTGATATGTATGTGTGTGTGTGTGTGTGTGTGTAATATGTAGATATATCAGTAGTGGTCTCCTGATTGTTCAATTGCTATTGCAATTGTTATAAAGAAAATACTTCAGGCAATACATATATATATATATAGTCTGAGGTATTTTCTTTATAGCAATTGCAATAGCAGTTACATTTCCATACTGCTTATCAGTGCAAAACACTCCCTAAGTGGTTTACATTGTGTTTAGCTATTTGCCCCCAACAAGCTGGGTACTCATTTTATCGACCTATGGAAAGATGGAAGGCAGAGTCAACTTGGAGCCCTGCAGGATTGAACTCACAACTTTGTGGCTGCAGTACCAGCCTTTAACCACTGTGCCACCAGGGCTCTTATTCTTTGTTCTTTATTCTTTTTCTTTATTCTGAGTAATGGTTGGACCAGTCTGCTTCACTCAGTGAAACAATTTGGGACCACAGTTATGATAACCTCACCTCCATATTCCTTTCCTTACCAGAAAAACTCTGACTTTTATACACTCAGATACTGCAGGGGGTAAAGGAGCATTCATTATGTGCTAAGGTGAATGTGGTTAAAATTCTTCAGCCTCAATCATGCTGGGCTCCCAGTTGAGTGGGGGGAATGCAGAAGTGGTTGAAAACACAAACAATTCCTCTTTAAGGATGTCTGGCTGAATACACAATGAAATCCTTGTCAGTCTTCCAGACAGAATATATAAAAGTCAAGGGTGGAATCAGAAGAGACAGAGAAAACTGGTGATAGGGCAAGTGCACATTTCCCCTTCCACAAATCACCTGAACTTCTGAAGAGAGCTTCTGTGCTAGACACATTTAGAATATGGGGGAAATCAGAACATTGGTGAATTCAAGGATATGGCAAGTATAAAGGTAATGAAAGGTAACTTCAAAATTAGTTTAGATCACAGATACCCCAGATAATCAGAGACACATGAAACTTTCCATAACCTGAGGAGAAGTGTGATCTCATTTAGATCAGCAGATGGGGAAATGAGAAGCCAAGAAAGATACTGCAAATGAAATATTGTATTCAGCCATTAGAAAAGTTTCTGTGTGCATGCGTGCGCGCGCATGCACGCCTGTGCAAACGTACATGAGTGTGTGTGCATTTGTCTTCTGTTTGCCTTCCCCTCTCCAGCATCACAATTGCCATCCAGAATTAGTAACCCATGATGGCTTTGGAATTTTTCTGAGATGGGCTCTGATATCGAATCCTACATTTAAGGAGCTATTAAGATGTTAGATGGGCGATAATGGAGTCTCTTCCCACTGATACAGGCTGAACTCTCATCTCCTGTCTGTCATTCTTACAGATGCTGTCGGTCAGAAATAGTTGTAAGAGATTACACAGCCGAGGCTATTTCATCCAGCAGGCTTTATTTCTGGCATATAGCAAAAAAACCCCTACCTGGCAGTGTCCTTAATCCCTTGAAGATGCATTCTTGCAGGAAGGAAAAAAATATATATAATTTTCAGGCTACTCTGGAGACCTTTAAGGGGAAAAAGTACCATGCGATTCAGATAATACAGCACTATCTAATTATTTTTAAGTTGACAAGGCTGACCTTTCTCATTTTAAAAATGTCACTTCTCCCTCTCATAATGTAGGCCACAAATGAAAACTATGATGTGCCTTATACTGAAGGGAAGGGAGGAAGGGAAAAAAAGAAAAGAAAAGAAAACTCCCATTCTGTTGAGTCCATTTGCTTTTTTAGGTCTTTGACAAACATACCCCTAACCACAGAGAATAACAATGAGAGAAAGAAGGAAAAATGCAGGAAGCTGGAGAAAAGTTCATAGATTAGATATTGTTAAAGCTTATGAGTACCTTAACCCAGGACTGAACAGGAAGTAAAGACAGAGGTAGATTTCTGGGTGCTTGCTTTAGATTACAAACAATTGATTGCTCCCAATTGTTTAACAAGAGATAGAGCAGAATGGCTTCTTCATGGCCAAATTATGCTACTGAAATTAAGAAAACTTTGAGTAACTGTAAGTTGGTCTTTTTCCCCCTCAACAACATTTAGTTCTGGTATTCCAAACAAATTTCTTATCTCAAAATGTTTCAATTTTAAGTATATAACATTTGCACTAAGCTCTGGTTAGTGCATGTCAAGATTTTAGATTGTTTGTTTGCTCGCTTGTTTAAAAGAACAAGCAAGTTTTATATCTGTCCAGTCTGGATTTAGTTAGTCACATGCCTGAGCACTATGCTTTTACAGAGCCTGGTTGCAAGTAGTATGTTATATTATTTAAGGGTTTTTAAATGTGGGAAAAGGAAGGGAGTATACCTTGAATTAGTTTTGAATGTAAAAAATGTGAGAGACAAAGCATCAAACAGGAGCTGAGAGCTTAGTTTGGGGAGCAATACAACCAGCATGGGGTCATGATCTATGACCCTGGAGACCAGGACTGTTTCTACACTATACTGTTGTAATGCTATTATTCCACTTTTAACATCCTGTGGAATTCTGGGATTTGTAGTTTACTGAGTTCCAAGAGTTCTCTGGCTGAGAATTCTAAATGCCCCTCCCTAAACTGCAAATCCCAGAATTCCACAGGATGTTGAAAGTGGAATGATAGCATTATAACAGTGTACTGCAAAAATGACCCAGGCTTTGATTCCCTACTTGTTCATGGAAATCCACTGGGTGATCTTGAACACACACTCTCTCCACCCCAGAAAATCCACATGATAGGTTCACCTTAGGCTCACTGTACGTCAGATATGACTTGAAGGCACACAACAACAACAACACTGTCCATACTGATGCATTCTTGGGTGATCTGTTTCAAGATTCAGAGGTGGCCTGCTTTAGGGATGTAATTCTTCACACAATTTTTTTTCTCAAAGAAAGCATCAAGTAATTTTATGAATTTTCTTCCTGTTGTGAAATTTTTTCAAAAACTGCGAAGTTTGTGAAGCCCATTCACAATTTGGGTCATATGCTTTGTAAAAATTACACATGGTTGAGTTGCATGAGAAATTGGTTCTGCACAGGAAACAAGTTTTTCTGCACAGAAAAGTAGCTGCCTGGCTTACCAGGTGAGTAGGTTGTGGATCAAGGCATTGGTGACAGTTGTGTGCTCACCTCAGATTATCATTTTTTCCCTCCCTTCCTTCTTTATCTGGGTCTTCCAGGTCAAAATTGTTGATATCTCTTTTTCATTCTCAAGTCACCAGTTCTGCCTTTCCAAATCTTTTGAATCTGTATCACTCAGATGTCCTTAGTTCTCCTGACAGCTCCTCAAAAATATCTTGTGGGATCTTCTGAGGTGAATTTTTGTTTGGCCTGTTGAATGGAAACTTTTCCCCACTGTAGTAGAGGAGAATGGAGCTAGTATGGTTGTCTTCATTCTTTTTCTTCATATGTTAGATGAACACTACCTCTGATGTCTGAAGAAGAGCTACAGGGACATAACTGTGGTGTTAATGGCGTCTATTGATTTGCTGTAACTGGGAAAAAAAAATGCCACCTTTCCTGAAGAATGAATCTGTGTTACCTTGATTGAAACTTGAAATGGCCTCCTGTGGCTGGATATAATGACCTCGGAGGCTTTATCTGGCTTCATAAGCAGGTACCCATTGGCTGTCCTCATGGTCAAGCATGCTTGACACTTAGCCAAAATTGATGCCGGCATTTAGCCTTGTTTCAGAAATTTTTGACGGCTAATCTTGTCAGCGAACCAATGCATACTGAAAGATACTCTGAAACTTAGTCATTTTTCATATTTATATTTTAAAAATACAATTCCATTCTTTTGATTAAATGGCCTTGGTGACGCTACTGTCATAAATAATTCCCACTGGGGGGGCGGATCCATCAGAAGCCTGCAAGGTTTGACTCTTTGGAAAATGGAAGGTGCTAATTTCAGTAAATCTCATCACATCTTGGATGGTTTAGATTTCTTAGACAGATGTTAATGGGTGCAACCATTTCCCACTCTCCATAAATTATCAGGAAACAATATGATTTATCTTGGTTTGTCCTCTCTGCTCTTGTTGAAAGCGAAATCAGCACATGTAGCAATAACGATTCTTTACCCTCATAAATGCCTACACCACTTTGTTTGTACAGAAAAAGGTTTATTATAAAGTATATGGACCATTTTTGGGAAACTACCACAAATTTAATAGGATTTTCCCCCAAAGCTGATAATCTGTTTTAAATATTGTATTGTGTATTTGTGATTAGCAGAATGAGGCTGCACTTGAGCATTAGCAAAACAATTAGAGCTAGCAATCTCCCATCCAAATATTTCAAACGAATTTGTATCACATTATGCTCCTTATCAAGATGATATAATTTAGACCAGTAACCACAGATATGTCAGTTCAAACATGCTTGTAAGATCACATTATGTTAAATTTCAAGATGATATAATTTGGACCAGTAGCCACAGACATGTCAATGTTTATGTTTAAGGATTTGCTTTGTAACTTTGGCCATTTCTGCATGATGGTGCTCTCCCATGTCATCCTGTTATGGGAGCACATCCTCAATGGTGCCCCCCGCAACCGGCTGGTTGCCTGTGGAAGGGTGTGCGTGGTACATGCTCCTTCCTTCTGCACTTCAGCCAGCTTTCTTCCCATGCTGCAGTGGGGAGGGAAGTTCATGATTGTGCTTCTGGCCCTTTTGCAAGGCTGGTGGAGACAGAAGGCTCATGAAATCAGAGTCTGTTGATGGAGTTTTTCCATCAATGATATACCCCATGACATGAGATGGGCAGGACCACGATGAAGGCATGAGGAAGCATTAGTGTGGTCCTACTCCTCTCACGTACCCATGCTGGGAAGATCCCATCTTGCAGAAAGTGCCTTTATTTTAACACATCTGCCAATGACTTGTGGATACCTATGGTCTGGAGTTCAAAGGCCATAAAGTTACCAGGCAATTCATCAATAGTCTTAGCGGTTCGGAATAAATTGTCAAAAATAAAACTTCCATCAGAAATCTGAGGGGAGTTGTAGCAAGCAAGAGAGAAGGAGAAAAACCAGGCTATTTGTGGACAGAGGCAGAAGAATGCTATAAAGTATTGGGGTGTGTGGGTAGACTTGCCATATTACTCAGGTAGGATGCTAAGAATGATACCCAGGGACTGTTTAGATCAGCCATTCTCAGTCTTTGGTCTTCTAGCTGTCAGGGGCTTCAGCTCTCAGAATCTGTCATCATTAGTCAGGTTGGTGGAGGCTTCTGGCAACTGAAATCCAGAATAGGTGTAGGATCAGAGTTGAGAATAGATGGTTTAGGTCGTCGTCCAGTGCAAATCCTAAACTTTCCTTCTCTTTTTTCCCCCTGTTCATTTCAAAAACAAAGCAAAAGTTGAGAGAGCTGAAATATGAGGCAAAATTTGCAATCACTGGTCTTTGATTGTTTTGTAAGAAACAAGACTGACACTGCAGGAGGGAGGGAGGCCTGGCATCAGCAGGAAATGAGACAATGGAGGAAAATGGAAAGAGTGGGGCAAGGTAAAGGCAGAGCAAGAGATGGGGTCAGACAGTATAAGTCCTCCAAGAGGTTATGAGCTGTACAATTCCTTACTCATGGTGCTTCACTATCTGAAGTGCTCCGCTACCTTGTGGATTTAAGGTGGCTAACCTGAGAAAAAGAAAAGTTAGGAAAAAGCAAGAGGAAAAGAAGTTAAAAGTCTCATTGAAGTAGATGTTTCACATGAATTTTAGGTTTTTGGGAAATGTATTCAAAGAAAAAATAAAACTCTTCTGGAAAGACTAACTCTATTTATCTGCATTGGGAGTACAGTATAGACATCTGATCATTTTTAATTGTGTGTATGCCACACTAACTTAAATGTATTTAACACCTAAGTAAATAGGTACAGGAGATTTATTCACTTCTATTTACTAGGAATAGTGTTTGCGTGTGTAACCTGCACTATAGCAGGGAAACAAAAGAGCAGTTATAAGGATGTAAAAAGAATAAATCAGTTAATTTATAAATCAGTTTGTCTTAAGGGTATCACAACATTCCTTTCCCCTTTTTCATTCCCTGCATTTTAGATTAACATGACTATGTCTTTGAAAATGGTTATTGGGTAGTAGATGTAAAATTTTGAGGAATGATGTTAATGAAAGGGGGAAACAGGTCTATCATATTAATTAGTTTTCTAAGTATTTAGAGTAATTGATATTGTCAGAGGAAACATGTTTATGTGTGTTAGTCAGTTCCAGCAAAAATAACAATGTCTCCTAGCACTTTACAGACTAACAAATTTAATTTGGCACAAGATTTGGTGGACTGAAACCCATTTCATCAGATGCATTGGAGTGTTCCCTGCGTTAGGCCATTTCTGCACAACGAAGCTCTTCCACATTGTCTCACTACAGTCCCGGGTGCAGAAAGGAGCACATCAGCAACGCTCCCCTCTGCACCCGCTTGGTCCATGCAGAAGAGAACACAGTGGCGCCATGTCTTCCTTCTGCGGTACAGCTGGGCTTTTTCCATTGCTGTGCTATGGAAGGAAGTGTCACCAATGTGCTTCTGCATCTTCTGCATGGCCAGAAGTGACGGGAGTGCCATGCGATCGCAGGCGCGAAATGGATTTTTTCTGTTTTGCAAAAACTGCACAGGTCCGACGCTCCACAACAGGATGGCAGTGGGACAGCGATGATGTCACGCGGAAGCGCGACCTACCAACCACTGCCATCCTGTGCCAAAAACACAATAGTGACATCGTGCGGAAAGGGCCTAAGTTGACTATTATGCAAATGCTTGGGTAAGAGGATGTAATCAACAGAGTGAAAAGGAAGAGAAACACAAAAAGTACAAATGCTTATCATTACATTAATTAGTCATTAACAAAAAACAGTTGGGAGGTAGTACAGACATCTGAACATACCTTGAGCTGATTAACATGTGTATTCCAATGAAAAGTCAAAATGCATGAAGAAAGTGAAACAAGACAGTTTCTATCTATAATGAAATATTTAATCTATACCTCTGTAGGAAATCCCACCTCCCTTCCCCCCCCCAGTCATTACTCTTGTTTGTCATTATTTTCCTCTGCATTTTCCCATGTGAGTCAGATGGCAGTCATTTTCAGGGGCTTCCTGTGATATTTTCATGCTTCTATAGTTTATTGCCATTAGTGGTCCAAGAAAACATCTGGAAGTGCCTGTGTGTGACAAAATGTTGCTATTCTTTAATGCAGTGGTTCTCAACCTGTGGGTCCCCAGATGTTCGTGGACTTCAGCTCCCAGAAGCCCTGAGCATTGACCATAGTGGTTGGGGCTTCTGGGAGCTGAAGTCCATGAACATCTGGGGACCCACAGGTTGAGAACCACTGCTTTAATGATTGTTGTTATCTATTTGCAACACCTCCGGAATATATATGATCATATTACATGGTTTTCATTGATGTATTAATTCCCAAACCCTCCAAAATACCCTTTATTGTTAGCCTGATAAGAGACTGTAATGGCCCAAAGTCACATAGGACATGAGTAAGCATGGATTTGAACTCGGGTTACCTTGTTATGTGTCTATCCATTTAAACATGATTCTGTAGAAGTTCCTTCATATCACTTGTTATTATAAAAATGTTATTAAGGCAGAAATAGAGTGTGAGAGAAACACACACAACAATGATAGTGTTGAATTCACATAATTAGAATAACTGTTTCATTGGAATAGGTGTCTATATGGAATGAAATACATCAATCCTATGTGAGGAGGCACACTATTAAAGACTGAGTGAGTCAGAGGCATCTCCTTCTTTTCTTCCTTTGATGAACGTTATTCTTATTCAAACCATGTAGAGCTCCCTCGGTTGGTCTCCGGGCAAGTCATCATGTTCATTCACCATAACCTCCTTTCAAATAATGCTATTATATATAATTATTGCAAAAATATTACTGACAGAAAAAAAAAGGTGGTGGACTCCAGCTGGTTAGTGGTAAACATGAGACATAATATTTTGCTCCAGAATGTGGATGCTAATTAGAGGTAGAAGACTAAAAGAAAGCTTTGAGTTTTTTTCACAAAATGAGGATAGTTGTTCTCTGCTGTCACAGAAGGTAGGATCGAGCCTATTGATTATAAGTTATAGGGAGGTAGGTTTTGATGGAACATTAGAAAGAACTTCTAGACAGCAAGAGCTGTTTGGCAATGGAACCAATTCCCTAGAGAGATGGATAGGGTTTTCTTCTCTGGACATCCTCAAAAAGAAGCTAGACAGCTATCTTCTGGAGGTAATTTAGCTGGAGCTCCTGCACTGAGGGAGAGTTTGCCTCCATGGGGTCTCCTTCCAACTATATGATTCCATGAAAAGGAGCCTGGGATTATTGTTGAACATGTCCCAGCAGTATGATGCTGCAGTGAGGAAGGCAAATGCTATCTTAGCCTGCATTAATAGAAACATCATTTCCAAATCAAGGGAAGTAATAGTCCCATTATGTTCTACACCGGTCAAGCCTCATCTGAAGTATTGTGCTCATTTTAAGAAAAATATAGAGAAGTTGGAGTAAGTTCATATAAGGGTAATGAAGGTGATAAGAGGTACAGAGAACCAAATATATGAGAAGAGGTTGAAGAAGCTGGGCATGTTCAGCTTGGTGATGGGAAGACTGAGGGTGACATGATCATATCCTTTAAATGCTTCAAGGGTTGCCACAAAGAGAAGGGTGAGGGCTTGTTTTCTGCTGCATCAGAGGGTAGAACTACATCTAATGATTTTAAGTTACAGGAAGGGAGATTTTGATTGACATTAGAAAGAACTTCTTGACTGTGAGAGTAGTTCAGCAATGGAACCAATTGCCTAGAGAGGTGCATCCTTCTTGAGATGTCTTCAAAAACAGTCTGGTGATGGTCTAGCTGGAGATCCTGCTGTAAGTAAAGGAATTGATCTAATGACCCACAAGGTCTCCTTCCAACTCTATAATTCTATGTTGCATGATAGGAATTGTACAAAAATATAGCTTCTGTAGATAGATAGCACTAATGGTGAAAGTCAGATAAGTGAAGAATTCTATCTTCCCAAATCCCATAATGACCTAATGTTTTTCCTCCAGCTTGTTGTCATGTGCAAACTGTAAACTTCACAATGAACTGTTATCTGTACTTCATAATCTGTCTGCTCTGCAGCTGGCTACCACACACTTGTAGTAGAATGGTAGGATCAAAAGAAGATAAAATATGAGTTCTTATTGAAATATTAAAAATGGAAAGATTACTGTACTAAATACATATATAGCTGTACTTTAATCTACCTTCTTCAGATTTCCAAAACAAGAAGGCATGTTGTTTGGGTACAGGTTAAGCAATTTGGACAACCAGAACCAGCCAGTTTGGTAAAGAAAGAGAAATATGTTCATGTGTAGTGCAAAAGGAGTACCCCACAAATGTTTTTGAAAGATGTGCCCTTTCAAAATGCAACACAGGATCATATGCAATGTTTCCATCGTTTAAACTGCACATTGTTTGTAAATGGCAAATAGATATAACTGCTTATAATAACCATCATCGTCAGTCTCAAGTGGAGACCTTGTATGTCATTTTGGAGCATGAAATGAATTTTTATCACTGCATTATAAGCCAATCAAAATAAGGGTTCATAATGCAAGTCCTGACAGTTTATCATGTTGGGTTTAATTAAATTGAGCAGTGACATAATTAAAGGTTTTGAGTTATTAATGCTTCACTGTGGCAAACATTTAACCTTATAAGCGTGGTAGAACCCTTATTAAAGTGGGTCAGACGAAGACTGCTAGATATCTTGTTAAAAAGTTTCTACAACTCATTTGTTAATTCAGTGCTTCAAGAAGGCTTCATTTTTTAGGACTCTAGTATGCAAAATTGCTGAGGCACAAGAGAGAACTAGAACTTGTGATCTAGAAATACTAATTCATGTCACGAGTTAACTTGATTTGACCCTGAAATCAAGAACTATTCCTTAAGTAGCAGTATCAGCTGTGGACTAGAGCCTAGCCAAGGCAATAACCATTAAGGCTTAATGCAACAATCTGTTGAAATTGTATATAACAATATGATTGATCATTGTATCAAATATACGTGAGTTCCCCTTCAGGGATATGTCCAACATGGTGGATGCTCAGCACTCACAATGTTTTTACAACATTTCTTTTACAACTTTTCACCTGATAGAGGGTGAAATATGATCCTTTGTCAAGGACTTAGTCTGGGAAGTATACTTCTGGTCAGTTGCCTTAAAAAAGGGGGAATGAACAAAATCTTTGGTCATCTTTATGACAAATAAGCAAGACCATTTATTTTTAACAAAGGATGAATGACAATTTTGCTCAGTTTGTTTGTTTGTTTTTCCAATCAGGATTTCTCAAAGTTCTCAAATATCTTCCTAGGCATAACAGAACATTAGTTTTGTTTTGTTTGTTCTAATGGGTGTGAGGAAAGCAAAACAGACACATCCATGTGTCAAGGCAATCTGAGTTTTGGAGGAAAGAGAGACAGAGTAAAGCAGTGATGGTGCTGTGTTGCGTTTATAGTGGATGGCAACCATGCATATCCAAACGATTGTGCATCTGGTATTATACCACAGCACACTTCAATTGCACAATGGCAAATGTGGAGTGCAAACAGACATTCAAGGAAGTTACAAATCAGGATATTTATCTGCTTAAGATCTGCAAACAACTCTTCAATGGCTATGCATACCAAACTCTACTTGCGCACTCATGAAGTGAATATCTCCATTGCACAATGTTTAAAAAATACAGCCACCTGAGTAAGAACCTGCACTGCCTTATGTTACCAACAGGATGTTGACATTGGTGTGGTTCTAGCCTGGAAACTCCATGTGTTGATGAAAGAAGCTACTTTTTCCCCCTCTAGCATGAACAATCAGTAGTTCTGTTTGTTGCACTTTTGAAGATCAATGCAAATTGCAGGAACTGAAACAATTGACGAGCTGTGGCTGATTTTGAGCCATAAAGGGAATCTCGGTTGCCACAATTTACCAGTCAGATAAAATTGAGTTCTGTGTCTTTCTCCGGTGGCCTGCAATTAAATTCAAACATTGAATCCATTCTGCTGTAATACAAATTTCTCAATGAAAATGACACATCACTGACAAACAAATGCTAATGAGATTGTTTGTTCTCCACTATGATTTTCCATATCTTTCATAGCAGTGAAGTACTTTAAAAAAATGGGATAAAAAGCACAGATGTTCTTGAGAAATTTAACACGAGTGAGAAGTTGTGAAGCTAAACAGCATCAAAAACCATGAGAAAACTACTGCAAATGTGAGTGATGGAGGAGAAACCATCTTCACGGCTTCTTGTTTCATTTTGTTTCTTTAAATGACAGTTAACAGATCTACAATGGTTCAATTTGAAGTAAAATAACAGAAGCTTGTGATCCATGGGGGAGGGATGTACATGTGGGTTGTTATTTTAAGGTCAATTAACAAACAGACTTTTTAATGCACTGATACCTTCCAAGTTGCCTAATCACACAAATCCACAACAGATGCTTGGCAAATGTGTCACATCTGTATAATGTTTCCATCTCTCCCCCTTCTTTAAGAGGATTGGGGATTTTTAATGATTAATGAAGAAGGAGATCTGATTATATTGACTAAATGTGTCCGTTTTTTGCTGATTTATATTTTCACAAGTTACAATTAATTAATAGCATCAGAGACAGGCAAATTGTTTTCACTGCCACATACAATGACTGTCCGTACACTACAGAGTTATAGCAGTCATCTTACAGGATACTGGGATTTGTAGTTTGATGAGCTACCTTGAACTCTCTGCTAGAGAGCTGAAGAGTACAACTTCCTGGAATTACAGTAACAGGATTTTCTTGTAAGGAATTCAAAACACCTGACCAAGCTACAAATCCCGGGAATTCACCATATGAAACCTAAGTGGTACCAAATTGTTATGTGCAGCTTAGCTATACTCAATATACATTTATTTGGCAGCCACAGGTAAGTGGCTTGAACTAACAGCGCTTTTTAAAAAGCAATATAGTCTGTGAGGAATAACTACTATATATGTTAGGTGACTAACCTGTCCAATTTGTGCAAGACTGTGGTGGGAGGGGTGGGGCCAACAGGAGAATTAAGCAGCGGTGCACAGAACAGTCTCACACCACTACATTCTATGGCCTCATATTGATAAAGTTTGCAGAGAGAGGGTCAAGACTCCCTCTTAGCAGAGGCTCAGGCATCCAGAGAAATTGTGGGAGGTGGCCTATAGATAGGAGAAGTCACATGTAAGCTTCCCTGGCTACACTGGAGTATACACATCTCTTTGAGATTAAGCAGGAAACTTATTAGGCAGCATAAACTCTACTTCACTGAAGAGAGTGGCATCATCTAACATATAAAAGTCAAAGTTTGTGTGTTTGTCTGTGTCAAGCGATGACCTTTGGCTGCCTATTATGATTCAATGGAATCCTGGGGTTTGCAGTTTAGGGAGGGACCTTTAGAATTCTCACCCAGAGAGCTCTTGGGCCTGGCCGGTTGATATGGAGATGAGGCCTAGCAGCAAGGAGGAGGGCAGTATATACTCTTAGGAACACAATCTCTGTATGTTAATAACTCTTAATATAGATTGGATTGGGGAATCTGGGGAAATGTTACAGGTACTGGACAAGACAGATTAGGGAACCAGAGACAGAGGATCTCAAATCTTTCTAACAAGTATTACCTATGAGAAAATAAAATCTCGGGCAATGTTAGGTATATACGCTAGTCCCTTCTAATTTGTAGCCCTCCAAATAGCTTTCAGTACCTTCTGGAAGGTTGGCACAACATTTAAGTTTTAGACAAAGGCACATTTTTCAATGTTTTCTCTAGGGGAAGGGTGAGTTCAGTACTAACCTCAGGAAGGAGGACTTAATGAGGGAACTACTGTGCATTCAAGGGACTCAACACACATTCAGCTGTGTAGCTGTGAGGAAGATGTGGACAGGAACCTTGGAGAAATGAGGTCCACTACATGTGTGCTAAATCCTTTCCTTTCCCAGTTTATTAAACAGGCCAAAGAGAACTTGCTAAGTGGGTGAAAGTTGTAGTCAGTACTTTCTTGCAACAAATCAGAGTTCCATCGTACCTAAAGGAGGTAGCTGTAAGGTGTATGCTGGAACAAAAAGAAAAAAGAAAAAAAGAAAAGAAAGAAAAAGAAAAAGAAAAAAGAAAGAGAAAGATCTTTTCTGAATCTCTCTAGAATAGATAATTATCAACTGGTGTCCAGCATCTCATTTTTGGTCAAGGTATTAAAGCATATTCCGGCTACAGAGATTCCTAGATGGAATGGATTATCTTGATACATTTCAGTCTGGCTTGAGGCCTGATTATGAGACAAAGACAGCTTTTCTTGCTGTCCTTTGCTGGGGACCAGATGGAAGAGTGCATCCCTAGTTGTTTCTCTGGATCTCTGGGCAGTTTTCAATATCATAACATCCTTCCAGACCATTTTACTTGGATGTGATGTAGAGGAACTGTAAAACAATGTTTTTATTCTTTTCTGGAGGTTATAGCCTACAAGGTGCAGAAGAATTCCTGTCTGAATCCATGGCAACTGGCCGGTAAAACCCTGCAAGGCTTGGTCCTGTCAACCATGCTATTTAATGTATATGTGAAGCCATTGGGACAGGTTATCTGAAGTTCTGGGATTTGTTATCAGCAATATGCTGATGACACCCAACTCTGAACCTCCTTCCATCTAACTCCAAGAAAGCTATTCAATGGTTCTGAACTGGTCTCTGCTGTCAGTAACCACCTAGATGAGAGTGAACAGACTGAAGTTTGATCATAACAAGACAGAAATGTTTCTGACAGGTCAAAAAGGCATATCAGTGAACAGGGATCCAGCTGTACTCGATGGGCTTACACTCCTATTAAAGACATAGGAAGTGGTTGTGCTTATGAATTTTCAACCTGGATCCAGGCAGCTGATGTCTTGGTTTGACTAGGAATGCCTTTGCACAGTTAAATCTTATGCAGCAACTGTGCCTGGACAGACCTGACCACCACAACACATAATTTAACATAAATCCCCTTTGGATTACTGTAACATGCTTTTGAAGAGTGTTTGGAAATTTCATGTGGTCCAAAGAGCTGCAGCCAGATTGTTAACTGAGGCTGGCTAAAGGGAGCATGAAACTCCCTCATTGCAACAACTCCACTTTGCTACGTGTCCCTTTCTGGGCACAATTCCAAGTGTTGGTGAGAACCTACGAAGACCTATATGGCTCAGGTCTATACCATGTGAAAGACCATATTGTCCTGTATGAACCTGTCCAAGTTTTGCGATCTCCTGGGGAGGCTCTTTTTTCCATCCCACTACCCTCACAGGTACATTAGGTGGGGACATAGGAGAGGACCTTCTTGCTGGCTGTTCCCAGGCTTGGAGTGCCCTTCCCAGGGAGACTAGCACGGCAAAATCCTTGGTATATTTCAGCAAGCGGGTGAAATCCTTTTTATTTCATTAGGCCTTTGAGAATAGATTTTTAGGGTAAACAGGTCTTGTATTACGTGCTGGATTTTTATGTATTGTTGCTGTTGCTGGTGGTGGCTTAATGATTTATGTTGTCAACTGGTTTTAATTTTATGATGGTTTCACTTCTTTTTTTAACTTTCACATGTTATGAATTCTTAACTAGGTTTAACTGTCATAAGCCATCTTGAGTCTCAAACTGACGGAGGGGGGTGATAAAATAGGTAACTGGTATAGAAGCAGAAAAAGAAAAGAAAAAAGAGAAAAAGAAAAGGAGAAAAAAATGTAGATAGATGGAAAGAAGAAAAAAAGCAGCAGTTTACTTTCAATAAGGGTAAGCAGGGAGCTCATACTTCATTTTCATGCTGGATTGTGCCTCATGCCTGTTTTTGTGTACACAGAGAATACTATTCAGCCTGGAAAGAAGGTATGTGCTTCTCACACAACTTGTTTTAAATTATAGAGATTTTAGGCCAACTAAATTCCGTAGCACAGCAGCAAAAGCACTAGGTGTTGGGGAGCAATATAAAAGACCGGCATGATACCTGTGAGCTGGCTATGGCCTACCCTGGTGTAGATTGTAGTGTCCTCTTATTCTTGTCCAACAGGGCCTGGTGCATATGATTTAGAGAGAGAATTGGGTTCATTCCATTAATGTTCTATGAAT
This sequence comes from Iguana delicatissima, assembly GCA_948472985.1. Classification (NCBI taxonomy): domain Eukaryota; kingdom Metazoa; phylum Chordata; class Lepidosauria; order Squamata; family Iguanidae; genus Iguana; species Iguana delicatissima. The sequence continues at coordinate 170,443 of CAOKZL010000913.1, forward strand.
GCTAGAATCCATTTAAATAGCATTAGACTTTATATTAACGTGATAGCCTTCCATGCTATACAGGGAAAAGGTCAAGCAGGCTCAGCTAAGTATAGGGATGAATATAAATATCAGGTTGAACAAAACATCCTGAAATTATCATTATGTCAGGGTAAATTTGCCACAATGGCTAAGTATGTTTCTAAGAGCTCAGTAGAGGGAAATTATAATCCTTCTAGCATCTTTTTTGCTGATATCCTAGCTGAAGAGGTTCATTAAAGTAAAGGCCAAAAACAGTCTTTTACTTACTCACTGAAATAATATAATCAATATTCTCTGTGAGTTGAATTGAAGGATTTAAAAGGAACCTTATCAGTTATTCCAGTCTCATTTATGCTAGATGCTGCCCATCAGCATTGGAAAGAACATGAAATTTAATTCAGTGCTTATCCTAAGAATGAATAGACATTCTAATGAGTGGATATTCCAATGTTAGAGCCAGTTTGATCTAGTGGTTTCAGCGTTGCACCATGACTCTGAAGACCAAGGGTTCAAGTCCTTACTTAGCCATGGAAATCCATTCAGAGACCTTGGACAAGTCACACTCTCTGAGCCTCAGGGGAAGGCAATGACTCCCTCTAAACAAATCTTGTCAAGAAAGCTCCCCAACAGACTCACATTAGGCTCATCATAAGTCAGAAACTACTTGACAACATACAACAAACAACATTCCAATGAAAAGGATAACATTTCACTTGAAACACCTCAATAGGGACATGCTTATAATATTATTCATTCCTTTATTTATTCACTTTACACACTGCCTTTCTCCCTGCATGAAATTCAAAGCAGCTTACAAAATTTAAAATAAAAGTTTAGCTAAAAACTATTTTACAAAAGTTTTTTTTAAAAAAATAAATAAATTATATTCCTGTTAAAATAGATTCAAAACAAAGCTGAAAGGATACATGATGAAAACACAATGTGCTTGTTTCAAATGCCCTGAAGTTATATGATTTCTTGAAGACCTAAACCAAAGTTTTAGCCTATCAGTAGAAAGGGAGCAGGGAGATGACTGTTACCCTAAGAGGCTGGGGATGTTGGGATCTATCTGCAATCCCAGCTTAGAATCTGAGGGATTTATATCTCAAAAAAAGCCTGCAACAGGAGGGTAACAGCAGTATCTTTTCACCTATGTATATCAGTACTAACTGCAAAGCGGACTTCAGTTAAGGTTAACAAATTATTTCATTTGGATTAATAAACATATGAGAAATCAGACACTCTTAAGAACCATAAAGGCTATCAGAAAATGAGGTAAGAAAGGCTGGATAGAGAGAGAATGGGTGAAAAGGGTGATTGTTATCAGTCCTGAAGAAGGGGTCATAGAGGAGGGACTCAGTGTCTGAGGGCAGCATGGAAGAACAGAAATCTAGGACAGTGTTTATGATTGAATCAATATGTCAAACAATTTGAAACCTTTTTTACTCATTTGCATATCGTGAGTTTGAATTGATGTTTTCAACAGTTGTGAAATGACAGACAGAAATCTCCGCAATTGAGATCCATAATAATAAAACCTAACAGCCTTCCAATCATGAATGCATCACAGACCTGTTCCTGATCACGGTAGCATCCTTCCATGGGATGTTTCTATAGACCAGTGGTTCACAACCTGTGGGTCCCCAGATGTTTGTGGACTTCAGCTCCCAGAAGCCCCAGCCACTATGGTCAATGCTCAGGGCTTCTGGGAGCTGAAGTCCAAAAACATCTGGGGACCCACAGGTTGAGAACCACTGCTATAGACAATGCAGTGATTTTCACTCTCGCATTTGAACAGAGTAGAGATCTTCTCTCCAGATCTTTTGGTGCCATACAAAGAGTTTATCAGTTCTGCTGTGCTGCCTCTGTATGAAAATCTCATTATGTATTTCTAAAAAGAATGCAAGCAATGTGATTTTCAGGAAGTGTAATTACATTTATAACTGAAAGGTATGCTTCCTTACAACATTTGACCTTTCTAATAGGCTAGGCAGGACATGTAATGGATGCTCAGCCTTTAATGGTCTTAGAGGAATGAGCAAAGCTGACCTTTAAATAGGGCTCTTACTTAGTGATCGCACCAAGAATGTATTTGGCATGGGAACATTTATAATAGGGATCCAGCCTATCTCCCCTCTCCCTTCATCTCATTAAAAATTTGTAGTAGAATCAAAGTGCTCGGGTAGCCAAAGAGACAGAGGCTGATTGCATGCCAGCTGGCTAAAAGCAGAAACTCAGGCAAGTTCACCCTCACTCCTACTTGCTATCCCCACATTACTGTGAAATAACTAAGGAAGAAGGAGATAACAAAGATAAAAATTCTCCCAATTTCATGCATTGTTCGGTGAACTCATTCTATTCTACATTTCACTCCTTCTAGTTTTCCTAAGGGTCTTTTCACATTACACAATTATAGCACTGTGTTTCCACTTTAAGTACCAGGATGACATCCTATATAGAATCCTGTAATTTAGGGAGAAATATTTCACATTCTCAGCCAGCAAGCTTTAGATCTTCCCAAAGTACATACTCCAGGATTCCATAGGATGCAGCCATGGCGGTCAAAGTGGAATCATAGTACTGTAAGTATTTTGTGCAAAATGTCCCAAGCTTTCTGATGTTGATGCTTGCATTAGAAACACACACAGTTTGCTCCAGCTTTCAGTTCCTTTACAACATTTTGAATCTTCAGTCTCTTACTTCCTGTGTACCAATCTCAATGCATACATATATATTTTAAAAAACTGCAATTTTTAAAATTTTATTTCTGATTTCACTCTACATATAACTGCATGAATCTTATTTGTGAGCAGTGTGTCTTGATGTAGGAAGGGGAATGGATGGAACAAGACATCATGAGAGGGGAGGAAGGGACAGAGATTTGCATAAAATTTGCATATGGTTATATTTGTATAGATTCATGTCTGTGCATGCACATTAGATCATACAAGGACCCCTGGTGGTGCAGAGATTAAACGATGGTGCTGCAGCCACAAAGTTGTGAGTTCGATCCTGCTGGGCTCCAGGTTGACTCAGCCTTTCATCCTTCTGCAGATAGGTAAAATGAGTACCCAGCTTGTTGGGGGCAATAAGCTAGCACATTGTAAACCACTTAGAGAGCACTTAGCTGATATGGGGTTTAGAAATACACATGCTATTGCTATTGCTAGATCAGAGACAGGAAGATCTGATGACTCTGGGGAAAAACCCTCCACCTGGGTCTTTCCATGAACAGGATACTCCCAGAAATAAAACAGTTCTTTTTATATTATTTTATTAGCAAAACAAGGTGTGAGGGACATATTGGTTTTTTAAAAAAGAAGAATTGAAAAAAAAATGGAAAAAAATTGAAGAGGCACCAGCCTCCCAGCCCAACCCAACACAGCAAGTCTGCCAACTGGGGCAAAATCTAGGTGACCATTGTCTCCCACAGGGAAGGTGCCAGCATAGGGAATGGAGCCCAGCTGGATGCACTGCCAGAAAAAAATAATGAAATACAGAAGTAAACTTGAACCAAACAAGATTTCCCTCTTACCATATGTGGACAGGAAGAATATGCAAGACAAAATTTCATTTGTATTCAGAAGAAAAGAAAAGAAAAACCTCTAATAAAAACATATTTTTTTTTTTAAAAAGCTATTGTTCTAAAGGAGAGTTCTGCTTCTTCAAGGCTTCCATGAGCAAATTATGATTCTTAAATGGTCGTTTGGAGTGCTCCAGGGTCTGCAAAATTTAAATAAAAATCTAAAACAAATTAAAATTTTCAATTTTCAATTTTCAATAAAAATGATCTCTTCTGATGCCGTTTGTTGGTTTTTCTACAGCATCAAGATAAATATTGTTAACATCAGCAGCAGCAGCAGCAGCAGCAGCAGCGTCCTTCTAGAATGTCAGCAGGCCATAGTAAACCAAGGCTGCATTGTTGTTCATAAGGACGAATCTTGACTGTAAGGAACAAACAAGTACTTGGGAGACATATCATATTCCATACGACAGGAAGATTAGTTGAGAAGTATTTTTAAAGCGTCACCAGCAGAAAATTAATCAGAACTGTAATGTATGTTTGAATGCATTTATACTGCTGTTGGAAGCCATACCCCTGGACCTCCAACAGACGTGTGAAGTTTATTAGCAAGCAGAGAAATTTCTCACTGGGTTAGAAGAAGCTTCTTTTCCCACTTGCCAGTTTCCTTTTTTACATTGTTTGTTTGTTTCTCATCATTTCTTTCCCCCCACCCCTTCCCATTTTTATTGAGAACAGACATTTAACATCCATCAGATCTCCACCTTTGCCGAGTTTTTGATTTCTGCCTTGCTCTGCTGGCCTCCCATGGTGAATCCTGTTTCCAACCTGCTGTATCCAAAGGAACAATCTCTAACTGCCATGCTCTTCTCACCAGAACACAAATATAATTGAGTTTTCTGCCTAGTGAATACTTGAGATAGTTCCATCTGTTAATAACACATTGTTGAGAAAGTATAATTTGAAGGGTCTAAAGTCCATCCTTGTTAGAGCCATATAATCACAGCCAGCTATATATGTTGGATGCTGGAAAGCAAATGATGTGATAGGCATCCAATATTGGTGTTTGTTTCTCCACAAATGTTATTGAAATTTGTTATGAACACCCCACACGCAGCTTCCTTGCTACATAGGCACGCATGTGCTAACACACTCACATACAGACACCTCTTTCTCTACAATGTTTACCTAGCATTAAACTGAGTCCCCACCATCAAGTTAAAAAAAAGAAGAAGAAAAGAAAAGAAAAATGAAGAAGTCAAACATACCCGTTTCAATTTTTAGCTTCATATAAATGAACCAGTCCTTCAAAAGAAAAGGAAGGCATCGGGAAAATCAATTTGATTTTGGCAAGTGGCTCTCTAGCACCTGCCAATCACCATAGTATCTGGGTTATTTTGGAGCCTCCTGAAATCAACTTGCATTAACGCAATGGCTGTATTTGGATCAGAGCCCAGGATTCTATCAATATAAAATGATTTGTTGCAACTTTAAAGATGCTTCATCCCCATTCTCTCACTTTCCATTTACATTTTAAACCTTCACCAAAATGAGAATCAACCATGCAAATTAACAGGACCTCCCACTTTATTTCCCAAGCTCTTCCCTGCTTCTCGTCGTCGTCTTTGTTTTAAAATGAGGAAAGCCTTACATTTTGCAGTGTCAGGCTCATCTGTATAACTCCCTCATTTCTTCCTTGCACAATATGAGAAGAGATCAGCTGTCTCAGAGGAAACTATACTGCGGCTGTACCATTGCTGCTGTGGTTGACACACTGTCGAAAGCATTTATTGACAGCCCAAGGTGACAATACCAGGTTATTGCAGCTGTTATGATGTGTATTTCATCCAGTTCCTTAAAGGAAATAAAACGTAACTGCACAAAGAGACAACCAAATGTCCTTTCAGAGGCTTATGGTCCCATTTCTCGTGCACCTTGGCCAACAGAAACCAAAGTAAACTCCAAACTGAAGAATAAGGATTCAGCATTAATAAATCAATGGACAGGAAATTTATTTTGGATAAGAAGTTTTGTGCTACCTTTGTTAGCAAATGTGTTTTCTATGCTCTGTATTGTGACAATTAAATCCCGACTTGCAATTTCATAATTCATAGGAGTAGGTAGCTCCTTGTTGTATCATGACACAGGCTTCACGCTTGGGCACTGCCACCCTATCACAGGATCTCCTTTTATCCATCACAACAGAAAAGAAAGTAACTCACAGATGGAATGAGTATGGATAGGGATCTTAGATCTCTCTGTGTGAGAACCTAGATCATATTCTTCAGTCCTAGGGTGAGGGAAAGTAATCTTAGGGGAAGAATGCTGCTTTGAATGTATGCGTATTCTTCCTTGGTTAGCTTTTTATTTTATTTTATGAATAACATAGGCCATTTCTCCACTGGAGGCCATTAGCACAATATACTATTACAATTGTGGCATTGATATTTCACAATACCATTGGGTTAGGAACGCTGCTTTCCACACCCTTCCATCTTCCGGTATTGCCACCGGTATTCCTTTTGCACCAGAGTGTCCTTGGCCATTCCCTGTCCCCATCTTTACCCCGCCTCACCACCCTGATTGGTTGGGGTTTTTGTTTTTCTTTGGAAGCTGTACTAAACACGGCAGTACACTATTGCATTTTCATGCTACAATGCCTAAAAATGTATTTCTTTTTTTCAAAAAAAGATTTAACTCAAAGGAGACAGCCCTTGAAAAAGAGGTATCAACTGATGCACATGTTCCCATCCCACCACAAAAGAAGAGAAGCACAAAAGGACACATTTGCATGAATTAGTAGTAAAATATAGTCATATTTTTTTCTGCTTTAGAGAAAGAAACAAGTCCCCATTGGGAAGTCAAAGATATGCCTGTGCCAGTTCAACACACATCAGGTGCAGGAAAGTAGAACAACATGAACTTGTCCAGGAACTAGAATAGAACGGATCCTCTAGATAATAGATTGGGCCAGCTGGCCTATCTGGTTGGTTGTGGGGTCCCTTGTTCCAAACCACTCTTTCCCAAACTGGCCCTTTTTGTACCATAACACAAATGATAGCAGACTCAGCCCACAGAGGCTTTGGGGAATATGTGAGCGCCTATAATATTGGTAGCACATGCTAGTCATTGTCAGGGACTGTAGCCAGACACAGAAGGAAAAAGATTTCCATGCAAAGCACTTCCTCTTGTGGGACATATCCTTCCTTGGAGACCAAGAATAAAATCTAGAGATTCAAATACAGAGATATGTTTCTTCTTACATTCCTAGAACTAGAGAAGAAGGTTGAGGACAAGCTTGATGAGAAAAAGAAGGAACAATTAAGGAAGCTCAAGGTTAGTCATAAATAGGACAATTGATTCCCTGGTTATTTGATGTTCCCTGGAATAATAATCAGGCTGTGATCCTGGAGGGCCTTGTTACTTTTTCGGTACCTCAACATCATTCACAGGCTTTTTTAGAGTTGGTCTGGTTAGATATAATGAAGCTTTTAGGATATTGGCAGTCATTCTCCTCATTCTACAGAGGGATGCTTTCAGGATTTTCCATTCCAGCTGGTAACCAAGAAAGCTCATGGTGCATTTAGATAAATTCAGTACTCCCCTTTCCCCCAGGAGGAGTCTGTCAATGATGGTGATTCAGCTTACCTTTACCTGGTGAGATATGGCTTAAAGATCAGAGGAAGGAGCTGGTAAAAGGTAGTATTAAATTTTAAAACATTTAAAACATTTAAAACATTTTAGCCACTTCCTGTGAATTCAATGGATTTTGACTTGTTCATGGTATATGATCATAGCTCACCATCCAGAACTTTCAATATACAGTTAGAACATGAGGGTCAAGCCTTTTTATTTGACATGAGAACAAGGGACTAAGGTAGGTGAATTTTCTCCTAGATTTCTTTCAGGACTTTTCGAGCCCTGCATATGACAGAGTGAAAGAGAATGTCCAAAAGAGAACATGCATGTGCATAAAATTACAGTTGGTGATACAGATGTAAATTTGGAAATCAACTAGAAATCAACAGTGTTTACCACAGTAGGGTGACACTCTAAATATATCACTTTTATGCTTGCAGTTGTGGTATAAGCTGCTAATAGACAATGGCCATTTCTGCACGGGGTGAGGGAATCGCCCCATGCCAGTACTTACCAGACCTTTGGCCTCGATGCTTGGGTCCAGGCTGGTCTGGAGCAGTGCGTGGCCGCCGATCCACACTGCTCCAGGGACAAAAATGGTGGCTTCCGGTTGGTGGAGGCTCCACCAACTGCTGAAGCTCGCCAACCTAAAGCCCTCCCACAGCAGATCACAGGCTTGCATTAGTGCGAGCCTGCAAATCTGCACTGGAGCGCAGGAACGGAGTGGCAGGCTCCATGCTTTTGAAAGACCTCTTTCAAGCAGGTCTTTCAAAAGCATGCTGGACGACCACTTTGGGTCATTTGGGAGCTGGCTGAGGTGTGGATCTACAGTAAGTAGGTCCGACCCAGTCCGCTCCCAGGTGCAGACATCCTCTCTGGAGGACCGCTCTGCACCGTTTCTTTAAGTCCTTGCCCCGACTCTTTCTATTTTGGATTATTTATTTATGTATGAGATTTAGAGGAGATGGTCTTTCAGATAGGGGACTGTCTGTATGCCTGTCCAAAGGCATATAAGCATTGTGTTACAAGGAAGAACAAATATACATAGTTCTGCTTTGTTGGTTTATTTCTGCATTTTATTCACAGCCTTGAAGAGAGTACAAGAGAGCTGGAGATGAAAGAGAGATAATTTTTTGTTGACATTTTAGTATAAAACTCCTGGATTTACACTACCTAAACTACAGTACAAATTTATTTCAGTTAGCACTTCCTTGAATTTTTCAATGCCTTTTTAAAGTTTACAAAGAATGTATGTCAGGGAGTGGAAAATTAGTTTATTTATGATAATCACATAAAATAATATAGCTGAAGCCAAATGGGACATTCTGCGAAAGAAGTGTGCTCCTTCTTTTCATCTACTTCCATCTCTGCATTTCTACCTTGCTGCATTTTCTTGGTGCTTGAAACAGAAAGAATATTTGAAACTATATTAAAAATGTTCAGAAAATTGTGTTTTTCATATGTTGAGAAACCCTGAGGAGAAGAATCCTAAACTGCTAAGAGTCTTCACAGTTTGGGGCTTATTCTGTACAAGATTCACAAGTTGTTGATTTGTATAGAAAATTTTCCGCAAAAGAAATCACCTTTTTTTTTGTCCAGAAAATAATATTTCTGTGCAGAAGTACTACTTTTTGCAATAAAAATCCTGCTTGCTGCACAGAATTTCCTTTCTTCCCTCCCAAAACAACCATATGTAAATTTTGCAGAGATTAAGTTCCAAATTGTGAATAGGCATTGAAACAGAGGGGGTGTCAAAGATTTTCTTGAAAGAAGAAAAGTTGCTAAAATTCTCATTGCTTCCTTTGAGAAGAAAAATAGTGACAAATTGCATCCATACTTGCCTCCAGTTGACATGATGATGCCATTAGAAGGAATGAAAGCTTCCCTCAGGCTGACTAGTAATTTGGTAATGCTTTATCACTGGAGAAGACCTTTACCTGCTGGGCTCCTTTCAAGGGTTTTATGTGGAATAAAGAACATTTCAACTCTATTTGTGGGAGAGAGGCTTTCACTTCAGATATCTACTCTTCAGAGACCTCTAGAAATTAGAGATGCTGTTGAATTTCCGGTTACCAGCTCGTATCAAACAATCCCTTCTTCACTGAGGCTAGATCTAAAGTATTTCCAACATATTACATAAATGGTGGTGAATCTTCTCCTTTCTTCTCCTTGCCAGTACTGCAAGATATTTAATTTTTATGTTCTCATCATTATTCTCAGGAGTCCAAACTTGTCATGTGAAACCTTGGCTCTGATTTCTGGAATATAACCAAGTAACAGATTGTTGAGAAGGAGTATGAGGGGTAGGCTTTGCTGAGTATTATATTAATCTGTCATTCAACCTCTCTTTACAGCTGCATTTATATCTGGACAACATTATAGCAAGCAGGTCAGCTTTCCAGTGCATTTTGGATACCTTCGGGATTTGTTGGCAGGGATCTGTAAGGCACTTAATGTAGTTTTCTGTTTGATAAAACCTGAGCTGAAACTCCATAAACAATTGCTTTAGGCACATGCACTGACCAAAGAAATTTTCCAGTTCTTTCAGAAATTTATTTATATATTTATTTATTTGGAGACTGTCCTTGACATTCTTTTGAAGTCCCATAGCTGAGTGTTAGAGCTGACTGGTTTTTGCATGTAGAAGGAAGCAGGTTCAATCCCTGGCTTTTCTGATTAGTGTTAAGAAGGACCTGTGTTGAAAATTAGTCAGATGTTCTGAGTAGCTGACTTTGGAAGTTATCTGTGATACGGTGCAATAATAGAATACTGGTTGATATGGCTTGAAACAACACAGTTCAGCAATTACATTGGCTGTAACAGACATGAATCCATTTGAGCTCAGGCCTCTTATAGATGTTAACATATGTGGTGAAGGTTCCTAACTGTAATGTTATCATTAGTGGAAGAAGAAAAAAAAGCATTGTGAATGACTTCTTTGGCCATTTGTGCACTACACTTTTATAGTGCTATTATTATTAATAATTATTATTGCAGTTTACTGAGGCCAAAGAGCTCTCTGGCTGAGATTTTTAAATGCCCCTCCCTAAACTGCAAACCCCAGGATTCTACAGGATGTTGAAAGTAGAATAATAGTGTTATAACATCGTTGCATGGAAATGGCCTTTATCTTATTGTAAACGAAATCTCCTTCAGATTGGACTCTTGGTAGCTTTTCAAATATATCCATATGAGAGTATCTTGAAATAGTCACAACAGCATTTTGAAAACTACATAGACTGAAATTCAGTCTGGCACAAAAAAAATGTTCAAAAGATTATCATCTCTGAGCATGTCTTTATTCCGTTACATTCTGTCTTCTGCCTCAACAACAATTTCAAATTGATGAGACAGAAAGAAAATAAGGGATAATTAAAATGTATGGCATTGCAGAAAGGGGTAACTACCAGCTGCTTCTATAAAAATTGCTGTAAGAATCCATGTTAGCATTGCAAAGTTAGCTATGAAAATGAATTTCAGAAGGAATGCTAATGCTGAGCCCAAATCTGTCATCCAATTTCTCCAAAGTTTTCTAGAAAAGATATGTACTTTCTTCTGCCTGGGGATGACTGAGGATCTCGTTTCAGCTCAGTGAGGATCATGGGAGGATCATACCTGGAGGATGCAGGGAGGAAGAGATTATTGCTTGCTGCTGCTGCTGCCCTGGATGGCTGATTCCAAGTGGAGTCTCTCTTCTTTGCAGGATTGAGGTCTTGACTCTGCAAGCTCTGCTTGCTGACAAGCTCATCTGCCTGCCTGTCTACCTGCCTGATGAGACTATAAAAGCAGGACTCTTCAGGGATTGGGTCCACTGCTGGTGGTGTTGCCCTTTTGGGCAGGGGGAGAGAATGGAAAGGGTCTGTTCTTCTGCCAGACAAATTGTGTTTATTACCCGCTTTTAATACTGTCCTTTCAGTACAGTTCTCTGTTGTTAAGGATAGCTGTTTTGCCTCCCTGTTAAAGGAAGGATGTGTTTCCAACAGAAGGTGGCAAGTAAGAGAAATCAGAGAACAGCCATTCCAGTATCACAGGGTACCAAGGAAGATGGAGAGGAAGGAAGCAGTCATATTATCAGGGGAGACGGGAGGACAAAGTGCTGGTTGCCTCCAGACTGTCTCCCAGCTTGAATTCCCTGGATAGCCTTGGTGATTGCAAATATTGGGGCTTTTTGTTTGTTTGTTTGTTTAACTCAAATGCTTTCAACCTGTTTTCCATTCTCACAGTCACAGATCTCCTCACGCAGGTACATATCCTTGACAGACAGTGCTGTCCATGCTTTCCACATGGCATATTATCTGACTAGCTGACAAAATCCAGAAAGAAGGACTTCCAGCCCGAGTACTCATTGCACCAGGCTCAATAATCAGATGGCCTAACTCAGAACACAACAACTTCAAATGATGTGCTTTCACAGTCTTTTTGCTAAAATGGCTCTTGATGTTGCAAATGCGCTGCTGTATATTAATGTCTTGCTCTCATTCTGCCACTCTATAACTTTCAGCCTCATTAGTATTTAAATCAGTATTTTGGCTTAAATAAATTATATTCTTGATCAATGTAATGCCATGATCTTATGTCTCTTTTAGTCCTTTTGGGGTAAATCAGCTTTATGACAAATGCAGTAGTCGTGGAAAGAGTTTGATTAAATTAGATGCCACAAAGTATATTAGGTAATCACACAAAAAAAGCCACACAAATGTAAAGTCAGGAAGGAAGCTTTCTAAAAAAATAAAAAAATAAAAAAATTCTAAAGCATCCTTTTAATCAATTCAAACTCTTAAGACAATATGGAAAAAATGAATCTCCCACTCCAACAAATGAAGAAATGAAAAACAATATTAATAAAGACCTTTCTTCCTAAAAATATCAGCATTAAAACAGCACTATGAACAATTTTCTCATCTTATGCAGTTTTATTTTTAGACTTGCCAAAACAGAAGGGGAAGGGAGAGAAGGTGAATTCACACTCCTATCTTAAGAATGTTTAAAACAATCCTTCCTTTACTAAGAACATGGTTCTTTTCTACAAGTCTAGAATATTTGACTCAAGCTAGTGTTTGTTGCATAGGAGAAAATGGAAAATAGAAGTCTTTACCCATAGGGCAAATTAAGAGCTCAGCTAGGTTTTACACTGGGAAATGAGATGTGGGAAAGCGTTTAATAATTCTGCCTCCGTAACTATAATTCAAAATGTATTGTTTCTCCTCCTGAATCAAGCTATCGGTCTTATGACACTAGAGCTGAGATCTAGATTGCTTTGGTGGAACATAAACTTCATCAGTCATGACTTAATGTCTGCTCCCACCAAACATGCTCAACCTGTCTGTCTTCAGGGTGGACAATCCCCCCACAGACATTTCTTGGCTAAGAAAGAATGGTGGATGTCCAAGGAACCACCATTTATATTCCTACAGTCAGTGGCAGGAAGACCACATTGCCCTCCCAGAGTTCCAGAGGACCCTGAAAAGGTCTAGAAGTTCCTCTCTGAGGAACACACCCAGTTTCTCTTTGACCTTTCCCATTCTCCCCAGCCACTAAATAATAGTTGAGTAGTGCCCAGCCTAAACTCAGGTAAGTGGCACATGGAGAGGGTTGTTGTATACGAAGATGCTAAACACTTCCATTTGCAATGACCCCAAAACTGTGTATACATATTACATCCATGCATATTACCAACAGCATGTTTGATCCAGAATAGAGAATACAAACCAATAGCCAGGTTTCCAACACAGTTGAAACAGCAGCAGAAAAAGACTGAAATGAAAATCCTAGGGTAGTGAGAATAGGGAGGAAAGCTTGTGCTATGGTTGCTACAGATCTTGAACTCAGTCTCTGAGAAAAAGCTGGAAAATCTCTCCTTCCTGGAATAATTTCAGTCATATTGTTCCATTTTCCTCTGTTCTCTAATAGGGTGGGTAATTTTGTATGACCACTTGCACACAGCTCTTTAAGAAATAATATAACATGTAGACCTTTGCCTGGGCAGTTTAAGGTAAAGGAAAAAGAACTTAAAATGTAGTAGGGCCTGCATTAGCATGAAATGGTTCTCTGCTTTAAATGGAATTATGCTGAGGAAAATGAGCTCCAAAGGAACAGAAAATACATGTGTGAATGTATAGCTGGCAACATTCCACTGCTTCTTTCAGTTTGACTCTAAAATGAAAAGTTCTACTTACTGATTTCTATAGATTATGCTGACAGTAGAAGCATAAAAGGAGCTGAGGCTGTGGGTTACTGATCAGCTGAGAACCCCAATTCACTGTGAACTAAACAGAAAACACTAGAAAATCTCATGTTCATTTCGCATGAATAAAGTGATCTTAATGTGTGTGTGAATGTGCATATACATTGCCTGTCAACTTATTGTGACCTCATGAATTTTGCAGGGTTTTCCTAGGCAAGGAACATTCAGGTGGCTTTGCCAGTTCCTTCCTCTGAAATATAGCCAATAGCACCTGGTATTCATTGGTGATCTCCCAAATCTTACCACCATTTAATTGTGAATGTTGCTCAAGTCTTCTCCTTCTTTCACATGGAATCCCTTTCCCTCCCTTCCCATTGGCTTTCTACCAGTTCTGTGCTGTTCTGTATTAGGTATATAAATTATCTGTAAAGTCTATGTTGTACTCTCTGTTGTGTTGTGAATCTTACAGTACTTTGCTCTTGAGAGAAATGACCTGTGTTCAAACAGTACCATCCAAACCAATCCTCTTTTGCCCAGATCCTCCCATTGTGTAAATCAGTTTGACTGTATCATCTTAGGAAAACCAAAGTTTATTTAGCCCAGCTTAGAATTTACTGTCTGTACTCATATCTCCATTCCTTAATGAGGAATAAATGGTGTATTTTATCGTCTTGGTCAAATAGATTTTGATAGTCTAGAAAAGGACAACTTTTCCATTTTGTTGGGATGGAAGATTTAATTCCCTATTTGGTCAGTCTTTAGAGACTTTGCTGTAAGAGAAAAATCAACACAGAATTGAGTGAACTTGGGCTTGCTGATTTCTTACTAAATTACTGTTGAAAGATCATTTGGCTCCACTGTTTTAACCACAATGCAGACAGACACATTTGAAATAGATGTAGGTAGGTAGGTAGGTAGGTAGGTAGGTAGGTAGATAGATAGATAGATAGATAGATAGATAGATAGATAGATAGATAGATAGAGATATATGTGTGTATTACAAAAAGCCAGTGAGTTTGCATGTATTTTGAAGGAACAAAATACATTACTTATAGAGCAATACATTGCATTATATTGGTTATAAGCCTATGACAGATAAAAGAACAGTATGTCTTATTTGGTAAACAGAACAATGAACAGTTGTGAGTTTTCCAGGCTTTGAGGCTGTGTTCTATTAGTATTTTCTCCTGATGTTTTGCCTGCTTCTGTGGCTGGCATCTTCAGAGGATCTGAAGATGCCAGCCACAGAAGCAGGAGAAATGTCAGGAGAAAATACTGATAGAACATGGCCTCAAAAACCGGAAAACCCACAACAACCTATGGATTCTGGACGTGAAAGCCTTCGACTTTACGTAGAACAATGAATGGTTTAACTGCAGAAATGACATCTGATAAAATTAACGTAAGTATTTACAATTTTCTAGTTGTCTACTTGGAAGAAGGGAGAGCTTGGAGAGATCATTTGCTGAGTATAGGGGTCCATCCCCTTGAAGAAGAGAGAGATAAACAATGCAACTGTTACTTGCATTGAGGCATGAGGTGCAGAGAAGAGATTATGTTCATTGATGTTCCTTGCCTTCTCCCCTCATGTCTCAGTGCAAAGTGTTTGTTTCATCCTTTATTTCTCCCATCTTTGAGGAAGGCAAATGACCCAATCTAAGCATTCACTATTTCAGATGACACAAGGTGGGAGGGAGCATTTTTTAAATAATAAATAAATAAATAAATAAATAATAATAATAATAATTTGTTTACTCTTTGAAGACTGGCCATCCAGACCAAAATGGAGGATGACAACATATGACACGGTTTTAGTAGCAGCCAATTCCATGAGGCAAAGAAGAAGAACACCTCACTGTGTTCCTCTTCGGACCCACCGCACTTGATTTTGGCTAGGTGCATCAAACTGAGATCACAGCCTTTTCCTGAGAAGACTGCTTGCTGCTTCACCCAGAAAACCAAGCTGTGACCCATTATCCAGATTGTAATGGGATTACTTTCTGTAAAAACAGAGTTAAGAAGTGGGGGGAGCTGAGATCTGTTCCTGAAGTGTGTGGCCAGCTGCTGGCCAACTCCAGTCCTTACATAACTGCTAAATCACCAGTGCCTCATCTTGCAAATATTTAGTGTTAGGCAATCCACCTTTCACAGAAGCAGTAACAGCTCCCATGCAGAAGGAATGGGTAGAAAACTGGTGAGACAGGAACCAGTTACTGAGATGGCTTGCTTCAAGAAAGAGTCAAACTAGTAATGGGTGAGAGAGAAGCCAGAGGGAAGCAAAAATATGATCCCTGATACCCATAGATGTAGCAATCAGTAGTCCAGCATACTCTTGAATTGGTGCAGCCCTCCCCAGAGCAATCATCTATCCCTTTTCCTAGCTAGTGTCTCTTAGATCATCTGAAATGAATTTGCAAACAAGGGTGACAATGGAGATTGGGCATTAACTGGTAGGACATGCAAGTTGAAGGAGCTAAGGAATGGTGGACTGCCTGAACGATCTCTATCTGCCAAGGTTCCAAAGGTATGGAGGAACCTCCCAAGCGTCCTGAGAGGCTCTGGGTGCCAACTCCTGGAATCTGCAGAACTGAAAAAGGGAGAGAAAATCTGCTAGAGGATTTTGTGTGCCAGGAACATGGCAGGCTTGAAAGAGTGTGTTAAGTCTTGACTTTCAGGTTGGAATGGCATTGTGCAGACAAGACCTTTAGCTAGTTCTGGATGTGGTAGCTGACAGTTTGTCGTATTTAAACCAGCTCAAATTGCCTTCATGGTATGAGAGCTTAGAGTTACCCACACAGTCTGGATGCCCAATCCTGGCACCTAGGGGACATAGAAGGTGTCCCTGAAAGTGAAGGAGGATTGGAGAGGACCAGGAAGACACACAAACCCTGCAACATACCGGCAGCTATTCTTTGGTATTAGCAATGTGAAACTATCATTTTAACCTCCAAATAACACAAAATTATACATTTAAGGAAGCTTTCCTTCTAATGGGAACAGTTAACATCATCATTAATACTTCTGCAATATTTGCATGAGTGAAAACATCTGAGTTAAACTTTTTTAATTAATAACTAAAATAGTGTGGTAGAACTGAGTTAAAAATAAAAGTGCAAGAAGCCCTAAATGTGCTGATAACCTTGGAGGTTTTAATTCCCTTAATTTCTACTGATTGATTCTCTTTAACTCAAAAGATTTTAAGATGTTAAGTTTTTCATAAGTCTTAACCATGGAAAGAAAAAGCATGTTTACTTTGTACAGATAAGTTTCAAGGACACTGCTGCCAGCTGGAAAACAAGAAATGAATCCTGTGAATTCAGGATGACCTGAGTTTTTACCTTCCCAGAGCATTGCAATGTGACTAGATAGAATTCTATAGAGTGCACTGACCTCTAGAGGTGGAGTGGAATAACTACAATGGAAAATACTTATTTTAAGTAAAGAGATTGACAGCTGTCAGAATAGCTTTAGGACTGAGATTTAAGTAGGCACAAGCAGCATGTGTGTAAAGTTCAGGAAGATTATCAGTTGAACAACCTAAGGATACTGATTTAAATCAAATTATTTTTTGGCAGAGATTAAACAAATGAGAGTAGATCTGAAATAAGACCTGAAGGATGATCTCAAGGCTGACCTCAAGGATATAAGACAATTTTTGATTCAGACAACAACAGAGATCAGACAGAGGAATGGAAAAATAGAATTACTAGAATATAAGACACTTAGGTTGGAAGAAGTGGCTGAGAAATTGTCTATGAACCAAGAATGGAACCTAGTTGTGATGACTTTACTTGACCTGAAGGAAAGGGAGAGAGGTCCCAGATTCAGATGAATAGTGGAGATACAAAATGTGCAATGATCCCTCCACTTTTGTGGGTGTTAAGGGTGCAAGCCCCTTGTGGATGTGGTGGTGATGGAGTGAAAGAGGCCCAAAGTGGGTGTGTGGAGGTCCTGGCAGCTCTTGAGTAAGAGAGACTAATTAATCAAGCACCAGCTATGTGAAGATAGCCAGCTATAATTTCTTCTATCAGTCTCCTGGCAGTGTTGTTCACAACTGACCTATCTAACTCATTAGCTACTCTTCTAACTTTGTGCTTACTTTGTGACCTTGGATCTTGGTTTGTTCAACAAATGCATTTGGACTCCCTTCTGGCTTGCTACTTTGAATTCCAGCTTTGATACTACTTGGACTGGCTGAATATGCTATGTCAACTCCCTTTGTTATGATGAGAGACATGTGACTGACTGGGACAAGATACCAACCCGATTGCTTTTGTACTTTAACTCCCTGCTTGAACTCTGGGCAACTGCTGGCAAAACAGAAAAACTGCTGCTACAATGGGGAAGAACACAAGAAATGTTACGTCTTGAATAAGTCTGTTACTCACCTAGTCTCCTGGCTAGGATTCTGCATACCTCTGACCTTGCCAGAGTAGGCCAAAACCAGAGGCTCCCACTGCATCAGAATATACTTGAAGAATACAGACAGAACGTACTTGAATGCCTAAGAAGAAGGCTACTCCTCTATAGTGACCACCCCACTGTATTCCCATAGAAACTCAGCCCATACTACCAACTCCTCATACATCTCCTAAATAATTCGAATTTGATGAGAAGGGATAGTGGATGGACAGAAATGAGCACTGAATCCTTGCCCTAGAATGACTACTTTGCTTGCAAGTTAAGGTGGCCCACCAAGACTTGCAAATCATGCAGTGTGGCTTTCTTTTTCTTCCTCGAGCTATTTACCTGATCCATAAGAAGCATCAAAATGGGAGAAACCCTATATAATGTTCAGCTCAATCTCAAGAAATGTTAGGGTCCTGTAAGGGCTCTCCATATTCTCATGAGCAAGGGGAAACCCCTATTTCTAGGACAAGGTCCTGAAAAGCCATGAGAGTGCCAGTGCAGATGAAAGAAAAGGCTCTCCTGGCAAATAAAAAAAGTCATCAAGACAGTGAGTTATTGCATATTTTCTGGACTTTTTTTATAACATACCACTAAAGAGTCCCAGACTGGGGAAAAAGTAGGATATACATGAAAAATAAAATAAAATAAAATGCAGCAGCAGGTGAAACAACAGTAGCAATAAATGAATCTAAAAGTTTCACTTTCTTAACCAGATTTTTAAAGAATTGCAATTTCTTTCCAGTTCTTTCTGTTAGACATGTAAATACTATCTTTTCTCATCCTCACATTATATATGAAAATTGAAAAACCATTTTTTTCTTTTTGACAGCGTTGAGTATATTTTCATGCTATTTGTTTTCAGAATATTGTATTTGCAATTTTCTTTTCTTTCCCCAGTATTCCCTTTTCACAGTTGCATAAAACTTGAAACTTATAAACTTTTAAAATATAGAAGTATTTGATTGTATCTTTACTAGCATTAAGCAAATCTATTTTGACATTTGTGTGCGTGCTTAAGGAAAATAAACTTTCTTGCTGCCACATTTTGTACAACTAGTGAGAACAGGGGAAAAAGGTGTTGTTTTGCTCTTGTGCTGGAGGCATAAACTGGTGAATTCTTGATAGCCTGATATGTCATGTTTGACAATCGGTCTCAGGTGAGAAATTGGATGTTGTTGAAGATTCTTCATATTTCTTCTTTTCACCCATTGACATTTTCATTTTCAAAATGGCATTTCAATACCTCTTTATCAAACATTACATGAACAAAACAAGGTATTATGCTATTAAACAACAAATTTGGAAGGAGACATGGGTCTGAAATTATTTGACTTGGTTTCAGTAAAAGCTGTGCTTTCTCCATTGAGGTGAACACCTATTCTTCTGCAAGTTTTGAACTCTAGTTTCCCAGAGTCCTAGTTCAACACACAAATCTCTATACCATGCTGGCTCAAGATTGGGAACTTGGCTGTGGTTGTTTACCTTCAAGTTGATTCTGACTGATGGAGATCCTAAGGTGGACCTGTCATGGGATTTTCTGGAGATTTCTGTGAGAACAAAATATTTTACTGTTGTTTGGGAATGATTGTTTATGGACCCACTTAATAAATACCAAGTAGCAGTTCTCTCTCTCTGTCTCTCTCTGTCTCTTATTCTCATGCCAAGCTGGAGTAGGGAGGGGGGATTGGATTCATAATACAGCAAAAACTGCAACTTGGACAAGATCATATCCTGAACAAGATCATTACAAAAAAGTACGGAACATTGCTTCCTGGAATGAAATGTCTGAACATGCTGAAATGAAATTCCCAGTCCTCTGAGTGAGAATCGTCTGAAAAACCTCTTTGTTTGTACAGGTTCTTTTGACATGACAGCAATGCCCTTGAGTGCCTAGGTATTTTTCATTCTTTAGCTTGTGCAAACTGATCATGTTTGCAGTATGAAATATTGACAGACCACAGACGTGGAACCTCCTACCATGATGCCATTTTAAAAGTACAATTTTACAAAACAGCACTGCCTTCTGAGAAAGACCATGCCAAGAGATTTGGTTTTCCAAAATTAATTTACTGTCACTTTAATTGTTGGACTCCTCTATGCATCAAGGGAAGAAATAAGAGAACAAACAACAATAACGACAACAACAACAACTCCTTAAGGTAATGCCTTTGAAATACTGTTGCCTCACTATTCTTTCCAGAGGGCAAGGAAATGTTCTCAAAGATTAAGGCCATGCAGAGATGACTTTAGATGACTTCTGCAATTACAGCTAGTTTAAAGACATCCCATATCTACAGCAGACAAGCACTCAGTCATTTATTTTTCTATATCATTAAACCATACGTGAGATTTGAAAATCTTATTTTACAGAATCTATTCAGCAAAGCTGGAGCTCTAAAACACAATCTGGAAATAGCAGCGTATTGCTGCTGTACATTGCATTCAATTGTAATGTCTTTTTTTTTCTTCCAGGATAGGACACTATTGAAAGCTCTACAGGACAATGAAGAAAAAAACTAATCAAAATGTTCTTCCCTAGTGTTGCACCATGTAGCAGATGGTGAAGGACGTGAGTATATAGCACAGCTATAAGATGAAAATATTCTCCACATTAACTAATACTATTTGTGTGATTATCCATGGGCAACATAGGTGAGGAAAAGCAGAATTGAACTTCCTTCTTGCGCTTTAGCTTGTGTTCAAAATTCTTGATGGAATGAACCAAATAGGTTCCATCCAGCGATATACAAGATCAAGGTTTTCCATAGAAAAGACTCAACT
The DNA here is from genome assembly GCA_948472985.1 of Iguana delicatissima. Classification (NCBI taxonomy): domain Eukaryota; kingdom Metazoa; phylum Chordata; class Lepidosauria; order Squamata; family Iguanidae; genus Iguana; species Iguana delicatissima. The sequence continues at coordinate 191,001 of CAOKZL010000913.1, forward strand.
GTGCAGATGATGATAATTAGCTACTTGATAACATCTTGGCTCTTTCTATCTCGTGATTTTCCAATTCAGAATTCCCAGGGTTGTTCCTGAGGACCACTCCTAGAACATCAATACTCTCATTTTCTGTTGTGTCTATCCATGCATCAGGGATGTGTTTCTTCATGTTATTCATTCCAACAAGGAAGAATGAACAGTTGAATCAATTTCCTCTCCACTGCAGTCACATGCTGTGCAAGGATGGAGAAAGTTTCCAAATATTGTGCAAGGATGGAGAAAGTTTCCACTGACACAACAGTGATCCTGTCTTGACTATTCCCCACTCCTCTGCATTGCCCTAGTAGTGGTCAACGAGAAGAGAGGAAGGAGACAACTACATGAGCAGGATCACTGACTCAGCTGAACCTCTTCTGACATAGGCAGCAGTGGCAATCCTTACTTAGCTGTACCACTAAACCAACGTGATTATTGCAGTGGCTAATTGGGGTCAAGGTCAGACAAATGAGGGGCAGTGAGAGCAACAATCTACTTAGTCTTACCTGTACAGAGCCTCCTTGGATGATGAAGAGGAATGCCAAGAACATGTGATCGAGCTGGAGCGGGGGGAGATTGGCAGCCCTATTGTGACAGAATCAGAGCCTGGTCCATCCCAGGTAGCATCTGCAGATGTGGAGGGGAAACAAGAATATCTGCATCCTACAAAGGCCAACAGTTCAAATGTCAGGAATAGAAATGTCAAGAACACTGTCCTGCAACTTATGTAAATTATGTCAAGTTAATGAGGTCACCTGAGTTAATTTACTGCTGGTTGTAAATTAGTTCAACCAAAGCTATTCTGGTTCTGCTAACACCAGATACAATACTCTCTGGTAATCTGGCATTATATCCTTAGCTTTGTGTATCTTAACCTTTGCTTGAAGTGGTTTACAATGTTTTTAAGCTAATTACCCCCAACAACCTGGGTACTCATTTTACCGACCTGTGGAAGGATGGAAGGCTGAGTCAAACTGGAGACCTGCAGGATCAAACTCACAATGTTGTGGCCAGAGTACTAGCATTTAACCACTGCGCCACCAGGGCTCTGTGCCACCAGGGCTCCTTAAGAAGAGCCAGCTATGATCCTTCTTACTTGGCTACCCCTTATTTTCCTACCAACCATGACTGTGTTGGAAAGGGGCATGAAGAAAGTGAGTCTGGACTGGGAAGGGAAGGAATGGAGTCCCTGAGCCTATTCAAAAACCTGGAATGGGGGGAAAATAGGAAAGAGACTTCAGCAAGATTCTCCTGAGAATCCTAAAGAAAGCCAGAAACCACTTTTTTTGTTTTGTTTTGTTTTGCTCTTAAGTCTTTGAATATTCCTTCCACCTCTGTACAGAAGATGGAGTGTGATGAGATGGACTGAGCTTCTGACCTTGTCACGGGGTCTGTCTTCTCTATATTAATATTTCCTGTACTTTGGATAGCAACTGTGTATAGTGACTTTCATAAAGAGATCTGTGATCGATGCTGCTGCTGTGATTGAGGAGCAACTGATTGTGCAGGAGGAATCCCTCCCTCCCTACCCCCCATGACATTTGGCAGCTGTAATAAAGGCCCAATGGAGCTTGGCAATTGCTAAGGAGGGTAAAGAGTTATGGAGGTGTGTGTGTGGGATGGTCATGCAAAATCTTGGCCAATATCTTCTGTTCCAATCAAACACATTCATTTATGAGGATTTTATGATGTTGATAAAGTCCAACTGAGCAGAGAGTTGTCAAATCTGGAATGTCAATGTTGTAAAGGTTTATCAAGCTCAAGCATCTCTTAAAACCTGCGGCCAGTCAGAATCAGCAGAATCAGTTTTGGAGAAGCTGATCTTGCTACCATAAGAAAAGGGAATTAGCCAGAAATAAAAAGGTTTATCTGAAATGACATTGCTGAGCCAAAGGAACCTCTCTCTGAAATGCATCTTTTAAAAGATCTAACCTAACCCCCATCCCGCATTTAACTTCACTCACACTTATCATGCCCCCAACTGCATTTAAAAGGTTAGAACCAAGAAGGATCTAATGATTACAATCCCCTGCTCCAGGGTTAGGCCTTAGTAGACTTCTCCAGAGCTAACAGCTAATATCTTCATCCTAACCCCTTTCCTCAATCTTCCTAGAGCTTTGCTTGCCCTAATCATAAATGGGCATGGCTTAAAATGGGGCAGGGATTCTAGTAGCGCCTTTAAGATTGATTTGTTTCAATATGAACATTGATGGATTTCAATCTACTTTTCCAAGATGCACTGCAGAGTTAATAAAGCCACAGATATACTAACAGATATATGGTTATAGAGATGCGTACCTTTCAACATTTCGCAGTTGAAAATCAGAACGGGGTGGTCAAGATTCTGCCCTCTTTTCTCCTCTCCCCTCTGCTGAGTAAGACTGCGTACAAACTATTTTTGCACTTTGAGTTCAGTGTGCAGCAACTAAAGTAGGCTGAGGGGAAAGTGGGGAGAGGGGAGAGAACTGGGGCATTTTAGAAACAGCTGAAAAAGTGGGACAACAGAGGATCAATTAGGACTGTCCCTGCAAAATTGGGCCAGTTGACGGGTACAGGGGTAAGATCAGAGTATACTAGCATACAGCAGGATGCAAATTGTAACTCTGGATATAACTGTAAATCTTTTACCATAATCTGCAAGGGAGCAGGACAGTACCAGAATGTGGTATGAGTCATTCTTTCTCTTTTCTCACCACTTTCAGCCCAGGGGAAACGATCCTAGAGAATGTGTGTTTGTGTTTAATTTTCAGCAAACAATTACATTTATGAATGCACTTGCAATGGTTTTGTCTACTTTAAGTTAGATACTTATTGCAGCAGTGTGTATTCCTGTTTTTTTGTTGCTTTGTGCCTTCAAGTTGTTTTTGACTTATGGCAACCCTAAGGTGAACCTATGATGGAGTTTTCTGGGGCTGAGAGCATGTGATGTATCTGAAATCACCCAATGGGTTTCTTTGATCCAGTGGGGAATCAAATCCTGGCCTCCAGGGTCATAGTCAATGCTCAAACCACTATGCCACACTTGATCTCTAGTCCTTACTGTCTTAAAAATTATGTAAACAACCCAATAATTAACTTGCCTATTTCCAAGTTGGGGGGAGGGAGACATTTTGCACTCTGACTTAAGTTTTTCTTTTTTCTTTTATTAAGCAGCCAGTGATGTACTTAATATCATCAAGTTGTTTCCAGTCTTGAGCTCCATACTTCTTTAACTCACTGACCTTTCTGCTTCGGGATATTGGTACTGGAATATAGGGTACTCCAGCTTATGATGTTCAGCTGTGTTACGGACTGAGCATCAATTCCCAAAATGTTTTTTCTCTACTTTAGAGCATAAAACAAGATTTGGCATCTGTGTTATCAGTTTTGCAGCTTGAGGGTGGATGAGTGTTAAGGCAGCTCATAAGGCAAGATGCATTTGAATCTCATCATACAGACAATATTATTGGGAATACAGTGAGTTTCATGAATTTCAAAAGATTCACATAAAGGACTATTCTTTTTGCATTTTTAAAAGAAATAGCTCATATTAGCTCAGCCCATTCTGAAACAAATCTAGGAGAGATTGCCACTACTTCTAAATGTCAAAAGCCATTGCAAGCTGAAGAATACTTTAGAACCTAGCCTGAAAAGTGTTTAATGCTGGTGATGTAACAAACTCTTACTGTGAGTCAGATGGATAAGATTGTATTTTTAGGGGAAGGGGGAATACAAGAAACTGGATTCTGAACAAGGATTATGGATCCATGAGTAGTAACAGCTCTGTGAAGTGGTTCACTAAGTAAAAATATCTCCATCCATTGTGTAACAATGGCAGAGGAAGTCTTCCTTTCTTTTTAATATTCATAGTTGAGAAATAGCAATGGTGAGGAATGAGAAATCACACTCTGCAAAGTGCAAACATGCACCAGCTGAAAGGAGGATCATCGCCATCCCATTGGCACATTGTGTTCATGCCAATACGACACTCAACCGACCATCCATTCACTCGTACAGTGCAAGTGTTGGAACCTCTTCCACTGCTAACTACCAGTTGTGTAAGATAAGGGCAGGAAAGTCCACCTGTTTATATCATTCTCTAAAGACACTGGCGCTTATGCCTGCTGAACCACTTCATAGGACTCCATAATTGGTGTGTATGTGGGGAAAAACTGGTAAATTGTATGATGTAACACAATCAACACAAATTTACAGAATTGTAATGACTTTTGCAGGTGTCTGAAACGTTCTGCAAGTGTTCAAGCCACCTCAGAAGCAAAGGCAAAACATTTTAAGTCAAATGGCTTATTCTCTTAGAAGTAGGTTCCATTTCCTCTACCAACCTTCACAGAGACAGCTGCTGAAACACTCTTTTCACCCAGAACTTTGCTTCAAGGAGCTGTTACCACTAATTGATACATAATCAATGTTCAGAACCCAGTTTTGTTTACCCTAAACTAAAAATATTCTAAAAATCAGTCCTACCCGTCTTTGGTGTATAAATGTAAACTCAGGAGCAGAAACCACCACAGAAATATCCATGGTAGCCAAGAGGAGGAGGAAATCAGATATTTTCTCTCCCTCCCAAGATCTGAAACATTTTCAAGCATTAGCAAAGACCTGAAGAGAAAGACAGCCACTCCTTACTGCCCCGTGCCATGTTCCTGACATAAAAGGATTCCTGCCTTAGATGCATTGGTGACAATGTCCTTTTGTGCTTGGATGTAAGCAAGCATGCAAGTCAATCATTCACAAAAATCATATCTTTGCAAAAAGTATATACTTGCTTTTCCAGATGAATGTCCCAAATGTGTGGTGTCACTTGTCAGCCAAACTAAAATATCTGTAGAAATAATGCAGACAATTTTGTACAACACTATTCAACAGGACTTGAATTTGAGCTCAGGATTAGGAATGCTGCCTATTATAGATGGAGTGGGAAAGTGAATGCAATGTTTTACAGGGAGAAAGTCTCCCCTACTACAACAGTGTCTTAAAAATATAGTCTTCAGTGCCAATGTAATGTTCAAGAATTGGTTATAAATTCTTTCCTGAAGACTTTTTAGCCCTATTGAAAATGGATTGAACTTTTTTATGTAACTGCCTTTGAAGACTATAAACAATTAAAGTTTATAAGAGAGAGCAATAAAAAACTGTTCTTCTTTTATATTTGCATTTATGGTGGTGGAACAACCAGAATAACTTACTACCGGAGATGTTTGTTCAGCAAGTAATGGTGGCTTAAAATGTTTTATATACTGGCAACAAGGAAAATTCCATCTTTGTAATATAGTATCCTGTTTAAAAATAAGTCTGAAATATGCCTTGCTGTGAAGTCTTTGTACAAAACCATCAGAGTGTGAGTCAGATGTGACTGTGCATGACCCAGACGGGGGCATACATGAAGGCCAGGCAAGTGAAACTGAATCATGTCAGAAAAAGGCCCTTTGGGTTTGTGGTTCCTAGATTTCAGTGTTAGACAATTCAGCTGTCATGGATGGGGTTGTACTTTGTCTGCAGGGACTGATATGTATTATATTCTGGTGATGTTCCTACAATCACCACTGTCATTGCAGGCCCAAGTAGTTTCAGTGGAGCAGAAACCTATCACCAGCTATGATCATCCATGGACACCAGCAACCTCAATGTCGATTTGTTGTGATGTATTCTGCATGGGTTTGCCACTCACCTAGTTTACAACACAGTGGCTAGATTGCTTCATGGGCCTTCCTGCCATGGACATGACATCCCTTTGCTGGAAACACTGAACTGGCTGTCATTAGATCCTGAATCATGTTCAAGCTGTTAATGCTGGTTTACAAAATTATTAAGGACTCAGGACATGGTTATATAAAAGAATGCTTGCTCCCAAAGGTCACCCTAGGCTTTGGATTCGGGGAATGGGGCTTTTTTTTTTTCCTGAATAGGTGGATAGGTGTGTGACCAGCAGGTTATGGTAGCATCATGATGAATTGGAGGGCATGGTTCTGCTCTTCTTGGTGGCACAGTTAACAAATGTTAAACTCCAGAATTTATGGTCATATGGAGAACCTCATCTTTAGACAGTAATGTGTAGCTAGCTAGGAATCTCTCGGTCCTCTAGCATGACTCCATGGTCCACTTCTAGAGAGATAACATATTTTTTTCAGCTGGAGGAGCAAATATAGTAAGATTTTTTAAAAATAAATTAAATAAATAAGTAATCAAATCCATGAATACTGCAACTGCAAAAGTGGTGGTCCAACTGTACTTGAACAACTGGAAGGGAACAGGCACATGGGAATGGAAATCATACCATTCCTGACTTCTTTGCAAATCCACATATACTAGGGTTCAAGAAACAGCAAAAAATCTGAAACTTGACCCTGGAGCCTAAAATCAAAATATAACCTCATTGCAATGAGAAAGAAACAGCCTTACCCTCTCCTTAGAGGGAGATTGTCATTATAGTAATGGAGGAGTATCTCTTTATCAGGGATACCTCTTATGTCTGGCAAGTTCTAACCAGTCCCTGTGCTTATCTGAGGCTGTCCCTTGTTGCTCCATTGAAGTGAATGAGTCCTCCATTACTTTCAACCAAGAGTTTTCTCACTGTATTGGCAATTGTGTGGCACAAGAGGTATGCTCAAAACAGTAGCAGCATGGTAACAGGGCCAATATGGAAGCTGGAATTAAAACAATATATACCAGGAAGACGTTTTTCATACATTGTCTTCTACATTCAGAAGACTACTGGATTGTTCTCATCAAAGAAAGAAAGAACAAACAAGCTTCTCTTCCAATGGAACTTGCAAATCTTGTCGGTTATACTTCCAGATTCCTTACAGGAACTAAGAACTGGTGTTGCTTTCACTGAGGGTGGGAAGGGAAGAAATATCAACTGTTTTACAGAAGCTAAATAACACTGCACAAGAATAGAGAGAGAATAATTGTCTATTCAAATACATGCTCTCCAGCTCACAGGTGATAACAGCTTAAACATTAATTCATCTGAGTATATTATGTGTTAAGAATGGTGCACAAAGTTAATTAAGACTTGGAAGCTTTTAAGACTGATCCTTAACTGGCATAAATCTGCATAGCTCTATTGACTTTCAGAGGACTTATTCTGTCTTATCCCAGATGAGAATTCAGCCTTTGATTTAAAACACACACACACACACACACACACACACGCACACGTGTGCACACATAGCCTTTAGATCTCCAGAGCCTTCAAGGTAAAATGTATATATAAACCTCTTTTTTAAAAATCACACAAATGTATGTGTATGTGTATAATTTTTAACATGAAAAATCTAATTTACAATAAAAGTAATATGCATTCAAAGAATAAAGATACGGAAGAAAAATAGAGAAAAAGAAGAAAAGGAAAAAAGGGGAAAAAAGACATATAATTAATACACAGTAGGGCTCTGCCCCCCTTGACTGTATGAAAAGTAAAAAAAGAAAAAAAATCACTCTTCCATTACAGGTCCAACTAAATAATTCTACTAAAATTACTAATAACCATAATCACAGGTTATTACAGTGTTACATTTCTTATTGCTAAAAAAATCCATAAATGGTTTCCAATATTTCAAAAGTCCTCAATTGGCTTACCCTTTAGAACTCACATTAATTAGGCCATTTGGGTTAATTCAGCAACCTTAACAATCCATTCATCCACTGATGACCTTAAGTCCATTTCCAATTTTAAGCAAAAAATATTCTTGCTGCTGTTGTCATGTATCACATAAGTGATCCATATTTCCTACCATATTTGCTACCCAGTTTTTTTCTGTAATACCCAAAAAAAAAAAGTATGGCTGACAAAAAGAAGGTTAAGATGTGACATGATAGCCATGTATAGATATTTGAAGGGATGTCATGTTGGAGATGGAACAAGCTTGTTTTCTGTTGATTCAGAAACTAGGGCAGGGGCAAGGTATTCAAACTTCAGCAAAAGAGATTTCACCTAAATGTCAAAAAATTTCCTAAAGGTAAGAGCAGTTTGACAGTGGAATATGCTGTCTCAGAGTGTGGTGGAGTCACTGTCTTTGGAGGATTTTAAACACAGACTGGATGGCCATTTGCTGGGATTTTTGGTGTGTGTTCCTGCATGGCAGGGAGTTGGACTTGACGACCATCAAGTCTCTTCCATCTCTATAATTCTATGGCCATTTCCGCACGGGGTAAGTAGAATGGCGCGGTGCGACCTCTGACAGAGGTCGTCCTACCTTGGGAGAAAAGGGGGGTGGGACTACTTTGAAGTTCCCACCTTCCGCTCCAGAGCGACCCGAAGTGGTTGCACAGCATGTTTTAAAAACCTTTTTGGGGTTTTTCAAAAGCACAGAGCACGCCACTCCGTGCCAATCTTTTCCCCGCGCGCTGGTGCAGATTTCCAGGTGTGCACCAGTGCAAGCCTGCAGATCTGCCGGGGGAGGGCTTTGGGCCTGGAGAGCTTCAGCGGTTGGTGGGGAGCCTCCACCAAACGGAAGCCGCCTTTTTGGACACCGGACATGCAGAGCAATGAGCTCGTACTGCTCCTCATCAGGACGGACCAAACGGACCCACCAAAAAGTCAGTGAGTACCCCCGGGGAGTGTTTCTTTTTTGCCGTGTGCGGAAAAGGTCTATGATTCTATTTCTGATACCACTACAAAATATACTTTTTTATTTTTTTTATTATAATCTTTATTCCTTTTTCACATTATACTACAAATCGTTCCATAAAACCCTTTACATTCTCTCCATTTAAAAAACTTCCTTTCGACCCTCTCCCCCCCCCTCCCCCAACATTCACGCACCATCCCTTACACCCCACGATTCCTCCTTCCTTCTTTTTCATCTGTGTTCCAACTCCAAAAAAAGAAACTCATTATTTGTGTTTTTCCCCTTTTTAACCTTCCCATTCTGGGACATGACCTCTTTATCCATATTTTATATTTTATTAACAATTTCCACGTCTTTTTTCTTGATATTTTTTACGATCTTACCCCCTTTTTATTTATCTTTTTCCCCCTGTTCTCCAGGGACCTCCTTTTCCCCTTTTTTTTCCTGTTCTACTCTTCATTCTATTTTTGGCGATTCCATTATTAAATCTTATATATTTGCTATATATTTACTCACCTTTTCCCAACTCTCCTCCTTTTTCTTTGCTTTCGTCCCTGAACCATACCAGTTAATCTATCCATCTCTTGCATTTCTGTCACTTTCATCAGCCATTTTTCCCCATTTGTGATGTAGTCTTATTTTTCCATTTCTGTGCATATAATATTCTTGCAGCTGTCACTAAATATAAAATTATTCTCCAATACTTTTTTTTTACTGTAGTCTCTATCTTCTGCATCATTTCAGAAAGAACAACTCCGGCACTAACGGTATCTTTTTTTAACTTAAATCATCCTTTCATGAATTTCCCTCCAATAATTCTTTGCTACATCACATGTCCACCACATATGGAAAAATGTACCATTTTCCTTACCACACTTCCAGCATCTATTCTCTATTGTTTTCTGTATCTTATTCAATTTTGCCGGATCTAAATGCCATCTATAAAACATTTTCAAATAATTCTCCTTTAAGTTTTGTGCTGCTGTAAATTTATTTGTATCCCTCCAACTACTCTCCCATTTTCCCCAGATCTATTTCCTGTCCAATATTTTTACCCCATTTTAACATTGTCTCCTTTATAATTTCCGTTTCCAATTCCCGTTCCAACAATAATTTATATATCTTAGATATCATTTTTTTTTTTGAATCTTTTATTATTTTCAAGAACGGATCTTCTTTTTTTTTTCAGATCTATCCCCTCTGCCTTCTTATCCAATCTAAATTTTCTCCCTCAATTGCCTATATAAAAACGAATGGCATTTAAAACCCTCTGATTCTATTTCTGTCCTTGATTTTAACTGACATTCTTCTGATTCCTCTCTTATTATATCTTTATATCGTATCCTTTTTCTCTTGGGTATCCTTCCATTTTCCCATCAACGCTTATGTGGTAAGTTGGGGTTTTTCAAAAGTAATTTCTCTTAAAATCCAACCATATCTTTAATAATGCTCTCCTTATATAGTGATTTAAGAAATCTTTATCGATTTTATATTTTTTCGCCCCACTGTAAGCATCCCACCCCATTCGATTTCCTACTGCTTCCGATTTTAATATTTCCTCATTTGTAACATTATCCACTCTCTGATCCATGTAAACCACATGCATTGTAGTACATTTTAATATCTGGTAAACTAAATCCTCCTTTGTCTTTACTCTCTATCAGAAATTTCCACCTTATTCTTGGTTTTTTTTTTTCCCCATATAAACTTTGTCAAATCTTTTTGCCATTCTTTGAATATGTTTTCATTGTTTATAATAGGGAGATTTAAAATAGAAAAATTAGTCTAGGCAGCACATTCATCTTAATAGCAGAGATTCTACCTAATAAAGACAATCTTAATGAACTCCAATTCTCTAATAATTTTTTAATCTCTTTCCATGTCTTTTTATAATTATTTTCAAATAATTCATTATTTCTCTTTGATACCCAAATTCCAAGTACTTAATTTTGTTCTCTATTTTAAACCCTGTTAACTGAATCAAACTTTTTTTCTTCCCTCTTGGTCAGTTTTTTCGTAATAATTTTTTTTTTATCTTTATTAATCTTCAAACCTGCCACTTCTTCATATTCTTCCATCATTTTTTAAAAAGTTTGCTATGCATTCTTCTGGATCTTCCAATATTATCAACATTGTTCTCATACGCTTTTCTTTATACTGTTGTTTTTTAATCCTACATCCTTTTAATTTAGCATCACTTCTAATTTCATTCAACAGGATTTCTAATGTCATAATGAATATTTTAACGGTGATAATGGGCATCCTTGCCAAAGTCCCTTTTTTTTATCCTAAATTGTTTTGTTTTTATCTCCATTAACTATAATTTCTGCCCTTTTCCCTGTAAATTTCTTTAATCCACTTTATAAATATTTTTCCCATGCCCATTTTTTCAATATCTCTACCATAAAATCCCATCTGATATTATTGAATGTTTTTTCTGCATCTACAAAAATCAATGCTTTTTTTTTTCATTATTTTTCTCGTAATATTCGATAATATTTAATACAGTTCTTATATTATTATTAATTTGTCTATTTGGTAGAAAACCATTTTGATCTTTATGTATCACTTCCTGTAAAATTCTTTTTAACCTTTCTGCCAAAATACCTGCAAATAATTTATAATCTATATGTAGGAGTAATTTTGGACGAAAATTTTCCCCATTTTTTTTTAAATTTTTTCCCCCTTTTTTGGAATTAATGTAATATACGTTTCCCCCCCATGTATCTGGTTTCCCATTCTCTTTTATGTCGTTAAACAATTCCATCATTGGCTCTATTAACTGATCTTGCATCTTCTTGTAATAGAGTGCTGAGAAACCATCTGGTCCTGGCATTTTGATGTATCCAATCTTTTTATTGATCCTTTATTTCCTTAATTGTTATCATCGCCTCCAGCCTCTTTTTTGTTCCTTTTTTATTTTCTGTATTGTCCTTTTTATATTTTTCTATTTTCATAGCCCTATTATTTTGTTCCCCCATGCCATATAATGTCTTAAAATAATTATAAAATGTTTCTTTTATTTCTTTCTGTCTTGTTATTATTTTCCCTTCCCTGTTTATTTCCAAAATTTGCCTTTTCTCTCTCTCTTTTCCTTAATTTATACGATAACCACCTTCCAGGTTTATTTGCTTGTTCAAAATATCTTTGTTTTATCCATTTTAACTTTCTTTTAAATTTTTCCATTTGTTTTTATATTTATTCTTTGAAGAGTTTTTAACTTTAATTGCACCTTCTTATCTTTTGGATTTTCTCTCAAATACTTTTTCCTGTTCTTTAATTTCTCCCAATATATCTTGATACTTTCGTTGTCTTTTCTTTTTATTTTCAGCCCCCATTTTTATTAAGTGACCTCGTACTACCGCCTTACTTGCATCCCATAGTTTTTCTCATCTTTAATTCATCTGTCTTATTTTCTATAAAAAAGAATTTTATTACCTCCTTTATCTTTTCTGTATTTTGATCATTTTGTAGAAGAGTATCATTCATTCTCCACTTTGTGTTCTTCTTTATACCCGCAATTCTATCTGTATAGGTTTATGATCTGAAGTTTTTTTAGGTATTATTTCCATGTCTTTTACTAGTTTTAACAAATTTTTTGAAATCAAAAACATATCAATCCTTGACATGGAGTTATACACATCCGAATAAAATGTGTATCCTCCAGCCTCTTTATCTGTAATTCTCCAAACATCATGTAAATCTAGTAACTCACATAATTTAAAGAATGAACCTGGAAGTTTTCCATGTTGTTTTTTTTTTTTTCAAATGTAATGATCTGTCTAATTTTGGATTTTATCACACCATTCATATCTCCCAACATTAAGAAACTCCCATGATCATTTTTTTCAGAATTTTCAATATCTCTTTTTTTTTACTTTCTCATAAAATTTACCCTTTTCTTCTAATGGTGAATATATTGGATAACAATATCTTATATTCCAAAAGTTGTAGTTCCACCCCCAAATAATTCCTTTTTTTTTAAATTTTATCTCTGAAATATATTTTTAAATTTTTATATAGTACTACTCCTTTTTTCCTTTTTTCTGAGGCAGCTATATGACTTTTCCCTAATTTAGGATTTTTTAAGATACTTATTATCTTTCTCTCTTTTCTAGTTTCTTTTTAGGCAGATCACATCTGCTTTATTTTTCCAAATTATGAAATACCTATCGTCTTTTGTAAATTTAGGGTTTTTTCCTTTTACATTCCAAGATAAAATTTTCATAATTTTTTTCCCTTTTTTTATTTCTCCCTTCTCACTCTCTCTTATTATTTTTTTATTTTTTTATTTTTTTTTTCCCTTTCCCCTCTCCCCTAAATTTCTTCCCTTTTTCTGAGTATAAATGTCTATTTCCAGATCTTGCTTTAGTAAATCTTCACTTTCTTCTTGTTCCACTTCCAAATTTTAAATAGCTGTCTTTTTCACCTTGCTCTTCTCTTCTCTGATAATCATCTCCTTGTTCTATCTTCTTTTTCCCCTGACTCTTCTTGACTATTATGTCCTTTCTCTTGTCTTTTCTCATGCTCCGTCTTATTTGAACTTTCTAATTCTTTTTTCATTTTTGTATATGCTTCCCCCCTTTTGGTTTTTATATCCGTAATTTTATATCTTCTCTGTTTATATGAATATGATAAACCTTCCAATCTCTTCCCCCTTGTACACAATTCCATATCTCTGTAACAGTTGTGTTAGGAATTTATATTCATGTCTTCTCTTTTAAAACTTCATAAGGTATGTCTTTGAATATCTTGATAGTTTTCCCTCATAACCCCCAGTTGCTTCTCGTAATTTACTTGCAATATTTTCTCCTTAATTTTTGTCCTACTGAAACAAACCACTTCCCTCCCTAGGCCAATCTCTTTCCTTTTTCAACACGTGAATTTGCTCTGAAGATTCTGTCTATGTCTTGTTCTAAATCTTCTTCTTTAACTCCTAAATAATTTGCTATTATTGTAATTTTTTTTTTAATAATTCTCCTGAGGCCTCTGGAATCCCCCTCATTTTAATACATTTGTCTTTATACCTCATTTCATGTTCCCAAAAGTCTCATTTCTTCCTGCTTCTGCATCCTCTTCATTGATTCCCTTTTGTCTTTCCAATAAGGGTTTTTTTTCTTGTACCTCATATAAGTCTCTTTTATCACAGTAATGTCCTTGTTCATGTTCTCCATACTCTTCTTAAAGTCATAAGCTCCTTTTTTTATATCTGCCTTTATTTCCATTCTTGTGTCTTTTAATTCTTTTCTCATTTCCATCCTTAAACTTCTAAATTTTATTCCCTTTCCCGCTATATGACTTCCCCTTTCCATTGATCCCCTTTTTTGAGGTATCTATCAACTGTAATTGTGTTTGTGTTTGAGTTCTTGTGCCCTTTCTTGTTCCCTGATGCCATTCTGAATTTATTTATTTATTTATTTTAATTTCCTATGTCTTTCCTTTCCTAACACTAGATGGTGCTGTTATCCTGTCCTCTTATTTGCTTTTCTCTTTTAAGAGTTAATTACAATGTTTTCTTTTCTCTCTCTCTCTCTTTTTTTTTTTCCCCCCTTTTTTATCTCAAAGTGTCTTTATCTTAACCAATCTCCAATGTTTATTTCTGAACTCTGTTCTCAAGGTCACTTCTTTTATTTGCTTTTTTCTGATATTTTCCCTTTCCAACACCTATATCTCTAAAATTTTATATTATTCCTATCTCCTATATTTTAACTGTCCCTTAATACTCTTTCTTTATCAATATTTCTTTTCAATGTAGCTATACCAAGCTATAACTGAACCAAATGTTCTGGTAAAATCTAAACCTAAATGCAATGAACTCACAAAATACTTCAGTCAAACAATTAAAAGTATATATAATATTCAATCGTAATTTCACCACATGCAGTTAACAATGAATTTTTTCCCCCAAAGTTAACAGTATTACCCCCCCCCAAGAAACCCTTGCCCTTTTAAGTCTCTGCCTTTCTTTTCTGCTCCTACGTATTTAATTTTATCCTCTTTTTCTACATACATTTCTCTCCATCAGTTCTTTCACACACGTTAAACAAACTACAAATATATACCACATACAATCTCCTATTTGTAACCAATCCCCTTCACTTATTTCCAACCTTTATACACCCTCAGCTGTCCATAAATTTAAACCATTTTCCTTTAAAATGTATTCCGGGTTTGTATCTCGTTCTCCAACTTCAGACAAACGACATGCTTCAATCACCCTGATTTCAGTTGTTTTCATTTTTCTCCGGGCATTCCCCGTTTCGCCATAAACTCCAACCTCCTCGCGATCTTCCTTCTCCGTTTATCCCTAATCATTTTTCAAATTAGGGAATAGATTCACATTTGGGTGGGAAATACCCTTACCCCGTCCCGTCGCCAAGTCTTAACTTCTCTCAGCCCAAACCAACAAATCAGTCCATACATTCACCAACAACAGCAAGTTTAAACTTTCCACGAAATCAAGCCGTATCTTATCCATCCAAAAAAGTTGCCGGCGAGCTCAAGCCTCCTGCGAGCTCCAGCCACACCAGATTTTTTTTTTTCCCAAATTTGTTTAAATTCACATAAAGTCCTTTCCTTTCTATAAACTTTGAACTGTTAGCTATTAACTTTAAACTGTTATTCCGCCTTTACTGTCTTTCGTGTTCAGAGTCTCCCCCCTCTCCCTCTCTCCTCTCTTAAGTTTTTCCGTCTTTTTCATTACGTGTAATATCCCCCCTTTCCCCTTTTCCCCCAACCTCTTCCTTCTATTCTTCAAGTCAGCTCACCTTTTCAAAGTTGGAAATCTTTCCATCACGATTGGAACCCCGATGAAATCTTATCTTTTAAAATTGATTTATTTTTTCCCCTCGATTTTAAAAAATTTCCCCGGGCTCCGCTGGCTGCCATTCGGGTGACTTCTTCCCCCCTTTGGTCTTACCGACCCTTTTTTGGGCAATTTAAAAACCTTCTTCCCTTTCTGGAGCATGGCCCCGTAAACCCCCCTGGGCCCCCTTTCCCGGGGGAGTACTGTGCTGCGGTAATACTTTCAGCAAAATTCGCCTAAGGTGACAACTTTGGTGCGAGCTTCCCACCCGCTGCCGTTAGGAGCCATTTGGGGTCCGGAAGTGAAAATAAAATATACTTTTTTTTAAAATTTAAAATATAAATCTTACACCAGTAATTTTTTTCCTTCTTACAAGTCATTTTTTGTTGTTGTTGTTGTTGTTGTTGTTGTTGTTGTGTGCCTTCAAGTCTTTCCTCTGAAATGGAGTTAGCAGTCCATTGCTGCTATTTGGGAGCAGAGCTGCTAGATATAGAGGTTGGTGAAAGGAGTTTAGCTAATAGGGGCCACCAACAGGCATTTTGTGTGGCCATTTCACACAAGAATTTAACAATGAGGCTCAGAGTACTGTTCACACTGCCTATAGGTTTTTCTCTCTTATCTGAAAGGTTAGGGACAGATGCACTGTCAGAAAATGGTTGAAAAGTGGAACCCATGCACTGTACTGTGGGGAGCGTGAAGGGCTTGTGGAGGCTAGTAGGGCCAACTCACGTGCACTGCTGCAAAATCTCTCAGCTGGCTTACACATTTCCCCCCCCTCTGTTCACTTTGCAAGCTGCACATGTGTTTGAAACAGTTCCAAATGAGCCTCCGTAGGCAAGAAGACTGATGAAAGACCAGAAGCCTCATCAAATTAATGGAACTTGTCCTTAATTTGGAAATATCAAAAGAGTGACTTGTCGAGTAATGGGTTTCAAAAGCTGGGGGGGTTCCTGTATATAGGATGGCTCAATATGGATGGTGAGGGAGCTGCTGCACTGACCTTGCCTGAGCTCTAATTTCAGGAACTATAAACTGGCTGCCCAGTGGAAGGGAAGGTTCAACACCTTTAGGCCTGTGTATCTAAATTTTATCTTACCGAAGAATGAAGTCTTTTTTTGGATAGAGCAGAGCCAAAAATCGAGGAGGGGCAACACATCCTGTAGGGAGGACAACAATTCACAAACATGGGAAGAGACTTGGAAGAATTTGACATAAAGAAGCAGAATGATCAGGAAAATTTCTGTGAGTTTGGAACTGATTCCAAGCTCTCCCCCCTTTTTAAACATAATTCCCAAGGCACAGAAACAGAGAAAGCAGTCTCAGTTTTAGAGAGCATGGAAGTGACCTTGGAGGCTTCTGCCAGTTTTCAAAGGGGGAAGCAAAATGTGTTTTTGGTTGGTGATTCCCTCATGAAGGAAAGAGAGGCAGGGGTGTGTGACTTGGACAGATGCCCCAAGAGGTGGACTGTCTCCAAGGAGCAAAGATCCATGATGCAACAGAAAGGATGAGAAGACATGTCAAGCCCACTATATAATATTCCTTCCTTCTGATCCATACGGAAACAAAAGCTACTGAAAGATATAACCTTCAGTACATTATCAGGGACGGTGAGGATAGGAGCAGGAGGGAAAAGAACCATGGAGCATACTGAAAATGACGGATTCTTTAAAAATGAATTTCCCCCTACCTTTTGCATTTATCTGTGCAATTTATCTGGTTTATGTCACTTATTCTCATTGAGTAAAATATATTCCTGCGTATTTTTTTCCAATAATGCACACTCTGGCTATTTGCATTTTGAAATATGCACCCTTTTGTGTATACTCTATATCATTGAAATACTTTTTAGATCTCACAGACAATATATCATGGAGGACTCCTCTTCTCTTCCCAGAGCCCCACAGCAGGGGGAAGATCTGAAACTGTAGCAACTTCTGTTCAGAGCCAGCTTTATGTCCTCCCTCCCCACTTTTTAATAAAAAAAGTTATTTCTAAGCAAAAAAATAAAAAGTAAAAATAAAATAAACAGGTATGTTTAGGAAGACTTAGCTTATTGATTTCTTTGAAGGAGCCCTGGATGGTACTAGCTTGATCCTTTCATTCATATTTTATGGGTAATTGAAAAGAGGTTAATGCTGTTATGTTTATCAGATAATGTTTAAAAACTCACTGGGGCACAGAAGAAAGGCCTAAATAAATTGTGAGGCTTAACTGTACGGATGGCTGTGTCCCAGAAGGCTTTGTAAATTCGTGGTTTTAAAATCCCAGTTTGAGCTTTACAAATGTTTTATTTAATTCTATACAATATCTGACACCAAGTTCTTTTCCGGGGCTGAAATTCAGTCAATCAGAAAAGACAGCCAAGAGCAGTCTTGCCCCATGCTTCTAAACACATTTATTTGGAAATAAGCTGTGCAAAATCTCAAAGGAACTTTTCAGCCAAAAGCTTTTCTTACACAGTCAAAATTCAGATATTATCTTGGGAGTCTGAAGTCTTGCTTCTGAGAATATGGCTTTGTGTACCTGAAGCAGAAGTGTTTTAGGCACATTTCATTATAGAATTTGCAATTCAAAGTGGATTTACTGGGGAGTAAGTCCTCTTGAAATCAGTTGGACTTGTTTAAGCATGCTTGAACTGTCATTAGAGGCTCATAGTTTATTGTTTTGCTTTATGGAATTACTTACTACCATTCAGAGCTTGGGAAAGGGACTTTCTAAGGCAAAATTGGGCAAATTGTGGCCTGCTGGCTGCATGTGGCCCCAAGGTCCTATTTTGGTGGCCCCCATAACCCCTCGGTCATTTTCTTCCAAAGTGACCTCCAAGAGAGGCCATTTGACAGAATCTGATACAGAAAGGGGACCAGGAAAAGCAAGATTCTACAGCTATAACTTTTACAAATCTATACTATTATATTTCTATTTAAATGATGTTAACGGTTTCTCACATTCTAAAAATAAAAATGCATACTTTTTGTCTTTTCTAGGGAGAGGGTGATGTATACATTGTTGATTCTTATTGTCTTGATAATTTTAATGCAGCAGTGTCCATACACACCAGTAGTTCCTTTGTGTTTTTAAGTCCAGTGGGCTTCTTAAACCTACTTTCTGCAGTCCTCATTTCTGTAAAACTTGTCTTTCTGTAAACCAACAATGATCTACCAGTTCTCCAGCATGCCTGATAATCATAATATTGGTCAATATAGAGATTTTTTTTTCCCTGAAGAAAATGGAAGGAGGGGGAATCCAGCAGCGTTCTTGAAACTAGCTGGTTTATTTCATTGTGTTTTTACGTAGATATCAATCCACTTTTCTGATGTACTAATGCAGCCGGATGCACATTCACAGAAAAACAGGGTTACAAGGTTGTGGGAGTGTGATTGAGGTGTATTAGAGTAGAAACATGCAAATTGTGTCATAAACCTTCAGGGTGCTGTTTAAGATCATAAGACCTAACAAACAATTGGTCTGTAGTCTTCGAATATAAAAGTGATACTTAAAACAGTGCTTAAGAAAGTCAATACATTAAGTAATACTAAAAAGAAAACTCATAAAGCCTTCTGTTGATCCTTTTCTTCTTTATGTAAGTGACAAGGTGTCTCCGATGATTAAACAGAAGTTACATGAGATTACACAAGATCAGAGGAGATCTATAAATGTATCGATAAAAGTAAGGGAGATTTGCGATATTATTAACAGGAGTTAACATCAGGACCAGATGAACTACCCACAGTGTATTATAAATTTGTTCAAGAGGAATTTTTAATGCCACTACAACAGACAATGAACTCAATTTTACATACTGGGAAGATTCTTGACAGCTGGAAAGAAGTTAATAATACTTTGATGCCTAAAGGACATTAAGACTTGATTTTGGTGAAAAATTATAAGCCAATGTTGTTGCTGAACAATTACTATAAACTGTTTATCATTATTTTGGCTGATGGGCAGGAAATTATCCTTCAGGAATTTATTCACAAAGATTATATGTAAACAAAATATATAATCGGTATGATTTATAACATGTTGAATAAGCAATATTATCTAAATAGAAATGTAAACATTTTGTTGTTCTTGTTGTAACCTTTTTTCCTTCACTTTTATGTTTATCGCCTTATGTATTTTTTGGGGTGTGTTTTTTTCTTTTCTTATAATTATTTTTTTTTTTAAAAAAGGAATTTATTCACAAAGATCTGTGCTGATCTTTACTTGGAAGACAACTGAAGTATAATATTAGAAATGTCTCGAATGGGAAAATTTGGAATGGATTCTTTCTTCTTCTTCTTCTTCTTCTTCTTCTTCTTCTTCTTCTTCAGAAAAGGTTTCAGCAGTTTAAGCGTTGAAAGTGCTGGAAGAGATGGCATTAGGAGACAACTTTGTGACAGTTGTTAGATCAATTCATTCTACACAATCAGCATAAATAATAGTCAGTGGAGAATTGTCTCACCCATATGAGATACAGAAAGGGAGATTTTGAGTAAAGGCAACTTGAGGTTTTGAGTAGAGGCACTAGACAAGATGAAATTATTGCAGACATTAAAATAAAAAAAAAATGAATCTTATTAATTGAGCACATTTGTAGACGACCTGGTGATTACTTTGACAAATCTACTTGAGTATGTGGAAGGACTGATGATAAAATGAGAAGAAGTTGGAGATGGGTCAGGCTATAAAATTAATAAACAAAAGAATTTAGTGTTGACTCCAAATATAAGGGTAAAAGATCAAAGAGAACTGATGGGGGAAATGGTTATAGAATTGAGTAGAAGGTGAAATATCTAGGTAGTACAATGACAAATATAAATTCTATGTTATATCAAATAATTATGTCAAGTTGTGGAATAAAATCAAGAAATATATGCAGAAATGGGAGAGTGTAAATCTGTGCTGGAAATTTTGTTTATAATTAATATGAGTTAAATATATAAATGAAGTATAACCTATAGATAAGACAGAGGTAGATTTGAGGAATTATATATCTGCAGAAAAGGTAGTTAGAAGTCACCTTTTTCCTTTTTTTTATATTGTGGTAATTTTAGTTACTTACATAGGTAGTGGACGAGAGGAGTGTGGTGCAATGTGGTAAGTTTTGTGTTTAGTTTTTTTCTTTTTAGTTTGTAGTTTGTTGGTTCGTTGTTATATGTGTTATTCAATTTTTTTTGTGCTATGTAGATTTTATTCAATAAAAATGATATTGAAACGCACAAAGGAATGCTGAAACAGTGCTTAAGTTGTATCCAAGAATTACTTAAGCAATATTTAAGCTATAACTGAGGCAATGCAAAATACAATATTAAAATAATGCTAAAGAAAGTTCCTGGGGGTTGAATTTTATCCCCCCTGAGGATTTTCTTTTTCTAAGGCAAATTGTTTTGTACATAAGGAGTGGTGAACATTCAAATAATAATGTTTGCAAAGAAACTATTATCTCTCTTCCTCTGCTGATAGATCAGAATTTGTGAATATATTCCAATTTGACTACTCATATCTCTAATACTTTTTCGGCAGAGGTCCCACATAGTTGGAATCTTCTCCTCAGGGAAAATGAATACAGAGTCCTCATTCATATTCTTTGAGAGTACTTTCACATGTTTATTCTATTCTGTATAAGTTTAATTTTTGATTGTAGTCCTTTGATTTTTTTTTTTTTTTTTGAGAGGCAGCTATTTATAAGTCAATGGTATTGATAGGGTATCTCATTTTTATAAGTAGACCATGTGCCATACATTTTAAAATTAATAAATAAGTAAGAGATCAGTACACAGTGAGGCTCAAATTCAGGGAAGGATTTCACATTTTCTACCCTAGATGAAACTTGTGTCTTCCGAAATGGCACCCAAGGGAATATTTGTGTTTATTCCTCCATCTCTGTAGCATTGGTGGTGGGAAATAGCATTTTTGGCATCTTTCCACCTCCGTGATTCTTAACTAAGCAGCTACTGTCTGTGATTTTAAAATTCTTAAATAAAGTATTATCTTTAAAGAAGATGCTAACAGGGCAATTATGGGGCTGTGTGCCTTTGACTTTCATCCTATAATATGAATAATTTATTTTTATGACAGCTTTAGCTAAAATACCCAAGAACATCTGTCAACATTTAAATGTATCATTATGGTACAAAGACCTCAGAAAGCAAACAATATCATATATGCTTGAAAACTTTACTCCATAATTAATGAAGGGAAATTAAACAGTGAGATAATGATGGGGGATCAACAAAGTAAGTTCCTGCCCAGCCTTATAGCTATTTTGCACATAACCAAAAAAAAAAAAAAAGCATAATGCCATAATTTGGGGAAATGACTCTCATTCGTTATCAAAGTTGCTCTACTCAGAGACTGCCGAAAGCTGTAGTAGAAACTAGAAAGTTGAAAGCTGGTGAAATGTAATGTTTGGTTTTGGGACTGTTGTGAAGTAAAAAAAATGGGAGATGAGACCACATAAACAGTTCTGAACTCTTTGGTAAAATAGTAAAGTAAGCATTTTCTTTTACAGTGAGCTCAAGTGGTATGACAACAGGACTGAAGCAGCAGTATGCTCAGGTTTTCAGAAATACAATAATATATTTGAAAAAAAAAATATCTAAGGGAGAAGTCCTGCTTCCAACAAAAAAAAAAAAAGAAAAGTTCAGGCTGAATATGGCCCTTTCCACACCAGGCAATTAGAACGGGGCAGTGTGTCCTCTCACGGAGGTCGTCTGCATCTTGGAGCAGACTAGGAGCTTACTTACCAGATATCCGCACTTCAGTCCACTCCAAAACTACCCCACGTGGTCCTCTAGCGTGTTTTCTAAAGACAGCAAAAAACAGGTCTTTATTTTCCTGGAATGCACCATTGCTTTCCTGCTCCTTTGAGCAGATTTGCAGGCTCTCACCTGTCAACGCCAAGGCCTGGTAAGCAGCCAAGGGAGCCGGCTACAGGTCTCTTGCAGATAAGGCAGGGAATAAATTAAAGGGCTTTACTTCAGCAGAACAGAACAGGAAAAATAGCAGTAAATACCAGCAGCAGGGAGACTCCCTGGCTGTTACGTCACAGCCAGGCAAGCACACAGTCAAAGTCTGTTCGAACAAAAAAAGTTACCAGAGCTGGTCCGGGATCCAGAGGTGGTGACGTTCCAGCAGGTCGGGCAGCGTTTCAGGAGGCCAAGCTGAGTTCCACAACAAGCACTTTGCCCAGAATGGTCAGTTGTGAGCCGACAAAAGACCCAAGGCTGAGTGATTGCTTTTATAGGCAGATCGCTCCTCCAGGTGTTATCGCAGCTGGGCCCTGATTGCCTGGCGTTTTCTATTTAAACGTTCTGACCTCCTGAGAGCACTCTTTTGCTCCCGATGCTGCTGGTAAGTAGGCACCTCCTCTTGAAACTCACCATCCGACTCCTCTGTCTGGGCTGGGTCTGGGGCAGCCCTTGGCTCTGTTGCTGGGACTACTGGGGCCAAGGGCTCTGTGCCTGGGGCAGCCTCGGGAGTGGGCTGTGCTGGTGCAGCAGGCTCCAGGGACTCTGACTCAGACTCAGAGCTGGTGTCCTGGAGTTCCAGGGTCCTGACATCACCAATGCGAGCCTGCAATCTGCGGAGGGTGGGCTTTTGGCGTGGTGAGCTTCAGCGGTTGGTCAGGACCCACGGCCAACTGGAAGCCACCATTTTGGAAGCCGGAAGCCGCCATTTCGGAAGCTGGAAGCCACCATTTTGGAAGCCGGAGCAGTGCAGATCTACAGACCTCACACTGCTCCGATTTGCCCTGGACCAAGGAGGAGCCCTGCGGAAGGGCTTCAGGGACAGTCCGCGTTGCTTTGGGCCCCAGAAGAAGCATTAGGTAACGGCACAGAGCGATTCCCTCGCCTCTTGCAGAAAGGGCCTATGTCTGGTAATTACAGAAAGTTAATTGTCATTTGAAAACTACAGAAGGCCAGGAGTCATGTTCATCTTAAGGTATGCTGCAAGAGGGAATAACCATCTGGCTGAAAAGCTGGAGACACAAAAAAAGACAGAGTGCAATACAGCCAACACTCCAAATTTGCAGTTTTCTCTTTTATGGATTTTTTTTTCAAGTTTCTCCAATCACTGCCCCCCACAACTGCAAGTGCTTCTTTTCTTGGTAAACCTTTCCTCTTGGTAGCTCTGCTCAGGACACACTGTCCTTTAATAACCTGTCTCTGATCCTCTTCTTCCTCCACCAGCCACTGCCTGGCCAGTTAACGATGGCTCTCAGCTCAGTTTCTCCACACCACAAACTCTCTCCTGATCTCCCCCACACACTCAAGGAAAGAGATGGTTAAATGAGAGGAAGGTTAGAGCCTCCATAACAACCCACTCCCTTTCCCTTTCCTTTCCCTGACTTGGGCCCTTTTCGCACAGCATTTTTCATGCAAAAGGGCCTCTCGAGCATCGCACAAATGTGAGGAGTGGTCCACACGATGCACTCACATTTGTGTGATGCTCTAGGGCCTGGCAGGAACCACTCACGCTTTAAGCCAAAAATGGTGCACGGCCGCGCATCACTCTGGGGCCCCACGTGCACTTACCTCATGTGCGGAGCCCCGGGAGCCGGGCTGGTCAGGCTTCCTGTCTCAGTGCAGCCTGGGAAGGTCCCAGGCTGCACTGCAAAAGGAAGAGGCGGGGCTTTGGCAAGAGCAGGCAGCTCGTGCAGAATCAAAGGACCCTGAACACGAGAGCCTCTCACCAGAGGCTGCTTACACGAGCATTGCACCCCAGCGATGAGAATAGGTGAGTTGCGAAAAGGGCCCTGGTTTGGACCCTGGGTGCCCACTCTTCCCACTGCACCTCAGCCATTACCCCCAACACATTTTGATTTTCATAGTTTTCTCAATTTTTGCAGAAGTCTTGTGCTCCTAGCCATAGCAAATGGAAATGTAGTTTATTGCAGGATTCATTATGTTACCATTAGGGATGCCAGAGAAATCTAAATGGAATTGTTTTGACACTGAAATTCTGATGTTCTGACACAATGGATATGACATAGGCCCTTTCTGAAGTAGCCTCCCATGAGGACAGGAGAGGAGTTGAACTGTGACGATGCTTCTGCATGACATTGTTGTGGTCCTGCTCCTCTCCCATCCCCAGGTGGCATGATCATGGATTGATGGGTTTTCCCACGATCCCACATTTACCTGTCCTGCGGAAGGCCTAGAAGTGTGGTGGTTACACTTCCTGCCCCAGTGCAGCCTGGGAAAGTATCCGGATGCACTGTGGAAGGAAGCGGCATGTCCATCACACATCCTTCTGCAAGGAGCTGGTCCCATGCAGAGGGGAGCACTGCCGTCACACTTCCTTCCCAGCAGAGCCACTGCCAGGATTGCCATCAGAGGGCCATGCAAGAAAGTAGGGTGTGGAAAGGGCTGGAGGGATAGGATATAATGGGCACCTATGGAAACCTCAGTCATATGGAAAGAATCTCCAGGAAGTAAAAACTGGCAAATAACTATGTTAATGTTTTTACAAGGAGTTGTGGTGTTTTTTAAAAAAATTCCATACTTTTGACACTGAGTCACTCATCCATCACTGTCTCACCCTTGAGCTTATGTCCCCTCCCACTTCTTCTTTCCCTCCTTCCTACTGAGAATGTATTTCTATGCCAGCTGACTGGCAGTGTCTTTCTTTATACAGTATGCCAGGAAACAATATATCTGTCCCCAAAATGTAAAGCAATAGAAGGCCAAATGCAAGTGCTCTCTGGAAATTAATTTTTATTCTCTTTTTGGCTGGAATCCTTCTTATGACATATGTTTGCATGACCTCTTATTTAATCAGCACAAGTATTTTGCCTTCAGTCATTGCAGAAGGAAGTACCCACTGCCTCCTTGTTTAGTGACATCCTTTGGTGGGTGGTCATTGGATAGGAAGCACAGCTGGATTCTACAATAACTGATAATTGCAGCAAGATTGATATATACTCAGAAATGGAAGAGTACTGGCATTCCAACAAAAGAAGGTTGCTTACTTAAGTTACTGCACTTAGCAGAGATGGACAAATTAACAAGACTGATAAAAGAAAGAAGTTCTTTGGAGACTTTTGTGGCTGAAGGATTTAACAAGTAATGTTTGGTAAAAATAGTAGTGGAAGCATCTGAAAAGATATTTATACTTCGAGAAGTTTTTATCTCAGCAATCTAAAGTCTATGTTAAGCCACCATTTTTAAATTTTTAGTATGTATTTAGTTTTATTCTTTAGTTTGTGTGCATTATTCTGTGGGTGTTTATATCTGTGTCTTTTATTTGTGTTTTTATTTGGTGTTAAATTAGTAACTGTTGTAATAGGCTATGTTTGTTTAGTTATATAATTTTCAAATTTATTTTTCACTAATAAACTAAAAAGGAACACATACAAACACATACACACACATACACATACATACATCTCTCTCTCTCTCTCTCTCTCTCTCTCTCTCTCTCTCTCAAAACAGAGAGAAGGAGCACTTATAACCACTGTCCAGCTATTACTCTTGTCTAACAAGCTAGCCTTGAGACCATCATGGTGTGCCGATAGAACTGTCCCATCCATCATACTGACTCCTGAGCTTCATCATACTGACTCCTGAGCTACCAACACTAGTTTAAATGGAATTATCAGGTTAAATCTGCTCAAGCTACCCCATGAACTGCTGAAGATTTTCTGGGTAGGTGCATTGTCACTCTAACCACTCTCCTTGTTGTAGTTCACCTTGTTAATTTCTCAAGGCCCCTCCCTAAACTGCAAACCCCAGGATTCCATAGGATGTTGAGAGTGGAATAACAGCACTATAACAGTCTAGTGCAGAAATGTCCTTAGTTTTCCCTCCCTCAATTACATAGTAGTCTGCTGCTGAAGTATGGCATGGTGACCATTTTCTACAACTACGTACCAAAGTAGTCATAATAATAGGACTATAGCAATATTAATTGTAACATATTCCGTCTATCCATATTTGTCATAACCCCTTTAATAGGTCAACCAGATCTCTTCATCAGGCAACATACACAAAACTGGTCAAAAGGAGGAAAGACAGCATGTTTCTGTCTGGTGCTGGAATGGATTAGAAGTGTCTCATATCTCATGAATGGGGTTCATCATATGATGTGATGGTATTGGGTTGCACCAGAGACACTCTGAGTTGCAGTCTTTGCCTACACACACATTAATAAGATAATACCCTAGGAAAGGTGAGAAACTTTCCAAATCTCAATTCTACACTTCGCATGACAACAAATCCTCCAGAAAATCCAAGGGGTGACCAACCACATAATCTTGAACTTGGCACTGGGAAATCTACCTCTGTTACTGTACCCCACCCACAGGAGTAACGCAGCAAGAGGCCTTATCTTGTGTATCTACAAACCTACCCGTTTACTTCAGGACTGGCAGAATTTAAAAGAAAATGGACAGGATTCGTAGGGTTTTTGTTAAAATTGATTTGAAAAAGTACAACACACACACACCGGGTACGGAACAAAGGTTCAGAAACAATTTCCATAACTTTTAAAAACATGGTTGCATTACAGTACTACAGGACTGTTTTGTATGCATGGATTCTTAAAGTGTATGAAGCTTCTTAAAGTGTACATGTTCTTCTTCCGAGAGCAAAAGTAATGAGGATAATATTGGGGACAGTGTAGGTGGGTGAACCATCAGTTGTTATTGTATTCTTTGTATAGGAACAAATGTGTAGTGAGCACAGAACTGTGCTCTTGCTAGTATAATGATAGCAAAACTGTTTTCTTTTTGTTTGTTTGTTATTGACTGGGAGCATATCTTTTGAGACAGCCAAGGGAAAGGTAAGAAATTTATTTCAGAAAAGGTTGACAGATCAAAACTTCAGAAAGTAAAACACTATCTTTTGTCTTATTGACCTGAGTAGTCAGGGTCCCAATAGAAAGCTCTTTGTTGTATGTCTGAGAACACATTGTGCAACCCAACATCACTTGCCTGGGTACCAAATTCACGGACTGTCCATTTGGTGCTATTGTTGTTTTCCTCTCAGGTTCTAGCACTGTGACCCTGGCTGTCTGGAAAAAAAAAAAAGGCATATTTTCTTTGCTGGGATTCCCTTAGGATAGTGTTTGGGAACTACTACAATGGAAAAATGGATGGGATATTCACTGCACATTCTCTTCTTCGCTATGCATCGCCTAAACCTCTTGGTGGGGGAGAAAGAATTAACAGCGATAATGGTTAGAATTCCAAAAGCTTAAAGTAAAATCCTCTCGTGTGGCATGATTTAAAGCAGCTTTTTCTGGTATATTTTGAAACAGACTTCCTGTAAAGAAAATGCTCCTTTTCAAGCATCTTCATACATCTTTCATAAGTTAGCTGCTGTCTCATTTATTTGGCATGTATTAGCATACAATTAACCCAAAGAACTTAAAGGATGGGGAAAAAAAATCTATCCTCAAAACTAAGTCCTTATGTACGTAGATTGAATACTCGATTCTGCTCACATTCTAATCACTAATGCCTCTTTAGTACTCTCAAAAATTACATTTGTTGGAACCTAGTCATAAATACCACTGGAAAGAGTCTTCCATCCCACTTGGTACATACGGCTGTGTCTTTTGAACCCCAAAGGAGAGCAGGATTCTGGTCTTCTTGTAGTAAATAGAGGCCCACCCTGAATACATTACTACCCTGACTATCCCCAATACTCATACCTGTAATTTCAAACAAAGAACATCCTGATAATGTCAGTGTTCTTCCAGATGGCAGCTTCCCATGTGCTCTGACTGGCATTTATGCAGTACATTTGAATTCCAACAAAATCAAAATCTGCTCTGGACGTATGATAGCATAGCTCCACCTGTGCTGATTGCAGAAGGAGTTTGTTTTTTCAGTAAAATAAAATAAAAGTGTAGTCAGTCGAGAACAGTTTGGGCTTCAACGGTAGGATAAGTCCATATTTGGATGCCTGTCTTGAAAAGGAGCAGCAGGTCAGTGTTGGGTACAAAGCTGTTTCTACAAAAATGGCCTCGGTAGCGTCCTCAAGAAATTATGTCATCCATGAGCTGCTGACAACCATATTTATTCCTGTTCCTCAATGAATGCTATGCCAAGAAGGACATCTGCAGTTGTTTCAAACCACTCTTATTAAGATCATTAAAGTCACTATACTGCAACAGCAGCAGGTTGTTTCTGGTCCAGGAGTTGTCACTATCCAGCTGCTATCCTGTTCCCAAGTGTCACCAAGTTACCTAAGTCTATTTTCAGACAAAAGCCTGTTAAGAGCCTCTTTCAGTGCTTCAATCCTGTCATACAGCTTAGTGTGGTACCGTAATAGCGCTTGATAGCACTTCCTGTCATCACAGAGCTAGGGATGGGTGGGGTGTAGATGTGCCTGGCTTGTTCTTCCCTCAACAACTCCCATGGCATGGTAACTTTCTATCACCTCTCTGTGTTTATTTTAAATTTCTCCTTTGAATTAAAACATTTTTATTTTTTTAAATACCTTTTTAAGCACTGTAGCACAAAAGTCCAATAGTGTACTGGTGTGTTCTGCCCTTACATCATTGCTGCGTTAGTATGGCTTCCAGAAAAAGCAAGAACAACCAATTAGGAGCAGTGGAGCAGGGTGAAGACGAAGCAAGGAAGTGGCCAAGGATGCTGCAAGGTGGAAGGAACAGTGGTGGCAATACCACTACTCATGCACTTAAGGCAGAAGGGTGTGCAAGAGAGCTTTACTAACCCAACAGCATTGCACAAATGGCAATTCTGGGATTGCAATGGAAAAATGCGCTAATGGGGTATGGTGTGGACAGGGCCTAGGTTTCATAGAAAAGAAACTGCTTCAGAGGGTGGAAACAAAAGGGATTGTTTTGTACGCATGTGAAACAAAAAGAAGAGCACAGTACCCTCAGCTGCTTCATAAATACAGCCCACAGGCTACACTCAGCAATCATAAGAATAAGATTAATAGAGAGTCCTTTGAAAAACTAGGAAGACAGATTTTGGCCTTACATGGGTTCCTGAAATTCTTCATTTGTTTTTGATTGTTGTCAAGTTAATTTTGAAAGGGAGGCAAGAAGTTCTCATAACCCCCCCCCATGTATTAACATGAATATATTCTGAAATAATATCTATGTCTGTTAATGCATTCTTCTCATGAATACCATCAGATGTCAGTTGTCGACGGGATGTGATATAGTATCCATAGTGGGCAGGCTTACTTTTTATCATCCTGTGGTGTGTGACCCATGTTATATCAACACATGGAGGGGATAGTGTTTGTCTGTAGAGAAATGAGGCACCAGGTC
Source organism: Iguana delicatissima (assembly GCA_948472985.1). NCBI lineage: Eukaryota > Metazoa > Chordata > Lepidosauria > Squamata > Iguanidae > Iguana > Iguana delicatissima. The sequence goes on from CAOKZL010000913.1 coordinate 220,644, forward strand.
TAAAAAGATCCTGATTTGCTACTACATACCACAGCTAAGAAGATGAGAAGGTGTGAATGCCCTTTAAATGTTACTCATTTTGTTCACGTGCAACGGGTCTGTAAAATATGCCCATTAGAACAATAATTTATGAACACGCTCGGTTGCAGTGTTGTTGTTTTCAGCCTTCAGGTCATTTCCAACCTATTGCAGCCCTGGCAAACCTATCACAGGTTTTCTGGGGCTGAAAGTGCATGACACATTCAAGGTCACCAGGTGGGCTTCCGTGGATGTGCAGGGATCTGAACCCTGGTCTCCAGGATCATAGTCCAGCGCTCAAAGCACTACATCATTCTGGCTCTCAATTGCATAGGGACACTCAGTACATTTAGAAGGACAAATACTTGTGATGTACAATGCATTATTCTCTTTCTGCAGTTCTTCATTTCTTAGAAACAATCACAGAGAACATAGAGATTAAAATGCTCCTGCAATATTCCTCTCGACATTTTGCACAGAAAAAAAAGAAGAAAGAAGACATATACCTCTGTCACAAAAATCTCATTATTCTTGCTGCTGCTCCACTCCATATGGTCTCCCTCTGGAGTTACAGCTAATTGAAATGGCATTTGCCACCTGTAGATGCTGCTGAAAAGCACCCACCTCACCCTAATGCAGGTGATTCACACTGAGGAAGGTAATGTTCAAGCAAGCATCGTTTCAAATATGTGGATTTTATTCTTTCTTACACATCTGTGCTTTATAGCTTTGGAGGTTGCTGACATTGGCATTCAAACAATGCAGGTGTTTAAAACTGCACATACTAAAAGGGCCGTTTCAGCATTGCTTCTGTGTGCTGGGATTGGCCTTCTATCTGAGACAGGCCTTCTTCTAAATCAGGACTTTGAGTTTCCAAATAGGACCTTTGGCACAAATCTTCCAACTGTAGAGGAAAAGGTCTTGGTTCTATGCCCCCAACATCCGATATGGGCCAATTTCATGTAAAGACCAGCTGATACTGGTTGATTTTGAAGGCAGTCTAGAGCACAGTAACACAGAGTTCATTTCCTTGCACCTTTAAATTTTCTCTTAATCCAATTGACTTATCACAAGCATAAGCAATTAACATTTGGCACAGCTACACTTCAGCATTTTCCAGGCTGAGCACCCCTTTGCCTCTTCTTGCAAGGAATGGGGATGGCAATGCTGTGTTGAAACACACAGCACAACACCAGGGTCAATATGTGAGGCCATTAAGCTTGCTCTGCCCAGGGTGTGGCTTCATTCATATCTCACTAGTCCACTGCAGGGCCAGATAGGAAAATTGCCCTTGGTTTAACTGACTGACATCTTGAACAAAATGCAACTAATTTTTTTTTTTATCTGTCCTGCATTGATCTCTTTTAGGCATTGGGACAAATCATGTGTGTGCAGTAGTTAATAGTTATATTTAGGCAAAGAGTGTAGAATTGGAAGATGTTAACTTACCTTCTAAGTGTCTCAGTTTGGCAAGGACAGTCCCAATTAATCTTTCGTCCCAATTATCTCCTATTCTTTCAGTCCCAATTAATCTCTGCTCTTTCCATCTATGCTGTGGATATTTATTTCATGGTGTACTAAAAACAAATCAAAATTCAAAGTTGTGGCATATTTGGAATCAGCCCATATTCAGGCACGTCTGGTCCAGATCTTAAAGTGGAATTTATGGATTTAGATTCCCCTCTTTTGTTATATTGAACAGGACTCTCCCTGCCCTCATCTCTAGGAGAAATTATAAGAAGACCAGGTCAGGTGAATTAAGGATCCAATTTATTTAGGGAAAGAAATACATTTCTGTCTCCCACCCAGACAGACTAAAATCTAGAGAGAACTGGACTCTGAGCTACAACTCTTATATCCTAATATATCTTGCCATGGTTGCCAAATTGCTATTGCAAAGCACGTGTGTTGGAAAAATCCCATGAAACTAACAAATTCAATAAAAGTCAAAAGTTCTAGCCATCAGTTGGTGACTCGGGCTCTTGTAAGGTAAATAACCATTTTCCAGTCATTGTGTACATAACCCATAACCCACTCTCCAGTTTCTTGGCATCCCACAAAACAAAATATACTATGTAATCTTCACACTGTTAGCCTGTTATTTTGGAAGCATTTTCCTAGCACCAGAAGAGCACACAAAAAGCCATTTTAGATTTCCCCTCATCCATCTCTCACTTTTTTAAAGGAAAAATGCTTATATTTCAAAGTAGATGCTAATAAGTTATTAGGATGAAGGTTTTAAGCTTTTCTATCACTACAGCATCAAAAGGAGCAAAAATTTCTGCATCTAGAGGCAACTTAAGTCACTTTGAGTTCCACCACGGAAGCAAAGTGGAATAGAAAAGTGATAAATATTGTGTAATGGAATATTTTCCCCAGACACATCAAGAGCCTTCTGTCAATATGAAGATTCCAGAGCACAAATGGTGTTATCTCATTGCATCATCCGGGAATACCAGCTTAGGACCATCCAGGAAATATAGACCAACATAAGATAATTGAATGTCAGATGGAAATTTGAGTTCTTCCACACCCCTGTCTTGATCAAAAGTTGTTCAATGTATAAGATAGAATGTTGTTCAAAGTATTGTTTTTGAGGCAAAATAATCATGCTACTGTGTCCTGGGCAGAAACAAAAACTGGACATTTTCCAAAATGTGGTTAAATATTGATCTCTCCACTTTGTGGCATTTCCCCCAATCCAAATAGCCATTTAACTCTAACCTCAATGTAGTATTTTCTTGAGGCCTACACATGTCAGGAGAAGTTCTCTTCATTTAATTCATCACATGCTGGTAGGGTTTGACAAGGAACCAGATAGCATGACAAGATGAATTATTTTATGATTTATGGCAGTTAAAGTGGAATTCAATGCTGCACAAGTCAAAAAGTAGAAAGGTTCAAACTGGAGCCTTCATTAGGAGATAAATGGCATGCAGAAGACTACGGTGTCTTTCACATTACACAATTTTGCAGTTTGATACCACTTGAACTGCCATCGTTCCATCCTATGAAATCTTGGAACTCGTGATTTTTAATACGAATGTAAATATTTAGAATTATTTCTCAAAAGATCTAGAATTCTATAGGCATTAGACATGACAGGTCAGGGAATATCATTCTCATATAACTGCATAATATGAAAGAGTCTCATGAGGGGGAGACCTCATAGTGAAGCCTTTTTAAGGATCATTTCCTCATGCCACTCTACTGGACAATCTCCTGTTTGTGGCAAGGATACCTTACTAAACACTGACAGCAGACTGAGTATGTGTACAGCCATACCTATCTATATCTATCTAGGACCGCTTTCACACTGCACAGTATAGCACTAAGATTCTGCTTTAACTGTCATGGTTCCATCATATGGAATCTTGAAGTTTACAGTTTTCTGAAGCAATCAAGCTCCCCGACTGAAAATTCTAAATGCCTCCCCTTCCCCCTGGTAAATCCCGGGATTCTATTGAATGGAACCATGACAGTTAAAATGCAATCAAAACAATATAATTATGCAGTATGAAAGGGCCCCAGGTCCACATCTAGATCTTTATCTATATTTATGTGTATCTATAACTGTATCCAAAGGGCCTAAATACCATAAAGGAAACAGATCTCATCTGATTTGGGAAGCTAAGCAGAGTCAGGCCTGGTTAGTAGTTGGATGAGAGGCTGCTAATGAATACCAGAAACTATGGGCTGTATTTCAGAGGAAGTAGCTGACAAAGCCACCCGAAAATATTCCTTGCATAAGAAAATCCTATGAAATCTGTGGGCTCTTCATAAGTCCACAGACAACTTGAAGACACATACAGACAAATCACTTTATTCAAATCCATACCATATATCTATCTCTATTTCTAATTCTAATTCTAACTCTATCTATGTCTATTGTCTCTATCTGATCTTCATCTTGCTTTTGGTATGTCAGAATAAAAAAATCAGGAAAACTGCCTTCCAGTTATCAAATCTCTGACAAATTCACACTGTGATGTAGGGTGGCAAGTTGTTAATTGCTGTGTGTTTTAAAGGGTTGGTTTAAGTGGGTTGGTGGGTGAGGAGGATTGGGCATGTTTTTAATGTCTTTTAATGTATAATGTATTTCATGTTGTTCGCTGCCTCAATCCATGTGGAGAGTCGGGATAGAAATAAATTATTATTATTATTATTATTATTATTATTATTATTATTATTATTATTATTATGCTGTAGGAATATTTAAGAACTTAGATTTTGTCCTGGACACTTATTCTGCCAAGTCTACACTGCAATGCAGGAGATGTGGTTTATAATCTTTTACCTGATTGGTTGAGCCAGGATGGTATAATGTTTTGGGTATTGGACTAGGATCCTGGGAGACAAAAGATTCAAATTCCTGCTAGGAACTGGACAAATCACACCCTCTCAGCTTCAGAGAAAAGCAATGGCCCTCTAAACAAATCTTGCCAAGACAGCTCTGTGATAGGTTTGCCTTGGGGTTACCATAAGTTGGAAATGACTTGAAGGCACATAACAATGACAACAATCTGACTTGGTTGCATGTTTGTCACAACTGATAGGGATACAAACAGTCAGGGAGCTGAGCAATGGTACACTGGTGAGCATCTTAAGGCAATAATGAATGAGGGGGAGCAACCATACCTACTTCTCACTTTCAGCCAACTTACAATTAGCTGGAAAGGAGGGAGGGTGAGAGTATTTTTGTGACCAGTATTGGGAAGTGAGCATGGGAACCATTTTGCATCTTTTAGGTGGATAGACAACGACAACTTAGGATGGCCCTGGTGTATCCAGGTTTTGAACCTGGTTAGTACCATTCAAGGAGGTGCTAATTTATCAAGTCTTCCAGCTGGGGTGGCTGTCCAAATTTCCTGTTTTACACCCTAGCTGCAGATTTTGTGTGCTATGTTGATTAAATAAAGTTGTAGTCTTTGTTCCATAGATTTTTTTTCTGCCATCATCCATTTGGTGAATGCACAATATTATGTAATAATTACATTGTGCATGAAATTGCAATCTGCATTTTATCTCAAACACATATAATGGAGAAACAAGAGCACCCAATTATTAAGTAACCTTCTGTTTTGAGTAGAATATATATATGGATTGGGGAGAGATTCTATTTTTTTGAATTATATTCTCATCTCCTCTTCTTGAGTGTTGCTAAGCTAGGTTTTATTTAAGAGATGGAGTGTTCACTGAAGAAATACTCAAAACTGTTCTTTGATTTTACTGCCAGACCCTAATATATTGAAAGGTTTCATTAACCTTTTATTGCTCAGTTGTAGAACTATTTTAAACATTTGCCCTTCTGGAGTATCCAGTGCCATTACCTAAGCACTGGATATAAATTGTGTAGCAAATGTACACAGTGAAGTAGATTACTATGTAATCTTGCTTCTGAATGTCATTGAAGTGAAACATCGTTTGAAAAATGTTCCTGCAATGGAAGTTTTTGGGGTAATCTTAAAGTTTAAGATTTAAACTTAGATACATGCCACATATAACCTCAACCTTGAGTCATGGAAATCCTAAGATGAGCATGTGATGAGGAATGGACTTACTCCGCACAATGGGAGGCTTGAAGAAAATGTGGTTTCTTAATAGAATGGTTAATGTAGCCTCAGTTGAAAGCATCTCATCTAATTACACTATCTTTGATTTCCACCACTGCCTTCTTCTCATCCCGTCAGGATGTCTTGCTTATGAAATTCAGTGCTGGATGCAGATATCATCCATAGGGGAAAAGCTGCTGAAACAAATATATCACTACCTCATAAGGTGAGCCAGCCAATGCTTCCTCCAAGCTTCTCAATGTTCATAGATGATATATGATGTCACCAAATCAATGCAAGCTTCCATAAACTATCTGCAGGGCAATGTGTGCTCAAAATGCAAAGACAGGTTAAAGAACAAGGGTTTCGTAGCTTTTGTCACCAGAAGAACTTGGTGCCAATTAAATAACTTTTTTTTTTTGGTTCATTTTAATCAGTGGTGATCATGTGTTGCTAACAATTAACCTTTTCACCCATATTCCAAACAGAATGATTACCAAAAGTAATTAGAAGGGAAAATTGTTCTAAATGGATGGGCTGATCTTACGGTCTGACTTTTGGTTACCTTTTAGCAATTTGCACGTTAGTAGGAGCTAATCTTTCAGGAAGTAGAAGCTAAGAGTCATACAAATTTATGCTACAGAAGAATAAAATTACATGAAGAATTATCAATTGATTATATTTAAAGATATACCAAAGAAGAACATTGGTGGTCGTTTCTTCTTGCTTCCTTTCCTTTCCTTTCCTTTCCTTTCCTTTCCTTTCCTTTCCTTTCCTTTCCTTTCCTTTCCTTTCCTTTCCTTTCCAGATCATGTCCAGGTTCCCATCCATATCCCAGCGGGGGGGGAGAAATCAACGCCTGTGTTGGCTAAACTAGCTATATGAGCAGAGCTGCATGCTTGAGAGATGCTTTGGGGTGACAGTCAGACAACTGCAGGCCACCATCAATCTTGCTTGCTGTGGTTTTAATCTATTCATCTTAATGTAAATATCTGCATGAGAACCAGTGCTATGCTGAGCCCAGTATCTTCCTATTGTATGCTGAGCCATATTACAAATTTGAAAAAATGAAAATGTTGAAGATTAGTTGTGTTTCAGTCCAAATATTCATTCACTTATGTGAGATTAGGTAAGTTCAGAATAAAATGTATACCAATTTTTTTCCTATTTCTACAGGATAGTGCTATCTGTCTTTCTTCTGGTACATCGCGGATGAATCAAAGATGACACCAACCAATGTGATAAAAATGACACAAATCAGTACCTGGAGTACAATGTTGACACCAGGGCTGTGACACATCCAATGACAGCAGAAAAGGCAAATTGATGCAGAGGAGATCCATGAAATCTCCTTTTCCCAGATACTTTTTTTAAAAAAAGAATGAATTGGTTCCTCTACCTCAGTTTTATCCATTGCTATTCAATCAAATAGGTATGGAGAAATGAAGGAATTTCACTCTCAGTAAAGAACAGATCACACTACATTTATCAAATTCACCTATAGGCAATACACATGCCTTCTTAAGTCAAACCAGTTATTCTATTTATTGATTTAATATCACTTTTGCCCAGTACACAGAGTGAAGATCGTTCACATTTAGCCTTACCAGAGAGAGAGAGAGAGAGAGAGAATGAGGATTTCTTCTTTGACATTCCAATGTAGTTCAAGAAAAGCTATCAGATTCTAGAGACTATCAGGAAAAATTCAAAGCAGCATAATAATAGTGCAGATTCATCTCACCAGCAAGTCAGTTTGCAAAAGCCCATCTGAACTGCAGCAGTAATAGTAGTAGTAGTAGTAGTAGTAATAATAATTGTTATTTTCCACTTGCCAGAAGGAGAATAGGGAGAAGACCATTCACTGGAAGGGAGTTTTATGGCCTTCTGATGTTCACTGAAGAACCCCCTCTTGGATCTCCAGCCAATGTGTCCTGAGGGTAGTAGGAATAGAAGGAATCACTAAGGCCTCAACTGAAAGTCTGAAGGACTGGGCCAAAGTACTTTGAATATGTTTTACATGCCCTGGCCTCTTAGGGAGATAACAGCAACAAGGAACAGCTCCATTGTGCCCAAGCTTCAAGCAGCTGGTGAGACTTCCTCTCTTCATCCCAGCGGGCATTGATCTGGCATCTGAGGCAGAAAAAAGCAGCCAGGTTCTGCTGGATGTAATCCTCTCCTTCACTTCCATCCTTCTTTCCTTGTGTGGCCTTTTTCTTTTCAGATTGTAAGGCTGAGGGCATGGAACTGTCAGATTAATTTGTAAGCCACTCAGGGAGTCTTTTCTGGCCAATGGTTGTGGTATACTCTAAATAAATAAACAAACTCCATAATGTTAATTCTAACAAAAATTCATGGTGCTGATTTTAAATTATTGAGTACCCATAAGTCGGAATATTTCCCAAATGTCCATTTCCCCTCTGTAGATTTTCTGTGAGGAAAACCTGTCTGGCAAAGGATAAACTGGTATGGCTTTCTCTGCTGTTTAATATTCAGTGTCAATAGTGTGCTTAAAAGCTATGCATTGCAGACCTTTATTTCTCCCTTGAAGAATGGTTAAGTAAGAAAAAGAAATCCCCGTAGCTGCTATTATTTTCATGAAAAGTCATGAATCATTTGACAAAACTAATTAAAACAAAGAGAGGTTTAATACTGCAGATAAATCTGAGATGAGAAAGCTTTTTTTTAAAAAAAAATATGATAAACTGCAATCTGGGCATTTTTCTTCTTTGACATTGCAATGTAGTTCAAGAAGAGCTATCACATTCTAGAAAGCATCAGGAAAAATGAAGACAGAGCATGACCACAGAGGGGGAAAGTACACACAAACCACAGAAAGAATAGAAATGAAATCAATCTCCAATGCTGCCAAAGAATAAGGCATTATTAGATTTCAGGGAGTGAAGAAGCCACTGTATTATAAGTGAAGAGAGGTTTCATGTCTGAAGCACATTCATATTGTTTTTTGATGCTGATCATAAAGAAGCTGTAGAGACTCTAAGATCCATTGTTTTCTATGAGCTTGCTACAAAAGAGCCATTCAACTATGGACAGTGAAAAATGAGAAAATCAAAGATGGATTAGGAAATCCTTCAGGTCTCAACAATCACAACCCTGGACTCACGTGACACAAGGTGCCACTGGGGAGTGGCTGAATTTGCTGGCCTCCATGCAGAGATGCCAATCCTTATGATGTCAGGTGCTAGGATGAGGCCATAGAGTTTTTAAGGCTTGCCCACCCCATTGCACCCTCTTTCTACAATGTCGTAGTGGGAAACAGACTGTGAAGGACCTGTCTAGACAACAGAGATGGAGCAATCAAGAAGTGACCTCAGCTGATAACTGATGACATCTAGGCTGACTTCAATTCCATCGGACCAGTTTGAGCAGAAAGTGAGTGCCCAATCAAGTGAGAGTGGTGGAGGTAGCCATCCTGGCCAAAATTGAGGCCCTAGAAAAGGCCTGGGTCTCATCTAAGAAGCAAAGTGATCCAGCTAGTAAAGGCCAATGGATTGAAGGGTGGGAGCATGTTGAAACTCACCAAATAATTTTTGTCACAATTAGATACTGTGGAGATGCATGGCCAGAGTGAGGACATGGCTCCTGCCGGCAATGATGAAGATGACACGAGGCCCCAGGCTGTGGTGGACATAAGCAGTGCTGCTGAGCCTACCTCCCTGGAACAGGTTGCAGGTTAACAGCAAGACACCAATACAGAGTTCACACAAGGGCAAAGTGTACTGTAACCCCTTTAATTGCTTTTTCCACTAAACTGAAAAGAGCCCAATGTTGTACCCTTTACTCATAGAGAGTGTTGTATTTTCCTGGTGCTCCTGACCCGTTCCTCTATCTTTAATTTGACTGAAGGCAGAACCTCTGACTTGATTATTTAAAAAACAAACCAGTAAATCAGTGTTAGCTTTACATACATGTGGGGACACCAGTTTATGAGAGACTGTGGCAACTTATTTCAGATTACAAAGGCATTTGCTCATGATGCTACCCTGCCAACCTTTCAGAGGAACAATGTTACCCAGGAATGACTTTTTGGATCCTATATGGAACATTATTTCTAAACTGAATTTTCCAGGATGAAATATGAAAACAGTGATAATAAGCATTTAGAATATGACTGGGGGGAAAAAAACCATTCCCTCATTTCTTCCTTCATTTTCTACTGCTTCATATGTGTATGTGGGGGGGGGGCAGGGGGGAATTTCAGACAAATTCTGAGACATTTCACTAAGAGGTGGACTTAGCAAACATAAGTTTTATAAAATAGATGACCAAAGTTTCTTCTTCACATTAGGAAAAAAAAAAAATGAGGGGGGGCTTTATCTATATAAATAACCTGACCTATCATTACTGAAGTTCTCATAAATTTCTCCTAATCCCAACTTTTGTTTATGTGCCTTTTTAGTGATATATCTGTTAGAGACAGGAAATCTAAGGCCCTTTCCACACCTTACCTTTTTTCAGTGCTGGGGTATGGGGATCGCTCAAGCAGCCTCCAGCGAGAGGCTCTTGCGTCCCCACTACTTCAGCTCCACATGAGCTGCCTGCTCCCAAGAGGCAGCGCGAGAGCCCTGTCTCTTCCTTCTGCAGCACAGCCTGAGAGTTTCCCAGGCTGCGTTGGGGCAGGAAGTGCGACCTCTGTGGCTCCGGAGTCTCCGCACGCACAGCAACTGTGTGTGGGGCCCTGGAGCAATGCACAATCACACACCATTTTCAGCTGAAAGCCGAAAATGAAAAGGTGTGCAAGTGACACCTGTCAGACCCTGGAGCGTTGCACAGCTGTGAGCGTGTCGTGCAGACTGTTGCTCACAATCGCGCGATGCTCCAGGTACCCTTTCGCATGGCAAATGCCGTGTGGAGTTTCTGCTGTTTCTGATTCCTACCTGTATTTTATTCCCTGTCCTATTTTGGTATCAGTTTGGTAGAACTTTTCCCCCCTTATTGGCAGCTGTGCATCTATGGGTACACACTTTTCCTGTTGTATACACTTTTAAAGCTTTTATCTTAAGGTATATATTTTAAATGCATTTTTTGTACGGACAAAAATGTCTTGGTGCACATTTTTAAAAGATATACATATTTTACTGTAGTTCTTCATATTTATTTGTAGAAATTTTTTTAAAAAACTTATGCTCACAGTTTGTTCCCAGTGACAGAAAACAAAAAGATATGTGTATGCTTTTATTAATAGCTTGGAGACCAGAAAAATGAATTGATGTAAATTTCTTTTCCATTTTGAGTGCCTATGCATTTGTGTACTTTGGAAGGAAAAATAGAAATGCTCTCTTGTAAGCTACCAACAAAACTGAAATTACTGAAAAAATGGTTTTATTAAGGTTCCCCACTATCTATCTATCTATCTATCTATCTATCTATCTATCTATCTATCTATCTATCTTAATGTTGTTTTGGTTTGCCCTAGGAAAATGGGTGCTGTACATGGGAATGGACAGCATTTCTGGTTGATCTGTTCGCTACCTGTCTCCCTGCTGCTTCAAGAGATTGGGGGGGTCTCAGCCAAGTGGTTTGAGTAGCTTGGGTGGGCTTCTTTAATGCATTTAGGTTTGTGTGGTAGGCCACATTGGGTCTTTTGGAAGAATTAGGGCATTGTAAGTCCCATTGAACTTTTGGAGCCATTCAGGACCATTAGGTCCTCTTTTGGCCACATGATTAGGGCTAGGTTTTATTATGCCATCGGTTAGGCACAATACCCTCTGGGCTTTTCTTGAAGGATCTGTATGTTGTAAGCCCCATTAGGTCTATTGGAGTGATCAGGGCCTATTAGGCCCTGTAGGGGTGGTAGTTTTTGACCTGACTACACCTCTTTTTGCCATGCAGTAGACCTTGGGATTTCAATTAGGCGATGAGCTCCATTGACCCATTTGAAAGAAGTTTGAGTGTTGGAAAAGGAGTAGGCCTTGCATCTTAATTAGATCCAGTTATGGCCTCAGAAAAGACAGTGGGGTGTCCAAGGGTAAAACCACAGTTAAAAAGCCCCTATTAAGTGCCCACGTCCTGATTCATCAACTGGAAATACAAAATGCATTGAATAGGGGGTTTAGGCCACTTTCTCCCACATTCAAGTATAGTATCTCAGCGGTCTGGGCAATACAGGGTGGATGGCAAGCACTTCTCTGAGGTGGGTAACATGTGGTTCCTGAGTGACCTGCAACAGAGAGTGAGGGCCATAGTGGCTGATCTGATGGTGTAAGGGACTAAGCAGGTGCGTGTCCCTTTTCTGTGTCAGGTAGCAGAGGGGAATGAAGTAAGAGTGCACACCTTGGTGCCCTTTTGATGAAGACCAGGGCTCTGGAACTGCCTCTGGAACTCCTATGACCCATCAGTGGAGAAGAAATCCACCCTTGAGGTCCTGTCTGTCCTGCAAGTGGGGGGTAACTTGAATTTCCCTTCCAGTAGATAGCTGGTCTGGGAGCAACTCATTTATTGGATTGCCCTTAGGGCCCAGGTATTTCACCCAGGCCAAATCTGAGAAAGTTGTCAAGGGTGATACCTGGCCTCAGCTGATCCTGCTAGGTTTCTAACTCCCTCTTGCTCCTTTTAGGTTCAACCCAGCTTAAAAAGGTTTTAGGTGGGGGGGAAAGTGTCCTTTATTTATCTAAATTCTCTGTGTCTGATCTGGTTATTCCATGGTTGGTCATCAACTGCTGCACAAAAAGGATATTGAGTCAGCCATATTTGCAATCACATCAACATTTTTACTTTGTTCTTTAGTACTGTGTCAATGCACAAGTGCAAAACATTAAAGTACAAGAACTAAAACTGCATATTCAGAACTTTTTTTAAAAAAATAGATACTTGTATGAAGGGTTTAACTTACTCTGTGCCTTTAAATGGGTGTGGAAAAGAGTTCTTGAGGGACAGAAGAGAACTTTAAGAGAGGACATGATAGCCACGTTTAAATATTTGAAGGGCTGTCACGTCGAGGAGGGAGCAGGCTTCTTTTCCACTGCTCCAGAGACTGGCACAAGGAGCAATGGATTCAAGCTGCAGGAAAGGAGATTCCACCTGAACCTCAGGAAGAACTTCCTGACAGTCAGGGCTGTCTGGCAGTGGAATATGCTCCCTCGGAGTGTAGTGGAGTCTCCTTCTCTGGAGGTTTTTAAGCAGAGGCTGGATGGCCATCTGTTGGGAGTGCTTTGATGTGCATTCCTGCATAGCAGGGGATCGGACTGAATGTCCCCTGTGGTTTCTTCCAACTCTATGATTCTATGATTCTATTACATGCATGGTCGCCTTACTCACTATCAAACCCTCATGTTGCTTGTCTGTGCCCTCAGTGTCTAAGGGACAATTAGGACAATGAGTTCCATACTATCCAACATTTCAGAGAAGAAAACAAGAACATGTTATTTTGTGAGTGTGGACAATATGACAAAAGTTATTATAGAGCAAGAATAGACAAGGTAATAGAGGCTGTGGAAGTTTGCTGTTGCGGAGACTACAGAGAAGGGCAAAGTTCTGTCCCTTCTTCTTCCCTCACCCCAGGCTGAGTTAATGTAGTTCAAACTACTTTTGCATGTTGAACTCAGTTTTCAGCAATTGAAGTAAGCTGAGAAAGTGGAAAGAAAAGAGAAAAACTGGGACTTTTTTAAAAAAAAGCTTGTATGGTAGGATGACAAAGGATTAATCTGAACTGTCCTTGCAAAATCAGGACGGTTGGAAGGTAGGGAGTTCCAATCATTCAGAGAACTCACAGAGGTCCTAGGATCATTTCAGGGCATTGTGTGTAGAGATTGGCAGTCACTAAAAAATGGTGGAGAATATTTGAGAAATAAAACCTATAAATTTGCCATTTTCTGGTTCAAAAGAATGCAACACGGGGCGGGGGGATGGTTATCAGGGAAAAAAACTTTTGAGAAATCTGTATTAATTCCAGCTGAATGATGGTTTCACACCTCATTTTGAGGTCTCTTATAGCCTTCTGAGTGGCCACTGTAGACTAGATATGATTTTGATTTCACCGAAACCATCAGGGCTCTTATTATTGAATGTTCTTATAGTGGAATAAAGCCCAGAACAATAAAGTGGTGGAATGACAAAATCAATACAGAGCTAGTATCTTTACTTCTCTTCTGTATTATGAAATAGGAAACTTCTGGTTTTGTATGATCATGTTCTCAGCAAACAATACTTCTCTCAGGAGGAGATTTTGTGTATGCGTGAGTCTGTCTGAACTTGATAGTCCTTGAGAATGTTCCACCCATCCTAATATGAAAATCAATCAGTCCCAAGAGAAGGATATCTCTATCATTAGATGAGCTCCCTACATAACCTTCACACAAAATGACTTGACGTGTAAGCAATCTCATGACATATAGGATAACATTTATCTGGGAGAAGTTTGTTTGCAGGAGTTCTGTGTTTGGATTTACATCTTCTGCTTCCCTGTGTCCTTCATTCACATTTTCAGGCAGATATTTAACTCAAGGTTCTTTTTTAAAATGAAAATATCAATATTCGGATGGGTATTTACTTACACATACATAACTGAGTAAAGTGTCCTGGTCTAACCTCTCTGCACAAAACCACCTTAAGAGCTAGCAGCTAGATTGGATGAAAGAAGTTTGTTCAGCTAAAGATCATAGAATCATAGAATCATAGAAATGTAGAGTTGGAAGAGACCACATGGGCCATCTAGTCCAACCCCCTGCTATGCAGGAACACCCTCAAAGAATTCCCGACAGATGGCCATCTAGCCTCTGCTTAAAAATCTCCAAGGAAGGAGACTCCACTACACTCCAAGGCAGCAGATTCCACTGTCAGGAAGTTCTTCCTGAGGTTCAGGTGGAATCTCCTTTCCTGCAGCTTGAATCCATTGCTCCTTGTCCTGGTCTCTGGAGCAGCAGAAAACAAGCCCTCTCCCTCCTCTACATGGCATCCCTTCAAATATTTAAACATGGTTATCATGTCCCCTCTTAACCTTCTCTTCTGCAGACTAAACATCCCCAGCTCTCTAAGTCTATCCTCATAGGGCATGGCTTCCAGGCCTCTTACCATTTTGGTCGCCCTCCTCTGGACTTGCTCCAGCTTGACCATGTCCTTCTTGAATTGGGGTGCCCAGAACTGGACACAGTATTCAAGATGAGGTCTAACCAAAGCAGAGTAGAGTGGTACCACTACCTCCCTCGATCTAGACACCATACTCCTGTTGATGCAGCCGAGAATTGCATTGGCTTTCTTGGCTGCCGCATCACACTGCTGACTCATGTTCAGCTTGTGGTCTATGAAGACTCCTAGATCCCTTTCACATGTTCTGCTATCCAGCCACTTGTCCCCCATCCTATATTTCTGTATTCCATTTTTCCTACCTAAGTGTAGGACCTTACACTTCTCTCTGTCGAATTTCATTTTGTTAGAATCAGCCTAGCTCTCCAATCAAGGAGCAAGGAGGTTGACATTTCTAACCTCCTTCCTTCAGCAAGGAAAGTACTACTAAGGAAATGTGCTGCAGCCCCAATCACTGGTGGGAGGGAGTTCAAAGCCTCATCCTCCTTGTGCCTCCAATCAGCAACTGAACAATCCTCCTGTGGCCAGTCCAGTTGCTGGCTGTTAAAGTATGTTTGAGGGGAAATTTAGTTAGTCTTCCAGTAGGACTACACAGTCTTGCTGAATGTGAATCAGTTACAGATCCATATGAGTTTGTAATTGCAATGCTGAATGCCAGACACGAAAATAAAAAGATAAGATTAGTCATGTATTAGCCATATTTTTAATCTGTTTTTTTAATCACAGCCTAGTCCAGAGAGGTTCACAAAGATTAATAGTATATGAATATATTCATATTCACTGGGACTGTGTGCTCCTGTGAAATAAGAAGCTATGCTGATAGTAGCACTGCTGATGATGAATCTCTCACAGTAGACAGGCTTTTGCTGAGGATTCATATTAAATGTGCCAAATAGCTACTGCCCAGTAGCAATAGTGGAGGGTGACACTGCCAGAAGATCTGTCAGAGACAACAGCAGTGGCTAATTTTTGTCAGTACTGCCCAGGAGGTGGTACTGGTAAATCTCTTCCAAATGTCTTTCACCAAGAAAACCCTTTGAAAAGACAGTTTAAAATGAAACAAGAGATAGTACCAGAAAATGAGATTCCTACGTCAGAAGTCACTCAAGCAGGTGGTGGAGAAGAGCACAACAGGCATTGTGATTAATGATACAACCAGGCTCAAGTCACCAATCTGATGGTGATGGGAAGCTTCAAGACAGTACATGAGTGCAATAGCATCCTCCTGTTCATTTTCCCAGCAGTGATTGTCAGAGGTGTCTTTTTTTTCTCATACCGGAGGCAAGATAGATAGATAGATAGATAGATAGATAGATAGATAGATAGATAGATAGATAGATAGATAAATAGCCTGGTAGTTAATGATAGCCATACAGCAGCTTCTGCCTTCATACTTCTAAAATAATATTCATGAAGCACAAGATTTTGGGAGATGTTTGCCAAGACAATCTTCTCCCTCGCTCCCATTATCACCAACTGTTTCACTAAGTGGATTTCCATGGTTGAGTGGGGATTTGAACACTGGTCTCCCAGAGTCCTGGTCCAGCATTCAAACTAGCTCTCATACTATGCTAGTTCTCTGAATATGGTATAATGTTCTCTAAAAATGTAGTTCCCTTTTTTCCTTGCTGAAACTAAGATGCATGGATTTTGATTTTTGGTCCTTAATGCAAATAGCAAAAATGTTAAATGAGGAGAAAAAATGTAAAGGATAGAGTCATTATAATAGTGAAATGGAAGGAATATGATCAGCAGATATTTTCATTGTTGAAGTTTATAATTAGAGAAATTAACACCCATCTCCAGCTGATTTCATTAGCTGCTTATTCTGTAGGACCAAATTAATACAATGACAAATCTACCACAACTGGAAAGGACAGGAGACAATAACTGTGTTCAGATTTGAGGGGCAAGGAATAGCTTGAGGGTAGTTAAGACTATTTCCCATATGAAGTATTTTTTTCCTTCAAAGGATTTGTTACAACACCTTACACCCTCCATCCTGTAAGATAGCAAAATTGACAAGAAATATCATTTTCATATAAAACTGTACACTTATGACTTTAAAAGCATGTGGTAGCAGGACACTGGTTGTAAGCATATGCTAGGTCAGGATGAACTCAGCATGGCCAGGTCGTAAGTTCAAAAGGATTAGCTGGAAACCCCTGATGTTAATGAGTTTGGGATAATCCTCTCAATGACCTGACCTCCAAATACAATAGTAGATGAAACTGCCCAGGTACAGCAGGTAAGCACCCTTGCTATGCTCATTTCCTACAGAAACCTTCCTCATTTACTTTACCTGACGAAGAGGCTGTTAGGACTCCCATCAATGGTTTGTTACCTAAAGTAAGACAATTAGTCTGTTCCAGTCCCCTTTTGTTTGCACTGCAAGAAAGCCATTAACACTCACCTCTTCAGGGTGTTAATAGAATATAAAACCCCCGGCTCCTGTCCACGAAATTGGCTTGCACTTTGTACCCCAAGTTCCCATTCCTCCATGCTTCCCTCATACTATTGTTTGAGCCACTTCTTGTTGATCTTCTGCTTCAGGACTAGTAAATATCATCCTCTACACCCAAAATCTCTCACTATCCGACCTTTCTTACTTCTCCCTTCACCTGAGAGACTGCTTGATTTCTTCTGTGTGTGTATCTGATAATAAATATGATAAAAGCCAGTTAGTCTCCATGAATATACAGCCCTGGGACTGAGGATGTAAAGGGAAGGAGCAATCTGATATCATCCCATTGAGCAGAACAACAGAAATAGTGTCAATTGATATTCACGTAAAAATGCTAGCAGGAGAAGATCAGTTATGACCCTGAATTGCATTTGAATGTCCATTTATAGTTCATCACCACCTTGGTCTGGCCTTGAAGAAGAGATCTCCATTCTCTGCCTTTTCTCTCTGTTTCCTATCCTTGTGTGTCTCGTCTTTATAATTTCTAAGCCTAACGGCAGGGCACTGGAGATGTTATGTTAACTTTATGCATGCATATGTCCATTTTTGGTTGCCTTCCTCCCCTCACACTGGCCAGCGCCCCTCTGCCAGACCTATCATATTGATGCTTAAGCCCCCCTCAAGCTTGGTGAAAAGTGGGAGGAGGGGTCAGAGAAACATCTGGCTATGTCTGTGTAGTGAGTCACAAAGTGATCTCATCATCTGCTAAGACCCTTAGAAGGCCCTAGCCATCCTCAGTGGATGATGTAATCACTTCATGTCTGGCTACAGAGGCATAACCAGAACCTTCTGCAATTGATCCCCAACTCTCCACCAGGCATGGAATAGGCATGGCAGAGGAATTCAGCAGCAATACAATAGGTTTGGGTAGTGATTGAAAATGGCTCAAGGTAATACAGTTCTACAGATGGAGCTACTGCACTACTGCACAATTATTTGAAAAATGGGATAAAATTACAGGAAATACATACATATGTGTATAACAGTTTCAGAAAATACTATTTTTCTCAGTCCCTTTTCATTTTTCTGGTTATGAAAGATCAGGAACCTCTCAGGAAGAAAGAGAGAGAATGTGAGAGGGAGAGAGAGAAGGCAATTCTAATTAAGGACCAGAAACAGCTAAATAAAAAAGGATTCAAAGTTAGACTTTAAGAGCTGAACTCTTAAAGCACTCAGTTTAGGATGGACAAATCTATTAGTTTTGCATATTGAGATTTATTAAACCTTAGGCTCTCTCTGTTGCATTTAGAAGGAAGTTTGTGAATTCTGGAAAGTTGTTGTCAAAACCTATGCCTGCTCTCAACTGCAGAGAGCAATCAGTAGGGCAACCTAGGGGATGAGAACTATTGCCTTGCAACAGGGGATTGGGCAGTTGTTCTTCAGTCTTTTGCAACTGGACAACTGCTTGAACTTCAAAAGGCTTTCAACAGCAGACCAGTGGAACTGGTGCTTTTCCTAAAGAAAGAACAAAAGGGCTATGCAAATCCACTTGCTGCAATTCAGTCATGAGTTGAATGTCATTGACCTAGGCTGTGGCTTAATAAGTGCTGCAAATTGGATAATTGCACCATCAATGCCAAACACAACCAGCATTTGCATGTGTTTATGCATGAGTTCTCCCTTCCCCAGGTATGTTTTCTTCTTTCTTGTCAATCCAGATAGTGCTTTCTTTTATTCTTAATGTGAAAAAAATATTCATGACTATACAATACAACAGCATTTGGGGAAAGATTTATCCTTTCAGCCACAGCAGTTATTTATGGAATATACTAAGCCCCAGAGCAATAACTGTTCATTTGCTTTCATACAATAGGCTCATAAAAAAGGGAGCGGTATACAAATAGGAGGCTTATTAATAAAGCCAGTATCTTGCTGTGCAAAAATGTGGATTTTCTTATCTGAAGTGCTAATGAGAGTGCACCTACTGGAAACAGGAAGCCCTGAATGTGCAGTAGAGATATATGGCAATTATAGCCCTTCTGGCCTCGGTCTAGACCTTTTTTGGAAGGGAAATTATGGATAATGTGATTCATAGGGCCAACAAGCCCTGGGGTGATGGGAAAAGAAGCAAACAGAACTTGACAAGCTGCTTCCATACATCCCCAGCTGCCACCAGTAGGGTGTCTGAGGAAACATCTTGCCCTGGAGGAATGGGAGAAGAGGCATAAACAGGTGAGTCATTCCCATCCAGTTCTCAGTTGTGGCCCTTTCCTCTCCAGGTGTCACCAAAGCTGGATCTAAGAAACCACTTTGTCCTGAGGACATAGAAGAAGGAGAATGCATGACTTGGTAAGTGGCTATAATCCACCTTCCACCTTCCATCCCCTAAGTGCCTTCATAGAGTAAGAGTTTCAGAAGTATGGTCTTGCACTGAGAGGATGGAAGAAGAACTTACAAAGAAGAAACAAAAGGAGAAGAGAAACAGAGAAGGAGAAGGAGAAGGAGAAGAAAGAGGCCAACAAAGACCACATCAGTCTGGAAGGAAATACGTATCATGCAAACCTGGATACAGTTGGGGCCAGAACTAGTAAAACCACATTTAGCTGGGCAACTGCAGTAACCATCATACTTTCTTTTCCCTTCTCTCCCTCTCTCCCAAACCCTGTCCTCGTGTTTCATGTCTTTTAACTATAAGTCTGAAGATGGAGGCTGTCTAATTAATGAAACATGTGGTGGGATTCTCTAGTTGTTGAACACTGGGGAAAAACACTTAAATAAGTAAACAGTGACAGCAACAATATTCACTACTACCACCCAACAGTACATTGCTCTATACCAGAAATGGGAAATCCAGCCTTTCAGATGTCTTTTGGATTGCATCTCCTTTCTGTCCTAGGCAACACAGCCAATGAAGAGGACAGCTGAGAGCTGGAGTCCAAGCACATTGTGAGGTTTGAACTTTGTCCACCTTTGTGCTTCACCAACAATGTGCAAATGCTGGTATTGTCCAACTTGGATTAGGCTTCTGGGTCAGGCAATATTAACCATCCTCTGATGTTCCAACAAAATTTTAATTAGTGTAGGGTAAAGGAAGACAACATTAATTCACGGGAGAGTTACATTTTCAGTTTCAAAGAAAAACAGGTTTCACGTGTTAATTGTATTTATTTTTTAATTATTGATATTTTTAAATAGGGAAAATAAAAAAAGGATTTAAAATTTAAATTTAAAAATTAAAAAAGGAAAATAAAGTTCTTGGGACATAATCATAGGCTAGGTATATGCACTACATAAAATGACCATATATCCTCCCTCCCCCAGCAAATCTCATTGAATTTGGTTGAGATCCTGTTAAATCACATGGAATACAATCCTTCATCCATTAGGTCTATGTCCTTTGCCCTCCTGGCATCTGTCCAACTCCAGGATGGGCTGGTTGCTACTGCTGTTGACAGATGAAGGAGGCAACTCAGAGAATGAAGAAGTGGTTGGTCTTAGTTCAAAGGGGAAAAGAAATAAGGGTACAGTGCCAGAGAAGTGCACCTTCATTTTCTTTCCCCTGCAACCCAAACCATCCACATCCTCTCTGAATTGCTCCTCCCTCTCCCTCCCCCAATCAGTAAGCAGCAGTGGTGATGACAATGGCTTTGGAATTGCTCCAAAAAACAAGACACCTCCACAAGCCACACTTACATGTGTATATGGTTTCTACACATGCACACACACACACACACACAAACACACAAGTAAGAAGAACCTCTGACCTCTGGAAGGATGGTGGATATACAAAACAAAACCATGAGTCATTTTTGCTACAATAAAGGCATGCAAGAGCCAACTAGGTTGGCCATCAGTTAAGTGTGAGGTCACAAGAAAATAGTTCAAAAGTAACATAAGTGTCTATGAATATTAACCAATGGAGGACAGAAAGAGACAGGCCACTGGTTTGTAGCATGAATACAATTTGTAGTTAAATGAACTAGCTAGCATATCTTTCCTTCCTAGAATTTCACTGGGGAACACAGCCACTGTTCCCAGGTTGATCCTCACAAAGATCTTATGAGATAAATTCAGCAGACAAGATGATTGCCCCAAGGCTTCCACTGTGCTTTGTGGCTGGATAGGGATTTGAATCTGATCTTCTTGTCAGAGTCCAGCACTCCATCCAGTATTATGCCACTTTTCTTGATAAAATGATTGATTTTTCTCTTGCTTCCCTTTGAGACTGGTGATGGATAGCAAATGTGCCACCTACACTTCTGTGTTATAACTACTTCTGCAAGCTTGCAGTGCATTACTTGGATGATGAATGAAAGTCTATCTGTGCCATAGCTTAGGTCCAAACTAGATGTGACATATAATGTCATGGATCTTTTTCCTTATTTTTTTCCCCTTCCTCGTAGCTGAAACTCCAGACTCCAGAGGCTCTGAATCTGGTTATAGGAAGACCCAGAGGAAGGGAATGTTTGACCTTTCCAGAGCTTATTACTAACTACTTGAAAAAAAATGGCTGGCATAGTGTTACTGAATTAGAACAGTGTAAGGTAGATTTTCATCAATACTTAGAATCATAGAATCATAGAATCATAGAATCATAGAAATGTAGAGTTGGAAGAGACCACACGGGCCATCCAGTCCAACCCTCTGCCATGCAGGAACACCCTCAAAGCATTCCCGACAGATGGTCATCTAGCCTCTGCTTAAAAATCTCCAAGGAAGGATACTCCACTACACTCCGAGGCAGCAGATTCCACTGCCGGACAGCCCTGACTGTCAGGAAGTTCTTCCTGAGGTTCAGGTGGAATCTCCCTTCCTGCAGCTTGAATCCATTGCTCCTTGTCCTGGTCTCTGGAGCAGCAGAAGACAAGCCCTCTCCTTCCTCTACATGGCATCCCTTCAAATATTTAAACATAGCTATCATGTCCCCTCTTAACCTTCTCTTCTGCAGACTAAACATACCCAGTTCTCTAAGTCTATCCTCATAGGGTATGGCTTCCAGACCTCTCACCATTTTGGTCGCCCTCCTCTGGACTTGCTCCAGCTTGACCATGTCCTTCTTGAATTAGGGTGCCCAGAACTGGACACAGTATTCAAGATGAGGTCTAACCAAAGCAGAGTAGAGTGGTACCACTACCTCCCTCGATCTAGACACCATACTCCTGTTGATGCAGCCGAGAATTGCATTGGCTTGCTTGGCTGCCGCATCACACTGCTGACTCATGTTCAGCTTGTGGTCTATGAAGACTCCTAGGTCCCTTTCACATGTACTGCTATCCAGCCACTTGTCCCCCATCCTATATTTCTGTATTCCATTTTTTCTACCTAAGTGTAGGACCTTACACTTCTCTCTGTTGAATTTCATTTTGTTAGCCTTGGCCCAGCTCTCCAATCTATCCAGGTCATTTTGAATTTTGATCCTGTCCTCTGGCATATTAGCAACCCCTCCCAATTTGGTGTCATCTGCAAATTTGATGAGCATGCCCTCTATTCCTTCATCCAAGTCGTTGATAAAAATATTGAACAGCACCGGGCCCAGGACAGAACCCTGTGGCACCCTGCTAGTCACTTCTCTCCAGGATGAAAAGCAGCCATTCGTGATCACTCTTTGGGTTCGGTCAGTCAACCAATTACAAATCCAACTAACAGTAGCCCTGTCCAGCCTGCATTTTACTAGTTTCTTTGCAAGAATGTCATGGGGTACTTTGTCAAAGGCCTTACTGAAATCGAGGTATGCTGCGTCCACGGCATTCCCTTCATCTATCAAGCTACTTGTTTTTGGTTATTCGGAGTTTGGAATTCTATTCCAAACATGCGGCAATCAAATCCTTCCCCAAAACTACCTTGAAAACAAAACAGCTCCTCTCCTAACACAGATATCCCTGTGTCGTCATGATTGGATGTTGGGTAGGTCTTTGGACATGTCCAGACACTTTCCTATAGCTGGGTGTACTTCAAGGGCATAATCATGGAAAGTCTGGAAAGCTCTGAACTAGAGGGAAATGCCTGATCAATCCCCACTCAATGCTCTCTGACCGGATGGAAATGGCTGTGTTGTCCGGGAGGGCACTGTTTACACGGGGAGCTTTGTGGGGCCAGCCATGGAAGATGTTGCCATGTGATAAATGTATGTGCACATTTCCCAATGCAGAATCTCATCTACTAAGTTAATAGCAATTTGTAATTCCCTTTTACCAATTTAAGGGATAACAAAGTTACATTGGAATTATAGCATCATGAGTGATATCTTCATTCCCAGTTGTACTGTAACTGTAACTGTGTTTAGTTAGTTTTATAGTTACAGGAATTAAATATATCTCATATCACAGGCCAGCAGCTTGTAGCATTCTGTTGTTTTGTTTTTTTTAATAAATAAATATATAAATAAATAATAACTCTTTAGTAACTCTTCTAGTTATTTCTGAACAATGAGAACCTTTTTAAGTAATGAGAGCAATGAGGAGCTTTTCTTTTTAAACATTGGCACAATTACAGAATCTACCTATTTTGTGATCCTTAGAACAGTAACTGATTAATTTTTATAAGCAATTTTCCAGGCTGTGAACATTTACCCTCTACCCATTTCTCGTCCCAATAGCAGCTTTTCTTCTGTAGGATGTGTGATATAGAGATGATTTGGAGAGGTAAGAAAAAGCAAAAGAGAAAGATTTCTTCTTACCTTTCTCCTAATTCAAGCTCTATTATTCCCTACACTGGTTTTAAATTTCTCTCTCTCTCTTCAGTCTCTCTTTCTTACTCATTCACTCTCACACACACACACATGTACACACTGAAAAACCTACATTTCACTGGGTGTCACATCTAGTTTGAGTCTCAATCTGCCAGAAATGATTGACAGCACAGATTCTCAGAGTCATAAAAATGGATTTAAAGACCAAGCAAGTACTCTTATAACCTGGGTGATCTGAGGAGAAATGAGAGGATAAAAAAAGAAAGAAAGAAAGAAAGAAAAGAAAATCCTCTTAAACTGAACTTTAATTATTGGATTAAAGGTTCATTTTAATTTTAGAAATCTGAACCTATTCATTATTCATTTATTTAAAGGTGGCTGGTCCTGTTACTCAAACTCCAGCTGCTGCTAACACTTCTCTTTTACTTGCTGGGACGGAGTGGTGACTGACGTGCGTGGCTGTGTGACTAATAACAATGAGGGTCACTGGTAGAACTTAAAGCACTAATTAATTTTTTTAACCCAAAGTACAGCTTGGTTCTCTCAATATTTGCATTGCAGTGCTTCCTTCTAATGCACATTCCTCCCTTTACTTTTAGCTATGATGACTTTTGCTTTCTCCCATCAAAACATGACTTCCGTACAGCAAGAAGGGAGGGAACCCATCAGTCTCTAGGGTCTTTCTGCACTACACTGTTCTAGTGCTCTTATTCCACTTTCAACATCCTCTGGAATCCTGAGGTTTGCAGTTTAGGGAGGAGCCTTTAGAATTCTCAGCCAGAGAGCTCTTTGGCCTCTGGAAACTACAAACCCCAGAATTTCACAGGAGGTTAAAAGTGGAATAATAGCACTATAACAGTGTACTGTGGATAGACCCCAGATTTTCTTCACCTTCTTCATATCCTTTCATTCTTGACCACCAGTCATTCAGGATGCAAGTGATGGTACTCTAACTGCAATAACAGCAAGAGTTCATCACTTCAGTTATATAGAGAGGACAGACTGCAACCCAAAGATATTGACTACTCTTCTAAATACACAAAGGTAATGAGGAAGGATATACTCTCAACAGACACAACTATTTTGTTCCTAATGGAGTTACTAAAATAATCCAGGTTAAATATTTGATATGAATAAATTTAAAATGATTTCATGATCAGTTTATGTGACAGCACACACATTCCAGATTACTCACACAAACTTTTAGCTCTGGGACCTTTCACACTGTGCAACCATAGCACTGTGAGTCTACCTTAGCTACCATGGTAACACCCTATGGAATCCTAGGTTTTGGCATTTTAGGGAGGGGTATTTTGAATTCTCAGACAGAAGGTGTTAGTAGTGCCTCAGCAAACTACAAACCCCATGATTCTACAGGATGCAACCCTGACAGTTCAAGCGGGAGCATAGCATAATTATGAAGTGTGAAAGGGTTCCATGACAGTTAAAGTGGAATCATAATGCTCTGACTGTGTGATAGGGTCCCGGGCTTCCTGTCACACTCTTGCGCTCTCTAACAACAACAGTAGAAACCAGAACTGCATTTGTTGAGACTAGCAGAAAAACAACTGGAGAAGTACGGCAAGATATTATGATATATGACCACAGCAGCAAGACTATTAAATGCTCAGAAGTGGAGAAGTAGAGAGATTCCCACAAAAGAAGGCTGACTGTTAAACTGTTGGGCTTAGCTGAAATGGACAAATTAACAAATATTTATAAGAGAAAACACTGAGCATATCTCACTATCTCAAAGACTGGGATCTTTTAATATGATTTTTGCAAAAAAAAAGAGTATAATATGTTGACTGTACGATTCAGCAATTAGTATTTTTGGAAGAGTAGCAGTGGAAGCATTTGATTGGTATCTGTAATTAGAGAAGGTTTTTATATAGTGTCTGCATTAGGAAAACTGGAAACCACCTTTTAAAATGTCTTCAAAGATCTGGCACATCTCCTGATCTTCCTCCCCTCCTCCATTTCCGTTCCCCTCCCCTTTTTATTAAAAAAGAAAAAAGAACAAGAAAAAAGCTATCTTTATTTTTTCTTAGTTGTCTTTTCTTACTATTTAGTGTTCAGTACTTTTTTTATTAAGTTTTTTTGTTTTCTTTGTAAAATTTATCTGTTGCAATTTGATGGTGTTTTTTCTACTCTGTTGGTATGTAATTTGAAAACTTTTAATAAAATATTTTAAAAAATATAATTAAACTATCACATAAACTAGCAGTAAAAACCATGACCATTGTAAAGAAAAACAACAAATAGAGGCCATAAAGGACATTATGAAATGCCATTTCTTCCTGAGTAATTAGTCCTCAAAGCCTGCAGGAAAAAAGTCTTCTCCTATGTACAGACAACAAAAAAGATGACAAAAAAGGCACAGTCTAAACTCTCCAGCAAAGGCGTCCCAGAGCCTGGAAGCAGATATCATGAACACCAGTATTATCTATACAACACCATCAATAACCTACCATTATCCAAAATAACCTACATAATTAGGTTATCAAATTCTACTTCTTGTTTTTTGCCTTTATAATATTTTCCTGTCATACATTTCATATGTACCAGCTGTGGGAGCCAAGCAGCCCTCCAGAGTTTGTACTACAACTCCAAAAATTCCCGACCAATGAGAGCTGCTGGGATTTGACGTTCAGCAACATTTGCATAGCCACATAATTCTCAGTCCTAACAGAGTAGGCCCTTAGTATCCTCTAGGGTTTGGTTCCAAGACCATCCATGGATATCAAAATTCATTCATGCTCAAGTCCTATTTGTTCTATCACAGTCCTGGCAACACAGCGCATAACTCAAACAAAACAAACTGAATAGCTCCCAGCTCCTTATTTACTTTCATTCAGTAAGCACAAGGTCAAAAATAAAGTCCCATGGAATTCAGAGGCAAGCAAGTCCAAAGCCAGTCAGGGTAATCCAGAGTCAGGCACAGAATTCAGTAAGGCAAACCGGGAGATCAGATAAGCTCTGACAACTCCTGGAGGGAAAGGACAGCAACCTTATAGGTCAGCCACCTAGCACAACTGTTGCCTGATTAATTGTTGCCAGATATATATTCTCTAGGATTAGTATAGGTTCTCTCTTTGTTGTTTGCACCCAGAAAAGGTAGGTACTATTAACTTATTCTCTGTGTCTGAAGGGGCAGGACTCTCTTCTGGAGCTGGCACTGCCCCCTGTTCTGTTTGTGGCAATGTAAGCTCTTCCTGTACAGCAGGTCCTGGCATGCCCCCTGTTTCAGCCTCTGGCATGTCCCTTGTTTCATACTCTGAGTCAGAATCCATGTTTTGGAAGCAGGGCATGACAACATTATATACAATGGTGTAGTAAAATAGCATTACTCATATAAAATTTGCTTTTTGGATTTTTAAAAATTATATTATTATTATTATTATTATTATTATTATTATTATTAGGAAATACGTTTAACCCATATCCACAGATATGAAGGGCTGACTGTGTATGCAATGATATCAACCTGAACAAAATAAAACATAGTAATTTCCGCTTCCACATAGTGAAACAAAGAAAGGAAAAGAATGCTCTCTTGCCATCCTTTTCTATATATTATAATCTCACACTGACAAAATATATCTTGGTGCTAAACTAAAAATATTATACACCTATCCCAAAATTGAATAAATAAAGATCCAGTTTCATGGAAATGTTCCAAGGGAGCACTTCTTCTTTCCTATGGATGCTTATAATCTGTGATTTTATTCATTATTGCTTCATTCTGTACTTTCCTTCTTCAGTGATAAAAAGCTGGTAGGGGAACAGATTTCCTGTTTCTAGCTACCACTAAACTTGCTGCCATAACACATATTCTTTCTAACATGTCTTTTTAATCACACCTCTCCAAGTATCATTCTTGAGAATTCAGTGAAATCTCTTTCTAATTCTTTGTGCCATATACACTTACAGACACAACACAAGTCTTAAAGGAAGCTGCACTGACTGACAATTTGCTTCCAGTCTGAATTCAGGGTACTGGTGATGATATTCAAAGCCATAAAGAGCATGGAATCTTGATGGAACACCTCTCCTTGCCTGAGAACTGAGATACTTCACACAGGGACTTGGGAGAGGGACTAGGGTTGCCAGAGTACAAACTGGAGAAGTGTTATCATGCTGTAACGCCCACTCCATGGTACCATCTAATTGGCAAGAAATATAATTTAATTTGCAAATATTATTTCTAATATAAAAAAATCACACACTTATGACTAGAAGGCCGATGGACAAGGGCTCTTGTTGGAAGCCGTGTGCTAAGACAGATGACTTCAGCATGGCTAGGTCTTAAGTTCAAAAGGATTAGTCAGAAAGGCCCAACACTGATAGGCATGTGATAATCCCCTCACTGGCCCAACCTTCAAGTACAGTAGCAAATGAAACTCCCTCAATGGAGCAACCCATGGTCATCAACCTGTAACATCTTCCGAAGGAAACTCTCCTTTGTTCCTTCACCTGCTCAGAAATTAAAGGCTATCACAACTCCCATCAGTGCTTTGCCAACTGAAGTTAAGACATTAGCCTGTTCCAGACCCCTTTGTTTACTTTGCCAGAGAGCAATTAATACATTCCCCTTCAGGGAGGGGACTTAAACTCTCATTTCAATCCCAACAATTCATACTACCTTGGATGCATGTAGGCATGTCACTCTGTCTGTTGGCTCCCCAATTCTCATGCCCTGTACTACCCTCAAACTCTTGTTTGAGCCATCTCACTTCGATCTTGTGCTTCTGGAATGGTAATTATCATCCACATCACCCCAAATTCTCTCACTATCCAACATTTCTCTCCTATACCTTTGCTAACCTTGTGTGGTTGATGAGACTGATTGATTACTTGTGTGTGTTTGTGAATTTCCCAATAAAAACATTATTTTGACTCTCAACTGGTGTCCTACAGTTAGTACTGGTATATACACATGAAAATGTCTCATGTTACTCCACTCTTGCAGGTCTTCTTAGAGCTTCCATTCTCACCTTTCTAAGGAGATGCCAACAGTGTTGGAGCACCTCAAGGTCCCCCACATCTTGGGGTAACAAAAAAACCCTCCTGTTTCCTGTTACCCCAAAATGTGTTAATTGTTGTGTAGAAAAAGAGATTCCAGCAGCTGTTGCTTCTTACGTGATTGGATGGCAAACAAAAAATATTGAAATTCCTTCTTCTACATAGCCATTACAGATACAGAAGACCTCTCTAATTTTCACTTTGGCGACCCCAGGGCCTTCTCTGCTACAGCACCCCATTTATGGAATGGATGCTCCATTTACCCCAATTATATAATGTCTTTCCATTGGGGGCTCAGTTCATGCCAACACTGGTCTCTTTTTAGGTGCCAGGTTAAAATATGGATTTTTATTAAAGCCTTCGGAGCCTGATGTGTATTACATCTTGAAGCATGCATCTACGTGGTTTCAGTTGTTGTGCCCTTTTCAGCTATACATCATCTTCTTAAGCAATCATCTGTTTCACTTTAAGAGTGAAGCAGAAGATCATATATCATCTCAGAAATTTAGCATATGCTTATTCTAAGCCAGGGGGAAAAAAATGAGTGAGCAAAGGCCACTTGTGTCTCTTCTTTATGTCCCAAATCCATATGTGAATACTGAAATTTATATAAATTTTTTCCTTGTGTGTGTGAAGTAGTACTAGAATGGCACAAAAACATTCTGAAAGAGTATGTAAAATGAAATGAAAAAATACTAGACCTATAGATGAGGCATTATGCTGTTGTAGTTTCTATTGCATGCCTTCCAGTAATTTTCTGTGAAGAACCATTGAAAATTGTGGAAAAGCCATTTTCAAAATGATATTGATTTGCCTGAAATTAGGTTATGAAATGGTTACATATATAAGACAATGAAAATTGGATTTGGTTAATAAATGCTGTGAAGGATTTTACAATAAAATGGTATAGAAAAATTTGGATGCAGTGATGTCATTAATTTTCTTTCTTTTTTTCTTGAAAGCATGAAATTGAGAAGGGAAGAATAGAAATGTTGGCTATTATCTTAGAGAGGACTGAATAGATTTGATTGTTTTAAAGTTTAAAGGAATGATGGAAGTTGCTCCTTTTCTTTTTCTTTCTTTTTCTTTTTTTCTTTCTTTTTCTCTATATTTTAATTTTCAATTCAAATATTTTCATTATGTTGTTTTTTTCTTTTTCTCAAGTATTTGTAGAATTTCAATCTTTTTTTCCCCAAAATTATTAATAAAGATATCTTTTTTTTAAAAAAAAAAGATGTTGAAACAATGATAAAAAAGACTGATACTCCTAAAGATGCCTGTCTGGTTAGTGAGAATGAGCTTGAGGGAAAGCTCCAACACCAAAATAAAATAATACCACTGCAGCTTGTGGACTAGAGAGGAAGCTTAATTTATTTCACATTTTTATGTGAATATAACTAATATGATATCTCTCTTTCAACCCCATGGGTTATTCCATCAAGAGTGGAAGGCAAAGCTGTCCCAGTATCTTCACACCAGCATGCTGTAGAAAGTCGATCTCTCAGCTTAATCTGTCTCGTTGCACTATTTTAAAATGCTCACCTGAAACATTTCATAAAACAGATGTATTTGGCAGCTAAGATTATCTTTCAGGTGCTGAGGAGGTTTCTGAAGCCTAAAGTGGATTTTTATGACCAAGTAATGATAAACCTATTACAAAAGTGGTTACAAAATGCACGGTGTTAGAACTTTAATAGCAGCAAGAAAACCCATGCCTGCTTCCAAATCCTTGTGATTCATTCTGCCTTTATTTGTCAAACAATTTGTTTCTACAAAATCAGTTTCTTGATTACAATGCAGGCTTAATTTTGCACTTAGAAAAAAAATTGCTGATTGATCAGATTTTTCTGCAATAGAAAGAAAATAAACAGTATAATGAAACTTGACACACACATAATATATTGTCAAAGTAGAGATTGCTAGATTATAGAGATGGCAGAAAATGAAATAGGTGGTTCATTGGAATGCTGTCTGACATACTGCTAGGTATTTGTGGACATTTCTGCACTAGACTGTTATAGTGCTATTATTCCACTTTCAATATCCTATGGAATCCTGGAGTTTGCAGTTTAGGGAGGGGCCTTGAGGTCTCTCCTTAAAATGCAAACCCCAGGATTTCATAGGATATTGAAAGTGGAATAATAGCACTATAACAGTCTAGTGCAGAAATGGCCTATGTTATTGTAAACTGACTTACAATTTCATAAAGCTGAATTGTTAGGTTGCACAATGATTGTATTCTCAATAAGAGGACGAAGGCATAGCCATGTACCTGGGACCATTGTGTAAATGGAGCCAGCAACATGGAGCTTTTGCAACAGTCCCAATGAACAGTATGTCCCAATGCATTGTGCGTCATTCACTAACATTGTTGTGTATCGTGTCAGTGATATAGCCCTATCGTAGCCTATGATGCAAGTTCTCATTAACTGTTTTTTTTTAACATGTTTTATACATTTTTAATCAGAAACAGGTCACAGGGGAAAAGCCAAATGGAAGGATTGTTTTTCTTTTGTTTGAAAGCAAAAAGAGTCCTGTGTACATAGAACTCAATGCTCTTGGAAAAACAGCATTCTAAGGATTTTGAACTGGATACTCTGAAAAAATGACTTTTAAAAAAAACCATGACTGTATTTTACTTCAATGAGTTTAATGGAGAGTGACCACTGAAGCAGAACTATTCCAAAAGTAAGGCAAATTTAAAATATATTTAAGTCGCAGACAAAGACAATGAAAACCAATAAATAATTAAAAAACAGTAAATAATATAAAATATATTGCATCAGTAGTAGTAATACAATAATGGTAAAGCATAGCAACTAAAGCGGTGACCACGTGACAATCACAAAGCATGAAAACTATGAACCCTGGTGACTCAATGATTAAATGCTGGTACTGCAGCCGCAAGGTTGTGAGTTCAGTCCTGCAGGGCTCCACGTTGACTCAGCCTTCCATCCTTCCATAGGTCGGTAAAATGAGTACTCAGCTTGTTGGGGACAATAAGCTAAAAGAATTGTACACCACTTAGGGAGTGCTTTGCACTGATAAGCAGTATAGAAATGTAACTGCCATTGCTATAAAACGTGAGCGCTTATAATTTAACTAGCACAAAGGGCTGTGTTGAAATAATAAATGAAATAGCAAACGCAGTATGAAAAATTGCAAATAGTATTAGAAAGGAAGCATGGTTTAGCAATCTGAGTGTTAGACTATGAGCCTGGAGAGCAGGGTGCAATTCCCTGCTTGGCCATGGAAACCCACTGGGTAACCTTGGGTGTGTCTGACACACACAGCCCAAGAAAACCCAACGATAGTCACACCTTAGGGTCACTATAAGTTGGAAATAACTTGAAGAAACACACCACCACCACCACCATAAAATTGTAGTTCTGAAGTGGTTTTAACTATTTTAAAGTGGCTTTAATTCTTACTGTGTTTAATATGTTTTTATATTGTACAAATTATTTGTTCCTTTAATACAGAAATGTTTCAAATAGTTTGTACATGAGATTCTGTCTGACAAACCATGGAATCAAGGTGTTTTAATGTAACAACAACAATAATAAAGAAAAGGCAATGAATAAATTTATTCCAATCTAACAAATGTAAGCATTTTAAGTTTAAACTTTATCAAAAAGAAGGCAAATGGTAAAACCTCAGCCAACTGACAAGAGTTCAAAGATTATAAACTTACCTAAAGTGTCTTTATTCCCTCCTCGGATCTCTCACAGCTTGTAACAAAGACACAAAACGTCTCCTTTCGCAAATATAAAACCATGCTCTTTAAAAAAAAATACCAAACAAAGACTAAATAACAAGTGAAGGCGAAATAATATCATTAACTATTATAAGGAAAAGAACGCACATTTTTAAAGATGTGAAAATAAGCAACATGCTGAACTTAAGGCACCTAATTATCCTCCAAAGAGTTCTACCTTTTATTATTATTGGATAGAAACAATTATAAGATAGTAAAGTTGATAATAAAATCCAATTATAGCCCCCAAACCTTTTAAAAATCATTACTTGACTCTTGCTGGTCTTTGTATTATTCCATAGCCAAACAGAGACAGCTTAGACAAGCCCTGGTTATTTTCCCCACTAGTGTTTTAAACACGGAGAAAAGTTTTTGGACAAGTACTGTCTTATCTCCAAACATGAATTTTTAGTCCAACTAGAAGGTTTGTTTTGTTTTTGTTTTCCTATTTGGTATCTCATCCTCAAAGGCAAATTCTAGCCTCTAACTGCCCTCCCATCAAAATAACAAGATACAAGAGTTGGCCATTTCTACCCTACACTATTATAGTGCTATTATTCCACTTTCAACATCCTGTGGAATCCTGGGGTTTGTACCTTAGTGAGAGACATTTTGAATTCTCACTCAGAGAGCTCTTTGGCCTCAGGAGACTACAAACTCCAGAATTCTACAGGATGTTGAAAGGGGAATAACTATATAGGGTGGAAATGTCCATAGTTCTGAAAGGGTTTTGTGGGGGAAAGTAGCCTAAACAACCATGTTTGGGAGTAGTAATGAGGCAATTTGGATGATTTGGGACCATTCCCCCCAATTTTTCTTTCCTCTCTCTGTGTATGTGTGTATTAAAGAAAGCTGCATTATGCCTTACAAGGGAAAGACAAATTTGTCAGTTTCACTTTTTGTCTACGTTTGGTTTGCTTTAACCTCAATTTTTTTTCACCCCTTTTATGAAGAAGTTTGTATATTTTTCTATCCTCTTTTTTTCAAACGATTAATCAAATTAAATTCTGGCCTCTCTCTGGTGCCTGCACCAATGGTAAAGTTATATATCTGTACATATCTAAAATCTTTGAATGCTGATTATCTTTGCCAAGATCTAATGTAGGGAAAGTGGACTTCAGCTATTTGTGGAGTACCTGAGGCAGCCTTTCCCAAGCTGGTGTCTTGAACTTCAACCACTAGTCCTTTCTACTCAACATCACCAGTTGATGAATCCTAAGGGATGGAGTCCACAACATGTGGAAGTTACAAGGTTATGCAATGTTGATACTGCACATATGTTCAATCTATATGTTCAATCTATATGTTCAATCTACAAGCATTGTAGAGCTCCAACTCTTGTCAGAACTCCAAATTCAGTTTTGGTAGGAGACAGCTTTCACTAAAGGATACCAAAGTTGGGCCTCTTTTCACACTGTACAATTAAAGTGCCTTGATACCATGTTTACTGTCATGTCCACATCCTATAGAATCCTAGAGTTTATAGCACGGTGAAACTAGAGCTCTCTGGAATTATTTAGAATAAAAATATAAATCCCATGATTCCAGAAGATGCAGCCTTGTCAGTTAAAGATCATCAAAATGCTTTAATTGTGGACCTTTCTACACTACACTGTTATAGTGCTATTATTCCACTTTCAACATCTTATGGGGTTTGTAGTTTAGGGAGAAGCCTTCAGAATTCTCAGCCACAGAGCTCTTTGACCTCAGTAAACTACAAACCCCAGAATTCCAATGGATGTTGAAAGTGTAATAATAGTACTATAACAGTGCAGTGAGGAAAGGCCCTGTGTCATGTGAAACAGTTTCTGGGTAATCACTATGTATCTCAAGGACTTCTCTGCCCAGACAAGTGGGGTGAATGTAACCACTAGCTGCTACTTCTGTAAAACTTTAACAGGTGGTTTCCCCCAGGGCCTTCCTATTAAAAACAATCCTATTCTGACTTGAAGCCAAAACCTGCAGCATATGGTGTCTTTGGTTTTTCATTCTCCATACATATGGGATATATTATGAGAAGGCAGATCTATCGTTCCTGGACCTCAGCAGCTGGTGAGAGGCTCTCCCTCCATTCCAACTGCCATTACTCTGGCTTCTGAAGGAGAGACCACCACCCAGCACCTGTGGGACTTAATTGTCTCCCTCACTGCCACCCCCTTTCCTTTGTGGGTCCTCTCTTTTTGGATTGGTAAGCCCAAGGGCAGGAAAGTGTCAAATTGGGAATTTGTATGCTGACTTGGGAGTCTTTATGGCTGGGGGCCAGAGTATAAATATTCTAGATAGATAGATAGATAGATAGATAGATAGATAGATAGATAGGCAGGGTAATTTTTTAGATGAGTTCCAGTCAGCATGTCTACAAATTAGGAATAATGCAAAATGGAGTCCAACCAGGCTTGGGAAGGCTCTTCTATGAGATTAGGCTTTCAAGTATGGTTGAGGAATAGGGAGTGAGACAATTACAATATTGTCAAAACAATGTAATTAATTTGTGAATGCATTTTATCTTGGAGTACAATAAATCTGGCCTTGTCTACTCTACCAGTTTTTCACTCATTGCCCCTCTATTGTAGCTAAAAATGATCATTCTCTAGTAGGTGTGACCTGAGGCATCTGGCTCACCCACATGGTCAGATTTTAAAGAATATCCCCCTAAAATGTCAGCTGAATTTTGAATAAAGTATTCTTTGGTTTATGCACTTGAAAGCCACCTCATTTATCTTGGACTGCTCTAAACTTATTTGTTCCCTTTTTATGATGGTTTCTTTGACTTCCATCCATGTTGAATGAGAAATAAAACTTCTCCAGATGGTCTTTTGAAGTTTTCATGGAATTTTTAATAGAGGAGGCAGAATGCACCAGGAGATGATGGCATCATGTGGTGCTAAAGCCTTTCTGACAGTTGCAAAATGGGTGGATTGTTTTGCTCGTGGCTTTATTCACAGAGGAGGATATATCTCAAGGACATTGCAGTGACTCTAAGGCCACCCACAATTCCTCTAAGGATACAATTATTTGGATGTAGATTCCATCTGAAGTCATTGGAGCATGCAACTGCGTGCACATGAACCTGACTGATTCAATGTTGCATTTTCACTCAAGATAGCTCACAAGTCAACGATACAAAAGGTATTTAAAAAGATAAAAGTACCTAAAAAGTGGATGTACTCACACACGCAATATCAAATGTGGGAAAGTTAGAGGGAAAAGATGAACACATTGATCCAATTTGATCATATTTATGTTGGAAAGAGCACATTCTAAACAACTGAGTCAATTCTCAATTGGTATTTAAATTTACATTAGAGCACTCTATTGAAAGCCTTACCAATATAACAGTGGGAAATCCCATTCATATTTTACCTCTACTTTGATCCAACAGAACTAGAGGAAGGAGTGGGCAGAAAGGAAGAATGAGCTTTTCAAAGCAATATTATTTTTTAAAAAAATCATTTTTTCTCCCATTTCTCTTTCCCCCACCCCCATTTCCTCTCTTATAATCAAAAACTGAATTGGTTGTGACAATCAGAAACAGGACCTTTATCCCAAATCCTTGCTATAACCTCACTTGCAGATGGAAGGGGACTGGAATGTCATCCCCTTTGCAACCTGATCACCATACCTCCTGCCTTAGGCCAAGAGATATTACTTAATTATAGAGATGTAACTAAGTGGCTGATGTAGAACATTGACAAACATCTATCTCTCTATCTCTCTATCTAGTAGTTGTTGTATGTCTGGCTCTGATTGGCAGATCTTGGAAGACAAGAGGGAAAAGGTATGTCATGAAAGATATTTTCTGGACAGGGATGAAGTCATGGCTGTAGCACCTAGTTGTCATCGTCGTCGTCATCATTGTCTTCATTGTCATCATCATCATCATCGTCATCATCATCCAGTATTAGTTGCCAATCATAGTCATGATCTAAGTACTTGTCTGTGTTGAGATTACCTCTGTACACTTAATGATAAGCTTAAGTCACCATAATTCCAACCAGAACCATTTGGAAAACACTTTTTTTATATAAAATGGACTTTTGGATGGAATAACCTAGCCACTGCATAACTCTATGAGGAGACAAACTGCACGACCAGTGAAGCCAGGTTCATATTGCCTTGTTTGCTTGGCAGTTAGAGCCGTACTGTCCCTCTGAGAACATGTCCTTTGTGCCTGCCTACAAAAGCAGAGAGGGAAGAAACAAACTGAGTCACATTCAGAACTTTCTCAGACTGAAGAGAATGAAACAGAAGAATTATACATCAGCAGAATTATAAATATAACCCTCAAGTCTGTGCTCATGTTTGTGTGTATGGGTTTGTATATACCTATACAGAAACCCCATTCCCTTAGTCTGGTCCATCAATCTTGGACTTGTTTTTGGTAAATAATAATGTGTGGGTACATGAGTGTATCACCTATGCCTTGTCTCATGCTTCTGTCCTGTAATGGACTGAAAAGAAATAAGCTGGAGCATCATAGCAGGAGAAACAGTTCTGATTTGAGCCATGACAAATTTCATAATGCTCTTAAATGATTATATGGACGTTTTATCACCTGAACCACTGACAGCTGAGCTTGACCTAACTGCTATGATGATACCACATCTAATCTTGGCTTTACAATCAGATTACAAGGTTTAGCTTGGTGCCTCAAAGATAGAAAAACACAACATTCTGGGGATGTTTTCATGTCTGTGAGATATTTCAGCTGCTTTTGTATTGTTATCAAATAAACTTTTAAAACTCAAAGTAAGATTGCACTGCTACACATGATTACCTGCAAATAGGGTTCTGTCTACACTACACAGCTAAATCATTTTCACATCATGTTAACATAAAAATTTCATCCTATGGAAACAGTGAGAACAAAGAGTTCTAATCTGGGACTTCTCAAGCTATCTGATATGGGAGACACGCAATTATTTTTCCTGTGTGTGCCAAGGACTGACATTGTATTTGTGCTCGTTGGCTGTAACACCTTTTTTATTTCCTGAAAATTCATCAGAAACTGGCACTCAATGGCTTAGGGACCAGCACCAGCATAGGGACCACCACTTTAAGTGGCACTGATCCAATCCATTCTCCTGAACTATAGAAATATCAGAAAATTCTAAGTACCTTACCATACTACAAATCCTATGATGCTATGTGATGACAGTATAACTGCACCGTGGAAATACACTTTATGTCCCATTTCAGTCCGTGAGGCTTGTTTATATCATCATCATCATCACATCACCATGTAATTACTGGAGATAAAGTAAGGACTTGTCACTATTCTAAAGAAATTGTACTATTCAATAAAACAGTGGTGTAGTAGTTTGTAAAACTGAGTCCTAAATAGAAGATAAAATGGTACACAATTGTCAAATTCAGAATCTGAAATTTTTATTTATTTTTATTAATTTTTTAATAAAAATAATTTTATTATTTAATTTTATTATTAATTAAAATTAATACATATTATGTTCATCTTGTTTGCAGATTTCAAGAAAAGATTATTTTCATAAAAATAACAAATCAGTTAGACAAAGGTTGTGTACTATATTCTTATCCCTCCTTTTTATTTCCATCTCTTTTTATACAATTTATATCCTTTTAACTTCTTGCCTTCCTTTAGTCAGAGAGTTTACCATATTTAGAATTTAGAATCCTCAGCTAGAGAGCTCTTTGGCTTCAGTCAGCTACAAACCCCAGAATTCCACAGGATGTTGAAAGTGGAATAATAGCAACATAACAGTGTCGTGTGGAAATGGTGCCTGAAAATAGGCATTGTAACTAGTGATCTCTGAACTCCCTGATCTCTCACAACTCCTATAATCTGACCCAGATGTGACACCACCTTGGTGGCCCTGGAGGATTCAGTGGTAATCATTAAATGCCATATACAGATAAATATTATCAGAGTAAGCTAGGCCAGACTGATTTAACCATTAGACAAAAATGGAACAAGTAATTTGGGATGTCATAAAAACGTTGGCATGTTGATAATATTGAACCCTCTTGAGTGAGGGCATGGGCAGAATAATCTAATCCCCCCACCAGATGTTATTGAACTGCAGCTCTCAGCCTTCCTTACTATTGACCAAACTATCTGAGACCTCTGTTCTACAACTGGTGGGCCTCACATTTTCCACTTCTAACGTATGTGACAATTGCTGCTTCACCTGAGTATATTTGGACACTTGTATCAAATTGTGTATGCCTTCAGGCTGACCTTATGTGCATTCTTCATTCACAAAACAGTAATTTTTACACAGAAACAATTTTGGATAAATTGTGGAGATCTCAAGGAGTCTCATTCTCATTCAGGAGATATTTCACATGGCTTGGAGAATCTACTACCATGTCAAAATGTCCTGTCTCAACCAATGTCTTTCTAACTTTTTTTTAACCTTCCAAGAAATGTACTGAGGTATCTTCCAACCAAGATTTCCACACTTCCACACAAGATTTCCCATCTGATTCAAGGGTTTGCCTTTTGAGAAGCAAATTCTCCATTTATGACACCATCAGTTTCCAACAGCTAAGGAGAAGGCTGAGTAGGTTGTTTTAGAGAAAAAAAGTTCAGATAACCATTACAAATGTGAGTGGTTTAAAATTCATGTAATGGGGGTGGGGGAGAGACAAGTATGGTTTAATCGATGAGACAAATTCATAATAAGATGCATCCATTAGGAAACTTATACAAATTTCCATGTAGTAATTGAAAAGCAAAGTCTCATAATCTGATACCAAAGAAAGTGATGGAGGATGAAAATGCAACTGCCTTTTAGAGAAACACAATGAAACTCATGTTTTTCATATCTTTTTTCTATCAACCAAAAGAGGAGAGAAAGCGGTTTTGCAAAATGGTTCTGATACTGGATGACTAGAGGAGATTAACACTACTGGTGTTATCATAATAATTGTTGAAAAACCCGCCAGGGGCAGTACCATCAATAGGAAAAACATCACAGCCAACACGAGGCAGCAGGCTAACAGTCTTTATTGCGGGCAATAGATCAAGTAGCAGACTATTAAGTTACAGCGCAGCGAGCCATCTCCTCGTCCAGAGCAGAAAGGAAAGGAAACAAGAAAAAGGCACAGCCTGTTCAAAAGCCGTGTTTTTAAGTATACATATTCAATAACAAGGCGTTCCCTTAACCATAACAATGTTGCGGCTACACGCAGCAGAAGACCTTGAATACGTTTAGGTTTCACATGGGCAGCTAGACTAAACAACTACAAGCAGCTTTGCGTTCTCACCCTCTAGTGGTGGGAAAATATGAAGCCAGGAGTAACAACAGGTCCCATCATGCTTCTCAACCTGTGACACTCCCCTACTCCTTGCGAAATATTTTCAGCTACCTTGCTTTGGAGACTCCATCAACCCCAGTTTGCTAACGTGCTGACTAAATGCATTAGCAGGAAGTGGCTTGGTAAACACATCAGCCACGTTTTCTTCTGAAGACACATAGGTAAGGGACACTTTTCCTTCTTGTACATATTGTTTCACATTGTGAAATTTGATGTCAATGTGTTTTGATCGAGAAGACACCCGGTCAGACACTGCCATTTGAATGCAGGCTTGTGCATCACAACATATTTGTATTGGTAATGGCACAAACACATGCAGGTCTTGTAGCAACTGCAAGAACCAAACCAACTCAGTACAGAGCGCAGATAGGCTCACAAACTCTGCCTCTGCAGTTGATAAAGCAAGACAAGACTGTTTTTTAGCCTTCCAGTCGATTGCTACACCACTGAATTTGACAAGAAAACCAGTTGTGCTTTTGCGGTCCACAGTATCCTCAGCGAAATCACTGTCTGATGAACAGACAAGGTTTGGCATCTGATCAGGACAAATGCTTAGGCCATAATCAAGGGAACCCTTTAGGTACCTGAGTACCCTTTTCACACCCTGCCAATGATACTGGGTTGGCTTAGCACACGCTCTGCCCAGAATGTTGACACTTAAAGCAATATCAGGCCGGCTAGTACCAGCTAAGTACAAAAGGCTCCCAATGACAGACTGATATAGGTGTATATCAGGAAATAATTCCTCACAGGTATTTTTTAAAAAACCTGGCACCATTGGAGTTTGTACCGGCTTGCAGTCAGACATTTGACACAATTCTAACAATTTTACAATCTTTTGTTTCTGACACAGCAGAATACCTTTTTCAGTTCTCTGTACTTCAATGCCAAGAAAGCTCTGTACTGGGCCTAGGTTTTTCACCTGAAACCTTTTCCCCAGCTCTTTCTCAAACACTTGCACTTGTTTTTGTGTAGCACTGACCAAGCATAGATCATCCACATATGCAAGGAGAATTTCCAAACTCTCCCCTTTCCCTCGAATATATACACAGGGATCAGCAAGGCAAGGATCTTGCAAGAACCCGCGTGCCACTAGGCGCGCTTTATATTTCACATGCCCATCAGCAGTGGGTTTCAACTTGTAGACCCATTTGCTGTCAATTGGCTTCACACCCTTGGGCAAATTACAAAGAGAATACACATCATGCTGAATAATGGAATCCATTTCACTCTGCATTGCATCCCACCAGGGTTCTGCCTGTTGCTCAGGCATTTTCACAACATCAGCAAAGCACTGAGGCTCACAGTTTACAGCGCACACACGAACTGCGAGAGACTCAGGGAAAAACGTTTAGGTGGAATGCCTTTCGTTTTTCTTTGAGACCGTCTGGGGATGGGACGATCCTGCAAAGGTTCGTCCCTGTCCTCAGCACTGCGAGACCTTTTCACTGAGCCCTCGCGTTCTCTCTCCCCTGTGCAAGACCTTCGCACATCACTTACAGCTCTTCTCCTCCACGCACCTCTCTCCTCTTCTGTTTCAACCCTTGAGGAACTGGGAGCGGAGGCTGGGAGTGGAGCAGAGACTGAAGGCTGCAGTGGCTGAGAAACTGGCAGGCCAGCCACAGGGAGAAATACTTCAGACGCTGCCTGAACACGCGACCAATTAGCGTGTTCCTCAAAAGAGGCATTCCTAGACACCACACAGGAATTGCCACCAGCGTAAAAACGATACCCCTTGCAGTTGGGCTCATAGCCAACAAAACGCATACGCTGGGCCTTAGGCTCCCCCTTCCTTCTTTGCCCCTTGGGGATGTGCACCCAAGCAAAACTCCCAAAGACTCTCAGATGTGCAATGGAAGGTTGTTTACCAAACAAACACTCATAGGGAGTAGTATTAACCACAGAACTCCACAGCCTGTTGTGTATGTAACAGGCAGTCAGAATTGCCTCACCCCAAAAACTCAGAGGCAGATCTGCATCAAGCAGCAAACTATGCATTCGAGTCTGCAGAACTCCTGCATTCCGCTCAGCCACTCCATTCTGATGAGGAGAATAGCCGGCAGTCGCCCTGTGCACTATACCCTGTTTTTTGATCCATTGTTGCAAGTTCTCCGACAGGAATTCCATTCCTCTGTCGGTTTGAAGCTTTTGCAGGGAATAACCAAATTGCCTTTCAACCAAGGAACACCAGTTCTTGAGAACTTGACACACATCAGACTTATGTTTCAACAAATAGCAGAAAATGAACCTGCTAAAATCGTCTACGAGAATGACGAAATATCTAGCTCCCCCTAGGGAAGGTTTACTCATAGGACCCACAATATCACAGTGTACCAACTGAAATGGGGCGGTTGGTACACGAAAACTAACTCTCGGTGCTGGGAGTTGTTTAGATTTAGCTTGCTTGCAAATAGCACAGTCAAGAAAGACATTACAAGGCTTCAAAGTACACCCTTTACAACAACCAGCAAGCCTCTTTAACACAGGAAAGCTTGCATGCGCTGCGCGCCGGTGGAGGAGATGAAGGCACTCATCATGTTGTGGGACATTGCCATACACATTACACACAGTGTGTCGTGGCTCAAGAAAGAACAGCCTCCCTTCTCGTGTAGCCGCAGCACATACCACCCCATCTTTGAGGATTTTACCTTGCTTCCCATAGAACTCAACCTTGAACCCTGACTCTGTTAGTTGCCCCACAGAAAGCAAACAGAAATCAAGAGAGGGAACAAACAAAACATTTTTCAAACCCATGTCAAGGGCAGGGACAAAAGCTACACCTTCGCCACAAACTTTAGCCTTTGTCCCATCAGCTAATGTCACAGAGGAAACACTGGCAGAATCCAAACAGTCAAATAAATCTTCAGAATTGACCAGGTGCTGGGAACAGCCGCTGTCTAGAAGCCAAACGGAATCACCTGCCTCCTCAGAGCCTGAAACAGCATCTCCCAGGGCAACAGCAACTCTCAGCCGTCCTCTGGCCCGACCTCCTCTGCCTCCTCTGCCACGGCCCCTGGCACCGGCGCCTGTGAAGCTTTGCTCCCCTTGCTTCAGGAGCGGGCAATCACGCTTCAGATGAGAAGCAGACCCACAGCGAAAGCACCTTCGCACAGCATGGGCTCTCACCAGCCCCTCCTGCCTCGCCTCAGCAGCCGGAGAACTTTTTCTCCCAGCACAGGCCTCTGCAGCTGGAGCCGGCTGTGTGGGAGTCTCTGCATTCCTTGCGCGCTTTTCCTCTTCTTCCAGCAGACGAGCAGAAACCAAAGGAACGGTTAACTCCCTCTCTGGCATGGATTGAAGAGAGGACACCACCAGATTCCAGGAACTATCAAGAGAATTCAAGATGCAAAATACCTTGTCACTTTCAGGCAACACTTTGCCTCTCTCCCGAAGTGACTAAAACAGCTCCAACATCTCAGCCAAATGCTGCCTCACCGGGACACCGGGGGCCAGTTTCATCCCATATAAACGGGCGCACAGGGCGTACTTGGCGGCCGCTGATTGACTCAAAAACAACTCCCGCAGCCTCGCCCAGGCTTCTCGAGGGGTGGCAAGATCCCTGATATGCGTGAGCTGGTCATCCTCCACAGCCAGAAAGAGGACAGACATGGCACGCCTCGTTGCCGCTGCTATCTCCGCAGCAGTCCCCTGCAGAGTCGGGGGAGCTGTGAAAGCACCCCACAGCTCCTCAGCCTGCAAATACTTTTCCATGCGAGCTGACCATGCCAAGTAATTAGTTGCATTTAGCTTAACGAGAGGCAGGCCCCCAGGCACCACATGAGCCATCGTAAAAACACCTCAAAAAACACCTCTCAAAACCATCCTCTGTGACCATGTTGAAAAACCCGCCAGGGGCAGTACCATCAATAGGAAAAACATCACAGCCAACACGAGGCAGCAGGCTAACAGTCTTTATTGCGGGCAATAGATCAAGTAGCAGACTATTAAGTTACAGCGCAGCGAGCCATCTCCTCGTCCAGAGCAGAAAGGAAAGGAAACAAGAAAAAGGCACAGCCTGTTCAAAAGCCGTGTTTTTAAGTATACATATTCAATAACAAGGCGTTCCCTTAACCATAACAATGTTGCGGCTACACGCAGCAGAAGACCTTGAATACGTTTAGGTTTCACATGGGCAGCTAGACTAAACAACTACAAGCAGCTTTGCGTTCTCACCCTCTAGTGGTGGGAAAATATGAAGCCAGGAGTAACAACAGGTCCCATCATGCTTCTCAACCTGTGACAATAATTGCGCATTGTTATCCCATTATCTCACTTTTGAAAACTTTGGGGAAAATGCAGTCACAGTCTCCCAAGTACTTCTGATTTCTACAGTAGTAGACAGTCAGAGAAATAAAGATGGTGCATTTTTCAAAATCTTCTAGATTGCCAAGGAAACTATTCTTTTTCTTTTCTTTTCTCCTGCCTTTTAAGCGATACATTGCAATGGAAATCGTGCACTCTTTTGCAAGTGTTCATGTTATTGCATTCTGAAAAAGAATCTTTCTTTCCTAAGAGTTAGGTCCACATAGAACAAATGGAAGAAAGCAGGAAAATTGATGGGAAGGAAAATAAAATAACAGTGGAAAGATTTTTCAAAATTAATCCAGAAAAATGTAACTGCAAATCCCAGTTAATGGAATAGTATAGACTTTAATTGCAATGAACTTAATTTTCAATGAACCTAATTTGCATTTGATGGCATGTAAACAACCTTAAACAATAGATTTCCTTCCTTCCTTCCTTCCTTCCTTCCTTCCTTCCTTCCTTCCTTCCTTCCTTCTTTCCTTCCTTCCTTCCTTCCTTCCTTCCTTCTTTCTTGCCTTAAATGAGGCGATGTGTGGGAGACTTCTATGGAATCTCAGTTTTATCATATCCGTATTGTTTGCCCCATATAGATCTTTTGTAAATAGTTAGTAAAATGGCCCAAGATATCCACTCTTTGTGTTTTTCCTCTTTCTTTGAAAGGATGGGATGAGGTGACATCCTTATCTTGAACTTCAGTTGGTTGAATATCTATATATGGTGCTACTAGACTAGGCTTTTGTTTTGTTTGTTTGTTTGTTTTGCCACCATGGTGTAAGATGGTTGCTTCTTT
Organism: Iguana delicatissima; assembly: GCA_948472985.1. Taxonomy (NCBI): domain Eukaryota; kingdom Metazoa; phylum Chordata; class Lepidosauria; order Squamata; family Iguanidae; genus Iguana; species Iguana delicatissima. The sequence continues at coordinate 265,521 of CAOKZL010000913.1, forward strand.
GAAAGTCGGTACTAATTAGTTCTCCATTGACATGAGTAACCACTTTAACAGCTTAGTCAACATCAGGTTTAATTATGGATGTTGTCAATATTTTCAGTATTGGATGGCGTGAGAACTATAGATATATAACCCCAAAGAGGTTGTTATTCCAGATTGATTATCACAGAATGCAAAAGCCTGTTATGTATGATGACAAACTTAATTACCATTTGCCAGGGCAATCACCTCTCAGGCATCCAATGGCCACCTACAATAGACAGTTTCTTGATGACAGCAAGCTGGGGTTTGGGGAAAGAGAAAAGACATAGGAAAAAGGAAAAAGAGGGGGAAAAACAAAATTTATGATTGCTATAGTTACTTGCAATCCAGACTGAAATTTTGTTTTTTCAAGTGATTTGCGGGACTGCCGGGGAAGAGGTAAATATAAAAAACTCTTTAACGATCATTTGTTTACAACCATGTGTTTCTTTTGAAAAAGTTGTACTATTGCTTTTATCCCTTTCCCATTTTTGGCTGCTAGTTTCACTGTAGTCATTATGTATTGTATTCTCTCTTTCTCTCTCTTAAAGAGTCCCGTGTTTAGTGAGTATTACCTTGGGTTCCTGCTCCTTCTAGGAAAGTGACACCACATTTGTATCACTTGATCATATGTAATTCAGCTAGAAAACTTGGAACAGTTAGGATCAGTGGCTTCTTTGTTGTTTGTTTGTTTGTTTGGAGAGGGAAGAGGTTATGCTTTGCTGTTTTGGCCTTCTTCAAAACCCAGGCTAATCAAAACACTGGAATGTGTTTACTTGGATTCACAGTGTATAGCTATCTCTTCAATTAAATATTTTAATACCAGCTGATTGAAATGTTGGAAGAATATATAACTTGTTGTTGTTGTTGTTAGATAAACTTTATCCAGTAGAAAGGGCTCTATGTTCTGAAGATAGGTAATATCTTTTATCCTGTGGTTCGTATCTTCAGAATGCCAGTATTTGGACCGTGTACAAATTTTCTCCAGGATAAAAGTTGTCTTTTTGAATACCTATGGCAGATGTGTGTTTGTATGATCAAGGAGTATGTGACTATGATCTAGAGAAATATGAGATAACAAACATGTGCTGCTCCTTTGTGGTCCCCCAGTCTAACCAATGATTCAGTTACTTTTTAGTAGGGTGTAATTCTTCACTAATTTTCTTCTCAGATTTAAAGATGGGCAAATTTAGGAATGTTCTGCTTCTGTGAAAAAGTCTTCAAAACTGCATGGTTTTTGCAATTCAGAATCTATTCTGCACAATATTCACACATGATTGTTTTGTGCAGAAATTATCCTTGTCTGCACAAGAAACAGCATTTTCTATGCATAAAATAATAGTTCTTTGCAGAAAAGTGCTATTTCCTATTCAAAACAACCATGTGAAAATTTTATACAAAACATGTCCCCATTTACAGTGTTTTCTGTGCAGAAAACAGCATTTCCTGCACAGAAAATATTGTTTCTCCACGCTAACGTTATTTTCTATGCCATTTTCTGCACACAACAACCATATTTGAATTTTGCATAGAAACTGTTCCAAAATGCAAAGTTTCTTATTGGTTGAGGATTCTTCCTCTCAAGGTTTTTAAACACTTAAAGAAGACTTTTTCAACCATTTTTTTGAATATTTTAAAATATTATTTCCATCCCTGCTTTTTAGCTCGTCTTTAATTGGGGTTATTCCAATGGTACATCGATCATCTTGAATTTTCTCCCTTCGTTGAAAACCTGTGGCCCTTCAGCCAGCAGACAATAACACTACTGTAGTCCAAAACCATATGTATCTATATTCATTCACTGATTCATTCATTCAGGCACTCTTAACAAGGGGTGATTTCAGGGAACACACACAAATTTCTTGTTAGAAGAACTCCACTGGTTGCCAGCCTGGTTTTGAGCACAACTCAAAGTGTTAATTATGATCTATATAGGCTGAATGGGGATCTGAGCTCTGGTGTCCCAGAGTCCTAGTCCAACACTCATACCATTCATATCATTATACCATGCTGCATCTAATAGATAATAAAAGTTTGTTTGTTTCAAAGTAAATGCTTGTAAAAACAAACAATTCTCTTTTAGGGCCTTAATGGCAATGCAACAAATTCATTTCAACATAGTAACATTCCAAACTCTCACTGGAACACTGCTAAAGATGAAATTCTCAATTTCTTTATCCAATATGCTTGCAGGGCTTCTTTTTCTCCCTCATCCTTTCTTAACATACTCTTGTCTCTATTTTGTCATTTCATCACTATTCCCCCTGCACATATTTTTCCCCATTCTGTGTTCCTTAGGCAGTACCTATATGCACAATTGGTAAATAACCTAAGTTTCCTTATCACAGACTTCAAGGGTGACAACCGAGACACTGAAAATATGGCAGGTGAGATAGACGAAAAGCTCAAGCTGCTTCCAGCATTCTCCATCAGCTGGAGGAAATAATGGCTTAGGTATGGAGGCAAAACAAAGTTTTGCAATATCAGACAAAGAAGAATGTGCCAAGTAGGTAATCCCCCGCAACTGCAGCTTCCTCTATCTTGCTGGACAACTTAAAAGTCAGGGATTTGTCTGTTTACCTGCACTTTCCATGAGATCATCACCACTTGGTGCTCAGCAGAATGTAGATAGTCAGCATGCAGCAAGCTAGCTATCAAAAAGGCAAATCTCTCATGATGAGATGAAAAAGAAGTTGAGCTGTTGATGCTAAAATGCCATGTGGAGTTTTTTTTGCTGAAGCTGCACTGGCATGGAAAATTGTAGTAAATATGTTGGACAAACAAAATGAATCTAGGATGATGCCTTACATTAAGTCAGGATATTGTTCCAGCTAGATCAGTATTGCCTATGCCAGGGTAAGTGATTTCTGGTCCCCTCCAGCTGTCTGATATACAGTTTCCTTAGCTGAGGACCAATAACCATGCTCCTGGGGACATATGGGAATTATAATCCAAAATATCTCATAGGCAATAGTTTGAAATATAGATTGAGGAAAAAAAATGTCTCCACTATGAGGCCATTGCACTTCAGAAAGGGAGGTAAAATGGTTGTAGATCTAAGCCAAGACGGGGGGGGGGGGGGTCATCTCTCTGCAGGTTTGCTGTATGAACTGATATAATGAGAAAGCTCTAGGAAGGGAATAGTCAAATGGTTGCTGGTTCTTGTCAGGTTGATTGAGGAATCCTTATTAGCCCATTTCATCAGGGCTGATGGCAAATTTGGGGGGCAAACCCTAGGCAAAATTCTGGAGCCCTTCTGTGATTATTAGGCCATCCAGGGCTAGCCTGGCTGGGTTGCAATGAGCCAACAGTGTTGAGTCACTGGATTAACCACCCTTTTACTTTCCCATTATAATTATAATTTATTATTTTTATTACAACATTTATTCCCCATCCTTCAGCCAAAATGTGTCCCAGAGCAGCTTACAAATTGAGAATCTGAAAATAAACTGGAATGATAGGATTGAGGATATTGCGAGGACATTTAAGGGGAGCTAGATCAATCTATCTTGCATTGTGTTCATTGTTGGAGAAGAATAATTAACTATGGCCCAGAGCTTTCATTCCTTTATCTCTCAGGTAGAATAGGTGCTGACGGAAGCCATTTTGAGGCAGTAAGGTAATTGTTGCCAACAGGCTGATGGAAGCTTTTCCTGTTGGGCAGCATGTAGAATGGCCAGCAGTTATTCTGACTCTCAAACGAGGGAAATAAAGGCCATTTCTTCACTACATTGTTATAGTGGAATCCTGGGGTTTGCAGTTTAGGGAGGTGCCTTTAGAATTCTCAGTTTGGCTTTAGTAAACTACAGACCCCAGAATTCAACAGGATGTCAGAAGTGGAGTAATAGCACTTGAACAGTGTAGGGCAGAAATGGCCAAAGTTGAGTACTTCCAGAGCATTCTTTTGAACAATTACTCTGAAGCAAAAGGGGGGGGGGACAAAGATGAGAGAACAACGCTGAGAAAACTTTTCTTAGCTGGTACAGATGCTGACTGCTAAAGAGTCTTGACTTAGAACTATAAGTTTAACATCATCTCTTCCTCCTAAGCGGATGAGGGCAGAATCTGAATCATGTTCATGGATTAGTAATTCTTTGCTTTCTTTTTAACCTCTTCCTAATCTGGGTAAATGTCCTGAAACCCAAGAGACATAGAACCAATCATCCAGATCAAATGTGAAACATGCAAGGTTTTGTCAAACTGAGATTTGAAAATGCAATGTGATCAGTGTTCCGTCTTGATTTGGCATTCACCTTCAACTTTCTACAAATTGCTCAGCCTCCTTTTGAATTAATGAAGGCAGTGCAATTACTAAGTAACATAATAGCAGGTGAAGGAGGAGAGAATTTGAAATTAGCTGCCTCTATTTTCCAGAGAATCTCATGTGAGAGAAAGAGTTTGCCTCTGAGTCAGATCTTTGACTGTTCAGATCAACTGGTGAGAGCTTTCTGTCTGTTCCATCAACCTATTTATCAAATTAGGAGTATGGAAACAAGACACATTCTTTTATTAGTACCATCAAGATTTGGGACTCCCAGACAGCAGAGATCCACTGCAATTCCATATTAGCTCTTCGGACAATCACTGTAGGTCATCTTTTCTATAAGTTTAAATTACTTTTATATCAGAAATAGGTGATCATTTCATTTGGTTCTTTTTTTAAACTCTGTTTTTTATCTCTTCCTAAAATCAACAGACAGTATTCAAAGATTAAAAATATTTGAAAGAAAATAAAACTGACAGATTTGCGTCTCCAAATTTATTTACTCAAATAGAGGCTTTGAGTGTTGGGCCATTTCTGCACTACACTGTTATAGTGCTAGCATTCCACTTTAAACATCCTGTGGAATTCTGGAGTTTGTAGTTTAGTGAGGCCAAAGAGTTCTGTGGCTGAGAATTCTAAATACCCCTCCATAAACTGCAAATCCCAGGATTCCGTAGAATGTTGAAAATGGAATAATAGCACTATAACAGTGGCCATTTCCACACTACATTCTTATAGCACCATGATTCCACTTTCAACATCCTATGGATCCTGGGGTTTGCAGTTTCAGGAGGGGCCTGCCAGCCCCTCCCAAAACTGCAAACCCCAGGATTCCAGAGGATGTTGAAAGTGGAATCATCACACTATAACAGTGTAGTGTGGAAATGGACAGGGTAATGCAGAAATGGCCTTGGACTTATATCAGAGATACTAGTCAGCTTAGCCAATGGTGAGAGATAATTGGAGACATCAGGAGAAGCATCCTCCTCCAAGCCTGCCAGTGGCAGAGCTTGGAACATGTGGAGGGGGGTTGGGAAGGGGTGGGACTATGGTGGGTGGGTGGGGCTACTGTGCATGGGGGTGTGGCCATGGTGTGTGGGGGTGTTGCCACTCCAAAAACATTGCTGCCCAAGACAAACCCTCCGCCCCTCCGTCCCTATGCAACTGAAGCCTACCAAGTATAGTGTCTCCAATTCATTTATAAGATTATGATAAATTCACAGTCTTGACATATTACTCATCACATAAGCTGGCTGCAGTATTAAGATCTTCAGATCTTAGTCCCACCACCATACCAGACATGTTGGTAAGGACATGGGAGAGATCTTTCTCAGTGGCAGACCCCAGGTTGCAGATCTCTCTTTCATAAGAGGTCTGGTTAGTTTCTCCCCAGAACTATGTCCGTTTACAGCCAAAAAAACTTTCTATTTAGCCTTTGGCAGTAAGTTCACAGAATTTTCAATTATGTTTTATATGTTTTTTAAACTATTTTCTCCATGTGCTTTTTAATAGAATTGTTACATATTTTTCTTAAATAAAATAAGTTTTTACCTAAACATTTATTTTGAATTAAGACAAGCCACTTTAGTTCCCATGTTGGAAGAAAATAGATAAATGAAAAGATGATAGATAGATAGATAGATAGATAGATAGATAGATAGATAGATAGAGAACAATCAGTATCCAACAACACTTTTTCTTTTCTTTTTGCTTCTTTCTTTGTACAATTATCTAAAAAAAAAATCAGGATTCTATATTGTATCATAGCAAACTGTGAAATATGAACTGTTTCTCAACAACACACAATATGTATTCCAAGTTTAAATTCAGGTTTAAAGTTAGCTTCTGATTATTTGGAAGCACTTGACCTTAGCTTCTGATTCAAACATAACAATAAGCTATGTTTAAGTGCCAAAAACTTAATTGATTTCTCTTCTCATTCAAAGGAAGGAGTGAAGAGAACTACTTGAATTCACATGCTGCATATGCACATCCTTTGATTTCTCATTGCTTGCAAACACATTGCATATCTGAAAGTCAAGAAATATTAGATGATGTGTAATGAATGCTATAGCAGGAGTTTAAATACACAGAAAAAGCAGAACACAGTTGTGGTAAAAGAGAAAGAGAGAGGTGCAAAATCCTGTAGAAATGTGGTCAACTGTGAAGAGGTCTCTTTGCACAAGCCTTACCTTTGCTCCCATCATGATGGTGATGCAATGCCTCTTTTAATTTTGTTTTTCAGCACCAATTGCCTCATATCTGTGGTAATTTGGATGACATTTGGAAGATGAAAAATAGATGAAAAAAATGGAGTAGTTCAGGCGGAATTAAGGACCTGCTGGGGAATTCGGGAACTGCATGTGGTCCATATTTTCTTTTTGCCAACCTGTAGGTTAGTCTGAACTTGAGTGAGGCCATTGAAATCAGTAAGACTTTCATAAGTGGTGATTTTTAAAACCCCATTCATTTCTATTGATCTACTCTCTTTACCATGTATTTGTCTACTCAGAAGCAATCACTCAGAGTTTGCATTGCCTTACAGATAATGTGAAATTTGTTAACGGCAGCAATTGTTTTACAAATCATTGGTAATCAAGTTCTGTGTCTTCAAGAACAAAATGTTACATGGGAAAGCTGGTACACTGTAGAAATTAAGAAGTACAAATCAATATGGCAAACTGAAATGTGAATGTGGAACTACTTCATAATGCTTACCAGAATGAAACAAGAAAAATATATATTTTATGTAACATACACAGAAGATGTAACAGGTTATTTGTGTTGCCCTATTTTACAGGGCTGCATGAAGGTTTTTGTAGCTCCTAGGTGCCTTTATATTTGGCTTCCTCCCTTGCCTCAATGAACCATGAGGGATGTTTTTGTAGTCCTAAAATCCAGTTTTTATAGGCCCTAAAATTTATAAAATCCCTAGCCAACCCTACCAATTTCAATCCTATTTAGACCTCTCTCTCTGGACCTTTCTGCACTACACTGCTATACTGCTATTATTCCACTTTCAACATCCTATGGAATCCTGAGCCCTTTTCACATGGCATTTTCCATGCGAAAGAGGGCCTGGAGCGTCACACGATTGTGAGGAGCGACCTGCATGATGCATTCACAATCATGTGATGCTCCAGGGGTCGGCAGGTGACAATTGTGCACCTTTTCATTTTCGACTGGAAACCAAAAAATGGCGCGCGATTGCACATTGCTCCCAGGCCCCGCACACACTTACCTGGCGTGCGGAGCCTCCGGAGCCGCGCCGGTCGCGCTTCCTGCCCCAGTGCAGCCTGGCACAGAATTCCACAGGAGCTTGGAAGTGAAATAATATTACTATGACAGCGTAGGGCGAAAAGGCCCTTTCTCTTTCTCTCTCTCTCTCTCTCCAGCTCACACAGTGTTTACAAATGATAAAACTAAGGCCATTTCCGCAGTAGACTGTCATAGTGCTTTCAACATCCTATGGAATCCTGGGGTTTGCAGTTTAGGGAAGGGCCAGCCATGATTCTGTAGGATGTTGAAAGTGGCATAATAGCCCTATAACAGTCTACTGTGGAAATGGCCTAAGTCTAAAATGATGGTTTTAAAGCTTCATTTTCGAAATGTTTTTGGATTTTGTTTCTTTTCTTCTTCTATTCTGTTTTAAAGACGGTTATTGGCCTTACTTGCATGGTATGATGAGGTGACCATATTATGAATAGAAATATAAATTGCTTGTGTTAGTGTTACATGTACCATAATACCCACTATTAGCACTTCAATGGGAGTTATTTTCTGATCCCACATTTGCATTAAAGTCCCTTTTAAAAAGATAACTTAGATCAGTGGTTCTCAACCTGTGGGTCCCCAGATGTTCATGGACTTCAGCTCCCAGAAGCCCCAGCCACTATGATCAATGCTCAGGGCTTCTGGGAGCTGAAGTCCATGAACATCTGGGGACCCACAGGTTGAGAACCACTGACTTAGATGATAGTGAGAAAGAGAAAAAAAAATCCATCCATGGCAAGAATAGAAGCACAAAGTGATAATGTTTTCTTATTCATTAATTGCCTCCCAAAGAGGATAAAGCAGTTACTTTAGAAGACTGCGGCGTCATCTCTAAAACTGAAATAAAACCTCTGGAGAATAACTTGAAAGGACAGGTAAAGATCCTTCATTGATTAAAGAAAGCTGAGGCTAAATTAGCTACTGGCTTCAACAAAACTTGCCTGTGATTATACATTCTTTCTATGTCATATTTAGTAACATAATAAAAATGGCTTTTCATGGAGAAGCTCTCAAAACAAGGCACCAAACAACTACTTTTTATTGTAGTAGACCAAGCTAGAATCACCCATTCTGATCTCCTGACAAGGCTTGTTGTGACTTTAACTGCACAAAGACAGTGAAAATATAGTAGGTGTGTCCCACCCCCTCTTTCTGATCATTGCAGCTCAAGAACCGAATTTAAGCAGCGGTTGGGAACCTGTGGCTCTCAAAGTGTTTCTGGACTAGAACTCTCCTTGGACCTAAAGTTCTGCTGCAACTGACTGACCATTAGCTGTGCTGGCTAGGGCTGACAAGAATTAGCATCCCATTCCCAGGAAATCTGGAAGGCAAAGGAGCATTTATGGGGAATATGTGCCTCTCCAGATGTTGTTGCATGGCCAATGGTGGGAAGTCATCGGAATTGCTGTCCAGCATACCCTATTCCTAGTGAAGAGATACACATTTTAAAGTTGTTGCTGCTGCAATTCAGGATGTATCTGTCTAGGAGATATAATACTGCAGTGCTGAACATTGCTTAGTCATTCCTCAACAACTGCATTACATATGCAATCAGTTCAGATTGTGACTTGCTATCTCTCCCCACTGTCACTGACTGCACTTTGATAGGGGCACAATGGGTGGGAGATCTGAGATGGGTGTCTAAGGACACATAGTTGTTCCTACATAGGGAGATTTTATGTCCCACGATCTGTATTTGATCAATTCCTTGGACCACATGAAATATCTATGACCATAAAACTACACATGCATTGACAGTCATTTCCTACCCATGCATATGAAACATGTAGAAACCAATGTTGGGTTAACAAGAACAACATTATTAAATTATTCAAGTCCGATATGTTACAAAAGCTAAATGTGAGGGCTGAAAAGGCAGGGTTCCAAGAAGTTATCTTCCTCAGCCATGCGATTGTGGAGTTACTTGTGCCTTAGTTACAAACCATCTAAATAGCTTGCTGCCATCCTTCAAGGAGGCCTTCCCAGATGTCTTGGACTCAAAGGGTAAAGAAAATCTCATTCAATCTCAGAAATATATTTTTTCCACATCCATGAGCCTCTGGCCCTATTGGGCAAGTGCAAAGAGCCTCTTTCATCCAAGAGAGGCCTAAGGGTGGCCATAATTGATTGACATTTCTGAGGCTATTTCCACCCTATGCTGTTATAGTACTTTCTTCCACATTCAACATCCTGTGGAATTCTGTGGTTTGTAGTTCACTGAGGCCAAAGAGCCCTCCGGCTGAGAATTCCAAATGCCCCTCCCTAAACTACAAACCTCAGGATTCCACAGGATGTTGAATGTGGAATAATAGCACTATAACAGTGGAATGCACAAATGGCCTAAATGTAGGCATAGAAAATTATTAAATGAGAATTCATACATAGCCAGACTTTCAGTGCAGTGGGACTTGGTTCAAACAGAATAAGAATGCTTATGTCAAAACACTGTCAGTCCTGAATAGGATCAACTGAATTCACCACTCAACAACTGATTCAGTGAGTCTAGTTTGAAGGAACCAATATGATTCTAACCTAAATATTTCTTTTTGGGGGATGTGAATGGAACATGAACTTCCAATGTGTTCCTAATAACCGGTAGGGCACATACAACAAGGAGTCCAGTTTGTCAAGCTGAAGGTTGTATTGCCCCAAAGCCTATGCCTGTATTGAAATCATTGAAGACCCACTAGTCTTGAGTTGAGAATTCCAAAGTGACTTGAGAGTATCCAAAATGAGGAAAAAGAATGACACAAAAATAGAGGAACAATTAATTCAAGAATCTGAAATTAGATGAGGCATGTCAAAGGTCAATTTACATGTACAATTGTATCAGTTGAAAGCTTTCTCTCCATGCCAGATGATAAGCTCAATTTTTTTATATAGGCAATAATACAGAAAGGAAATGTTACCCCTTGCCCTTCATTCTCTTGCCCTGATACCATTCTCCCACAGCTATTATTTTAAAAGGAAAGCAAAAAATGGAACAGACATTCAGGAACGAAGAGTTACAAGTATTTTAATGTGGGTGTTCTTTTTTTTTAAAAAAGAAAGTTTTAAAAAATTATTTTATTTGTTGTGTCCTGAGGAATCCTTGTGGGCTGGGATGCAATGTAAAAATACTTCAAATAAAATGAAATAAAATATTAAAATGAAAGCTTTATGCTGAACTTTAACCACCATGTTCTGTCTACATAGCAGCTGGAACCAGAGAATGATTGCTAAGAATGCCGGCCAATGTATAGAGCTGCTGGCCAAATCAGTGGCAGTGATTAGTAGATGTGTGAATGTATTCTTCAGTTATGCATTGTTCTGCTGCCAGAAAGATCTCAATGCCATCTTCATGTTCTCCTTTAAAAAAAATGTACAGCTGATAGGCATATGAATTGAGGAGAAACAGTATTTGGAGAACCAGGCTGGGACTTCTTTGGAAACAAAATATGAATACTATTATTGATCAATCCATTCTGCACATGTATACAGTAAGCCCTCCTTATATGTAGGGGTCTCATTCCTGCAACCCCAGAATAGAAGAACAAACGTTGATGCTCATGTCTCATAATATCTACAGGCAGTGACATGCGTGCAGTTCATGCACATGGAGGTCACAGTAAGGAAGGGCCTGGTGTATGGAGTTTTCATACAGCCCTAAGGACATTTCCAGGTCATGACAACCACTTCAGCAATATTAGACCACGCTTAGCAAACCTTGCAACATACTGGAAGCCTGAAATTTGAACTCCAGTAAGTTGGCATTGCTCTTTTGGACTGGTTTCATTTAAGGGTGTTGAGAAATATACTGCCTCAAGATTTCTTTTAAATGTGTTCACTCCAACTTTACATCCCTAATCAGAGTACAAAGCTGAATGTAATCTATAGTCAGAAAGCCATGCTTCTGATTTTTCTATGGACCAAAGCAAAACAACCGTCTTCTCTGCCATTTGTACACATTTCTAAAATGCACTGAAACATGCTTTTGTCCATGAATGAGCAATTGAAATGCATCTGGGTGAAAAGTTTCTTCCTCTAGGATGCTCCTAGGACCACACAGACTGCCAAGAATGCCAGAAAAGAAAAACAAAAGTGGACAAACATCAATGTCTTGCTTTGAAAATTCAACTTTTTTTTTAATGTTATGCAGTGCGGGGGGACATAAAAGATAAATTGCCTCCCTGAAGGTTTCCAAAAGAGGTAATTCTTTTTTAGAAGATTTTTCTTTTTTATTTCTGCTTTAACCATGGGTTGGATGCATCTCAAGGTATATAAAATTGGAAATTATGTGCAAAAAAATAGAAATCTGCACAGAACCAAATTTGACTGGAAAATGAAAACTTTGGTGGACCTGATCATCCTGAATTGCATCCAATTTCATTATGCATGTCCTGAATTTAGCAGAAAGTCTGGATTCTGACAGCCTTAGCTGCCCACAAACTTTGTTGTATCCTAGTATTTTTGGCCTGTCAGATTTTAAAGTTTATTCTGCTCCTATGGGGAAATGTCATGTTGGCCCTTATAACTGAATAAATAGTGTGTTTTGCTGCCTCATAGAAAACTAGAAGGCAAAATGTTAGGTCTGTTTAACTCTCATGAAAGATTTACGTCCTTATTTCTTCTGCATAAGTAAATAGAATTCAGGTAGAGATGGAGGAGCCTTTTCTTGACTCCTGGCATCTGAGACAGGGATAGCAATATAATTTTAAAGGACAGAGAGAAAGATGGAGGAGAGAGAGAGAAGCTTCATTGAACTAGGGCTACAGTTTATTAAATCCAATGAGAATAAACAACAGAGGAGAACTGATATGCAGTGGTAACCTACCCAAAGCTAAAAGCCTAAAGACTTTCAGATTAGGATTAAGGCTATTTCCGCACCTTGTCTAATCCTGTCGTTGTCCTATGTGATCCCAGCAGGGAGTGTCCAAGGTCAGTCTGAGTATTCGTCAAGGTATCCAGCAGGGTAGAAGGTCAGATAAGCTCTGACAACTCCTGGAGGGGTAGGACATCAGCTAGATAGGTCTGAAGCCTAGTGTACCTGTGGCTTGATTAATATAATCAGTTATAAATTCTGAGAGAGTGATGCTGGGTCTCTTCAAAACTGGGTACAGGTAAGTGCTCTTCTATGTCCAAAGAGGCAGGACTCTCTGCTGGGGCTGGCACCACCCTCTGTTCTGCTTGTGGCACTGTAGCCTCTTTCTATACAGCAGGTCCTGGCATGCCCCCCGTTTCAGACTCTGAGTCAGAGTCCATGTTCTGGAAGCAGGGCATGATACAGCACGACCGGGCTTTTTCCCATGCTGCATTAGGGAAGAAAGCACCTCCATTGTGCTTCCTGCCCTTCCACGTGGCCAGGAAGGATGGGAGCATCACACGATCACAGGCACTTAATGGATGTATTCTGTTAAGTGAATATCCTATTATCATGATGGGTCGGGCAGGATGACAGTGGGACTGCAATGATGTTGTGTGCAAACACAACTTGCAGACTGTTGCCATCCCATCCCCCAAGTGGGACAGCCCTGTCATGCAGAAATGGCCTAATACTCCCAGCCTAGGGAAGGGAATGAAGCAACTCTTTTTCACCTCTTCCCCTGCCACAGCATAAAGTGCAGAGGAAGGTCTTCCAAGAAGCTTCCTCTTCCGGTGCCTCCCAGCTCTGGCAGTTGAACATACAGATCTGGCCATACCCTGCATGCAGGTCGCATAGCCATAGAGTGGAGGTCTCTTGCCTGGCCAGTCTTTGAAAAGAAGCCTACAGGAACACACCAATGTGTCCCTAATATCCACCACACACACATTCCTGCCAAATCATGGCCAATTAACCCACATGCAAACAGAACAAGATCCAATACAAATTCAGCCACTCGCTGATTAACCTGTGCAAGGAGGGAGGAATCATGCCAGCCTGGAGGATGCTGGGAACTTTGTACACTTACCTTTCCTTTTCTTGTAGATAGCGACCTACCTTTTCTATGCTTTCCTGTTGATAAAAAGGCAGTGGAAAAATACAGAGAAATGTATCCCTGCTTTCTCTGCCTAGTCTAGCAAGGTGAAATTGTTCAGTGTGTGATAGTGACTGTACACTAAGAATGAGGGAAACCTGTCATTCTTGTTTTTCATGCATCTGAATTTTGTAGACCTGAAGTCCTTTCTGCTCCAATTTTGAAAATTTAGGGAAGTTTCTGAAATATGAACTGAAGTTAAAATATCTGGCATTTGCACCAAAGAACTTGAATAGGTGCAGCTATTCCAGGAAAGGAAAGGATTGTGTTATGCCTGCCAGCCAGGCAAGTATTGAAGATAAAGAAACTCTTAGGGGGAAAAATATATATATAGTGGCAATACATATCAACTTCTAACATGGTGAAATACAAAGCCAGGATATTCAGACTCAGACATTTAAAAATTAAGCACTTGAAGTTCTGTGCCTGGCTGGGTGACTTCATCAGTTTTAGGCAATTTCTGCATGAGAACATGTCATCCCATTGCAATCCTGGCAGTGCTTCTGCTGGGATGGAAGTGAGTCTCCAATACTCCCCTCCATACTCAACTGACTGCCTGCAGAATGGAGTGCAAGAGACACTGTCCTTCCTTCCTTCTGCACTGCAGCTGGCCTTCTTTCCATGCTGCAGTGGGGTGGGGAGCACTTGATCATGTTTCTGGACTTTCTGTATGGCTGGCTGCATCAGAAACCTTGCACGATCAGAGGCCATTGACAGAGTTTTTCCATCAATGATATACCCTGTGATCACACTGGCTGGGGACATGAGAAGGTCAAGACTGCAATGACATCATGCAGAGGCATCGTTGTGGTCCCACTTCTCTTGCATTCCCATGCAGGGAGGGCATCGTCCTGTGGAAAGGGCCACAGTTTCTCCCATGTTGTATTTTCAGTGGGAGAACAATCATATCACTGTCTCTTGGCCATTTGGGGCAGTCAGGACTGAACTTTCCAAATATCCTTCCATGGTATTGACCCAGAAAAAAAAATAGTGCTGATTCTTGGAAGAAAGTTCAAAGCAGCCCTTTTATTTCCATATGTGATAACAAGGAAGAGAGCAGGGATACATATTAGATATCTATCCATTTCATCTCTTTTAACTTTCAGTTTATTACCTGATGGCCTGGAAGTGACCTTGTTTCAAAGGAAACAAATGGCACAGGACTCTTTACCAGTTTCTTGAGCAGACTTTGAACAAACCCTGACCTGAAGTCATCAACATTAAAGATGCACTACAGATAGATAGCAATTTAAAGACATCACCTCCCCGTGTAATTTCATTTCCCATTTCTTTCTTTGGTTATACTGCAAATCCCAGCTAAATCTCCTGTAAGGAGATTATGAAATCGTAGATTCTCTAAACAGTATGAATCCAGAAAAACAAAAAAATAAGACAGATGTACTTATTCGAAAACATACTTTCTCCCCAATTCCTGTATGCCCTTCCATGAAATTCAGCAACAACCTAACTCAATCTATCTCTCTGAAACAAGGTTCAAAATGCATTTACTGCTCTCTGTACCAAATGCTTAAAGCTTATGATATGTTCTTAGCAGAATCTTCCTTCCCTTTAGTGTGGAGTCAGAATGGGCTATAAAGCACTTTATTGGTGTTTTCTCTTCTGTGGCCTCCAATCTCAGATACACTATAATTTTGTCCCACAACAAGGCCCCTTTAGGGTTTCAAAGCAGTGGGAGTAATGTGCATTTTGTGTTCCTCAGAACAGCAGTGAAGGGAAACCCTTTTGTTTGTTTGTTTTAGCTGTTTTTCTTAATGTGTGTGGAAAGGATGGTATTTTTAAACTGTTTTATACATCTAACTCTTTGATGAAAAGAGAGGAATAGGTGCATGATGTTAGGGGCATGTTAGGGGCTGCATATGCATATCATGCAGCAGTTCATATGAAAATATTTTCTGGCCTGTAGCACATCTGTTCTCATCTCAAAACATCACTGCTTGAGACCTTTTTCACTGCATCTTACATTGACAAAAATTTTGATGGCTGCTGTGGGAATGTGCATTGATATCAAAATGAGAGGACAGATTCCATTCTCAATCATTAATACCAAATCTAATCCAGACAGTAATAAATATTTATAAATGGAAATTTATTTTGGTTACATATGCTTATGCCCATTCATATAATCCATGAGTGGAGTGTGCTTAGCTGTCTTCAGTGATGAATGTAGCTATTCTCAACAGAAAATAGCAGGACTAGTTTCAAATTTTTGGAAGAGTTTTGAAATCTTTCTTACAAAATTGGAACAAACAAAATGCTAAGAAAAGAGATTTTATCTTAATGTTAGGAAGAACTTCTTTACTGCTTTGGAATGCCATGGACTTTCCATCAGAGGTTAGATATCCATCTCTCGGGACTGCTTTAGTTGGGTATATGGCAGGGTTGGACTGGGTGGCATTTGGGATCCTTTATGATTCTATTAAATTTCAAAAAAAAATTATCCCTCCAGCCACTTTGAAAGAAGGATACTTTTGCAAAATGTTTTCTAAATATTCCCTGTTACTGCTTATATTGCTGGCAACTCTTTTCTCTCTCCTCTCCACATGATCCTTTGTAATGCTAGATTGGGGCAATGTGGGGCATGCACAATGGTAACCGGACTGTCAAAATTTGTTGTTGCCACATACATTGGGGAAGAAGAGAAAGACAATGTACTAGTGCCATGAATTGTGAGCCCCTCTCACAAGAAACCATTTCAGGTTTCTCCTACTTGTTTGACAGGTTAGGGACTGGACCACTGTCAGAAAAAAAAATATGGTTGAAAAGCAAAACCCTTGTACTGTACTATAGGGAGCATGAAAGACTTATGGAGGATCACTTAGGATCGCAAAAAGGCATCCTAATGCTGCCCCCATCACACACATTTGCTATACATACACTGAATGTCCAAAGAGACTGAGGTGTCCATGAAATACTAGTGGCAAATGAGTCTTCTTGTTTCAAGGTTCTTTGCTTCATTTTTTATCCTGAAAATTAAGCACTTGCTGTCTGGAATAATACATAGTTCCAAAATCCCCACTTCAGTTGTCCTTGGCCACCTGCAGCCAAAACCTTGCTAAGGTTGCCCAAATGCTGGCATCTTTGCTGGAAACAATTCTAATATTAATAATAATAATAATAATAATAATAATAATAATAATAATAATAAAATTTATTTTTATCCCGCCTCTCCCAAATGGATTGAGGCGGCATTACAGAACATATAAATATATTAAAACATCAAAATGTAGCCCACCCTCCCCACTCACTAACCCTACCATCCCCCCAACACACCAACTATTAAAACAGATTAAAATAAAATTAAAACTAAAAGTTAAAAACAAAACAATTAAAAACAATTAAAAACAAAGGGACAATTGATGAGAGGCAGTGGAACACTAGTCTGGGAAGGCCTGTCGGAAGAGACAGTCTTGACTGCTTTTTTAAAGCAGTCAAGACTGGTAATGTGCCGGGTCTCCTCCGGCAGGCCATTCCATAACTTGGGAGCGACCGAAGAAAAGGTCCTCTGGGTAACCGCAGCCAACCTAGTTCTGATTGGCTGCAGTAGATTCCTCCCAGAGGACCTTAATGTGCGGGGCGGATTATATGGGAGAAGGCGTTCCCGCAAGTAGGCTGGCCCCAAGCCATGAAGGGCTTTAAAGGTAAAAACCAACACCTTGTACTGTGCCCGGAAACTAATAGGCAGCCAGTGTAAAGACTTCAATATAGGTGTTATGTGGTCAGTTTTAGATCTTCCGGTGACCAACCTGGCTGCCATATTCTGAATTAATTAAAGTTTCTGGACTAAGCACATGGGTAGCCCTATGTAGAGCGCATTGCAGAAGTCAAGCCGTGAAGTTACCAGCGCATGTACCACTGTTTTTAGGTGTTCCAAGTCCAGGAAGGGGCGCAGCTGGCGTATCAGCCGAAGCTGATAGCAGGCGCTCCTGGCTGCCGCATCAATTTGAGCTGTCATCTGAAGCGCTGAGTCCAAGAGCACCCCCAAGCTGCGGACACAGTCTTTCAGGGGAAGTGTGACCCCGTCTAGAACTGGTTGACAAACCTCCATACGTGGGCTAGGGCCCTTGACAGCAAGTACCTCCGTCTTATCTGGATTCAGCTTCAGTCTGTTTTTCCTCATCCAGTCCATTACTGCCTCAAGGCATTCATTTAGAGGCGAGATGCCACCCTTAGTCGATGCTATTATCCGAGGCATGGAAAGATATATCTGGGTGTCATCAGAGTACTGATAGCACCTTGCTCCATGCCTCCTGATGATTTCTCCCAGCGGTCTCATGTAGATGTTAAATAGCATTGGGGACAGGACGGCGCCCTGAGGGACGCCAGATTTAAGCTCCTTTTTCGAGGAGCAGCTGTCCCCAAGCATCACCATCTGGTATCTACCCAAGAGATAGGACCGGAACCACTGAAGTGCAGTGCCCCCAATCCCCAGCCCTCTCAGGCGTTCCAGAAGGATACCATGGTCTATGATATCGAAAGCCACTGAGAGGTCCAAGAGTAGCAGCAGGGTCGTGCTTCCCCTGTCAATACCTAGGCGAAGATCATCCACTAAAGCGACCATGGCAGTCTCGACTCCATATCCTGCCCTGAAGCCAGTTTGAAATGGATCTAGATAATCTGTTTCATCCAAGACAGCTTGGAGTTGAAGGGCAACAGCCCTCTCGATCACCTTGCTTAAAAATGGAAGATGGGAAACTGGCCTGTAATTATTCATATCCAGGGAATCTATTAAACATAGAGCAGAAGTCTCAAAACTCCCATTTACTCCTTGGCTGATATGGCAAGAATAACAGCAAAGGGACCAATTAGCGTTAGTAGCTTATTTACCATCCATTTTTTTCCCAACAGGAACTGGGCTTAGACACTGAAACTCAGGCCATAAATGGAACTCTATCCAGTTATCTTCTCTTGTCTCCTCTCTCAGTTTCTCCAACACACATATATACATGCACAATATTTCAGTAAAGGCCAACTGAAAGTAAACTAAAACCCTCACTAGGATAATTAGGCTAAATTATGATTTCCAACAGAGCCCAGTGGGCTTCTCTTATTTTAAACAGATGCCTCTGGTATGACTGAGAATAGCCAGAGCAGCTGCTGCATCAGGAAGGGAAGAAGCAGAAACGCAAGGAAGATCTCTCGCTACCCACCTATGTTTGCATTTGTTGTCCCAGCTGACATTGTTACTCACATTTCTCACTTCCCTGAGCAGTGAAACATCCCAGCAATGGCACAACTAGGTTTAGTTTCCTTTTGATGAAAGACCACCAGAAACTTCCACTGGAGACTCAACCGTCTTCGTAATGTTTGCTCTACTTTAGTGATATGCACAGGCAGCCTCTGAAACTTCCCCCTCCTTTTGGACCGAGAAACTTGGGGGTAAGGGGGAATTACTGTCTTAGGTCTAGCAGTAGAACAGTAGAACAGATTAAATTCTTACACTGGTCTGAAGGTAACCCTGCAGTCAGCATGAAATCTGAAATAAATCCAAATGCAGGAAGGAATCAGTGACCAGCTAAGCAGTCAGGAGATAAATAAGGGCCTTTCTGCACTCCACTGTTGTAGTGCTATTATTCCACTTTCAACGTTCTGTGGAATCTTGGGGTTTGCTACTGTACACACACATACACATACACTATATGGGGTTTGCTTTGACAGACTGTATTTTCCCATATGACCCTCCTTAAGGTTATAAAGGAAAGACTGTGTCTGCTCATAGGAACCACCCAGGGCCCTGGGAACCTCTGAGGAACCCCTTCTCTCAGTCCCACTATTTCACATTCAGGCAAACTGAGGACAGGTCCTTTGGGTGATCACCGTTAGATTCTGGACCTCCTTTCATAGGGATCCTAGAAGGGTTCCCTGCTTGCTGTCTTTCCTTCAGCAGACTATTTATTTATCTATTTATTTATTTTATAACATTCCTTTCTCCCACACAGGACTTTTTTTTATTTCAAGATATCCTTGAATTTATTTAAAAAATAGGCTTTCTAATAAGGTGGTGCACTGCTCTTAATTTTATGGAGTTTGAACTGCTTTTATTATTGTAATTGGATACCTCAATTGTTTTCAATGTTGACCTTTTGAATGCTTTAATTATATTGCATTTGTTTCAATTGGTGACCTGTATCGAGTCCTGGTTTGTGTGAAAAACAGAGACATAAATAAAGTCAAATTTTCTTCATCATCCTTACCACCACTACCATCTACGAAACATTTTTGTTGTTGTTGGGGGGGACTGCTGGTGTGTAGTTATTGGAGCGTTGGACCACAACCCTGGATATCAGGGTTTGAATCCTGCCCAGCCACGGAAACTCATTTTGTGATCTTGGGCTCATTATACACTCAGTCCCAGAAAATCCCATGATAGGTTTGCTTTGGGGTCCCCATAAGTCAGAAACAGCTTGAAGGCACATGGCAACCAAAAATGCTTTTGAGAAAGAGGAAACAACTATCACATCATATTTTGGCCTAGATGTCCATGTGAGAAAAAGAGAAGTCAAACTTTTTTTCAGAACAAAAAAAAAAAATCAGGACACAACTTTGTTGTATTTTATTTACAAATGTAGATGTAGAATCCTCATAAAAAGGCTATGTACTCCAGCATGTTCACCTTTACCCATCTCACAGCTGTCTCTGTTTCTCATTATCCACAATCAAAATGATGGCTACATTTTACAAATAGGGTCAGGCAAAATCAAAGGAGAAATTTGAATGATTTTTTTTTTTAAAAAAAACTTCCCTAAGATCTAGTGAGTCTTCTGTTCCTTTCTCATGAAGTTGACTCACAATTTTGATTACCTTTGGTTTTCCTTGCTCAGTTCTGCACAAACTACTGCCAAGTCACATAATTTAGTCTGTTATCCTTCTAGAACAAAACTACAGCTCCTCAATTATTTATGTTGCTGGAAGGGATAAGGCATGAAAGAGATCCCATTGGTCCAATGTGTTTAGTCAAGGTGGACAAGGCTAAACTCTGCCAAAGATGAAATGGAATGCCTCGAAAGGTCATTGTAATAGAAAGGTGCTTGGAAATTATTTACTGTATTATTTATGTGAAATGCATTCTGTTCTTCAGAGCAAACAAAAGTGATGTTTTGAGGGTGTAACGGTGCTATAAAAGACCAATAACCATTGCTGTTTTATTTAGTGTAATAAAGAAGTGCGTTTTATTTTAAAGATTTAATAGTCTATTCCTCTATTCATCCGAAAGAAATTGTTGTCTCAGAGATTAAAAATACATAAAATTATCTCTATCTCTTTGTCTCCTTGGAAGCTTCTGCCTCTCTTCATCCTAATAGAAGTTACTGTCTCAGTGCCAAAACACACATGGACGCACGCACACACACATGCATACACACACATCCTTCTTGGCAAGGCAAAGTCAGAAATATGCTTTGCTCATCCATCAAAAAGAAAAAGAAGTGACTGTCTGTAAGTGCAGTGGATTTTTTTCCATTGGGAATAGGATTTGTTATTTATCTCTCCCTGTGGTTTTCAAGGAGGGATGCTACTGTTGCCGGCAGAGTTTAAGTGCTGTGTGCTCAGGTTTTATTGGATTGTGAAGTTTTCTCAGAGCAGTAAAACATATTTGCTTCCTGTGTTGACTAGATGAATCCTTTTTTTATCTTGGTTAAGGGAGATGTAGGATGACACAAAGTGAAAAACAGTAGGTGAGGATATTGCCTGGGAAAATCATCAGGAGTTTGCTTCCCCCACTGCCCCCACATCAGAGAATATTTGGATCTCTTATACCAACAGGTACCAGTGACACATACTTTAGGATATGGGCCATTTCCACATGAGTTATTTAAAATGGTACAGTGTGTCCTCCATGGAGGACATCTGCACCTTGGAGCAGACTGGGTTTGGACTACTTACCATAGATCCACACCTCAGTCTGCTCCAGAATGACCCCAAGTGGTCCTCCAGTGTGCTTTTGAAATACCTGATTTTTCCGGTCTTTCAAAAGCACGGAGCATGCCACTGCGAGCCTGCTCCCTTGTGCAGATTCGCTGGCTTGCACCAATGTGAGCCTGCGATCTGCCGAGGGCAGGCTTTAGGCTGGCGAGCTTCACCGGTTGGTCGAGACCCAAGACCAACCAGAAGCCACCATTTTGGTTGCTGGAGCAGTGCAGATTGATGACCACGCACTGCTCCTCCTCACCCCAGACTGGACTGGACTGCCAGAAGATCCGATAAGTAGCGGTGTGGGGCGATTCCCTTACCCCGTGCGGAAATGGCCACGGTCTCACAATACTAGAGTCTCCTCTTCCCAGTGCGGAAACATTCATGACCCCATCAACATGGCATTTGAAAGGATACTGAAGATTTAAAAAATAAGTGCTCATTGGGTTAACCTGCTGGATCTTAAATGAAGAGCAGAAAATAAATTTAAGGGGATTTTTATATGATTTAAGGATTTTTATGAGGGTAAAAGCACTATTGGAGGGCCATGCCCTGCAAGGCAGCTTAAAAACTTTTCTAACAATCCTTTCTTAATTGTAGAAAACTTTTATTGGGAGAATTATAACAATGCATTAGCAACATTCAACAATTTCTACAATAGAATGTGCTCATGCAAATAACTACAGCTTCCTAGATGCATCCATTGCATAGAGTTTTGCTAGAGGTCCATGTGTGTTGTAAGTGAGACTATCCAATGATTATACTTATTGACACTGGAAATGCACTCTGCTCCCCTCATAAATACTGGGGTGGGGGAAGAGAATAAGGAAGCTTCATCTGCTGATGTAGAAACTGGAAGCACAGGAGGTCAACCAATGGAGGCAGAAGAACAATGGTGATGCAGAACGCCGACTGCCACTAGGTCTCTCTTCCAGTAGCCTGCTCAAATAATACCTAAAAACTGGGAAGCACGCGTGCTTTACTTTTATTCAGAGCTTTGTAAAATTAGTTTTTGTGGGAATACAGTTGTGTTTATGCTGTAGCACTCTGAAATAACACAACATTTCTTGTTACAGGTCTATTGGGACATTTCAAATATGGTTGAAATCCCGTTTTCTCACTTTCTTTCATTTGTACACTCAGACTATAACCATTCATGATTAGGGTTCCCTTTTGTTGCTTCTCCTGTCTACCACATTCAACATCTCTTCTTCCTTAGCTATTCCTGATGAAGAGCATAAGAATTTTGTTTTGTATAGAGCGTGGAAAGTTACTTATAAAAGAAATAGATATAAAAATATATTGAAGTCATCTATACCCGAATGTGGAAGAATGTTGATCTAGGACCCAGAGGATCAGCCCACCACTGTTCAATTAAGGATAGCTTCTGAGCATCATTATATTCATTCTTCTTGACAATGACTTCTCAGGCTCTGTTTTTTATATAAGTAACTTTCCCCTGATTGTTTCTTTATTGTTGGCTGCAGAAGACATTTTTTTTTCCTTTTTCTGCCCTGTTGCTAATACTAAGAACACCAGTTCTAGTTCTTCTTGGAAAGAACAGTATAATGATTAGACTTTAGGCTGTTGTTTTTCCTTCACAAATGGGGGAATATTTATGTTTGCTCATTTTCTCTCTCTCTCTCTCTCTCTCTCTCTTTTTGTCTTTTTGTCTCCCACTCCAATAGTCTTCAGTAACTCTTAAAATCTCTTTTTGCTCCTTGTGATATTGATCCAATTATGCCTGAAAAACTATCCCTTTATTCCAGTTTAAGAGTTTTTAAGTACACACCTGTGTGTGCGCACACACACATATACACACACATTATAAGCTTGAAGAACTACTGTGTCTTTCTAGATTCTCTCTCCTTCCCTCTTCTTCCAGCTACACATCATATCTTTTTTTTAAAAAACACTCAGCTTGATGGAGCATTCTAGAGAACTCAAAAAATCTTGTTTTCTATCCTGTGACATTTTAGTTAATCCGAATAAAGATATTGTCCTACTGCGGATCTTGATTTGCTTTCAATGTACCAGTATAACTGCATTTGATCACTGATCGATGCTGCATACATGAATAGTGGCATGGCAGGAAGAAGCAGGGAATGAACCTGGAGTAATTCTAGGCTGATAAGATAATAATTTTCTCCTTCTCCCCTAGGCTATTCATGAAGAAGCCCCCTACAGTTCTTTGATGATTATACAAGGCAACGGATATTATAAATGTAATATGTTCATGTTGTGAAATAGAGGATTGAGAGCTGTGCTCTGATCTGTAGAGAAAAGATGTCAAGTGAGATGTGTTCAAAGTGGCGCCACATTGCTTTAACAGAAAGCATCCACCTACAGGTGTGTAGTTAATTTTCCAATCACCCTCACTTTCTCTGTAGCTTTTCTAAGCATTCATGAAACATGGCAACACGAGTGTTCTAATTTTTTCCTTGGGTATCTGCCCTACTATTGTTAAAAGTGCTTAAGTCTAGATTCCTATACCAGATGAGATGGAAAAGCAAGATACTTTGCTGTGTATTCCCAAGGAATAGCTCTGTGGACACCAGCTCTGGCATAGGAATTCCCTTTTGCCTTTTAAGGAATTAGTACTTCCTTTAATAGCAAACCCATTGTTCCAATTCCAACAGAAATGGAGCAAAACCAGGCCACTGAAAAACAAAAAGCAGGTATCAGCGTTCTTGAGGGAATGCTCAGATTTGCAAAGGCTCAGGAAATCTCTGCTTTTCTTTCTCTCAGACATGTACACAGCCAAACAGCAACAATAGCAATGAAGTGTATGACTTTCTTGCTGACTGAGGCCCTTTCTACACCTTACCTTCTTATGTCATCTTCCAGTTGCAATCCTGGTAGTGCCTCTACAGGGAAGGGAGTATGACAGGAATGCTCCCCTCTGCACTGGACCAAGTCCCCGTAGAGGAAAACACGATGGACACACCTCTTCTGTCTGCAGCACTGCCAGACACTTTCCCAGGCTGTGCTGGGGCTGGAAGCAGCTCCATTGTGCTTATGAGCCTTCTGCAGGGCAGGTAAGAGTGAGGTGGTCATGTGATTGGGGGTCATTGGTGGCAGAATGATGGGACTGCAACAATATGTTGCAGAAGCATCGTTGCATCCCACTCCTCTCATCCCCATACCAGGACAAGAGCCTCCTGAAGAAAGGGCACAACTCCCAGTCAATTTTTGAGTGGAATTCAAAATGACGTATAAAACCTTATACACCTTATGTACAGACCATCTGAAAGACTGTATTTAACAGAATGAGGCTACCTAAGTTTTAAGATCTTTTCAGGAGGGCTTTCTCTCCGTTCCACCACTATTACAAGTACATCTGGAAGGACTTAGGAGAGAGCCTTCTCAGTGGCTGCTTCTAACTTATGGAACAAACTCTTTTCCAAGGGAGGTTGAGTTGGCCCCCTCTCTCCCAACAGTCCTTCTTACTTAAACAGGACTTCAGCCTTCAAATAGCTGTTGTCATTTAGGGTGTGTGCTGGATCTTCATCTGTAATAGGTTTTAATGCTATAGGAATTAATGCTTTTCAGTGGATTGTTGATTCTAATTTTTAACAGATTGTTTTAGCTATTTTCTTTTAAAATGCAGACTAGGCTCCTTTGGGTGTCATATGGGAAAAAAGTGGAAAATCAATCAATCAACCAATCAGAAAAATTAATCTCACCCCAGCAGCCCAACTAATTCAGAATACAGTCACTAATCACCTTGAGCCTCAGAACGTTGGCTTTCATAAAGAAAATAGAAGCAGAAAACTGGGAGACTGGGGAATTTGAATGGTAATTTGGAGCAAGCCAGGCTATTTGATGGCAACAGTATGTGCGTGTCTTAGCCAACATTCACATCACACAGTGGTCAATCAGTTTCCTATAGAAAGCCCACCATCAGGACACAAGTGCAACTGTACCCTTCAACTTGCACTCCCCAACAACTGATATATAGAGGGTGTCACAGGTTGAGAAGCATGATGGGACCTGTTGTTACTCCTGGCTTCATATTTTCCCACCACTAGAGGGTGAGAACGCAAAGCTGCTTGTAGTTGTTTAGTCTAGCTGCCCATGTGAAACCTAAACGTATTCAAGGTCTTCTGCTGCGTGTAGCCGCAACATTGTTATGGTTAAGGGAACGCCTTGTTATTGAATATGTATACTTAAAAACACGGCTTTTGAACAGGCTGTGCCTTTTTCTTGTTTCCTGTTCCTTTCTGCTCTGGACGAGGAGATGGCTCGCTGCGCTGTAACTTAATAGTCTGCTACTTGATCTATTGCCCGCAATAAAGACTGTTAGCCTGCTGCCTCGTGTTGGCTGTGATGTTTTTCCTATTGATGGTAATGCCCCTGGCGGGTTTTTCAACATGGTCGCAGAGGATGGTTTGAGAGGTGTTTTTTGAGGTGTTTTTACGATGGCTCATGTGGTGCCTGGGGGCCTGCCTCTCGTTAAGCTAAATGCAACTAATTACTTGGCATGGTCAGCTCGCATGGAAAAGTATTTGCAAGCTGAGGGGCTGTGGGGTGCTTTCACAGTTCCCCCGACTCTGCAGGGGACTGCTGCGGAGATAGCAGCGGCAACGAGGCGTGCCATGTCTGTCCTCTTTCTGGCTGTGGAGGATGACCAGCTCACGCATATCAGGGATCTTGCCACCCCTCGAGAGGCCTGGGCGAGGCTGCGGGAGTTGTTTTTGAGTCAATCAGCAGCCGCCAAGTACGCCCTGTGCGCCCGTTTATATGGGATGAAACTGGCCCCCGGTGTCCCGGTGAGGCAGCATTTGGCTGAGATGTTGGAGCTGTTTTCGTCACTTCGGGAGAGAGGCAAAGTGTTGCCTGAAAGTGACAAGGTATTTTGCATCTTGAATTCCCTTGATAGTTCCTGGAATCTGGTGGTGTCCTCTCTTCAATCCATGCCAGAGAGGGAGTTAACCGTTCCTTTGGTTTCTGCTCGTCTGCTGGAAGAAGAGGAAAAGCGCGCAAGGAATGCAGAGACTCCCACACAGCCGGCTCCCGCTGCAGAGGCCTGTGCTGGGAGAAAAAGTTCTCCGGCTGCTGAGGCGAGGCAGGAGGGGCTGGTGAGAGCCCATGCTGTGCGAAGGTGCTTTCGCTGTGGGTCTGCTTCTCATCTGAAGCGTGATTGCCCGCTCCTGAAGCAAGGGGAGCAAAGCTTCACAGGCGCCGGTGCCAGGGGCCGTGGCAGAGGAGGCAGAGGAGGTCGGGCCAGAGGACGGCTGAGAGTTGCTGTTGCCCTGGGAGATGCTGTTTCAGACTCTGAGGAGGCAGGTGATTCCGTTTGGCTTCTAGACAGCGGCTGTTCCCAGCACCTGGTCAATTCTGAAGATTTATTTGACTGTTTGGATTCTGCCAGTGTTTCCTCTGTGACATTAGCTGATGGGACAAAGGCTAAAGTTTGTGGCGAAGGTGTAGCTTTTGTCCCTGCCCTTGACATGGGTTTGAAAAATGTTTTGTTTGTTCCCTCTCTTGATTTCTGTTTGCTTTCTGTGGGGCAACTAACAGAGTCAGGGTTCAAGGTTGAGTTCTATGGGAAGCAAGGTAAAATCCTCAAAGATGGGGTGGTATGTGCTGCGGCTACACGAGAAGGGAGGCTGTTCTTTCTTGAGCCACGACACACTGTGTGTAATGTGTATGGCAATGTCCCACAACATGATGAGTGCCTTCATCTCCTCCACCGGCGCGCAGCGCATGCAAGCTTTCCTGTGTTAAAGAGGCTTGCTGGTTGTTGTAAAGGGTGTACTTTGAAGCCTTGTAATGTCTTTCTTGACTGTGCTATTTGCAAGCAAGCTAAATCTAAACAACTCGCAGCACCGAGAGTTAGTTTTCGTGTACCAACCGCCCCATTTCAGTTGGTACACTGTGATATTGTGGGTCCTATGAGTAAACCTTCCCTAGGGGGAGCTAGATATTTCGTCATTCTCGTAGACGATTTTAGCAGGTTCATTTTCTGCTATTTGTTGAAACAAAAGTCTGATGTGTGTCAAGTTCTCAAGAACTGGTGTTCCTTGGTTGAAAGGCAATTTGGTTATTCCCTGCAAAAGCTTCAAACCGACAGAGGAATGGAATTCCTGTCGGAGAACTTGCAACAATGGATCAAAAAACAGGGTATAGTGCACAGGGCGACTGCCGGCTATTCTCCTCATCAGAATGGAGTGGCTGAGCGGAATGCAGGAGTTCTGCAGACTCGAATGCATAGTTTGCTGCTTGATGCAGATCTGCCTCTGAGTTTTTGGGGTGAGGCAATTCTGACTGCCTGTTACATACACAACAGGCTGTGGAGTTCTGTGGTTAATACTACTCCCTATGAGTGTTTGTTTGGTAAACAACCTTCCATTGCACATCTGAGAGTCTTTGGGAGTTTTGCTTGGGTGCACATCCCCAAGGGGCAAAGAAGGAAGGGGGAGCCTAAGGCCCAGCGTATGCGTTTTGTTGGCTATGAGCCCAACTGCAGGGGGTATCGTTTTTACGCTGGTGGCAATTCCTGTGTGGTGTCTAGGAATGCCTCTTTTGAGGAACATGCTAATTGGTCGCGTGTTCAGGCAGCGTCTGAAGTATTTCTCCCTGTGGCTGGTCTGCCAGCTTCTCAGCCACTGCAGCCTTCAGTCTCTGCTCCACTCCCAGCCTCCGCTCCCAGTTCCTCAAGGGTTGAAACAGAAGAGGAGAGAGGCGCGTGGAGGAGAAGAGCTGTAAGTGATGTGCGAAGGTCTTGCACAGGGGAGAGAGAACGCGAGGGCTCAGTGAAAAGGTCTCGCAGTGCTGAGGACAGGGACGAACCTTTGCAGGATCGTCCCATCCCAGACGGTCTCAAAGAAAAACGAAAGGCATTCCACCTAAACGTTTTTCCCCTGAGTCTCTCGCAGTTCGTGTGTGCGCTGTAAACTGTGAGCCTCAGTGCTTTGCTGATGTTGTGGAAATGCCTGAGCAACAGGCAGAACCCTGGTGGGATGCAATGCAGAGTGAAATGGATTCCATTATCCAGCATGATGTGTATTCTCTTTGTAATTTGCCCAAGGGTGTGAAGCCAATTGACAGCAAATGGGTCTACAAGTTGAAACCCACTGCTGATGGGCATGTGAAATATAAAGCGCGCCTAGTGGCACGCGGGTTCTTGCAAGATACCAGTGATCTGGATCAGATTTACTCCCCGACTGTGAAAGCCCAGTCCATCAGATTGGTGTTTGCCATAGCAGCTCAGAGAAAAGCTGTTATTACTCACTTTGACATCTCTACTGCTTATCTTAATGCTGATTTAGAGGAAAAGGTGTACATGCTTCAGCCTGATGGGTTTGTAGTAGAGGGGAGAGAAAACCAAGTTTGGTTTTTGAGGAAAGCGCTTTACGGATTACGGCAATCTGCCAAGTGTTGGAATGTTTGTTTACATAATGCCCTGCAAGGGTGTGGGTTCATACAAAGCCTTGCTGATCCCTGTGTATATATTCGAGGGAAAGGGGAGAGTTTGGAAATTCTCCTTGCATATGTGGATGATCTATGCTTGGTCAGTGCTACACAAAAACAAGTGCAAGTGTTTGAGAAAGAGCTGGGGAAAAGGTTTCAGGTGAAAAACCTAGGCCCAGTACAGAGCTTTCTTGGAATTGAAGTACAGAGAACTGAAAAAGGTATTCTGCTGTGTCAGAAACAAAAGATTGTAAAATTGTTAGAATTGTGTCAAATGTCTGACTGCAAACCGGTACAAACTCCAATGGTGCCAGGTTTTTTGAAAAATACCTGTGAGGAATTATTTCCTGATATACACCTATATCAGTCTGTCATTGGGAGCCTTTTGTACTTAGCTGGTACTAGCCGGCCTGATATTGCTTTAAGTGTCAACATTCTGGGCAGAGCGTGTGCTAAGCCAACCCAGTATCATTGGCAGGGTGTGAAAAGGGTACTCAGGTACCTAAAGGGTTCCCTTGATTATTGTCTAAGCATTTGTCCTGATCAGATGCCAAACCTTGTCTGTTCATCAGACAGTGATTTCGCTGAGGATACTGTGGACCGCAAAAGCACAACTGGTTTTCTTGTCAAATTCAGTGGTGTAGCAATCGACTGGAAGGCTAAAAAACAGTCTTGTCTTGCTTTATCAACTGCAGAGGCAGAGTTTGTGAGCCTATCTGCGCTCTGTACTGAGTTGGTTTGGTTCTTGCAGTTGCTACAAGACCTGCATGTGTCTGTGCCATTACCAATACAAATATGTTGTGATTCACAAGCCTGCATTCAAATGGCAGTATCTGACCGGGTGTCTTCTCGATCAAAACACATTGACATCAAATTTCACAATGTGAAACAATATGTACAAGAAGGAAAAGTGTCCCTTACCTATGTGTCTTCAGAAGAAAACGTGGCTGATGTGTTAACCAAGCCACTTCCTGCTAATGCATTTAGTCAGCACGTTAGCAAACTGGGGTTGATGGAGTCTCCAAAGCAAGGTAGCTGAAAATATTCCGCAAGGAGTAGGGGAGTGTCACAGGTTGAGAAGCATGATGGGACCTGTTGTTACTCCTGGCTTCATATTTTCCCACCACTAGAGGGTGAGAACGCAAAGCTGCTTGTAGTTGTTTAGTCTAGCTGCCCATGTGAAACCTAAACGTATTCAAGGTCTTCTGCTGCGTGTAGCCGCAACATTGTTATGGTTAAGGGAACGCCTTGTTATTGAATATGTATACTTAAAAACACGGCTTTTGAACAGGCTGTGCCTTTTTCTTGTTTCCTGTTCCTTTCTGCTCTGGACGAGGAGATGGCTCGCTGCGCTGTAACTTAATAGTCTGCTACTTGATCTATTGCCCGCAATAAAGACTGTTAGCCTGCTGCCTCGTGTTGGCTGTGATGTTTTTCCTATTGATGGTAATGCCCCTGGCGGGTTTTTCAACAGAGGGCTCTGATACTGGCAATGGTACATGTTAGTACTGACTAGTAGTCAGTGAGACAACCAATGCAGTGCAGTGGTTTGAGCATTGGACTACAATCCTGGAGACCAGTGTTCATTTCCCTGCTCAGCCATGGAAACCTCCAGGGTAATTTCAGTTGCATCACACATTCTCAGCTCCCAGAGAAAAAACCATGATAGGTTGGCCTTAGGGTTGCCATAAGTCCAAAATGACTTGAAGGCACACAGCAAGAAAGTAGCCACTGATGTCCCTCATCATCCAAAAAATTATCCATTCTCTTTTAAAGCTGTCCAAGTTGGCAGACATAACTACATATTGTGGAGTGAATTCCACAGTTTAACTATGTATGGTCTGAATAAGTACTTTATTTTATTTGTCTGAATCTCCTACCAATTTGTTTCAGTAGATGATCCTAGCTTCTTGTATTATGAGACAGATTTCTCCCCACCTCCTTCCTCCAGACTGTGCTATTTATGTACAGAATATTTGAAAAAATGGTTGAAAAACATAGTTTTAAAGTGATGAGGAGAACCCTGGACTGACAAGAATCTTTGCAATGTGGGACTTATTCTGCACAAAATTCACACTTTTTTTTTTTTTTGCACAGAAAACTGCATTTTCTGCAAACAAACCAGCATTTTCTGTGTGGAAAATAATATTTCAATGCAGAAATGTTTGTTTCTGCACAAAATATGTTGTTTTCTGCACAAATATGTTGTTTTCTGTACAGAAATTTCTTCCTTGTAAAATTTACGCATGTTTCTTTGCACAGAAAACAGGTTTCTATGCACTTTCTATACAGGAATAAATATTTCCATGCAGAAAATTCTATTTCCTCTGAAGAAAAAAAAAAAGTTTTCTGCACAAAACAACAAAACAAAATCAAAAATTTGTTTGAGTCAAAGTTCAAAGACCTTCTCTTAGCAAGAAGAAAAATGCTGAAATTGCTCAATGCAACCTTCAAGAAGAAACTTAATGAAGAATTACATCCTCACCTGTACATAATTTTAGCAACTTTTTTTCCTAAGCTAAATAGACCCAGAAGTTACAGCCATTCCTTATGAAAGACTCACTACAATTTCTTGATTAACCGGTATCCCTTTTTCTACATCTTTTCCATGTCTACAATATCTCTTTTTAAAGATGTGCTAACCAGGTCAATACACAATATTTCAAATATGGTTGCATCATGGATTTGAGGGAAATGTGTGATATTTGAAATATTATTTTCAGTTCTTTTTCTAATTATACTCATCATGGAATTAACCTTTTTTTTACAGCAGCTGCAGATTGAGTCAGCATTTTCATCTATCTATCTACCGCAGCCCCAAGTCATTAAAGATTAGTCACATATCTAAAAATATGTGAAAGTGAGTTTTCCCCCGATATACCCCACTTTACACATAATTATATTGAATCCCATTTGTCATTTCATTGTCCCTTTTCCCAATTTAGAGAGATTCTTTTTAAGCTCTTCACAATACATTTTGGTTCTCATCTGTCATGTCTTACCTGAGGAAGGCCTCCTTGGATGAAAAAGGGCAGGAGTAGACCCAAAATGACAGACCCCAGTGGCAGCTGGGGAAGACTGACAGCTGTCTCATGGCACTGACAGAGGAAGAACCCAGATCATCCCAGGCAACAGCTTCAGATTAGGTGGAGAAGGCAGAAGCACTGTACCTTTTTGAGTGACATGAATTAAAACACTATGAGCAAAGAGTTCAGATGATGTTCTGCTCTGATTTAAATATAGAAGACTGAGCTATGAGGCCAGCAGATTAAATACTGGCTATAAACTAGCCCAGTTCAGACCATTCTGTTGCTGCAGAAAGCAGCCCCCAAACTTCTCTGCAACCCTGTCTGACATTTCCAACTTTGTGGACCTCTGATCATGACCAGTCTTTCTGACAGCTCCCTGCTCAGCTCTGGAGACTGCTTGGGACTATTTTCTCCCCGACTCTCCTTTGAACCTTGGACTGCCTAGACTACACTTTTGTGTGTAACGCTGTGTCTGCCCTGGCACTGGCTTGGTTTTCTCCTGCCAGTTCCTCTTGAATTTAAGTGTGCTCACATGGGTATTTACCAGCCTTAAACAGGGTGTCACCATTCTAAAGAAGACACCAGAAATTTGGTTACCTCACTACTCATCCTCTAGTTCAGATTGTTCACAAACAAGTTAAAAAGTACCATTCCCAGTACAGATCCCTCAAGGAGCCTATTGCTCCAATCTCTCTATTTACTTTGTACAATTGTCCATTTTTTCCTATTCTTTGTTTCGTCTTCTTCTTTAGACAACTTCCAAAACTGGTAAGTTCTGGAGTCTTACGTATATGATTTAACAAAGAGTTTTGGGATTCCAAGCAGATAAGGGCTGGAATCCTGTTGATGACACACACATTAACAATGTTAAGTTATTCCTGACTTTTGTGGTCACTGAGAAAGGAAGTATCCACTGTCTGCTTCATGTAACAATGCTTTGTCCACAGAACCAAACCCTCTGCGGTTGCCATTTACAGGCCAGGGCAATGGTCAACCAGGTAGCATCCAGCTTTGTTCTTACACCCAGATACATAATGAAGAAGGCATCGTCTGGGACCTTGTGGTGAAACCTAATGCACGTTTGTGCCATGAAGGGATGTAAAGATTATGCATAGATTTTCTTATCCCTAATAAGAATGCATCATACCAAAAAACTGCCAGCCACTAAAGGATTGTTTTTACATTACGCAAGGGGAAGCGGGAGCAATTCTTTGTCTAGGCTTTGGAAATTTGTGTAAGAAACTCATATGCTCATAAGCAAAGCACAGTGATACATGTGCACATACGCACACAACTAGCACAAAAGGACAGGACTGTGATGCAAATAAGTAGAAGCATCTAGGCCTTTTGAAAGATTGTGAAGCAAGGCAGAAGCAACAGTGGTTTATCTACACACACCACAAAGTTTCCCAATTCCCTCCCTTTTCTTTTCTTTTCTTTTCTTTTCTTTTCTTTTCTTTTCTTTTCTTTTCTTTCTTTTCTTTTCTTTCTTTCTTTCTTTCTTTCTTTCTTTCTTTCTTTCTTTCTTTCTTTCTCTTTTTTGTAATTTGAACATGAAAATTTCACATAAATATGGGGAAATATTTGAAAGAGAAAAAAACAAAAAACAATAATCACCTCACCCAGCATAAAGGGAAGAAAAATGAGGGTTTTCATCTTCACACACACAAACATAATAAACAAAAAATGTACATCCCTACAGCTGTCTGGACTATTTTACGTGGCTCGTGTGATGTGACTGTGATAAATAGTTTATTCACTTTTTGTGGGGCTAATTAGTATTTTGTTAATAAGAATAATGTAAAAATGAACTTGACTTCAGCTTCATTTTAAAATTGAAGCTGGGTACAAGCCAGAGACTACAAGATTAATGAGACCTTTCTATTTTGTGCTGTTTCCTTTTCTAAAGACCTTCAAAGTGGAAGGCAGAAATATGAGATACAAGTTTAATACACTAACCAATAAATTGATTCCCTTGCTGCTTGAAACAGCTTCTGGCAAATGTAGCAGGATAAACCCCCTGGCTTTTGGGCCTTCCCATGCTGACCTTAGCAAGTCCTCATGGCCACTATTTGGGATAGAGTGGCTTCTCTGGGGCAGGAGAAAATTTCAGAAAAAAAGTCTCATGTTATTTTCCATCTGTGAGGCCCATCCATTGCTCTCTTGCACTTAACTGTACTGTCAGCTAAATGCCCATATGCCCAATTCTTTCACTTTAAAAGTTTCTGCGGAAAGTGTTCCCTCATATTTGAAGGCTGTCCTACTCTATATAAAGACTTTTCAAACACTGGCAAAGCAATCAGTGTAATTTCTCCTCCAACACAGATTATGACATGAAAGCAAGTAAACCTGCAGCATTGATTGCTGTTGCAGTAAGATGACAAGTTTGCTTTTATCACAGCTTTCAGGGGTGATGAAAATGCCCTTTTCACTCCTTTGCTCTTTCTTTCTTGTCAATATGAGTCTCTAGCCCACCTTCATCCTGGCTGCTATTTCAGTCTGACTCCTATCACTGTCAAGAAAGCTATTTGGGTGGTTTTAATCAAACAGTGATCTGTTCTCTTGAAAAACATCAGTCAGTACTGAGCTGTCAATAATTTGCATTGCACCCAGAGGGGTAACATTCTTCAGTGCTCACAATATAAGCATTAACGTCTTCTTTTACTGAACTCTTTTCTCTGTGTTAATTCAGTGTTGTGCTACCTGAAAGGTAAACGTCCTGAACCCAAAGTGAGCAGTAATCCCACCATTGTTCTACCTTAGCCTTAGACAGTCTTGTATACCACTTGAAAGAACTTTTTGTAATGACTATAAGATTTAATAGGAAATAGGACAATACTAATAAAAACATAAAAGTGGTTATAAGATAGGAGAGGGCATTAAGTAAGCTATATATGATTAAGACACTGGCTTGAATCTCAGTGGTTAGTCCCAGCTGTTCATATTATCTGGGGGGATTTCAATATCCATAGAGACGCTCCTTTTTCTCATATTTTTCCCCCTTTCTGGAAGTTTTTAATTTTGAAATCATGGAAACCTCTCCCACTAATGCATCTGGAGGAACTTTGGATCTGCTCTTGTTGAGGAACCTAGATATTGAGCTGGATGAGGTTACATATGCAGGAATACCACCAGTTCATTTCCTTGTGTCCTGTAAAGTTCAGATACCATTCCTGCCTCCCGATGCCATACAAATGAGGCATCAGTTTAATTTATCTAGGACAGTGGTTCTCAACCTGTGGGTCCCCAGATGTTCGTGGACTTCAGCTCCCAGAAGCTCTGAGCATTGACCATAGTGGCTGGGGCTTCTGGGAGCTGAAGCCCACAAACATCTGGGGACCCACAGGTTGAGAACCAGTGATCTAGGATATCTCTGCATTCCCCTTCTCCAACCTTGTTTTATACCCAAAGACAAGGAAGTGAAGGAACAAATGGAAGACAGGGGTGTCAAGGAGTGGGATGGAGCTGGAAGACTTTCTGGTAGATCAGAGGATACTTTGTGAAGGATGCATTCTTTCTGGACACTCTGGTTAATCAATTTAACACTGCAACAAAAACTGCTCTGGAATCATGATATTCACAATAACTTCCTATCATACAGTGCCAACAAAGTCCTTGGCTGTATGCAAAGCTGTGTATGGAATCAGCTATTGTCAGTTGGAAACACAGTGGTGACAGAACACATCAGGCAAATTGCATCAAACTTTGCAGACTGTTTGCACAACTTATTATTCTCACCTAGATGAATCTTGACAATCCTATTTGCAGGAGAAGATTCAAGTTCAAGCTCATATGCCTCAACAGTTATTTGTCACCTTTAACATCTTATTGAGTCCAGTGGCTGGCTGCTATGAGGGTTCTTTAGTTCTGGATATCTCTGCAAGTGACTTAGCCTCCTTCTTTGATCAGAGGGTGACCTCAATTGTTAATTTATTTTTGGTGGATGGATCTCTGCCTCTACAGTTCATCTACCACAGCCTTCACACTAGGCCATGCCTTTACCATCATGGGCAGAGTTTATTTGTTTCCCCTGTTACTGATGCAGTTATGGGTCAGACTGTGTTGTCTTCTGCCCCACTTCCTGCCCTACAGACCCTTTCTCATTCTTTTTTTATCCAGCCCTTCTGACTCTGCTTCTGCCTTATATAACCCACTTGGTTAATTGTTCCTTTTCAGGGGGAATTTTCCCAGCTGTTTTAAGCATGCTGTCCTGCATCCTCTATTAAAGAATCCTTCTTGGATCTTTCATTTTCTGCTAATTATCATTTTGTGTCTCTTGTCCCATTTCTTCCAAAATCTTAAAGAGACGTGCTCTTTCTCAATTGATGCCTTATCAGCCTACCCATGACATTCCTCACCCATTCCAATCAGGTTTCATACCAGTTATTCCATTGAAATGGCCTTGAATTGTGCAGTAAATGATATTCTAGTGGCAAAAGTTCAGCAATCAATATCTGTGCTGATCCTGTTGGATCTTTCTGCAACCTTTGACACTTTGGACCATCAGATCCTACTATTACAGTTGGCATTATTGAGAATAACAGGGAATGCTTTCTCCTGGTTTAAACTTTTTTTATCTAATCATTCCTCCTCTCTTTCATTTTGGGGGCCCAAGTCAAGAGCTCTCCCTGTAACTGTAGGGGGTGCCATAAGGGTCAGTTTTGGGTCCTTTTATTATTATTATTATTATTTTCAGTATCACACTTATTCAGATGACACACAGATTTCCAGAGTTTTAATTCAATTGATGCATCTGTAGGGAAGTCCACGATAGACTGTCTGTCAAGTGTTTCTTTGAGGATGACCACCTACTGTCTTAAGTTGAATATGAATAAAATGGAGATCTTGGTGTTTCAGGCTGGACATCCAGTAGCCCCTCTCTCATGCTCTCCACTTTACTTATAGAGTCACAAGGTTCCTACCTCAGATGCTAGGAACCTCATAATCCTGCAGGTTGATTGTTTGTGCCTGCACACTTTATTGGGGCAAAAGCAAAGGCATGTAATTTCCATCTTTTGAGCATCTATAGGATCTGTAGGTTTTTGACATTGAAACTGGCCTTATGCTCATCCAGGCCTTTGTTATGTCACACCTGAATTATTGCAATTGCCTACTGGTAGATTTGCCTTCCTGCTCTCTTCTACCTCTGGTTTTAATCCAGAACAATACCATCTAGGTTGTTTTAAATCTCGCAAAAATATTCACACATCTCTTCTCCCTGTAAATTCCTTCACTGGCTATCAGTTCAGGCCTGGGCTCATTTCAAACTTTTGATCCTGGTATTTAGGGATCTGTGCTCTAATCTTCCTGAGTCCCTGGCAGCTCATGAGCATGGCTGATCATAACATGGCATTTAAAATCTGTAGGCAAAGGATTATTGTCTGTTCTACTGATGCATACAGCTCTGTCGAGGTTGCAAGCCTTTTCAAGATCTGTCTCCACATCTGTGAAATGGTTTTCCTTTGGAACTCCAACTTCAGGAGGACCTCCACCATTTCTGTAAGGGGTTGAAGCTGCTGAGATGTTCCTGAGGAAGTTGAGGTGAGTAGTGACTGGTGAGAGGTATACTTTTATGTATATTTATAGCATTATGTTCTATTGTTCTTATCTTTGGTTGTTTACGTTGATGTTATTGATGATGATGATGATGATGATGATAGTAATAAGCTACAGTAGATCCATTCAATTGATTGATGAATGGTGATTCAATAGGTGGGCAAATTACATTGATTTCTTAGGCTGTCTATAATAGAAGATAAGAATCAGATTTAAGCTAATGTGTTAGTCCATTTTGCCAGACCGGCTCCATGTCCCCACCACCAAAATCTGGTGCCCTTGCTCATTTGTTCTGTGGGTTCATCTGCTGGTACTGGGTCACTTTTAGCTAGTGCAATTTCTTTACTTGGCCGAATTTCTTTCTGTTCCACATACTCACCACTGCTCACCATCTTGGATCATCCTGAATTGTTTAATGCTGTGATGAATGAGAGTGATGAGAAGAAGGAATATAGCAACATCTATGCCTCAGGACACTCAGATGCAAAATGCAGCCTAATGTAGATCCCAGGATATCCTGAGTATCTGCTAATTTCTTAGCCTATTTCTGATAAAAACATCACCAGTGCCCAATAAGTCATATAAGTAAATATCACACCCCTAATAATAAGATAATAAAATCTACAGAGATGGGAACATGTTCCAGAAAGACAGTTGAATGCTCTATGTTGTCTCCTCTCAACAAAGAAATACTATTCCTGAATAATCTAACACTATCCAACTGAGGAACGTGCAAGGTTCCAATCTCCCACCCAAACCTCTTCCCATGTATAGATGAGCTTTGCCAGTTCTGAGATAGAAGCCAGCACCCATCTATCCTCCTCCTCCTCCTCCTCCTCCTCCTCTGTAATAAGGCTCTGACCTGATTACTGATGATGCCATAATGTAGAACTGAATATTTCTGGAGAAATCATTTTCTTAGTCAGCTGAGAAAACTCATGAAAGTATTGGTCTAAATCCCAACTAGAACAGACCCAAACAGCGAATCTGTGAAACTTCTGTAAGTGTTGACTTATCAAGTTCCCACTTGACTGAATGTGTCAGTACTAGTTAACAATCAGCAACTGGATTTAAAGCACTGATTTCCCCTCTTTTCAATTAGTATTGTTCATAGGCTTAAACATTTTGACTGATAGAAATCTACTATCATTTCCTAGACTGTTGTGATAAACTACCATTTTTTTAAAAAAAAATTTGTCATGCTTATAATAAGCTTTGCTAACTATAATGACCACTCCTTCAGCTTTAATGTTTCCAACAGTTAGCAGAAAAGCAGGCTTATACTTCTGTTGAGCATTTGCCTGGCTCTAATGGATGGAGATCCACATGAGCAATAATAATTGGAAATGCAGTTTATTGTTTGCAAAAGAGAAAGGAGAGGAAAAACTGGGCACCTAGTCCTATTACTTGGAAAAGGAAACATATGATTTCTCTTTCAAAGAAGAATGCTTGTAGATATTTTTACAGCGCAATCAAGCATTTGGTTATAGCAGGGTTGGCAAAATCTTTGTTTGCTGGCAAAGCTTATAGCAGATGCCACTT
Source organism: Iguana delicatissima (assembly GCA_948472985.1). NCBI lineage: Eukaryota > Metazoa > Chordata > Lepidosauria > Squamata > Iguanidae > Iguana > Iguana delicatissima. The sequence goes on from CAOKZL010000913.1 coordinate 304,538, forward strand.
TAAGTTGAAGCTTGTATTGTTCCAACTGCATTAGTATTCTACAACCCAACCAACCCAGGTACCACTGGCATGGCATGTTAATTAGTATTGATGCTGTTTTTTTTTTCTTTTTCTCCCCCTTTTCCTTTTATCTTCTTCTCCTGCCTCTCCTTTCCAGTAGGGCCAGTCACTTGTATTGGTGATATATGGCTTCTATCTTCTCGGACATTATGCTGACGACACAGAGCAGCACCTGTCACTTTTGATAAACTGTCAGATTAATTTTGGAAAGTCTACATATGCTTTTTTTTTCTCTTGGAGGTACAATTTAGCACTATGATAATCTATTAAATTGCTTTCTCAGCAATGCCAAGTATTTAGTTGTGCTGTGTAGCCAACTCCTCCTCCTCTCCTTCTTCTTCTTCTTCTTGGAGACCAAAGAGGCATAGTAAATGGGTGATAGCTGTGTCAACGTATGAACAATACATGGATCAATTATATCATGACTTTATCCTGGAAGGGGCTAAACAACCTCAGCTTACTTAGATGGATAGATTCCAGTCAGCTATAGTATTTAATTGAATTCCACTGAGTCTGTTACTCTGGACATGATCAAAAGATTTAAAGGGTGGCCTGGGGAAAACTTACTGGAGGGATTTTCAAGTCCACAATAGACTGAATTTCATTTTCATTGCTACATGGCAAATGTTTACTGAATTATTTCCTTTGCCAACTGGCCGCTGATCAAATCAACCCACTCATTTGAGAGATAGAAAGCAACTTGTTCACACTTCAGGTTGAAACAAGAATATTGTTGGTTGACAGTGTAAGTTTTTGAACATCCACAAAGTGTCAGGTGGCACTTCCATATTGCATCCCCTCTTTGAATTTAAGAGATCTAGTATGTCTTGTGAATGCATTGATAACACTTGCCCCAAACAGCTCAGTGGCATTTTAGATTTTAGCTTCACATCAAGGCTGTGAGATAGTTTAAGTTAACTGGCAGTGACTTGCCCAAGGCCAGTGAGCTTTCAAACATATCTGGGATGGGAATCCAAACTTGGTGTTCTAGAAATTTAATCACACTTTAGCCTCCTATACTGCAATCACTCTGATTAACTCCAGTTATTTTCAGAGTTGATCTGTAGTATCCATCAATACAGAATCCATCCATCAAATTTTAAGAGTGTAATGTTTGTAGGTCAGTCTCTAGGTGTAACAACGAGTGCTGGACTTATTCTTAAGGTAACTTCTAGAGAGAACATTCACCCAGACTTTGTTCCTACTGGGATCTGGAAGGGATCAGCTTTTCTGCAGCAAAATAACAAGAAAAAAATATGACAAATGTGCCAGAATACTGAGGTATGACAGCAGAGATGACATGGCTGTAAGGGGCCACATAACTCCCAATTTTTCTCTTTTACTTCAACTTGGGCAACATGCCTGCCTGTTCTGGAGATCAGTGCAAGCTGGTACAACAAGGTAGAATTTTTTGCCCCCTTTAGAAGTGTCTTTATCTGTGTGATAGAGACGATGGGAAGATGGAATGGAAAGCATTTTGGAATGTCTGGTTTGATGTCATGCTGGATTAAAGAGTTGATCACACTGGCATGCAGTGTATTGAAGAATGAAGGATGAAGAAGATATTTGGGGTCAGCCTGTGATATGTCAGTCCCTTTGAGACATACCACTGATTTCTGGTCAGGTAGAAGCCTTTAGCAAGGGACTAGGTGTGGTCTTGTGTGGTTTACCAGTAGGTAATTGTGGAGAGGCCAAATGCAACCCATACTGTGCAAGCTTCCTTGAGAAGAACTTTGGAAGAGTTTAATATATTGTGGAACTTGTTTAAATTCATGGTTCCCATGGCTGAGTGGGGAATTGAACCTTGGTCCAATGCTCAAACCACTACATCATTTTGGCTTTGTGCTTAAACCTTTAGGGAACTGGAAACTGGGGATTCAAATTGAAGTCTTCCAGTATTCCAATCTAACAGTTAAAACACTATACCACAGTGGCTTTCTAGTAGTTACCCTGTTGCTTAAATACCATTCTGCAAACAGTTGCACAGCCTCTTGTGTACCTGCTTGTGCAACAAAAACTGTGTTGGTTGCCCCCTCCTCATTTACTTCAAAAAGTCAAAACCACAGGCCTTCTGATAACAGACTGATATCATTGGATATAGTTCCAGATGTTCACCTCCTGCCCCAGGACATCAGATCCTGAAAAATTGAAGAGACATGAATCAAACAGTCCACCTTTTCATAGGTAATTAAAAAGAATGAAGGTGGAAAGCAAACAGGAATGTGGGCAACATTTTGGGCAACAAAATGTTACCCAAAATCTTCAAGAAAACCACTTGAAAATGTCTCACTGCTGGTTCCTCACTCCTGAAAAATTAAGAAAGATATAGAAATCCACACCAGAGACCTGCTGGAAATGCCAACAAGAAGTAGGGATTTTTCTATCATGTCTGGTAGACATGCAAGGAAGCAAAGAAAAAAAAATATTGGTTACACATTCACAATAAGATCTCAGAATGTTTCAACTGTAAATTCCCACTGTCCCCTAAACTGTACTTGTTAAACATCATTCATGAAGTAGACTCCTTTGCAATAAAAAAGCAGTGGAAAATACTATTATATTTAGTAACTGCAGCCAGAATAGTGTTTGCAAAACGTTGGGAAAAAAGTGATATTCCAGAACCAGAAGAATGCAACAGACTATTTTAGAAGTTAAAACTATGGACATTCTAACACAGATTCTTAAAAGTAAAAAAGGAAGATAAAATTAAAGAGGAATGGCTCCGGTGATTGAAAATCTTCTGCAAAAAATAGGATGAATTCATTAAAAAAAAAAAATCAAAACAAACTTAGGAATTTGAGTTTTATTTTCTGCGTAAAACAAACTAGGCGTAGTGTACTAATGAGGTCACAAAGTGTAACATAATTGGAACTCAGTAGAGCTGGACATGTGTACAGGTGTTAAATATAAAGAGTAAACAGATAGGAAAATATCATCTATACGTATCTACAGCTGTTTATACAAATAATTATGTGTGGGCAACCCACAGAATGTTGTTATCATTGCTTTTTTTTCTTCTTCCTGTTCTCTCAGGTACAAAACTAGAATAAGAATCTAGAACTGGCAGATTAGAGGAATAGATATTGAGAGAAGGTATAAATTTAAGTTGCAGGATAATGGAACATAGGAATCCATAATATGAACCTAGGAAGGACTATTTTTCTTTCTTTCTCTTCCTTCTTTGCAAGTTATTTTTCATTTTTCTTATTAACTTCAACAACCCAGAGTTCATTTTCTTTTCTCTCTTTTTAATATATATATATATGTGTGTGACTTAGACTAGGAAATCTACATTGTAATATTGTAAACTTTCTTCTTTATGCTTCTCATGTTGCTTGCTGTTACTGTTCATTGCTTGTGAAAGTAATAAAGAATAAAAAAAGAAAGCAAACATGAATGTATCTGCAGTCATTTTCACTTTCTCTTTGTTTTCTTGTTTTTAAGAAGGTTTTGATGTGAAATGAATACAACTGCTGATGAAAAGTGAGACGAGACACAGATCATTGGGTTCAAAAGAGCCAATCTATTTCACCTAGAACCTCTTTAAAGTGAGTTGAACCTGGAAAAGTATCAGAGGGGGGAGGAACATAGCATGGGATCAACTGAGACTCCATAAATTTCTCTGCAAATTTTCCCTGGTGAACCACCAATGGTTGGGCTGTTCCTCATCTGGCTCATCTCGAAGGCAGACCCAAGGTAACTGCAGGACTTGAGTGAAGGCAAAGCCCCTCAGACCAGCCTCAGAAGTAGTCTTCTTCCCCACCCCATTCCAGGTCCCAAGGCCTAAAGATGCAGTTCCAAATGCTTCACCTCCCCTTCACCAAAAAAGATGCCAAGATATTCACTATAACTCTTATTTCTCCCTCCACTACCTACCAAGTGACCACCTATTTAAAGACACAACACTAATCCAATTAAGACAATTCCTCAGATACAGTGTAGGGGGGGGGAATCGAGGAAAAGGAATAAAAGTCCTAATGTGGCACTAAAATGGCCAGCCAAGCTCACACTACACTGAAGATGGAAGGGTGAGTGGAAACATAATCCAAAAGAAAGCTAAGACAGTTGGGAGTGGGGGTTAGAAAGTGATGTACAACATCTACACTTGCCCTAGGCCAGTGGTTCTCAACCTGTGGGTCCCCAGATGTTGTGGACTTCAGCTCCCAGAAGCCCCAGCCACTATGGTCAATGCTCAGGACTTCTGGGAGCTGAAGTCTACAAACATCTGGGGACCCACAGGTTGAGAACCACTGCCCTAGGCACTGTTTATGCTAAGTACGCCATTGCACAAGTCTCCCTGCTTCCATCCACATGGAATCCACACGCACTTCCCCTGTTCAATGGTGCCAAATGCTGAACTATGTTTCTACAATCTTGAACAGAATGTGGACATTTATGTTCAACAAAAATGCTCAACCATATCTGTAGAAGAAGGTACATATGAGTAAGATGTCAATAGGATTCTGGTCTTCATCTGCTGACAGTGGACATTTTAGCCTCTCTGAGAAAGGAGTCCAGAACTTAGGATCAGCCACCAAGAATTTACTTTTAAAATGCTTCAATTCATTTCCAAGGAACACTCTATACCACTTCCCTTGATTTTTACATTTAATGATAGTCATAGTCAATGTATAAAAGAAAGACGGTGGCAGATTGCTGACTACTTGATACCACTTTATACTATAGTTCAGGGAATCACTTAAATATATTGCCCTACATCCAAATGTTCATGCACATAGAAAATCAGCAGGAAAAGAAACAGGTTGCATTTTTCTATTTGTGTGTGTGGAAAGGATCTAAGTTTGGAAAACCACTACATTTCACTGCTACCTCAAAGATGCCTTCCACTGTATGACATAGCAGGAAATATGAGCTGCTGACTTCCCTGGGGGTGAAATAGATTGAATGATTACTAGATATTTGAAGAACTTATTAATTAATAAAAACATTGCAGAGTTGTATCAAACTTAGCTCTATAATGCCTGCAACCATTTAGGCTTCAATGCCTACACAACATTCATCATTTTGATCGTGCATGTCATATGCAGCTTTGGCCCTATTTTCGGTGATTTTGTCGTTGTTGTGAAAATTAAAGATAGAGCTTGAGCAGTAGTTAACTCTAGGTGCTTCCAGATGGGTCTAAAAGAATCTCACAATTTATTGAGACCTTCCAATTCTTTTTGTACCCACACATTCATGGGTCTGCATCTTGTCGCTTTTTGGAAATACTTTGGATTTTTTTTTAAAAAAAAATACCTTGGATTTCCGTCCCTCCTTCCCACACATCCCTTTTCACTTTCCCTTCACTTTCCTTTCACATCCAGTCTCATACAAATTTTCATACACTAATTTTCACCAATTTCCACTAAGCCATTTTAAAATTATTATTCAGGAGTTGTAGTCAAAGAGCTAAATTGCTTTAGCAATATTATACTAGCTAAGCATTAGGATCATTTTGTTTTAGTGTTTACCTTTCTCTTTCTCTTGCTTGCTCTGTGTTGAATCTGTGTGCTAGAAACAGGAATTGTGTTATTTTAATAGACCCCACCTTTTGTGATAGGAGATCAGGGGATAAAGTGGACAGAAATACAGTTACTGTTCTGATTTTCCACTTTACTAGATTCTAGTAAAATCTTTGTTCAAATTTGTTTACCAAAAATGTGTATGTTACGGAAATTCCATGTAGCAATAGCATGTGTATTTCTATACCGCTTATCAGCTAAGTGCTCTCTAAACGGTTTACAATGTGTTAGCGAATTGTCCCCAACAAGCTGGGTACTCATTTTACCAACCTGCTGAAGGATGGAAGGCTGAGTCGACCTGGAGCCCGGCAGGATCGAACTCACAACCTTGTGGCTGCAGTACCGGCACTCAACCACTGGGCCACCAGAACTACAAAAGTCTATGCCCATTTCTTGCAGAGTTTTTGTTTTTTTAAATGACATATTCTCCATGAACTGAATAAGGTGCAAATTCTACACATTTTTCGTAATAGATACATGTGACTCTTCCCTATTGACACAGGCATGTTTCTGTTCGGATAAGATCATAGTTGTGACAGGAGTTTAAGTTTGCTTTCATTTGGTTCATTTCAGACAAAAAATAAATAATAAATCCAAATGTCTGACCTAAATAGAGAGGCTTGCTTTGATCTTTCTGAGATTGAACTGTTAGCAGAACTTAATAACCGAAAACAAACACAGCCTGCATCCCTTTGGGGGTTAAAATATATCTTTGAATGAAAGAGTCTCAGGGGAAAGAGAGATACAAAACTGATTTCCTAAAAGATCACCCTCTACAGAAAAGGGGTTAGATGAGATGGAAGTGTATTTTTGTATTAATTAGGTAGGCATGGGATGGAAGGCATGGGGTGAGCAGAGTGAGAACTACAGACTTTACGCAACCACCAAGGCCATTCTTGTGGCTTGTGAGCCCCATTCAGTTCACTGAATACACACATAGGACATACTCTCCAAGGAGATGAAAATAAGGGGACATGTGGTCAAGCAGCAGCAGAGCGTGTTCAAGATGGCAAAAGTTATTAATAAGGAAGAACACATAAACTAAGAGAGTCTGCAGCAGTTTGCTTTTGCTTGGTCTACTGGGAAGGACAAAATTCTACCTACTCCTTTCCCCTCCTCTCCCTCTCTTATGTTAATTAAGGGTAAATTACTTTTGCACCTTTAAACTCAGTTTGCAGCAACTGAAGTAAGCAAAGGATAAAGGGGAAAAGTGGGAGGAAGAAATTAAAAATAGGACATTTTAAAAGCAGGTTGAAAAATTGGGCTGGCAGAGGATTAATTAGCACTGTTCCTGCCTTTCCTAAATCATCCTCTGGAATCAGAAGATTCAGACACAATGGCCATTCCCACACTACACTGTTATAGTGCTATTATTCCACTTTCAACATCCTATGGGATCCTGGGGTTTGTAGTTCAGGGAAGGACATCGAGAATTCTCAGCCAGAGAGCTCTTTGGCCTCAGTAAACTACAAACTCCAGAATTTCATGGGATGTTGAAACTGGAATAATAGCACTATAACAGTGTAGTAAGAAAAGACCCTTTCTTTGTTTAGACTACTGACTTGCTCTTTGATTTCTGGTCTAGCTGATAACCACCCTCTTGCTTCTCCCTTCCCCTTGCTGGAAAGCCTGTGAGTCACCTAAGCTGGCCCTTGCATTCCAACTACCTCCTTCCTGTGACACTTGCTTACTGGAGCATAGGACAATGTCAAATTGCAACATTCGGAGGGCATGATACCAAGGAAAAATAATTCCCCTATCCCCCCAAAACCTATGGTTTTTGCCTTCCACACAGACTTCAAGGAGCAGCAATTTTTGCATTTTAGGAGGTTCCATTTGTGTTTTGATTAATTTTAAACTTCCTGGCATGTTGGGACTTTGTGAAGATTGCAAATGATCTTGGACTTCAACACTTGGCCAAGGGACTTCCACTACTGCATTTGAGCCAAGCGAAACAACTTGTTGTGAATCAGTACTGAAGAAAACATGGTAAAAACTATGAGATTGGGGGTCATGTGAATTACCCATGATGTGAGCTTTTCTCTGTTTACTATGAACCAAACGGCTGAGTTCTCTACTTGGCCCAGCATCATTTGAAGGAAAAGGACACTTTCCATTCATTTCTTTCAACCAACTAAAGGGAAACAAATGAGTTGGAATCATCCTGATGAGAGAGAAAAAGAAGTAGGAAAGTGGACCAGGCTTGAAGTTTGGGTCAAGCAGAATTACACTTTCGGTCTGTTTGTACCTTACAAACAGAATTTTTCTCCTGGTTCTTCATAGGTGGATCAAAGGAGCACCATTTTATGACACTGCACTCCCTATTTTGTTCTTGTTTGCATTCCATGTTATGTAAAGGAATGAGTACTGGAACATATGTTGTAGATTATGCCCAGGAGCCAGATGATGAGGAAGATGGGTAACTCACTCCTGCTGCCAAACAGGGACACATTGTGTTAAAAAACACCATGTCATTTTTAAAGATGGCATTCAGGTTGTACCAAGTGTTTCCTCAATGGTAAACTACTAAAATTGGGGTTGAGGAATAAACTACACACAACATCAGATAGGTGCAAATATTTAACATATATTTAGTACTTATTTAACATTGTTTCTTTTTCTTATTCAAGTGTTACCATGAGGCCATAAGTGCTCATAAGTGCCTTTTTGTTGTACACTACAATCCCACCCATACTTCCCCCCACCCCAATACACTACTGAAAAGCTCCAGAAGGAAAAATCCTCTTCTCAACAGTGAAAATTCCCCACTGAGGCTTATAGAAACTGGATGTAGGTGGGACTGCAGCATGGTATTGCAGCATGGCTATTGCCCCAGAGGTGCATATCTGCTTTTGTCTCATTCTAGCATGCAAGAAAACTGCAAAATTAATTCCTGTAAGGTGGAGAAGATTTTTCTGTCCATCTTCAGAATCTATGACTTTGCTCTTCATTCTCAACTATTCTGTGTATTAACCTGCAACCTGACCAGATGACAGATATTCTAACCGATGTTTAAAAGCAAACAGGCTGCTTTCTGTGGGCATAAGGAGCATAGCACAGCACTGTTTGGATTTTAGCTGCAACTAAAGATATTAATAATCACCAATCTATTTGTAGTCTTGTGATGGAAAACAGAATGGGATCAGAAGGTCTAATTATCCAAAAGCATCTTATTGTAATTCTCAAATCACAGGTGTGAGAGAAATGTGAAGTATTTTGTCATTGTTACCAATTTATGGAGCCAAATGATAGCTGGCATTTTCAGATCATGGTTCCAATATACAGGATTTGAGCATAAATTGAAATTCCCCAAGGAATAAATGCAACCTCAATTTCCATTTATTGACTGTGTGTCTGTGTGCATTTGGCCTCCTTAGGCACTGTGGTGTGAAACGGGAGATTAAATTAAAGAAGTAATCACTTTGATTTCTTCCGTATACTATACCTGTATTACTAAAGCAGGAAAGGCATTCTGCAGAATAGGAGGAAGTAGCTTAAACTAGAAGCAATAGCTCAGATGTTGCATCCTGCACTCTTCACCCTCATTTTAATTAATAGGCATGGATTGCTGCACAATCTTTTGCAGTATCTCACTAATACAAGACATGCTGCATCCATATGACTGCAAGAGTACAGGTATGCCTTTTATATACGTGTTGACTGCTGTGAAGCCAACCTTGACTTAGGGTGACTCTACGGATAAGAGCCATTCCAGCCACTCATCACTGACCACCCTGCTCAGTTCTTGCAGATTCAGGGCCTTGACTTCCTTGATTTATATACAGAGATATAAATCCTGATCTGATCCATCCTTATGGAATTGCAAGACAAACCAACCTTTTTACCCTTTCTCCTCACCATGAGATGGCGAGATAAGATGTGTCAAGGACCTTGACTTCCTTGATTGAGTCTATGCATCTTCTTTGATTGAGTTTATCCATCTGTAATGTGGTCTTCCTCTTTTCTACTGGTTAAATGTCAGTACTGCAACCACAAGGTTGTGAGTTCGATCCTGCCAGGCTCCAAGGTTGACTCAGCCTTCCATCCTTTCGCAGGTCGGTAAAATGAGTACCCAGCTTGTTGGGGGCAATTAGCTAAAATACATTGTAAACCGCTTAGATAACACTAGTTGATAGGCGGTATAGAAATAAATGCTATTGCTATTGCTTCTTGGCTTTTCACAGCACAGGAGTCTAGAAGAACATGTCTGAGGGAAATCTGACAGGCTGGATTACATCAATTGATAGCCAGGGCAGCATGTTTGGTCACATCCATCTGTTGTTAATTATCTGTTGATGGGTGGTCGTATCTTATTTATTGGATGGATCTATTTGATTGATTTATTAATTAGATATTTAATTCTGTCTTGAGCTTCCAGGAATTACACTCAGACTCAGAGTCGGAGGCAGCAGAACCTGCTCTGAGCCTTGGCACAGAGACTGCTGAGCAGACCATACCATCATCCGCCCCAGGACAGAAGTGTCAGCCCCAGCAGGGAGACCTGCTCACTCTGACACAGAGAATGATCTAGCTGTACCTACCTTTGCCCAGCGTAGACACCAAAAGGATCTCCTGTGACGCTCCCAGAGAATTGGTGCCAAGCACCAATTAATAAGGCACCAGGTGCACTGAACCTGGAGCCTATAAGAACTGAGCCTTTCCCCTCTAACCTTTGTCAGCAATCAACTGAGCATTTCTCCTATGCATGCTTCTGTTCACTGCTCTTGCCTGTGTTTCTGCCTTTGAGTTGTGTTGCCTGCCTCTAATTTATGGACATTGTTGGGACCCTTAATGCTTCTCATTTGCAAAGCTGTTTCCTTTCTTCAGTAAACTGACCACTTAAGTTACTGCTGAGTTTCTGACCTGTGTTTGTCATCCGCTTCTTCTGGCTGCCAGCCCAGACAAAGCTAGAACAAATTCTAATTCTGTGCTTTTTCCTCCACTGTAGACTGCTATTTTGCATTGCTTTACTGAAGGCCACCATTTTGCTTTGCTTTCGTGGCAGACATCATTTTGCATGAGGGCAAAGTGGGTGATGCCATTTTTGTTTCACTTGGCTAGCATTCTAGGCCAATTTAGGCCTGCAATAGAGACTATATATATATATTTTCTATTTAGTGACCATATGCCCCCTCTTTGTTGAATAGCCATAATCATTCCTCAGAACTTCACCAAGGCCATCAAAATTCCTCCATCTGCAACCTAAGTTAAAGGGGGAGGGGCAATATTAGGAATCTCCAAGTGAACAGTTATACGAGTTTGCATACCACTATTGCTCCTTAAGAAAAAAAAAAAATAGCAGCCCTACTAACCACGCCATGCCAACAAAAGCCTGTAAGCACCATCTGCCACTGAGCTCATTTCATAAATCCATCTGTTCCAGAATTCTCTTTTCTCCTCCCCACCTTGAATACCCCAGTTTCAAACCTGCTGAGCCAAATCAGCTGCACTGGGATTTCTGAGGCCGAAGGGACAATCAAGTGACCTCAGGTTAAACTTCTTTTAGCAAATACAGTGTTTATTTCCTTAATCCCCTTTTTGGAATGGAAAAGACTCTCACCCATTTAAGATCAGTTTTGTAGCATATAATCCCCTGAACTTCAGACATATGCCGACACAAGTATAACCAGATTTTGACAAACCTATACTCCCTAGGGCCTTCAAAATACAATGTATTTCATTTTCTGCTCCTTGTCCCTCATGTTAGCGGAGACGCTGTTTGGTAGGAAGGTCAGCGGGACCCATGTATGCAGGAATTCTTCTGCTCACTCTCTTATGCACTGTCTGGGAAATTGCTAATATATAAACATTTTACAAATGCATACCAGATTTATGAAGGAATTTATATACATTTAAAGACTGAAAATAAACCATACCACAAAACAGGAAGCTTTGAAAGAGAGCAGTAAAATGTATGCACATGCAGCTTGATGGATTGCAACAGGTTCTGCTCTTTAGTTTCAAAAAAGTAGTGTAGAAATCCCTAAATCAGTCTGATAACTTCCAACTTTCCATCTTTTTCTTTTTCAAGGATCAAATGTCACAAAAACCTTTTAAAATATCCATCTACCATTTTGCTCTCATGTACATAAACCAAGCGACAGAGAGAGCTGCTTCCACCTTTAAAGCTTTCTTCAGACAAAATACTTTTAAATATATGTCTTTTATTTAGCTTCTGTGCTTAGAACTGAGAGGCTAGGCCAGGTAAAGAGAGTTAGAGACATAGACCTTACGACAAAGGGCTACAACACATTGTTTTTAGTTATAAAAAAGTTGACATGTCTGAGGCATAGATTCAGCAATCAAATAACCTGCATTTTATCCATTTATCTCTGTATCCCAGCCAACATACTAAAGGGCAATCAGGGGAGACAACTGAGGAATCTAAAGCAGTTTCTGCACTACACTGTTATAGTGCTATTATTCCACTTTCAACATCCTGTGATTTGTGGTTTACTGAATCCAAAGAGCTCTCTGGCTTAGAATTCTAAATGCCCCTCACTAAACTGCAAACCTCACGATTCCATGGGATGTTGAAAGTGGAATAATAGCACGACAACAGTGTAGTGCAGAAACGGCCTATGTTATGAAGGGTGTTGAATGGCCTGGAATTATTTCAAAGAACAATAAAAAGGATACTCACTGTTTTTTAAAAAAAATGTAAGAATGACACAAGTTTAAAAGTTACCTTTGTGAAAAGATGCAGACATACAGAAACGAAATCTGAAATAGTAACAATGATAGCCCTTTGTAAATCGGTACAGAACCCACATTAAGTAATTCATGTGGGAACAATATTGATATGATTCTATTTCATACTTCAAAGTATGGTCATGAGAAATGAAACAATTAATTCCACTTAGCTGGTGTCATTATATAGTCCACTCAGATGGCTTCTTTTGTCAGCACCCAATGCCAGCAGCCATGCCCTGGGCCACCCTTTTTTTATTTATTTCCACAGTACACCAATGACTCAGGGTGGCTGGATTCAGGAGGTGCCATTTTCAATCCCTACAGCGCAATGTTGAAGACACCATGGGAAATTTACATGGTGATTCCAGGGTGGACATTTTTCCCCCTCTTCCCCCTCAGCATTAGATGGAGAGATTTGCCTTCCCCCTCCTAGGAGAAAATTTGTGCATGTCACATATCCTCTGACATCTAACACAGACTAAACTGAGTCGCATTTGGCCAAGCAACATCAGAGAGTGGCCAATCTGCCAAAAGATATAAATGGGGAAGAAAAGACAAACTAATAGAGGCTACAGCAGAGCCAACTGAGAAGCCCAAGATTTTCCCCTCTTCTCCCTTCCTCCCTGCTGAGTTAGTAGAGTTTGATCTACTTTTGCATCTTTGAACCTGGTTTTCCACAATGGAAGTAAGCTGTGGACAGAGGTGGAAGGAGGATGGAGAAGCTGAGACATTCTAGAAGCAGCTGACAATGTGGAATAGCAGGTAATTAATTGGGACTGTCCCTGCCAAACCAGTTGGACATCATGGGGAACTGAATGAAGTGTCCTGGGCCCTTTCCACATGGCATTTGCCATGTGAAACAGTGCCTGGAGCATCGCACAATTGTGAGGAAAGATCTGCATAATGCACTCACAATCGCATGATGCTCCAGGGCCCGGCAGGCACCGATAGTGCATCTTTTCATTTTCGGTTGGAAGCTGAAAATGGTGCGCAATCACGCATTGCTCCCGGGCCCTGTGTGCACTTACCTGATGTGTGGAGCCTCCAAAGCCATGCTGGTCATGCTTCCTGCTCCAGCACAGCCTGAGAAACTCCCAGGCTGCACTGCAGAAGGAAGAGGCGGTGCTCTCACGCAAGCAGGCAGCTTGTGCAGAGCTGAAGCAGCAGGGATGTGAGAGCCTGTAGCCAGAGGCTGATCATGCGATACCCGCACCCCAGCACCGGAAAAAGGTAAGGTGCGGAAAGGTCCCTGGATAAAGTCTTGGTTGCTAGACATAGGGCCTTTCTGCACTACACTGTTAAAGTGCTATTATTCCACTTTCAATGTCTTGTGGAATTCTGGGGTTTGTATTTCACTGAGGCTAAAGAGTTCTCTGGCTGAGAATTCTAAATGCCCTTCCCTAAACTGCAAACACATTATGCATATAAAAGGTATTGTACCTCCAGTCTCTATGTATGATTGTGAAAGCTGGACAATGAAAAAAGCTGTAGGGAAAAAATCAATTCATTTGAAATGCAGTGCTGGAGAAGAGTTCTACAGATTTCTGGGCTGCTAAAATGACCTAGAGCAAATTAGCTCTGAACTTTCCCTAGAAGCCAAGATGACTGAATTGAGACTATTGTACTTTGGTCATATCGTGAGAAGACATGATTCACTGGAAAAGGTAGAAGGTAGTAGAAAAAAGGAAGACCACATTACAGCAATAGCATTTTTATTTCTATACCGCCTATCAACTAGTGTTATCTAAGCGGTTTACAATGTATTTTAGCTAATTGCCCCCAACAAGCTGGGTACTCATTTTACCGACCTGCGAAAGGATGGAAGGCTGAGTCAACCTTGGAGCCTGGCAGGATCGAACTCACAACCTTGTGGTTGCAGTACTGGCATTTAACCACTGCGCCACCAGGGCTCCTTTTTTCCAAAGAAACACGTGAGAGGACAGTCAGGCCATATATAGGACCTGACTCCACCCCATCATATGAAGAGTTCTGGCACTTTGTGCCAGGCACAATGCATCCTGGTGTCTCCCATACAGGGTATCAAATTCCTACTTTCACCCACAGTATTGTTCACCATTTGAGTCCAAGTAGGCAACTCTCACTATCTCTGAATGTTCAGGCAAAGGTGTACATTTTCATGCAATAGATCTTGCAAATGCAAAACTTCTACTTTCTTTGAGAATTTCTAGTTCAATTTTATGTTTTACCATCCTTCATTTTGACAGATGTCCTTCAAGGAATACACACACACACACACACATATACATATATATATTTATCATGACTTGTCAGGGGCTGTGTTCACCTGTCTTCTTTTCTTTGTCTTTGAATTCCATCTGGTGCTAAGAAATAACTGTCAAAAATTTCTCGCAACAGCTAATTGTTTTTCTGCTACTCCTTGCTGATCTTGGTGATTATGCTATTCCCATTTCTGAACTCAAAGTGCTATAACATTATCTAGTTCTTCTTGTTGGAACACTCAGGCCGTTTCCACAGGATGGTGGTGTCCCTGTATGGGGATGTGAGAGAGGTGAGACCGCTGTAACGCTTCCACATGATGTCATCACTTCTTCTGGTGCCAGCTGACGTGATAGTGAGGTATATCATTGACAGGAAAAGTCTATCAATGACTCCCGATCGCATGAATCTTCCATCACAGCTTGCAGCTTGAGAAGAAGGCCAACTGCAGTCCAGATGGAAGGAACGTGTCCCTTGCACTCCCTTCCATAGACAGCCAGTCACATCAGTGAGAAGCACTGGGGACATGTTCCCACCCCAGCAGAGGTGCTGCTGGGACCACAGCGGGACACCAGCAGGAACTGGCAAGCTCCAGAAATGGCCTCACACATAGGAGAGTGAAACAGTCATCTCTGGAATTTCAGAACCATTGGGTATTGTCATCCATCTGGGGCAGAGATGTTGCTGCTGCTCTCTGCTGGCTTAGCTGTCTTTACCCAATCACCAACAACCATGTTAGGAACACTCCCAAACAAATGACTGGGACAATCAGAGCCACACAAGCCTGTCCATCAGATGAAATAGATAAGGATGCAATGTGCTGCTCACATGATGCAACAACTAAAGCATTAGTTTAGCTGGTAGTGAGAAGGTACTAAGACGAGTGATAAACTATTAGTGGCAAGCTGCTGGAAGGGGGAGGTGCAGACACAGCCTGATCTGTGCCCTCCTAATATAACCTGCTACCTTTATGCATGGCAGAAGAGTTTGACCTATCTCCATTATGGAGGTAAGTTTCAATTGCCATTCTGGTTGGTTTCTGCACTTAGAAGAGTAAGTGGTTTCCTACTTATGGTAGAAAAAAAATCCTTGGCTGACCCTGATTTTGATTTTCCTAATTCATATTTTCAGCCTTCTATTGTAAATTCTTTTTTGTTTCATAATGCATTTACAATGTCCCTCGATGCTTTGCACATTTGAGAGACAATGTGGCATGAGGAATGGACCAAGACTTCAGAAAACCAGGGTTCAAATCCCCATTCACCTGTGGAAACTCACTAGGTGACCATGGACAAGTCATACTCTCTCAGCCTCAGAGGAAGGTAATGGCAGAATATGATTTTTTTTTTAGTGTAGGATTGGGAAATGTGTGACTCTCTAGACATTCTTGGACTATGCCAAGAACCCATTTATCATCGCTTAGTTATGCTGGTTATGGTTGATGGAAGTTGCCATCTGACAACGTTCCAGACCCCTCCTCAGAACCTGGAAGCAATTAGTTACAATTAGATAGTTGTAATTGTTTCATTTTTCCAATAACAAATCCCTATCTGAAGATTTCAACTTAATGGTTGAGATATTGCAATGTCTGTTGGAAGAATGATGTTAAGCTTTCATTTTGCAACTCCTCTGCTGAATGCCAGCATTGCACAATATATGTGGATCAGTAGCCAATGCATATTGCTGACAAGCTATTGTGCAACTGCAATGTGCAATGCACAAAAGCTACACATAGAAGCAATGTACACTCATGTGGTGCCAGTTGCAACAGTCCCACATACACAATTCTGCTCACTTTGTCAGCTAGGATATTAGTTACATACTGCCTCAAAAATTCACACTGCATGCCTAGACAAAAAAACGTACACCTGTACATGTCACTAACAGGATGCCAGCCAATGACAGATAACTTCATCTTTTTCTAAATAATATTTTAGCTACCTTTATTGAAATAGAGTATGATCTCATTATATACATATTTTTTAAAAAAAATCAAGTAAAATTAACTATCCTAGTTTCTTTTGAGACATAGGTACATAAAGTGTTATTTAAAAGCATATTTTCTGGAATCCTGTTGGTGACACATGCAGACCTAAAGTCAAATTACACTAGCCTATGTTTCTTCATGGCTGTTGGGGATGAAAGTATTCAAAACCTCTGTCTGCAATGCTCTCCCAACACACTTTCCACACTGGTCTGCTGCTGGGAAAACGACAATGACCATATGTTGGTCCAGGGAGGGCATCCAGGAAGTGGCTGGCTGTGTCACAGAAGATGATTACAAATAGAAAAGACATCTTCTTGGACCTACTAGAGTTCCTCTGAACTTCCTGTTGCTGGGTATTGAAACACAGCCAGCTGCTGCCTGAATGGCCCTTCATCATTCACTGGCCACTAAATGACCAAGTTGTATGTATGTCTTAGGGGGTGATCAGCGGGTAAAAAGTGCAAGGGAGGGAATTATAGTTATAGCTGATGGAGTGTTCATTCTCCTAGTGCAGTCCAGAGTATTGGCCAGTGGTAACTAAGTACGCTGCTGGGCCCTTGAGATATGTAGTAACTAATTAAAGGTTAACTAATTATATTTTCGAGAGGCAGTATGGTTTACTGGTTTGAGGGTTGGACTAGAACTTCTGGAGACCAGGGTTCAAATCCTATTCGGCCATGGAAACCTTCTAGGTGACAGATAAGCCAAACTTACTCAGCCTCAGAGAAAGGTAATGGCAAATCTTCTCTGAGATAAATCATGCCAAGAAAAATCTAGGAGACAGTCTCCATACACCAGAGTCAGCTTGAAGGTACATAACAACAAAGATTACTTTTTTAAATTTAACTTTTGAAGATCTAACCCTGCTTCACTGGAAATGACATACACATATCAAGAAGACCAGTATATTAAGCCACAATAGTGGAAATCTTTTGTCTTGTTTCTGTTTAGTGGTAGAAATTAAATTGGGAAACTGAGTGCAACTGCCGGTTCATCTGGTTGCCTAGAAGACTTATAGTAATATCCAACATGTACATGTAAAATCACTATTTTAAAGCCCTTGTAATCACAACTTTCTAATGCCATTCTCGTTCAGAGAAAGTGGGATGAAAATAGCAACTTAGCCAGATTTGGATCATAGAGAGTTATCATGCTAGAAAATAAATAACCTTTTAGGATTTAGACTCCAGAGCTTTACACTCCTTTATTTGAAATAATCTTCCCAGATGGCAAAATCCAAGAGAACTTTCGGGGCAGATGCTTTGCTCTGTTTGCTGACAGAAAACTCATATTATCAGATAAGCTTTTCAAAAAGAATCTGCTGGGAATTTTGTGGTCAGAAACGAGATGCTTCTAAAATGGAGTGGATGGTGAGTTAAATGACTGAAACTGTATCGGGGGAGAAAGACTCAGACAAGATCTTTTAAGGGATGTTGCATGAGATTTAACTGAAGACTATTTTATCAGTTCTTCTTGCTTAGAATAAGCATTTCCTTTGCTATGTTCCCTGTAAAGCTCAACCAGTGGAGAGGAAAAATACTCAGGGTGCTTCAAATTAATCTCCTAGGATGCTAAAAGATTTAGACTGTGATTAGAGCTGGGATCAACACCCAACAACAGCACTAGGGTCCCAAAAACACCATAGTCCAAGTTAGACATCTTTAACTACTTTGACCTTACCTATGGAGACAAATAACTTTCTTAGGCCATTCCCACACTACATGATTATAGTGATAATTATACTTTCAACATTATATGGAATGCTGGGATTTGCAGCTTAAGGAGGGGCATCAAAGAGCTCTTTGGCCTCAGTCAACTACAAACCCTAGAATTTCACAGGATGTTGAAAGTGGAGTAATAGCACTATAGCACTATGGTCTTAGTTTTCATTTTGGGATGTATGTGACTTCATGTTGAATAAATCTTTATCAATATCCAGCACCAAATGATTTTCTGATAGTGACATCTTGACTTACGAATCAGAACTCTTGTTCACAAGATGTATTTATGACTATTGCGTTATTAAGTTGGTTTAACATACTAGATGTACTGTTGATTGTCCCAACACAATTTATATGAGAAGATAATAACATCAGTGGTAGATCAGATCAAAGTTCTGTTTGTCCAGCATTCTATTCTCACAGTGGCCAACCCACGGGAAAGCCATGAGAAGCCCATAACCAGGTGTTGATCACAATAGCACCCTTCTGCTCACTTTTCCTAGCAACTAGTATTCAAAGATATACTGTGTTTGCTGCTTGAGCTAATGTATAGACATCATGACATACAGAGGCCTGATCATAACTGAAGAGGATTCATTCACTGGAAGCAGAGCTAGTAAACTCACTCAGAGCTACCTCTCTGCTTAAATCTCAGTCTAGGTTTACAAGTTGCCAGAGAAACACTTTTGGCTAATTCAATTACTCTGTGCTGGGTTTCAGATCTTCTGACCAGAATGTAGGTTGGGCTTTATATTTTCAGAACCTCATCTATGCTGTGTTTGATTTTATCTTATTGGAACCTGAACCTTGCCTTAATGTATCTTACCTTATCAGTAGCAGATCTTGCAGTGCATGGAGGGATGGGTGGGCAGAGGGCGGGGTGGAGGGGCAAGAGTGGGCCTATGGTGCATGAGGGGTGGGGCTTCAGTGTGTGGGGCAGGGTTATGGTGTGTGAGGGCAGGGATACAGGGTGTGGGGCAGGACTACGCCAGAGGAGCAGAGCTATGGCACAACATGGAGGGCAAGTAGGGAGCCCCAGCACCCCTAAAAAAATTGCGCAGGAGGCGGACTGCCTCCATCCCCCCCCATTGCTATGTGACTGTACCTTATAAGAATCTGTAATTTTACTTTGCTTGATTTTTTTTTTCACTTAAAAGTCTGGCTCTTTATTCCTGTGCACTTAACATGATCATGATGCTGAATGACTTCTGTTATGTCACCTCTATTTTCTAATACCCTGTTCATCGTAAATAAATATAGAGGAAGCAGATAAACTCCCCATGTTGAGCATAGTTGTACCTGTTGAAATTAACCAAGGGAAATATTTGAGAATTTTGTTTGATTTGCTGTTCATAAGGATCATCCAAAATTTTCAAATTCCTCTGAGAAAAAGGTGGGGAGACATTTCTGTAATAAGTACTGAAAGATTATAAGAAGGATAAATATAAGGATGAATGTCTAAACCAATTTTAGAAGATTAAACAAAACAAAAAACAAAAAACAAACCCACCTTCCTCTTTTCATTATTATATTTTATCTTTTCCAATATGAAGCAGAGAAACTGGCAACAACTATTATGGTATTTATGTTTTGCTTATTTGCTCCTGGTATTGTGTATCTATATTAAGTAATATTTGTATTTGTAGTATGACCGATGAATTTTAGTCCTGTGATGTAAATAATATAATAAAGAAAAAAAGAAAAGGTATACAAAATTTTCAAATGGCTTCATAAATTTGTGGGCAACAATGTTTTTTTTTTAAGTAGATGGAAGAAAACAAAATCTTGTCTATTTATTTATTCAATTTATATCCTGCCTTTCTCCTTATGCAGGACTCATTTTTTTATCAGTGGATCACTGTGACCACTAGTTACAAAAAGTTTTCTTCAAAGTTCATAGGTTACTTCAAAGTCATAGCTACCTCTGAAAAATGAAGCCAGTTGCTGGCCATTGAGAAGAGCTTCCTGTTAAACAAACAAACAAGCAAAACAAATAAAAGAATGCAAAAACCCTGGTATTTGAAGCAGATAAGTGTTATTGGACAAGCTGCCTAGTAACAGAGTGTTAGATCCTTGATTAATTTATAGTTGCTCTTCTGGCTTCTCTGCTAGTTTATCTTGATTCCCCAGCTGCTGGTGGCATACGTTTCCAATATGTTGTGTAAACAGACCCCCATGTACCATTTAATGTTTTTTTGTAAAAGCAGGTCTCTCAAGCAATTTATATTTCAGGACATATCCTGTAGCGAAGGCAGACTGAAACAGGACCACGGGAGCAATATTGGAGTCTGTGCTTAACTATCATTAAAGCTAAGATGGGTTTATCAGCTTTCAACACCCTCGGTACATATCACACACTGAGGTTTTGTGAGCCAGTTATCACCTAGGTTAGTAAAAGCATGCCATCTTCTTTATTCATTGCACTCGAGTGTGTGCAAATAAAAGAAAAAGAAAAAGATTTTAACTGTAATTTTACTCTAAGAGAAATCACGGGTGAGGGGTATAGACGAATTTCCCCACTGTGATCCTCTCCAGTTGGACTGCAAATCCATGGCTGGCATGGCCAATTATCAGGGATCATGGGGGATGTAGTCTAGAACATTAGGAAGGCATCGAGTTGGAGAAGTCTGCTCCAGACCTCTGCTGATTGTAACTTGTCATATGTGAAATCTGTAATAGATGATGGCTCTGAGGTCGAGGAGCTACTGATTGTGCCAGGAACAGAGCCAGTGATTGACCCAAACTAATTTGCAAACATCTCCATCAGTTGAAGGACAAGTGGAAGCAGAGTTGTACGACCAGCTCCAAAGGGAGAGGGAACCAGCAGTGATTTGGAGGAATTACAGTCATCTGAGCTCTTTAGCCCCCAATCACGAAGGAGGCTGAAACAGGCAGCTCAGAGGGAAACTGCATTGGCTAGATCAAGGAAGCAATGACAAGTAACACCTGTTCTCTGTGCCTATTTAGGTCTATCAGTATGGCTTGCTCTTTGCTTGAAGCAAATTACTTGCAGGCCTCACGGCCCTTGTGTTCCGGCTTCCTTGACCCCTCTGGACAGACCTCTGCTTTCTCTACTGTTGGACTGGATCTCGACCTGGCTGGGCTCTGTGGTTTCCTTAGCAGTTGTTGTATTGGACATTCCTCGCTGCCACCTCCTGCTCCTCCTCCTACTCACAGGAAGTATTCTCACCTCCACCCCCTTGCTGGCAGTGAGGCACAGGCAGGGAGTTGGACTCTGACAAAAGCTGAATTTGTTGTTCTCTAAAGTAAGAGAAATCTGGGAAAGGTGAGGTGTGTGTTGAATTATTTTGCCTGGTTAGCTGCATTAACACACTAGTCACTGGTCTCCAGCTGCATCTGGGGTTACTTCTATCCTGATACTCTTTCCCTTCCTTTTTTCTTCCTTTCCTCTCCTTCACCCCAGAACTCTTAGAGCATATATTATGTCTGAGTAGCTTAGACTGCCTTTTGTCCTCATCCAAGTGCCAATTTTCTGTTCTCTCCATCCACAGAACTCTTCTTCTTGCTTGCATCTCTTCTTTTGGTGCTCATTTAACCGTTCCTCTCCTAACTCTTCTCCCCACTCCTATGAGGTACCCTAAGTGTGTCTCACTCTGTCTTGTGGGGTTGCCATATTATAGTTCCCCAAATGCAGACACTCACCTTTGCATAATATGAAAAAAACTGTTTATTCACTAAAGTGACAGTAGATTGAGTCTGGGGACATGATGATTAGAATTCACTTTGAAAAGCTGTGACCCCATAATTTGAGATTCTGCTTTGGCAGATGCCATGTCTAATCTGTGGTTTTTCTCACAGAACATTTCGAGACATTTACAAACATTACAGTTATTTTCATTTCAGGAAAGAATTATGATGTATTCAATAATTTGCTTTCTACAATTTGTTAAGACTTGTCCAAGGGATGCACAGGTTAGTGGCTGCATAAAGGGATCTAAGAGTCCTGGAACACATTTTTTATTGTCTTCTCTGGTGGTATGAAAGTGGCTATATGGGCTTTGTTTTCAATTTGCAAAAATTAATTTGTGTTACAAAAAACTAATGAGATTCTTGTTTGCAGCTATCCATAATAAATATCACCTTAAAAATGGGTAACTGCATTGTACTATGCAATAAATAAAATTGGTTTATGCATATTTGGAATATAACATTAGCTGAGAGACTCACTATGCACTTCTGCTAGTGATAGCTGCTTGCTTACATGTTAGCATGGCAGTGGATCTGTTGCAGATGTAGGCTATACATTAAAAGAGCTGTCCGAGGTGTTGAACTCAGTCTCTGCAGAGAAAAACTATTAGTAGCAGGATTCTAGTCAATTGTCTGTCTGTCTGTTTGTCTGTCCATCTATCTGAATGCATGATTGTGAAATCTTGTAGCTGCTCAGTTTGAATTATGACAAGAAGGAGAAGGAGAGGAGGAGGAGGAGGAGGAAGGCCTAGAAATGGCATTTCAATGTTGTAGTATTTTCTTTCCTCTTTTAACAAATTCTTCTCACAGATGTATAAATGTACTTCTTTTCATGATAGCAAGAAGAAGCAGTCTTTGCATCTTGTACTATGGGGATGGTCATGCTATGCCACTGTACATCAACATACCATGTCCAGGAAGGGAAAGCTTTATTGCAACTTGGGGGTCCAAAGAGCCTTAAAGATCCACTGTAATCCATCCCAACTGCATTCCTCATTACTATGAGAGGAAAAAAAATATAATAAACATCTCAGATGATGTTTATGGAATCTAGGACTGTGCAATTGATTCACTCAAATCTTGAATAAGGAAGTGAAGCAAGCTGATTCAGACTGATTTGTTCTGGCTCTGGGATGCACTAGGTTTCCCCGGTGAAATTCCAGCACAGGATTGCATGGTCCAAAGCCCTTTGGACTGATCTGGAGGCTTGGATGTCAAAAATATGGAGAAGCAGACCAGTCAGTTTGTCTTCAACATGGCTACATATGAGAGAGAGCAATGGGCAATGTGATTAGAGAGTGAAAAAGGGAGCTGATCTGTGATCACTGAGAGATCTAAAATGTAGTATAGATTATCAGTCTCACCAGTATGCTCCTATCACAGTGCTTATTCAGAAGGATTTTGAGATGGTTTAAGTTAAATAGTCACTCTCCTCTGTTGTTTCTTCCTTCTGTGTTAGCAGCAGATTATGAGCAAGCTATGGTGAGGGGTGGACAGTTAATGGTCTCACTGATTCTCTCTGTAATTTCCTTTGACTTGTTGAATAGCCTAGCTTAATCTTCTGTTTGTCTCTTTTCTAAAAAGAAATCTTTTTTTCATCACAGTCTGTGTGTGGTTGTAGAACTATTCTCCCCACCTCAATTCTAGATTTTGTTGTTGTTGTTGTTGCTGCTGCTGCTGCTGCTGCTGCCGCCGCCACTGCTGTCATTGTTGCTTCTACTACTTAGATGTTAGATGGAAGGCAGTCTGAAACTCCACAGAAAAGGTCCATCATTGTGTGAGACCGTTTTGATGGAAGAGCATGTCCCAGGATTGGTAGGTACTTTCACTACAGGAAGAGAATGAGCAGAGATAAGTTTCCTGGGCATTCCACAAGCAGCAGCTTCCTGCAACTAGGGATGGAAGAAATATTATGAAATATTTAAACAACAATTTAAAAAGGAATTTCCTTAAATTCAGGAAACTTTGACAAAGAGAATTCTCTTGAGTCACGAAAATTGAGAAATGTTCTACTAAATCTTGCTTTCTTACTAGTTGATTTGAGTCGGAACTAGGATGATCAAAGCTGAACACTTTAGGCTTTTGTCCATCTCATTCTCTTCCAGGTAAGAATGACTTTTAAGGTGTTCACTCTGTGAACTCCATTGTTTACTCATCCAGAGAGCCATTCACACCCATGTCTTCCAGGTAGAAATTGGGTATAAAAACCCCTGGTTTTGAGCAGTTAGATGCAATACTTCACTTACTGGTAGCCACACTGTCACTCAAATTCCTGAATGAGTACTGCACTTAGATGTGAGTCTCAGCCACATTGCTGTTTCTTTGCTGCTTTCTGGATCAGTAAATATTGCCCTGATCACTCTTGCTATTAACCATTTTCCTCTCCTTCTTCTTCAGCCAACATGCTTTGATTGTGTGAGTGCTGGCTTCTTGTGCGTGATTGTCAATTCCCCAAATAAAACACATTTTCATCTACTTCTGAGTCTTTGGCTGGTTTCTCCCAGCAGAGACTCTGTTAACATTGGTGGAAAGCTCTTGCTAGGTTACTCCCCTCTTACAGACCTCCTGATTTGAGCTAATAATTCCCCACCTTTGCACAGAAGTACTGGCATCATGGGTGGACTCCTGAGTCAACTATCTTTTGGGGTAACACGACATCTAGCTCCTATACAGCAGGCAAGTCCAACATGCCTATGCTGTGAACAGTTGCATCTGTTGTATTTAGCTGATACAAATACATGAAAATTTTGTTCTAGTTCACTTTTAAGAATTTACTAGAATTGTGCTTGCTTTTTTTCTCGTTCAACTTGGTTTAAGAAATTCAGATGTGTGGGAAAGCAAAACTGTCAGATTTTCCTCTCCCTACTGGTACTGATTGCACCTGTCTGTATCACAATCCCAGTTCATCATACACTGTACTTGCTCACACACACTTCAGCCAAGTGTCACCTGTCATCAGGTGAAATCTCAGTCTAAAATATATTTAGCAGAAATCCAATTTTCTCAGCATTTGTTTGTGAACTGTCAGAATACCTCTCCTCAACCTTCAAATAGAAATAAGTAGGTACAGTATGGTATGGTGTACTCCACAGTTGGGTCTTCTTCCAGAATCTGCACACTGAGATCCAACAGTGACAGCTTGAGTTTGTAAAGGAATATTTGGTGGGAAGGAGGTGCTTTATGTGCATATTTTGGGCAAACAGATCAAGAAAAATGAACTGCTTGAACAATTTGAATTCTCAATGATAAGACGCTCCCTCCCTCTCTCTTTTATACACACACACAGTATTATGAAATATTTATCTGCAAACACAATCTATGAGGATTAATCCCACTCTTCTCCTTTCTCCAAGAAACTATCTTCTGATGCACTAAATGTCATTTACCCTTATGGACCTCTTGGTCTCCCTCAGGCATCTTCCAAGGCAGGAAGAGGAACATGGGGGTTGCTAAGCAACTACCTTGTTATTTCCAGTCCCAACCCCTGAAACTCAAAAAGAAGCACTGTTGTTTTTAAATCCTATTTAACACCACTGTATGAAAACACATTTTAGATCAGCAACCATTCAGCACTGGCTGATCCAGAATTCACAGATGGTCCTCTTTGAATGCTCCCATAAGGAGAGGATGAAGGAAACTGGAGAATGCAGAAGGGCTGCTCATTAACCTCCCCACCTTGCACACTCATATGGTTTCCCTCAAGTATTCAAAAGACTATTATTCCAGATGGGCACTTAGTAAATTATGCGTCATAATTAATACATTTTAGTTGCTCTTTAAGACATTTGAACAAAGCTCAGTTTTCACAGAACCCTCCCGTCTCCTAAGGGTATCTTTCCCAGAAATGGAAGCCCCGGAATATATGTAAATGTGGTTAAGCATGTGCATTTCAAATCCACAGACACAGCAATACTTAACAGAGAAAATGGGTTTCTATTTTCAAAATACAGAAACACAAGTTGTCATGCTGTTCCAAACAGAATAGGTGGACTATATCATTATCAGATACAAGCGCAATTCCAAAGTAGTGTGCAAACTTTAAGATTATTTAGAATTCTTAATCAGACTGGATAGAAAAAAATGGGGGAAGGGAGGCATGAAAATACACAATTCTGCCTGTGTATTTAAGACAGAATATTTGCACTTAAGCTATCTACCCTCCATCATTTTATCAATTTCTGCATGTGGAAGTGGGGAATTGGGGTTTCTATTTTGCCTCAGATATGAACATGTCTTGGATCAGCCTGACTCAACGACTAGAATAATTTCACATTTAGACTGAAAATTAGTGAAGTGGGTATGGCTTCTGACACCAGGCAGATATGTTAAGAGCTATGTTTGGTTTAGTAGGAGTTTTTTGGTAGCTTCACATTAGCATAGCTCTTTAAAGCTGGTAACAGACTGCCAGGTGGAAATAGATTTGTGCAGTATACTAGCATATTAGCAAATTGTTTGCCTAGTTCTCATAACTATCGGAATGGGAGATGGATCACACTTGTGCAGTTTAATTAGGGTTGCCATGTTGCACAGTAAGCTACGGCCATTTCCACACTAGGCTGTCATAGTGCTATTATTCCACTTTCAACATCTTATGGAATCCTGGGGTTTGCAGTTTAGGGAGGGCACTTTGAGGCCCCTCCCTAAAGTGCAAACCCCAGGATTACATAGGATGTTGAAAGTGGAATAATATCACCATAATAACCTCATGCAGAAATGGCCTAAGTTTGACCCAGTTCCTAGGCAAGATACCTAGTGCCCATTTGCATCATCATGTGGCTCTGATTCCAAACATCCATTTTTTTTTCTTTTTTTAAAGCAAGTCCCTAGCCACTGTAGAAGTGGAGTTGTAGAACAAAATGTGCATTCTCTATCCTATCTAATGGTTATATGAGAAACAAACTTGCCCCTGCCAGCGAATATGTTTTAAGTCTTTGAGTGCATTTAGCCAATGACTGAAGTCCTGTGGAATTGGTTGATACTTGTGGTCTATTCTCTCTCTAACCTTCTCTCGGTTCCCTGAGTAAGTGTTACAATTCTTAAGGAATTTTTTTTGGTGGAAAGTCTACCTGAAATCTGTTTTGCAGAGCTCCTTGCAAGAAGTGCATAAAAAACCCATTGGGATAAAAGAGGAGGGTTGCAACAGAGGGAGATAAAAGCTGGAATGAAACGCTTAGTATTTTGTTTTAGAATTTGTTGTTCTGTATGAGTAGGTTTATGTAGCATTTATAATGTAAAAAAAAACCAAACAAACAAGGAGACCCAAGTTCCATTTAATGAGGGACAGTTAAACTTTTTCACTGCCAGTATCCTATTATTTCCATTTTCTATCCTAGCCCACACACACACACACACACACACACACTCTGCTGTCCCTGCTACTACCATCACATATCTTGCTTCTACTCTCTGCATAGCTGTAGAGGAGAGGCAGGAAGGAAGGATGAACTGAAGCAAGTAGGAGCAGGAAGAGAGGATTGGCGGTGGAAACATGGGTACAAGGGACAGAAACATGGCATATGCGCAATGTGAAAGAAGCTGTTGATCACAGAAAGAGGTTAGGAGAAATAGCCACTGGGTGAGAGATGTGAGAGAAGGGAGGAGTAGCACCACAAGGCAGAGGGAATGGTAATGGAAGGAGCAATGGGAGGCTGTAAGTGGTGGTGTGCAGGAAACAAGAGATTGAGGGAAAGGTGAGGGAAAAGAAAGAAAAGGAGAAGAAAGGAAAGGAGGGAATGGAGAGGTTCAGCTGCAGGCTGCAGTGAGAAACACAGGTAAGCATTAAATGATGCAAGGTGCAAGAGAGCAAAAAGCAGTGGAACAATGTGAAGCAAGAAGGGAAGGAAAGCAGGGGGTCACAGCACAGAGTGCAAAAAGTGGAGAAGGGGCATAGTGAATGATCAGGATGAAGCCAAGGAAGGAGAAAAGTGCAGCTGCAGGATTTGGAAGGAAGGCACAAAGTGAGATAAGAGTGGAAAGGAGGGAAGAAAGGATGAAAGGCAGAGTGGGAGAGTGCAAAAAGAAAAAAAAGAGCAAGGTGAGGCAAATGGTAAAGAAGGAGATGTGGTATGTGTCCTTACTTTCCTATAAATTTGCCCCGTGAATAACATGACCATCATTGTCACAGGTTTCCTATGATATTTTAATGGGTGTGTACCTTTTGTTATAATTTTTAAAAAAGATGGCAAACAAAGAGTAAAGTGATCTGATGGAACACAGGGGCTTTAGAAGTACATGACAAAATGACACTAAAGTTGTTCTTGTTGTCATCATGTTCACCACTATACCAGGAAAATACACAGCCACTTCACAAGGTTCCTGTATTGCTATTAATCCCCATAACAACTCTGCAAATTAAATTTAGGATAGATTCTCAGGTAAACACATATAGCATAGCATCCTGAACAGGAAAGAGTCTGTTTGGCGCAGAAAGTGTATCATTTGAACTCAGTGTTAGGACCAAGTGGTTTCAACCAGGATCTACCTATATGTTCTGCCAGGACATCCCCATTTAGCAGTTTTCACAACTGTTCTTAGAAAGAAACATATAGTCTAATTAATCTAACAACAATAAACAATGGCTAGCATCCCGTATTGCGGTTACAGATTCCTGACCTAGAGTTACGAATGTGTAACTGTTCAGTGTTCAGTTATGTTGCATATTTACAATTGTGACACTATTGTCATGACTGTAAATGCCCTTTGAATCTTGCCTTAAGCTCCAGAGAGCCACTCTGAGAGATAGAGGTCTCTTCTGCTGATGATCAGGACACAGTAGAAGGATGGCTTCATCCCCCTCCCACCAGTGAGTGAGGATGTGGTGATGAGTTGTGATAGGGGTCCCATTATGAATTGTCACAGCCTTGGTTGCTGAAAGAAGGGGATGGAAATGGCATTATGCTGCTCCCCAGTGACCAACACAACACAATTCCACTTGGAATGACTCCAGGGCTGTTAAGGTAAGTTGTGGGGCTCAGGACCTTTCCTCACGGGGGGCAAAACGGGGCCGCGCACGCAGGGGCAGAGCTTACCCACGAGCGGGTTGCTCCGTCCCTCCGAAGAGCACGGATCCGCCGTTCCAAACGCAGCCGAATTTCGGCGGTGCCCGGCGGAACCCAGCAGCGCCCAAAATGTCGGCTGGCGGCTTCCGGCGGCGCTCTGCCAATTAGGACAGCATGCCAGCCGGAAGCCCACCCCCGGGCAGATCTGCAGGGACGTGCTACTGCGTCTCTGCAGTTCTTGACCAGGGGCTGCTATGGGGCAGCGTGGGTAAGTTTTATAAAAACCACTTTTGAGGGTGGTTTTTATAAAACTCACAGCGCCACCCCCGGGGCTGTGCTAGAGTAGTTTGAGGTCTAGAACCTCACTTTTTTTTAACTGCTCTAGCGTAGACCTCGGTGAAGAAGACCTCCAGGAGAGGTTGCTCTAGCGTGGGCAATATGCCCATGTGGAAATGGCCTCAGCCCAGATAATACTTAATCACTTATTTACTTAGATAAAACATAGTAACTAAGTAGGCAATGTAGGATTTTGGCCAATATTTATTATCCATTTTATCCTGTAGCAATCAGAAATGTAAAGGCATGGAAAATTTCAAACCCAACTGGTCAGTGAACAAGATATTTTTAGTCATTTGTAGTTTTCTCCAATTCCATAATAGAAGAACAAGATTTTTTTTAAGAAAAGGAAAAGAAAAAGAAATAAAACAATAATGGGTCTCTTGAGTACAAGGTTGATCCTCTTTAGAGGGCATTTCTGAGTGTTATAAGCAACCTATATTTTTTAGGAAAGAAATCATATTCTCAGTGGTACTAAACAATGAATAATTGCAAAAGTTATCTGTGTCACAATAGCTTATTACTTTAGAAAGATGAAGTCTTTATCCCAGAGGTCAGCCATGACTCTGTAAATTAGAGCATCAAACTTTACCATATACAATTAAACCACACACATTATTTGGACATGTTCCTTAATTTCTTAGACAATCTAAATGGAGCATTCCAGATCTCTGTACTGGTGAACGCTAAGACAAAGAATACATTCACCACGCCCTTGGATTTAGAGAATGGGGAGCTGTTGAGATTCATGATGCTCAGAATAGTTCAGGTAATGAGAAATCAAAAGATCGGAAGGATGTTTCCATTCTAGAAATAATTTTTTATCAAATACATGCGTAGGTACATACATACATTTGAAATAATACTCCCAGTGGCCGTGCTCCCAGTGATGTCTTTTTGAAGCTGGATTTTACCCAGCACTTTTGATATTCTGGTTTCAACCAAAGTAACATGCTTTCACATGTAACAGCACTCCTACATGGCAGTCACAGAAAAAAAAACACAATGTTTTTTGCTCTTTTGGTTTTTTTTTTTAAAAAATTCAGGGATTTTGTATGCCAATTGCAGAGCCCAAAGTGTATTTTTTTCCCCAAAAAATGAACTGAGATAAACTTTCTCAAATTTGCACTAGGCAAATTGAGTAGATACAGCTACTTCTGGCACAGAGAAGATCACGTTGTGTCAACCCATCATACAGTTGTTAAAGATGAGGAGGCTCCTAGAAAAAGTGTATTGAATCCCAATTAGGTGTTAACATGATTGGGTGAGTTTGGCCACACAAGGTCTTCACCTTTGCTCCCAAATCAGTGTGACTTTCTTTTGGGGTAAAATAACATGTGAGGGGAATGTGCTTCATTGTAAAAGAGAATTTCAATTCTTAGAGGCTTCCAGAAGAAGACAGTGAAGATGGTAAACGTTCTCAAGACCAAGCCCTATGAGGAACAGTTGTTGTTGGGGAGGAGGGGTAAGCTTAGCCTGGAGAAGTGAAGACTGAAAGGTCATATGCCAGCCATCATTAAATATTTGAAGGGCTATAATGTAGAAAAGGGAGTGATTTTTTTTTTCCTTTTCCAGAAGATAGAACCCCAAAAAATGGATACAAAACCCAAGGAAATTCTGACTAAATATTGGGAAGAATCTTCTGAGTGTAAGAGTTGTTTGACAGTGGGATTCATTAGCTTGGAAGGTGATGGCATGTCCTTCACTGTTTTGTTTTGTTTTTTAATTTCTAACAGAGGTTGAATGCATGAGATAGCCCACAGCTTTCTATGATTCTATATGATCCAGTAGTACATGTAAAAAACAAACAAACACGGTGGTGGCCATGTGTCCCTGGGGGTTCACATAAGGCCTGGTGCTTTATATGGTATGAGTTGCATGTCAGTGATGTCTGCTTTTGGAAGACATCATAAGCCCATATGGAGTAGATGCTTCTTTGCATTGCTATGAAAAGACTTAGGAGAGGAGGCGGGAAAAAACAACAACAAAGACATTACAAGGTCAGGTTAACTTAACCAACCATGTCTGTAAAAGGTTTAATTCAGTCTTTCAAAAAATGTCAGCAAGTTTTGCAGTTGTTCTAATAGTTGCTTGCACTCATGAAAGCAGTGTGAAAACAGCATCAACAAACACACTTCAGTATCCCGACTTCACTTTTTTAATAAATTAATTATAAATTACAAAGCAAGAACTACTAGTCACTACAGGAAGTCCTAATTCTCTGATTGTTCTGAATGTAGAAATTAGGAAACTACAGCCTCCAGCTGAAAGGATTAGCAAACCTTCTCTTTCTGCATGCTGAGAAACCTATTCTGCAGAAGTCCAAGCAAAAACCCTTTCCCAGCCACTTAATGTCGTTTGTCCCCAAACAATACTGATTGATTTTGTTTAGTCCTGCAAACACAAATTATCTTGTAATCATCTTAGCCTGCAAGACATGCTTATGTTTGACTTGTTTGTGTTTTAAGTGGGGCTATGATTGCAATGAAAAATGGGAAAGGGTTTGAGGCAATGACTTTTCTGGGTCATGTGACATAGAGCCACTGTAATTAATGTTTTCTTTTTTTTTTTTAAAGGCACTGGATTTTGTTAGATAGAAGAAGTGAGGGAGAATACAGAAATCAAATAAATCACATTGTTACTTTCTGCTAAATTGCTGCTTCAGGGTTCCTCCATGAACATCTTTTGGACTATAGGATAGTTTGTTTTCATGCCAAACAAGAGCACACAGCATGACACTGAACAGCCACTATTTCCAAACTATGCATAGTTCTCTATAGCTGGTATTTTAGTTGTTTAGCATCAGCTTCTGTTCTAGAGAATGAAATTGCATGGACAATTACCCACCATTTTTGAACAGCAAAGAATATCCTTTAGCAGCTGACTCCCAGTGTTTCGTATTTATTTTTGATTTGCTCCTCTCCCCACCCTTTCTCTCTCTCACACACACACACAGATATTGTAGATGTCATTCTAAATGCTTTCATCACATTTTCTGTGTCCTGTGTGTAAAACTGGTAAATTGCTCAACAGGGATGGCTGACTTAATCCTGTCATTTCTCTCTCTCTCTCTCTCTCTCTCTCTCACACACACACACACACACACACCCCTTTCATTTTTTTCTTGTTGTGTTTAGTGGTTGCTTTGACTCTTTCCTTGGCATGCAGTATTCCTTGTTGCTGGTTTCCTGTTTAGCATCTTCACTAGAAGTAATGGACAGCTTTACCTTATTTTAGGACTCACCATTTGCCATCCCATTCCCACTCTCCTGCCTAAATTTTTGTAGGAAAATCATGCTGCTGAATTCATCATTTAAAGGCAATGTTTGCTTGCTTTAAATGAAGGGTATGCAATTCAGGAAGGTTCAGGAGTGACAAAAACCATACTTTTCACAACCCCCCCCCCAGCTTGTTTGGGGGGACCTAAACAGGATGCAGTGGTGTGATAGCTTTCGAATGGAGAATTGTTCCACCCATGGACGTCTGGGCATGCCATTCTCAATTTTTGACTGATTTCATAGAATCAGATTATGATGATTCTACACACAGAATACATCCATGGGACAGCAATGAAAATGGTGAAAAGTTTGGAAACCAAGTCCAGTGAGAAACTGTTGAGGGAGATGCATATGTTAACTTGGACAAGACTGAGAGGCAATTATGATAGCTGTCTTTAAATATCCAAAGGGCTGCCATATAGATGAAGGAACAAGTTTGTGCTCTGCTGCTCCAGAAGGCAGGACTGAAAACATTGGATTCAAATTGGAGGAAGAGGGCTTACAACTAAATGTTAGTTAAGTAGAATTTAGTTGGAGCTGTTAGACAATGGTATAACCTACTTTAAAAAAATGACAGACTGTCCTTCTTTGAAGATTTTTACGCAGAGAATAGATATCTGCATCTCAGGAATGCCTTAGTAATGGATTCCTCCATAGCAGGGGTTGGTCTAGTTAGCCCTTGAGTCTTCGAGCTTTATGATTCCACAATTGATCAAGTGATTGATTGATTGATTATGATGAGACGCTTCTGAGCTTGCCAAGAGGCCCCTCTTCTGATAGATGAACCACAGACCCACCTCTAAATTGAAATAAAAACTTTTTAACAACTTCCCACCAAAATTTAGTACTGTAAGGCAGTTAAAATTCTTGCTTTATCGAGTTTCTTGGGCTACCCCCAAAATTAAGCAATACGACTTTGGCCTGAGTATTTATGCTCTGGTTATGGGGTGCTCAGGGTTTCACAAAAACACTCCCTGTGACCATGTGCATCTAAATATTGACTGGTGATGATTTCCTCACCCTTGCAAATAAACTGATGTATGGTGCCCACGTAAGTCAGGCTTCATTAAGTTACACAACAATAAGCCGTATGCCAGTCCTAAGCAAGATGGTAAATAATCCGTTAACTGCCCGTTAGCTGCCCAGTAACCAGACAATAACATATAGGGTTAAAAAAAATGCTAAGAGAAATATTAATTCCTCTGCCTCCCTACTTGCCAATGTATGCTGTCTTCCTTTCCTTATATCTTAAGTGCCTTTTTATTCTTACTCCCTTTTTTCCACCTGTGGTAATAATTCTCTTTTTGAGACATCATAATCATGGCTGGTTGGCAAGATACAGATGGAGGATTATCTGTTTCACTAAGATCCATGCTCCAATTTTCCTTGTAAGACTTACAGAAGAAAGCCTTCTTTAACCCCCCCCCCCAAAAAACAACAAACCCTGATACTGTGGCTTACAAATAGCAAAATATATATTACATGCATTTATAAGGAACCTGCTGTTAGCCTTTCTATTGATTTGATCCTATTAAATCTCACAAACAAAGCAGGCTTGATGTAGATGCACATCGTGGGTGGCAAACAATAATAATAAGAAAAGGACCAGAGCTAGTATTCTTCTGGGGAAGTTAGACTTCAAGTATGGATTCTGGCAAGAAGGCCAGTGTAGTATAATGTTTTGAGTGATGGGCTCTGGCAACCAGGATTCAAATTCCTGATTGGCCAAGGAAACCCACTGGTGACTTTGGGCAATCCCGCTCATTCAACCTCAGACGAAAGCAAAGGCCTCTGAACAAATCTTGCCAAGAAGAACTCATGATAGATTCACCTTCAGAGTTGCCATAAGTTGGAAATGATGTGAAGGCACATCACAACCATAAATTAAGAATTTCTTGGTGGTAACTGCTGTTTTACAGTAGAATAGACCTCTATGGAAGGTGATGGACTCTGCTTTGTTGGAAATTTCTAAATGGGGGTTGAATGCCCTTCTGTCATTGGTTCTTTAGCAGGCAGGCAAACTAGATGGCCTTTGGGTATACTTCCAACTCACCGTTAATTGGAAACAACTTAAAGGTCCACAATAACAAATTAATTATGACATAAAAAAAAGTCAGAAAAACATCGTTCTGGGTATGCAGTATTAAAAGCAAAGAGACGTGAACATTTGTATGAAGTGATTAGTGAGAGAGGGGAGTCTAGATAATGCCTTTCTCATCTTCGTTATCTTTTTTGGTCTATGTTCTTGCACCTTTTGCTTCAGTCTTATCTGTTAAGGTCATTTTTCACTTCTTCAAGAAGACAGTTGGTCTCTTTGTTCTCTTTATTTGGAAAGGAAGCATCGCTGGGGCTTCCTCCCCAACTCATACATAAGAGACAATAAACATAAGTCTTTTTTTTTTAACCTTAGAAGAGCATCCAGAGTGATTATTCCTCTTTCTATCACAAGCTCACATTGCACTAGCACTGCTGCCCTCTGATTATCACAGATGCTAAATATTTTCTACATAGAGTGAGAGACTAATCTAACAGGGGCCTCCCCGCTGAGGCATCTAGGTGACAGCATGCTACTGTCCCAGCCATTTCAGAATGGCAGCAGGCATATAGAAAGTCTTCTACCAAGCCTGTTTGGAGCTTTGGTGGGCACTCCTGAACATCACTATGGCAACTTAGCAGGTTTACCTGATGATAGAAGGAGAATTATTCATTTGTTTTATTATATGTATGATCCATTCATCCACTAAGGTGCTCAAAGAGGAACACCTAGTTCTCCCTTCTGTTCTGCTTAAAACATTCCTGTGAGATAGGAAAGGCTGAGATGAAATGGCTGGTCCTAGTTTAGTCCAAGAGCATTAAGGTTGTTTCAGGATTTTTGAACCTTAAAGGCCCTCAGTTCTCCTCAAACACTCTGGCCATTTGACTTTACTGGATCTCAGTAGCATTTTGGTACTGTCAAGTGTCCAATGCTGCGAGGTTGGATGTCACCATTTAAATTTTCCATAACGTCCTGGAACAATGCTCTGTACTGGGTACTAGAGGAAATTATAATGGTAGCTCCCAAACCTCCAGAAACTTATTTTTAAATTTCTCACAATGCCCTGGAGTGGTCTTGCATTGGTAGCACTGTGAGAAATTAACAGGGTAATGCTTTTTCTCTATTTATTCCCTTTTTTCTCCCACTTCTCAGTCAATATACCTCTTCCCTGTGCCTCAGGGCACAGAAACAGGGAGTAGGTCCTGAATGTGTGAACTAAATGTGTGAGCAGATATGTGAAAGAAGAAGCAGTCCTTAAGATTCCCAATCATTTAGTATTTAAATGTGTGAACTTTGTTCTGAACTGGG
Organism: Iguana delicatissima; assembly: GCA_948472985.1. Classification (NCBI taxonomy): domain Eukaryota; kingdom Metazoa; phylum Chordata; class Lepidosauria; order Squamata; family Iguanidae; genus Iguana; species Iguana delicatissima. The sequence continues at coordinate 340,422 of CAOKZL010000913.1, forward strand.
TGTGGAAACTGAGGCCCTCTCTGCATGACGTCACTAGCTCATTTCTGCCACAGGATGGCAGAGGTCAGCAGGTCCTGCTTCCTCATGATGTCATCACCATCCCGCTGCCCTCCTGTCATGGAGTATAGTGCTCATGCAGTTTTTGCAAAACAGAAAAAATCTGTTTTGCGTCTGCGATCACACAGCGCTCACTCTGACCACATGGAAGCTGTGGAAGCACATTGGTGATGCTTCCTTCCACAGCACAGCAATGGAAAAAGCCTGGCTGCACTGTGAAAGGAAGACGTAGTGCCATTGCATTCTCTTCCGCATGGACTGAATGGGTGCAGAGGGGAGTGTTGCTGACATGCTCCCTTCTGAACCCAAGACTGCAGCAAGATGATACAGAAGAGTGTCGTTGTGTGGAAATGGCCTGAGAATCACTGGACCTGGAAAAAGATTGGTATTAGATGCTTTACTCAACAGGCTCCAGTTAGTATTTTGGAGGCTGCATTCTGAACCACCTCAAATGTTCAAATGCTTCTTAAAGCTATGAGCACTTGTGCGCACAATGGTGGTGCTTGATGGTTCCACTTTCAGTGGAGTGGTGAGTCTGCTCCAGGCTTCTCTTGAAATTTTAAAGGGACTATGCAAGGTGATGAATGTACTCAAGAGTTCAGCACCTGAGATAACTCTTTTAAAGTGTGGATTAAGCCTCAGGCTAGATTCACTCCAATAACATAGAAACCACTATCTATAACTGATGTCCAAAGAAATTCAGTCATATCCTCTAAGAAATTTTCCATTGTGACATTGTCCAGACAGAGTCTGCAAAACACATTGGAAAAATCTAGAAAGAACCTTCAATTTAGCTTGAGTGCTATCTCAGGGCTGATAGAAAAATTACAGCATAGGAACTTGAGTCCATACATAAGTATAGTTATTCTACAAAATTAACTTTAGGAAGCAAAACCAGTGCTTGCCTCAAGTGAATCTTGCTGCAGAGATTCTTGGATGTTAATGGGAAAAAAGGTAAACCTCCCTTATGATCAGAAAAGATAAAAGAAACCCTAACCCAGCCTTTGCATTTGGGAACCATTCAGATGGTGACACTGCAGTTGAAACAGGGATTCTGGCAAAAGAACAGTAAGCAACGATTCTGGGCTATCATGGTTTACTCTGAACCATCTGTGTGCTCAGACACACAGCCGATTTGCTTCCATATGTCTTCTTCCATTAGCATGAGATGATGCAAACAAACAAAATGTTGAACATGCAGCTGGCAACTTCCAAGGGGCTCAACATGCACCATGCAAGCAACAGTACATTGGCAGAAAAAAAGGTCTGAGATTCCTTTTTAAAAAAGGGCACTTGAAGAGCATACATCTTGTTCTAAAGCAGAATTTAATGTCAAGGAGCACAATTCAATATTAAAACAAGTCTTGTTTTGAGAGGAGTTTGAGGTTCTTTTTCTCAACTGCACAACAGAAATTTGTGGTACTGCAAATTTGGCCAGGGCAGGAGGTAGAAGGAACACAAAATGTTGATCATCACTGGATTGCTATGGCCCCTGATGTACAAGGTCAGCCAGTTTGCAGGGTAGAGTATTGCTATCATCTTTCTCAATTCACTTGTATTTTTTTTCCCCAGAAGTCTGTTTACTTTGTGTGGACTTGGGAGGAAGATTAGCCAGTCAGTGAGTGGACTCGTGAGCTGGATGGGCAGGTCCTGCTTCCAGGTGAGAGTGAAGACATAGGCTTCACTCAGGTCTACCCAGGGACGATAAAAGCCACAACTTGCTACTCTTCCAGCATTCTACTCTTTGCTGCCTTCCAGCTATTCTCTTGACTTTTTGTTGGTTTGCAGGTAACCACAAGGAGCCTATCTGGCTCTTTCTATATAAATTTTGCTCTAAGGTTAGATCCTCAGTTTTGTCTCACAAAGGAATCTAATTGATTAGTTACATATATTCTCTCCTCTAACCTAAAATATGGTCACTATTTCATCTTCAGACACATTTTTTCAGACTTTAAACGGGGTGGGGATGTGGTCAGCTCAGTGTAGCACCCTGTATACAGACTTCTTTGTAATACCTGACTTTAGTATCTGATGGAAGACAATTCCAGTGTGCACAGCCTATAGTCTCACACAGTAAACACCTGACTCTACCTGTTTTGGCAAACTAGAGCCACAAAGGGGGAGAGACTTGAACAAATTGTCATGGCGTATAGTGAGTTTTGTTCAAGGACCTCTGATATTGATTTCTTGCTTGGTTTAGTCCTGAAGCTCAGTGGGTGATCTTAAGCCAGCTGTTTTCTCCAAATTTCATCTACCTCACAGGGTAGTTGTGAAGCTATAGTTGTGAGAAAAGAACCAGGGATGCTGCCCTGGGGTTTAGATAATTATTTTTACCATAGGCAAGCTTCTTTTAGTCACCCATTTTCCCTTGAAAGGGAGCCAATGCAGAAAACATGTACAGATAATTACAAGCAAAAAGCAGCAAAGTAATGATACGAAGCAAACTGTCCACAGGAGTGCTTCTAATTGCTCCACATGAAAGAAAGTGATTATCCCTGGATTTTATACTCTTTGACTTGGGCATGGACAGGCATCTGTTACCAGCTTCAGTGTACACACTGAGCATGGGAATCTCTCTCTCTCTATCTATGCACACATACACACACTGTGAAATTCTCCAGCATTCTTCCACTTGGTTGTGTAACTAGGGAAGAGGAGTTAATGAAGCAAAGAAAAGACCAGCACCAGCTGCTGAATCGTGCTACCAAGTCAATTTAGCCATAATTCTTACTAGGTCAGCCAGTGAGCATGCACAAAGACAGCCCAATCCTTCACACGGATACAATTTCAGTAGCATGGCTTTCAGGCATGCAAAGCAGACTGCAAAATGATTTGCGTGTCTTCTCAGGAGGTGTTACCCAAAAGGTGGAGGACCTTGAGGTCCTCCAGCAATGTCAGCATCTTCTTGAAAGGTGGGGAATTATAGCTCAATGTGGGCTGGTGAGAGGGGGACAACACTGAGATCTTATCACGTGTGTATATCACAGCTAATTAAAAAACCATGTTTGAATATTCTCCCTATCCCTACCCATGAATAATGAGAATTAGAAATTTCCTATCTCTAAGGTTTTATCTGAATAATTGCTCATTTGTTTCTGATATTAGAAGCCACTTCTCATTGTGTAATGAGGTGTTTCTACACCCCCCCAACATTTCTAGATTTTGCTTTGTTTTTCTTAATATTGATGATTATGGCGATGTCCACACTACACTCTTATAGTGCTATTATTCCACCCTCCACATCCTGAAGAATTCTGGAGTTTGTAGTTTCCTGAGGCCAAAGAGCTCTCTAGCCAAGGATTCTAAATGCCCTCCCTAAACTACAAACCCCAAGATTCTTTAGGATGTTGAAAGTGGTATAATAGCAATATAAGAGTGTAGTGCAGAATTGGCCTATATTTGCAATCTTGTCAAAAGGCTAATTTCAAAATCTCCAAATGCGGCTAATTTTATAGTGTTTAATTAGTATTCTATGGGTAAGGAGGATACATTTTATTGATTTAACCATCTAGGTTCCTGTGAATTATGCGGAGGAGGGGGGATGCTTTTACCCAAAATTTACAGTGGATTTAAATGTTTCTTTTTCTATGACTGAAGTCTGGTTATATAGATGACCAAGAATATATTAAAGAATTCACAATACTTTAAAACCGCAGTTTCACCTCTGCTAAGGCTGACAGTGTATTAATGAGGTCACCCAAGTTATTTCACTCCAATTGCTAATCTATTCATAGCTTACCATAAGAGGAAGAAAACTCAAGGTTTCCATTAAATAGCCCTTTGCTTAGATACTTACTTGCAAACTTTGGTTATAGATCATGTTTCCTCAACCTTGGGGAAATATCCAAGGATACAGAAGCCAGAGAAATAACTAAGCAAAGGAGACTAACTTGAAAAAAAGGTTGAAATCAGTGGTCACAGTGTTAAATTATAGGCCACTCAAAACACAGTATGAGAAGCCTATGCTTGCTTGTCCAAAATAATGTGGACAGAGATAAGACGGCTAGATTTAGGCCTAGTCTTGCTCAGCTGTAAAAACTGCAGTGGCTTTGGGTCAGTCTTTATTATTCAGCCTCAGTTTTCCACTGAAAAATGGGGAAAATATTCAGTGTTGGGACAGTGTAAGGCCAATCAGGATAAAGTTCATAAAGTAAGTGGAAACATCAGATGAAACATACATGCATTTTTTTCTTTGAGTCAAATGAGTCTAGGACACCAAAAAGATAATATGAATGTTCATTAGAAAAACACAAAAATAAACCTGTTAAAGCCACACATATAGACTCTAGAAGCGAGGAATGTGGAGAAAGAAAGATAAAACATTAAGCAGGGATGTATGAGAGAAGATAGTCCCTTAACAACACAATTTTATCCTTATACATTTACAAAGAAATTTGACAGAGTTTGGTGGGGCATCCTCCGAGAAAACTTGGTACAGGGTTGCAGTCTATGTAGCATTTAAATATGTGACCCTTTCAAAATCTTCAGGATTTGAAAATAAGGACTTTGCTTTGAGTAGTGTGTTGGAAACAAGATAATGTAATACTTAAAGTGCACAGGATCCAGAATTTTGTGTTCCAGCCAACAATCTTGCAGCTATGTTCAAAACAAAATGCCATATCTGAAGACCCGTGTACAACCTAGGGTACTTGTCTCCCTCAAAATGAACAGGATTTGTGCTTATGCTGGCCTGTAGCCCTAACATCTCTCTGAATACAGGTATACTTCGATTAATGAAGTGGATGCATTCTTGGGTATTACTTCTTTTGTCTGCATTGAGATCCTTCCAGAACAAATGAACTACAACAGAAACAATGTCTGATACCACATGTAGACCTGTGATTATATCATATTACCTTTCTTCTCCTGTACAATCTTTTTAAACATCTTTTGCCTGATGATGAAGCCGGTTGAGCTTCAAAAGCTTGCATGATGGATAGTGTGTATTTCACATGGCCAATAATGGTATCTCTCTTTTGTGGATTTTGTATTTTGTTCTATTTTCCTGAAGGGCCAACATGTCTACACCATCCTGAATTTGGTACCAGGGGCAGAAATCACATGGAAAGACTAGGAGTACATTTTTACACCCCAAGAAAGAACAACAGCTCAACATGTTTCAGCAAACTTTTTATTCAAAACTAACATTATGCACATGAAAAATGAATCAACCAGGTCAGCTAAGCCTTGCATTTTTTAAAATGGAATCTTCTAGAGACCACTTGAGAATGTCTTCCAAAAAGTATCCTGAGATAATTTTTTAATCCCCCTATCTCAACAGCTTCCACTTTCATGATTCTGTTTTGGTGACAAAACTTTTAGATCTGTGTTTTTCAACATGTCAGGGGAGCTGGTAAGGCAAGTTATTCTGCTTTCCCCTTTTCTTTTTGTTTTATTCTTCACCATGGAAAGCTTTTACTTTGCCTGTTGCAGGTAGGCATACACAGCTGCAGTAGGATTGGCTACAGCAAAAATCCCATTTTTCCCCAGCTCAAGGTTTGTTGTATTGCTTACTACAGATATGCTACTGCAACTCTGTCCTGAAAGTCTGACTTTCTCTAGCCCTCCTTCACCATCCTCCCAATGCCAATGCAAACAAATAAACAAACAATTTTGGAGCTGTACAGAAGACAAGACATAGTGAATTCCCTTCCCTTTGAGCATTTCTGGCCATGGTACCTCACCTAGTATTTTCTTAAGCTTAATGAAATCAGCTTCCTGAAAGTCCAGAATGTATGTCTCTTCACCTTTGACTTCCCCTTCTTTTGCATAAAAGGTTCCAAGAGAACTTGGCCACTCCCACCCAAGATCCCCACTACTTCCATTCTATTGACTTTCTACTGGTTGATTGCCTTGCTGCTTCCTCCACTTTTACCCCAAGGGATTTGGAGTTGATTCCCCAAAGGGAACCTTTTTAAAACAGGGCCACTCATTTTGAGTCATATTATTTGACAATGTCACTGAATTTGAACTGTCCTTGCTATTGATTCACTCATGCTATTCAGAAGTTTAGTCTGCTGATAAAGGTTAAAATCAAAGGGGAAGAATGTGTGACCTTCCAGGCGCTGTTGAAATACAATTCCAATAATCTTTAGATAGGCACTTATCCGTGATTGCTCCCATCTGCACTTACAGTATCATAGAGTTGGTAGTAACCCTAAAGGCCATCTAGTTTACCAGCCTACCATACAGGAGGACACTGCTAAAGTACCACTGACAGGAAGGCATTCAAACCCCATTTAAAAACTTTCAACAAAGCATTTTCCAGGTAGGTCTGTTCTAGTGTAGAACAACAATTACCACCACCAAGACGTTCTTCCTAATCTATTGCTGTGATGTGCCTTCAAGTCATTTCGAACTTATGGCAACCCTAAGGAGAACCTATCACGAGGGTTTCTCTAGAAAATATTTATTCAGAGCGGGTTTGCCATTGTCTTCCTCCAAGGCAGAGAGAGTGTGACTTACCCAGGGTTACCCATTGGGTTTCCATGACTGACTAGAGATTTGAACCCCCGTCTCTGGAAGTCCTAGTGCAACTTTCAAACTACAATGTTTAGACAGAATCTCCATTCTTGTAATTTAAATCTACTGTTTCTACCTCTCTTCTCTAGAGCAGTGATTCTTAACCTTCGGGGTCCGCAGAGCTCTCGCAGCAAAGACGACTTGCCCAAGGTCACGCCGTGTCTGAGTGGGGATCTGAATCGTAGTCTTTTAATAAATAAATATTTATATATTTTAATATATATTTTGAACATTGAAATCTACATTTAAATATTAAATCTTGAGTTAAGTCTTGGGGGTCCTTGGCAACAAATTATATTTACAGCAGGTCCCTAGTTAAGAAAAAGTTAAGAGCCACTGCTCTAGAAGGCAGGGGCATTCCAGTAGATGTGATTAGAAGCTTCCTTTGGCTTTTTACTTGTCAAGAAGAGAAGTTAAGGAGTTGAGATGGTAAGGCATGAGACACCACAGGTGGGATTTGTCCACATGTCCTCATCTCCACTCACCAGTTTTCCTATAAGAAAGATGAACATACCAACAGGGCTTCTGCTTATTTAAAGTTCAATTCACTTTACATCGTTCCTCAATTCACTTTAAGCAGGTTTGCAGCAGTGTGGAAAATGTAGACTACTGAGCTATCTGGGCATGCTGGAAAGCAATCAAATGCTCACTTTGATTGCCAAGTGTTCAGCTCTCCACAGGTCTGCTCCTTCCCTCCATCCCTCCCCGTTCTTACCATGCCTGTTTGTGTAACTGGGCTGTTTGCCAACACCAGTTTGCCAGTGCTAAATTTAGGGTTGTCTGCCTTGGGACAATAGGCATCAAAGCATGCACATGTTTTCTGAATACAAGGCAAACACTTATTTAATCAAAGGAAGCTTTTAGCAAGTCAGAAATGTTGCAAAGCAAATCCAAACAAATTTGCTATGAAATGGGAACAGTGTATCAACAAACTTGTTCTTTGATCTGTTCAAATTTTAACTCTATCCCACAGCAAATATCTGAAAGTGACAAGCAAGTAAATAAAATGAGTGGTTCTTCTTCCTAGATTGCAATGTGGGTTGCTGTTTTGTTTTGTTGGCCTGCAAAAATATATATTTTTGAGAATCAGTTAACTAAGAATATTGCCCTTAGCTTGGTTGCATTACTCTGTGTGTCTTGTGCCAGTGCCTCTCCTCTCAGCAGTGAGTTTGACAAGACCTGCCCCTTTATAGAGACACTTCTTTATTTAAGCTTAGAATTTCCTAGGAACTGCAATAAAAATGAAACCAGCAATATAGCCAGATGTGTACACCTGATTGTCCAGGAATAACAGTAATCAAAAGTGTCTCAGTCTTTGGGGATTTATGTGTCTGAGAGATGAATGAGTTTGAATGAAATGAAGGTTAACCTCTCCATAATCTGTAGATAAATGGTGACGTAATCAATTGGCAACCCATTACCCTGGTGAGGAGAGTTCAGTGTTTCATTGACAGACAGTGTTCAAGAGATAATGAAAGACTAATCTAAGTCTTTAGCTTAGCCCACCTTTTCAGTCTATCTGCTTCTCCTTCTCACTAGCAACACAATGCTTCATGGGTAGTTATCCATAGAGCCCTTCATCCTTACCCTCTCACCATTCAGACTAAGTTGGAACACACTTTCTAGTGAGTAATAGGTAAAAGCCCCATTATGTTACACTGAGAAATTATGAATTATGATTTTGGCCATCACAGGAAAAACAAAGATAGCCCCGTCTCCCCAAAAAAACCCACCACTACTCCCCTTTTGTTACAGTAAAAAGTAACTCATTAGCAAAACAGCTTGTTACATTACTTCTTAGCTGTCTATCACACCAAGATAGTTTGGAATACATAATTGCTCTAGCACATAATGCTTGGCTGTATGATTAATTCAGCATCATTTCTCCAAAGGCTCTTTTGCAGGTTGGAATATTAAAATGAGATTTTGCACAAACGGTTCTTCCAGTGCATCATTTTCAAATGTATTGGGCTCAGTAGCAGCTACCACTAGTTTTACTTTTTGGTTTCATGAAGATCCACACAATGTTTTGCCCCATGACTTCTCAGCATAACTCCCTTTCCTTTTCCAAAGTATTTTGTACTTTACTGAAAATCAAAGTGCTTTCTTGTTTTGTTTTTTTTAAAGATAAGTTTGTCACACGGGTAGATATGATTGTATCCAATCCCTCCCCCACTCCATGTTACTTTGGATGTTTCCATCCTATTTCCTACCTATCTACTTTCAACTTTGTAAAAATAAAATTCCTTCTGAAGTATTCATGCTAAAAGTGGTAGGGTCCAATAACACCATTTCTATGATCAGAAAGATCACCCTCCTACACATACACGACTCCGTTTCAACTGTCAGTAGTGTCCTAAGGAACAGAAGAATGTAAAATTGGGAAAGAGAGGAGAGGTTACCTGATTGCAAACTTTTCTTCAGTTCAGAAGAGGATGACTGCAACCTATAAAATATTTTCTTACTTCTTCACATGCAATTCTGGGCTTGGTTGTACTGAAGGGAGACTTGGTGGTACTGTGGGAGAAAGAGAAAGAGAAAAATTGAAATTGAGGTGTATGTGGGAGATCTTTGATCTTTCTGGGCACAGTAATAACTTTATGGTAGCCTAGCACTGTAGTACTAAGGTTTTAGAAGGATTTTAAAATATCTTTGATTTCTCTAGGTAGGTGAGTATGTGATGTTGCAACTGGATGGTAGGAGAAGGCAAAATCTAGTGCTACCAAGAAAGGTTCATTTCTCTCCCTTCTCACCTCTCTCATACAACACTCCATCAGCACCACCATTGACCTTTAAAGAGAATTTAAATAGGGGACAGTAAAAAGTAACAAAAAGGGAGCTCAACTATTGTGAGACATCAATTGTTAGTGGGGGGGAAGTCTACACTGGACAATTCAAACAGTATCAGAGAAGGAGCTCATTCACCCCTAGAAATGATATTTTTGGCTTTTGTGCACTTAAAAGATGAACGTGTTTTACCTTCTAGGTGCCACCTCTCACTTCTTGGTTTTGTTGAGGACAAGATAGGGCCAGAATCCTGATGGTGCATGCATGTGTACCTGCTGCAAAGGTGAGGCATAGTCATTTAACGGTTGGGGGGAGGGTTCAGGGGATCTAGGCAGCATACAACCATAGCTGGGAGAAAGGAGCAGCCATCTCCCGCCCAGAACTCCAGTAGAGATTTAGGAAGGTGACAGTTGCTTTTAGCTCCAAGCTGTAGAAGGTAAAGGCATGCTGAGTGCCCACATCACCAAAGTCCTGCTTCTAAATGGCTTCCCTATACTCTGCCTCTCACCCAATGACAAAAGGAGTGCACGCTTGCCTTCTCAAAAAGCCTTGTGTGCCCAGAAATTTGCAGCCAGGCAGCACTGCATGGATAGAACATTACTCTCCAACTCATGCAGTGTCAGATTTCAACCATGGAGTGTTATGACTGCCTAAATCTCCACCTTGTCTCTAACTCATGTTATCACTCAGCTTAAGCAAATACATCCAACTGCTTGCTTTGTAGCCAAATAAACAAAGCCTTTAGATTGGTCTTTATATATATATAAAAGTGTCCACATCCAGCTGCAACAAGCATCTACTGACTTTTTATATTCTAAAACATCATAAGTTGACTGGGCAGTGGCTGTTTTTGTAAGCATTTCTCAAGAATGAGTCAAGTTGCTGTTTTGGAGCTATTTGCAGCTATCTATACCTGCATCAACATCCCCCGTCACCACTGACTGTGTGTCACACATGGAGTTGTGACAGGTTTCCATAACAGGAAAACCCAGAAGTTCAAGCAAGCCTTTTTTGTGGGTCAACAGCCTCTGAAGAAAAAAAATGTTGTCTTGCTGTCATTTAGGCACAAAGGGAGTTGGTTTTTTTGTTTTTGTTTTTGCTGGAAAATGGCAATATGCAAAGTCTTCCACTCTTTTTGTTCCATGTGCTTCTGTTTTCACCTTGGCTGTTCAGTGACAGGTTTTCTGAGAACCTTTCATAATCGGATTGTGAAAAAGAGCAGTCCCATTCCTCTTTGTATTTCATTCGAGGATGCAACAAAGAGGGACTAGGGGAAGATGAGTTTTTCAGCAAGGCCTGAGGTGGGTGACTAATGTTTGTATCATATCCACTCTGATGGGGATGGGATGTGATAAATCTTTCTTCACTCAGGATGTGATCTCAGTCCACAGCCAGTCCAAGACATTTTTCTGTCTCTGGAAGAGGAGAAAAAAGGCAGAAAATTTCACAAGCACCCTGTTCCCCCCCCCACCTTGAGCGGTAAATTGTTAGTAAGTTATCAAACACCTAATAATGCCTTTCCATGTCAATAAGGAAAATGGCAATGATTTATTTACATCTGGCCTTTTCCCCAACCCTGGGAGTCAAGGTGGCATATAAAGATTAAAACAGGTACAGATAAAAGTTCACATCACTGAAGCATATAAAGTTAAAATACAATTAAACCACAAGTAATGAAATATTAAATTGCCAACTAAAGAGCAACAATTTGGGGGAAAAACAAAAACAAAAGTAAGAACATTATTGAAAGCCCTTTCCCCATAAGTAGTCAATTCCCAAAGGCCACAGTCATCGTCGTCATCATCATCATCATCATCCTTAACTTGCCTCCAAGATACTATGGAGAGAGCCAGTCCAGATAGGAAGCTCCAGAACCTGGGAGCAGTTACTGAGAAGGCCTTTTCCTATGCTCCCAGCAGATGTATCTGAGAAAGGTCTCCTTTGAAGATCTCAGCTCATAAAGGCTTCCACAGAAGAATTCAGTCCTTTAGAGAATGTGGGACCAAGATACTCCAAACTGGATGCCTGAAGCAGCTGTATGGCTAATCATAGTATCTATCAATCCTGCCTTAGCCAGTTGATTCATTTCCCTCTTGTGACAAAGGCCAGTTGTCACAGATGAGGTAAACTGGCACTGTGAGTGGGGTGTGTGTGTGTCTCTCATAGGACTGAAGTTCTTTGTTTCAACAAGGAAGAAAAAGACATTCTGCATAGTTAAAAGTTTCCAGTGCAATTTATATCATAACGATGAATCACCGCAAATCTGAATATAATTACTAAAATTTGCACATAGGCTAATGGGATCAAAAGAACAGCCACATTAACAAACATGACAGAAGATTTTAAGAAGACTTTGGTGAATTAAAACTTTTCTGTAGAGTGTCCAAAGACCTGCTTTTTTACCTGTACTTGACAGGTGTTCTTTTGGGAAGGGACCACAGCTCTGAGGCTGAAAATAGCCTTTGACTACACATGTTCTTGCACATGTTCCATGTTTTATTCACAGACACCTCGTTTAAAAAAGGACTGTTCAAAAGACCAAGAGTTCTGACAGGAGATGATGGCAGGATATTCTGTCCAAGATCAGGGAGAGCCACTGCCATTTGCAACAGATAAAACTGTACCAGAGATGCAAATTTTCTCAACTTGTACAAAATACCTTTTGGTATTTCTTTGTAGAAGAAAGGGAATGTTTTGTTAATATACCACAATATTTGTGTTAGAATCTATGCTTTGTACAATGTGCAACCATGGGACCCATATTCTAAATGTCTTTTTCAAGACAGCGTTTCAAATTTCTGGTAATAGGAATCTCTTTCTTCTACCTCAATGACAGGAGAAGGACAAGATGACAGAAAGAGACAGAACAGGGGTACCTTCCGTGCATTTTGGTACTTGGACAAGACAAGAATGCAACAAAAATGAAAATGGCAGATTTTCACTTCCCTACCTGTGTATTAATTAGATTTTGACCTCTCCACTTCTTTCTAGACAGATGTTCACATTGAGATGAAGGGAGATGACATTCCAGCTAGCACAAACAAGTTGCCTTAGAGAGAGGAGCCAACAATTTGATTGTCATTTTGAACACCCTGCCTTCCCATAAGCCCCTCAATAGATTGGCAAGGGCAACAGTCACATTGATACTAATCATGCACTGTCTTTTTAAAATAGATAAGCAGAAATTACTCTATTCCAGGTTGGGTGATCAGTCTGGCCTTCTTGTAAGTGCCAAATACTGCTAAGGGAAACGCTTGTGCTTCAAATATGGGTCTTGTTATTTTCTTTTGCTTATGAAGACCCAATACGCTAAAGGAAGGGAAAAACAATTTTCTGCAGAAAAAAAAAATCACAAGATAACCCTGACTCTAGAAACAAGTTCCCTTTTGCAAACTGGGCAGAATGTAAAGAAGTGGCCACGGGAACGCAAAGATTGTTCAACAATATTAAAAAATGGTCAGAACCAGATTTTTTGAGTGTCAATAAATCCTTATAAGAAGAATCCTTGACAGATGAGAATCTCCACAATGTGGGACTTACTCTGCTTTGGACAGGAAGCAACTTTTTCTGCATAGAAAGTTCTGCAGTTTTCTGCAGAGAAAGTAATACTCCTACATTAAAAAAAATAGAATTGGAAACTTTTTCTGTGCAAAAATTGCACTTGGTTGATTTGCACAGAAAACAGCATTCTTAGTACAGGAAACAACCTTTTCTGATTTTTTCCCCCTGCAATTGTTTTCACCACAGAAAATGTTGCTTTCTGTGCAAAATGACGATGTGCAAATTGTGGACGGAATAAGTCTCAAATTGCCAATAGGCATTGAAAACTGCAGGGTTTTCAAAGACTTGCTTGCAATGAGAAGAAAATTGCTAAAATTACTCATTTCTTCCTTCAAGAAGAAACTTAATGAAGCTTCCCAATCTTGTTTCTACCACTTGCTCCTATTTACCCTACTTACCTTATTCAACCTTATCCTCCCCGTTCCAGTGCAACCCTAAATACGTGGCTTATCATAGTAAGAGACAAAGTATCCAAGTTGCCTAGGCGACTGGGCAAAGCTTACTTGTGCAATGCTGTGATGTTGCAGCATAATACAAGAAGAGAAGGAGATATTCTTATCGCTCTAGGCCATTTGGGGACATGCCATTTTAAATGTATCTGTGCCTTGCTCTAGGCAATTTGGGGGGAAACATCTTCCCATGGAATGGACAAATTTTAATTAGTGTCATCAGCATCCAAAAGATGAGAATCCAAGATCACAGCCTGCCACCAGTTCTACAATGGCATGGAGGATATTTCTGTTTTGCCTGAGCTATAAGGTGTCCTTTTGAAGACTCTCAGTCATTATTTAAGGTAAATCTCATCTCCTTTGCAACTTTCCATTTTGTCACATCCTGTCCACACAAAGACAATTAATGAGCATGGATTCTGGATAATTTATACAAATATAGCACCATAATTCCACTTTAACTACAATTGATACATACTTTGGAATCTTGGGTTTGTAGCTGATTAAGTCACTAACAGTCTGTGGAAGAGAAATCTAAAAACCTAACGAAACTACATATCACAGGATTCCATAGGATAGAACTACAGCACGTAAAGTGGAATCATACCATTATAATTGTGTAGTGTGAAACACAAACGTGTGCCACTGCTGACAAGGGCAGAATGGAAGTTTCTCAATGTTTCTTGTTGTTTTTGTTGTGTACCTTCAAGTCATTTCTGACTCATGGCAACCTTAAGGTGAACCTATCATGGGGTTTTCTAGGGCTTAGGTGTGTGAAGCACCCAAGGTCACCATTGGGTTTCCATGGCCGAGCAGAGGATCGAATTCTGGTCTCCAGGACCATAGTCCAATGCTCCAACTGCCACACCACCAATGTTTACAAAATAAGAAATAGTTTTGATGTTGCACCATAAATACCCCACCACTAGCACACACAGTTTTTCATGGCCTGATGCCCTATATGGAAATTAAATCCAAGAGATTCCACAGTTGTGTTTTCTTTGATCACATTCCTAAGGATATGCTAAAAATGAAATATGAAGATCTTTCACATTGCCCTCCTGTGCAAAGAGGAAAAGTCTGTTCATGGGTCTTTTATTATGATCTGCTTGCAATGTAAAGAGATATTCACTTGGCCTCTTGCAAAGTGTCTCTTATTACTTGAACAGTCAGAATATTTTAGGAAGTTCTGTGGTTATTCTATCAGCATGGGCTTTGCAAACCTTAGAACATTTATGCACAGTTGGCAAAGCAACTCTTGCTTCAATCCATTTTGTAACAAGAATGTAGAATCCACTTCAGCCCAAACTTATTTCAAAAGAAATGAGATCTTACCTTGAGTTTTCCAGATTTTTGCAGAGTTTTTCCTCATTGTAATTAATTTGCAGTGGAGCTGAGGTCTTGGCAGGCTTTGATCTGGTAAGTTCAACTTTTGTGAAGTCTATCACAAATGCCAATCACTTTCCTTCTCCTTGTAAAGAAAGGAAGAAACTTTAAACGAAATTGAAAAGCAAATATGAGATTGGATTTAACATCGTATGCCCAAAACTTTGGATACCTGAGGCACCCTTTAAAATTGGAGGTACACAACGCTCAGCTTTCAAAAAGTTTTTGCTGCTTTTCTAGTTGCTAAAGTTGAAGATGTCCTGCTGCATTCTAAAGGTTACAGGTTAACTATCATGTATGGTTGAATAAATTCACATACTGTAAAACTAGGAAAACTGTCTGGTTGCAAATGTGAGCCACAGGCAGAGGCAGCAGTGGAGCCCAGGCCATAAACAGTGGATGTAGTCAAGGAAGAGGGACCAGTTTGGGATCAAAGGTAGTTAGAAGTTAGGCACCAGGACAAAGCAAGGTTCATGGAGTGGCTGAGTTACACTCAGGTAGGACCTGTATTGTTTAAACTATGGGAAGTTCAGACTTTCTCTCATTCTTAATGAAGGACATTCTCCCAAGGCATTCAGAAATTTCAGTTTTTGGGGAAGTATCTGTCCCTCAGGACAGTTACCTCCATCATGATACCAAGACAAAAATGAGGTCTTCTTTCTGCAAAAAGTTCTTGTAAAGCTTAGTGCAAAAATTGTCTTTCCCTTCTGAGAAGGAAAAGCATATACACATGTGCGTGCACACACATACGCACAGTTGCTAACCATTGATACAAGGCATCAGCTATTTTGATTTGTGCAGAAATAACTCAGAACATTGTGGAGGACTAATTAGACTAATTAGTGCCACAGGTTGTATATTCTTGGTCTCCTGTCTAGTCAGGGATGACTCAGGGATTTTGTTCCCTAGACAGCACTGATGCTTTTACAATCTCCATTCCCAGTGACTTTCAACTGCAGTGTCGGATTTTATCACAGAATCCTAGAAAATATTTATAAAGAAATTCAAATGAATCAGATTCAGTAAAATTCAATCAAGTTAATAAAAAAGCAAAACAGAATACTGGCAATGTTAAATTATATTGTATAATAAAATCTTCTGCACAGTATTATCTTCTTTAAAAAAAAGCCATAGAAGTACATCCTTCCATAAATTACTATCTGTTGATAAATAACCATTGTTATGTCCAATAACATAAGAAATGAAAGGCTGCCATATTTCATAAAAAGAGTTATGAATCTGGTTATTGCTTACTTCCTTGACCTGGGCTGTCAACTTTCCATAAGAGCAAGTTTCCATAATTTAGTCAATCACTTACAGTAAATGTGTTCATTTCCTTTCAATATCTAGCAATAACCATCCTAGCTGTTAGCCAGAGGGACCCAAATACATTTTTATTGAAGTAGATGTTCATAATTCCCAGGGGAAATTTTTTTTTTCAAACTTATATGTGGATTTGGTGTAGTGTCTTGACTTATGATGGAGGAAATTTCTATAAAAACGAAAAACCAAACATGAAATGTTACAGAACACATCCCACCACAAAATAATCCCAGTTATTCTTGACATTTCCAACAATTTGGGGCTAGAGTCCTAAAATGTGGTTTAATCTTAAAGGGGTATAATATTGTCTATAAATTAATTTAACTATATGTTCCTGGACAAAGGCAGAAACTGAAAAGACAAGTCTCTTAACCCATGACCAGTTCCATTTGCCATCTTCAACTGACATATTTAAATCCTTCTCTCATACTAATTTATACCCCCTTACAGCTGGAAAGAAAATCTCTGTTATAAGATTTTTTTGATTAAAAATATACTTTATTAAACACAATAACTTCTTACACACATAAACACAGACACACAACCACACAACCACAAAATCACAAAACAAGTTCATACATTTTCCGATGTACGAATAATAACCCTCCTTCACAAAAATCTCTGTTATAATATTATATATTATTTTATATATATATATATATATATATATAATATATAGCGTAGACTCCAGGTTCTTTTCTTGACCCAGGAAGTCATTAATCACCAATTCCAAAGGAGTCAGTGTTTTAGAAGTAATGGATAACATTTTTGGACGAGCAGAAAAATAAGTAATTTGGAATTACCACTGAATAGTTGTATTCTCTAAACAAATGTCAATCAGCTTTCCTATTTTTAGCCAGAATATAGATCAGAAATGCTATACACACCAGTCCTTAAAGTAAGCCTACTCATCTGCATTATTATAAAATAAGGGGTGATTCAAAAAGGGCATAACAGGGGATGACACTGGAATTAGTTTCTTTTGCCATTTCTTCCAAATTTCCAATAAATTCTTCAGGAAAGGATTGTTTCAACTGAAAAAGAGACACATTGGAACTTCGAGGAAAATTAAGCTCATTAGACTATCGAATCCTATATTAGTAGATTCAAATGGTAGCCAAGCTTTCACAGAATCTTCATCTATTATCAAATAAATTTGTCAAATAACTTGCCTCATCTGTGTAATAAAGAACCAGGCTGAGAATTCGGAATCCACCTCCGTTTTTGTTTTCTATACAGCGTTGCCTCTTGATTTTTTTCTATTATTAATACAGTAAAAGATATGTCTTTGCCATTGTTGTAATAATAAATCAGAAACTGCTGCAAGGATCATTGCAAAGAAGATGGCACCTTTTAGACAAAATTGACATTTTTACATTGGAAATTCTACCACACCAAAACAACTTCAACTTCTGCCATTGTCATAGTTTATGCTGTACCTGATGTATTAGTGGTTTCAAATTGAGAGAAAAAGTTAAAGCTTACTCGGGCTGATTACACTGAGGTATTTCACATGTGTCATTTTAACTGGGATCTGTACTTTATTCTGCAACTTCTCCCTGTCTGTATGAGAAAGACTGGGGCGTAATGTCTTTCATTTGTCCTTGTTAATCTTTAGACCAGAGACTTTTCCATATTCCATCATAACCTGCAGAATATGTGGAATATCTACCACTGGGTTACTGCATGTCACTACAAGGCCATCAGCAAATGGATTTAGTAAACATTTCTGTCCTTGGATGTTTACATCCTTAGGAAGGGTATAAATGAGTTCTAACACACCTCATAACCTTTATTAGGCATACTACAACATATACGTTTACAATAAAACTTTGACATTTTAAAATTTAGACCATAAGTTTGTTGCCTCCACCAGAAAGTTGGCCATTAGCCTAGTAATATGTGGGTTCTGATCTTCCAATAAGTATTCCACTGGTAGCCGATCTAAACAGATATTCCTTTCCAATTATATAAATGAGTTCTAATCTGCAGGGCCAGATGAGCTGCATCACAGAGTATTGCTGATATATCGCAGAACCACTTGCCATCATTTTTGGGGAAATCTTGGAGAATGAGTGAGGTTCCAGAGGGCTGGAGACAAGCAAACAAAAGGGGAGAAGATTGGGGAAACTGCAGACCAGTGAATAGGTACCTCAGTATCAGGGAAAACACTAGAAAGGATTATACAGGAGTCCATTTGTAAGTA
Organism: Iguana delicatissima; assembly: GCA_948472985.1. NCBI lineage: Eukaryota > Metazoa > Chordata > Lepidosauria > Squamata > Iguanidae > Iguana > Iguana delicatissima. The sequence goes on from CAOKZL010000913.1 coordinate 358,713, forward strand.
TCTTGATGAGAAATCAATGATTAGTAGGAGGCATCATGGATTTGTCAAGAAAAAAAAATCCTGCCAAACTAAGTATATTAATTAGGTCACTAGTTTAGGAGATGGTGGGAATGCTGTGGATATCATTTAGCTGAATTTCAGCAAAGCATTTGAGAAGATTCTCTATGGAATCTTGATTAGCAAACTAACTAAATGTGGAATAGATAGTAACACCATAACATGGAGACATAATTGGTCAGAAAACCATGCTCAAAGAATTTCCATCGTTGGTTGTGCTTCAGATTGAAAGGAGGTCTCAAGTAGAGTGCCACAAGGATCTTCGTTCTGATGCTTTTCAGTATTTTATCAGTGACTTTGATGACTGAGTGGCGAAAATCCTTATCAAACTTGCTGATGATACAAAACTGGAAGAGATACCTAACATATTGGAAGATAGGAACAGAACTCAAAAGGACTGAAATTTATAAAACTGAGCTGAAATTAATACAATGATATTCAACCGAGACAAATGCAAAATTCTGCATTTAGGCCACAAATCCAAATGCATTTATCTTAAATGGGTGATTCTTGGTTCAGCAATATTGCAACTAAAAAGCACTGTGGGGTTATTGTTGATCATAAATTGAACATGATCCGGCAGTGTGATGCTGCAGCAAAGAAGACAAACATTATCTTTGCCTGTTGACACTTGAAGCAATACTGTATTGATTTATTATTGATTTATTAATATGTTTGGTTGGCACAAGTTTAGTTCATCAGGATCCTTTCTTTTACTTATTAATTAAAGCTATTTGCGCTAATCCCAAAATATAAGAATAAATTTGTATGTGGTCTTTATATAACTTATAGAATATCTCATTAAAGCCATTCAGTCCTGGAGCTTTTTTCTTTCTTTTTCTTTTTCTTTTGTTTAAGATTCTTAATGGCTATATCTAGTTCAGAAGATGTGATTTGTTAACTCAATAAAGTTTTATGATGATTAAATATTTTAAGAGGAATATTAATTCTAAAAAAGCCAATCAACTGTTCTTCAGATTAATGGAAGTATATAGAGATTTAAAAACAACAACACATAATTCATGCATTTCCACCAATTAATGAACTCTTTCCTATTACTGTTTTTACGTTTCTCAATTTGAGTTTTCATTTTTTTTTTTACATATATAGTCAATCAATCACCTGGAATTTTTATAATTATATTTGAAATATTTTTGGTTAACATATTGCCAATCATAATATGACTTACTTATCTCTACTGCTTCTCATTCTGATTGCTTCTTATTTAAGTGTAGTAGGATTTATGACACACAGCCATTTTATGTTTGGCTTCTAATCTCTGTGTATCTGTTAACAGACATTCCCTCGCTGCTCTTCAAATCCATTTGATATGGCTCTGTTCCTTTATACATTCACCTCTTATTACAGTTTTCAAAGAGTCCCACGCTGTGACAACAGATATATCAGATAATTATCCTCTATAAAATGTTTAATTACTATCTGCAATTTATCTCTTGAATAAACTCTATCTAGCAAGAAAGGATTGAGGGACCAAGGATTGTGGGGGTAGCATTTGTTCTATGAATTGCAGCTTGTATGAGAGCATGATTGGAAGGCGCAATGACCTCAGTATGCACCATTCTAATCAGTGATCTCCAGTTCTTTGATAGTAATCTATGATCTAAACTAGAATTTGTATTAAATCTTTTCTTTTACTAATAAGAATACTCATGTTCTTGAGGAATGTCTTCTTGCCCAGAATGTACCAAATTAAATCCCTCAGAAATGGATCTTAATAAGGAAGATTTATAAGTTGCCCTTTTATGGGTATCTAGTTCAGATGAACAAAGGTTGAGATTTCCTTCCAGAATAATTTCACCTTCCTTAAAGGATGTAAAATGCTGAAAATATATTCCTAATAAATGTGGTCTGATGACAATGAGGACAGTAGATTGAACCCAATATCAATTTCTTTTTACTTTCCAAGAAGTGCTTCTCAAAAATACATCTGCCTCTGAGGCCTCATGCAATGTCAAGAGCCTGACAACCCAATTTAGAGGACAACACAATCAATCCTTGTCCTGCATTGGTTAGACCTCATTTGGAATACTGTGTCCAGTTCTAGGCACCTCATTTCAAGAAGGATATCGACAAGCTGGAGTGTGTCCAGAGGAGGGCAACAAAAATGGTCAAGGGTCTGAAAGCCATGCCCTATGAGGAGCAGCTTAGGAAGCTGGGGATGTTTAGCCTGCAGAAGAGAAGGTTAAGAGGGGACACGATAGCCATGTTTAAATATTTGAAGGGATGTCATGTTGAGGAGGGAGCGGGCTTGTTTTCCACTGCTCCAGAGACTTGGACAAGGACCAATGGATTCAAGCTGCAGGAAAGGAGATTCCACCTGAACCTCAGGAAGAACTTCTTGACTGTCAGAGCTGCCCGGCAATGGAATCTGCTGCCTCAGAGTGTGGTGGTTTCCTTCTTTGGAGGTTTTTTTAGCAAAGGTTGGATGGCCATCTGTTGGGAATGCTTTGATGGGTGTTCCTGCATAGCAGTGGGTTGGAGTAGATGGCCCCTGTGGTCTCTTCTAACTCTGTTTCTATGATTCTATGACTTTGAAGGTTCCACTGCTGCAAAACATATATCTAGTTTTGTCTTGGTAAACAGCCTCACAGGGCCACCCTATAATAACACAATGTCTGAATCTTTCTGAAGAATGATGCTTCAAATACAGTGATGTCTTATCTGAGGCCCCAAACCATTTATATTAAATGATGTCACTTTCAATATACTCATTCTTCTCTTATTGTGATCTTGACCTTCTTCCAGGGGAGTGAGGTTCCTCCCCCTTTTTTTTTTGAGTTGGTATATTTGAAGTCTATTGGTATATCAATGTTTTGTTTTGTTTTTTCCCATTGAGATAATTTTTACTGTCCCTGACAAAATGTTGACTTGATAGTGCGAATAAGAAGTTAGTTATAGTAATGACAACTGTTGAAGAATTTTCTCAGAAGTGTTTAGACTTTACATTTAAATTTCTAGAAATTTATTTAGAAGATGCAAATGATCAAACTGGAGAAGCAGCCTATTGCTGACTTGGAACTTAGTCATTCCGTCATCAGAAAAAAAAAATCTGCCTCCCTAAATGGTAAGTGTATATTAGAACTAAATCAGGTTATGTTTCAGTTTTGCCTAAATAGAGACAATTGAGACATTTGACAGACTCAGAGAGACCTGGTACATTTCCTGAGTCAAATTTTATGAACTGAGTCTTCATCTGTTGATTTAATCTATTTTAACTTATTACCTACTTCAACGGAAGTGAGGAAATGAAAAAGGGTTATTGACATTCAAGCAACCTACAATTCTACATATGTTACTTAAAGCGAAGTCCTTTTGGCAACTCTAAGTGACACCACTCTGAATGTTTTGTGATATGAATGTGGAGCCACTTCTTACTAATGTAACCATTCCAGCTCAAAACTCTAGGGCAGAAAACAATCTGCACGATTCTAACCTAGTGATTGCTGCTTATAAATCTGCAGCACGACACAAAGTCCAAAAGGAATCTCCAATAGAGAGACTAACTCCTGTGACCACATTTAAAAATATACCCAAAAGGGAAACATCTTTGCTTACAGTAAACATTCCCTTCAGTTCTCCAGAGAAACTGTTAAAAGTGATCAGGTAATCAGCAAGTTAGAAAATCTTAGGGCTACACTATATGCCTTGGATTTTTACATTAACCACTCTTAAGACGGACCCCATCAGTGACAATATTAATCTTACAGAAGCCTTAAGCCAAACATCACAGGGAATAAATGAACTTTCAGCTATGTTAGCTCAGGACCCATAATCCACTGAACCTGATCATTTTCAAAATGGCATGATAGATCTTGTCCAGCATTATTGAGAAGAAAAGCCCTTGCCTTAGTAAGAAGTTATTCAGGCCATTTCTGCATTACACTGTTCTAGTGCTGTTATTCCACTTTCACTATCATATGGAATCCTGGGGTTTGCAGTGTAGGGAGGGGTATTTGGAATTCTCAGCCAGAGAGCTCTTCGGCTTCAGTAAACTACAAACCCCAGAATTCCACAGGAGGTTGAAAGTGGAATAATAGCACTAGAACAGTGTAGTGCAGAAATGGCCTCAGATTCTGGAAATATGGGGCAAGAGATTATTATACCTAGTGAGGGAGCAGGCAAATACTTAATGATCTACTGAGCTATCATATTGCTTGAGATGGTGTAATCCCTGGACTTGATTTTGATAGTCCATGAACCCCCAAATCCCCAACATTTTTTTAAAGGTGTGATTTGGGAGCAATTTTCACCTGGAACTGTGCAGAACATCCCTAAACAACCCATGCAAAAAAAGCCTTCCTGACCCTTGCAGTGCCACCAAATACCTCTGTTTTTGTTTCAGTCCATCTCAAAATGTTGACAGGAAGTGGTGTGACATCACTTCTGGTTGCCATTTCGAGAGGGACTACAGAGGAAAACAGAGGTACTTGGGCTTATTGTGTGTTGACTTGTTGTTCATCATATGTGGGTGGTCTGCGGAGCAAAACTGCCTCCAGCTCCAAGCAGTTGCCCATCCCTGACCAAGAGGAAGCGAAAGCTATGCTTTCTGGGGGTCTCAGTTTCTCATTTATTTTTATTGGGAAAACAGCATATGATTTTGTTCTTGAGGGTTCTTGGTTCAATGGGACAGAAGGCAGTCACTGCATGAAACAAGGAGTGACTCATGAAACACAGTTCCATTCCCAAGCATTGATCCTTCTTAAGTGGAAAATATAGGTGTCGTATCAGATTTAACATGGATGCTTGATCTAGAAAATGGATAACTATCCTAGTGAAGTGGTCAGTTCAGCAGGTCTGAACGTGATGTAGAGAGAAACCCTGTACATGAAGTCTTTCCTTAGCCTGAAAGCTAGCTTGTTCTTCAAGTAACTCCCCCCCGGCTCCTGCAACAGCAATTATTATTCTCTCCTCCTCTGGCAAACACAAATAAAATGGTATTAATTTCCTTGGAGAAATCAGGCAGTGCAAGAACCTTGTGAAAGTGTTCCTACTGAAGCTTGTAACATGGGCTGTGTAACAGTGTTACTGGCAATGTTTAGGAAATCTTGTTCTGATTTTCGAACTGATATGGCTGAGGCCATGCTTTAATGCCAGCACTTTCATTTTCTTCCTTGAAGCATAAATGCCCATACTTTAATGCAATAATAGGATAATATTATATGACACAGACTCTCTCCCTCTCTCTCTCCCTCTCTCTCAATTTAATAACATTAGGAATAAAGACATGTGACTTTTTAGCCTCCTGAATGGTTCCAAGAATGAAACAAATTGAAGGGTTTTAAATGTATTAACAATTGCCAGGTCTGAATTATTTTTATAGAGCCAGAAGCTCAATTAACTAACTCAAGGATGATCCTCGGTATAAATGATAACCTTAAAACAAAATTGCTGCACAAGTGAGGAATGCAAAGTAGGCAAATGACAGATTGCAGGAGGTTCGAATTTAGAAAAGAAGAGGGAAAGTTTCATTAAGCAGATGGGAGATATCCCCCTGCAACAACAACAACAATAACAATAGGCGCACACAGTGTCAGGTACAGTGCTTTCTACTAAACTTGTCAATTAAAAAAATTAAGGATGCAGGGTCAGAACAATATCCAAAAGCACCATCATGGCACGAGTAGTGAGGAACAAATTAGATTAGCTGCATGTGAGATAACATGAAAAGACCAGTATTCTAAATCAGCTACTTAGTTAGCTATACTTAACTAAGTAATTTCCCCTGGTCTGCTCCTGTCCCCTAAACTTGATAGAAACATCATTCACGCACCCATGCTCTGACAGTCAGCAGAATGGACTTCCTTCTCCCCATGCAGCTGGTGCCTGAAAAGGTAGGTGGAGGACACTCACAATTCTGGCAGTAGTGTCACGGTTGTGACTGATTTCTAATCATAAATATAGAAAAGTTTTGTTGTGTGCTTTCAAGTCATTTCTGACTTATGGTGACCTTAAGGCAAAGCTATCATGGGGTTTTCTGGGGCTGAGAGTATATGAAACATCCAAGGTTACCCAGAGATTTCCATGGCCAAGTGAGGAATTGGTCCTCACTTGGCCATGGTCTCTGGTCTCCAAAGTCATAGTTCAATTCTTAAAACCACTACACCACACTGGCTCTCATAGAACTGTTACAGATGAGTAAATCTAGTAGCTGGTGTAGAATATTGTCCTTTAAAAGCAGGGCTTTGATGTTTAAAAAAGGGCTGTGAGGCTGATATATCAGACCTTCGACTCCAACTTCAACTCCTTCATAAATGGCAAGTGTAAATTAATTAGTAATAACAAATTATCTGTAGTAAAGTGGTAGCTCAAGGTATTTCATCACCTCCGTGTGAATCATCAGACTATTTAGCCTGATAGAACATAAAATATATTTACTTGATTAAAATTTCTAAACCAGAAAACCTTCCTAAATTTCTGTGGTAGTAAACATGCAACCAAACTAGGCATTGAATTATTTTCACAGAGCAAAATATAAATATAAAATGATATGCTTACCATATATTGTAGTACTAGTGTTAAGTTGGAGTCAGAGTCAGTACAGTTCTACACATTCTGACTCCACCCTAAATTTCCTCAGACTCTGATTCCACTGGCAGGTTAAAACCCTGGTTGACAGCAACAACAGCTCTCCTTATGAAGATTTTTAGGTAGCTAACAAGGCACTGAAGGAGGGCAAAGTCATCCATGTTCCTAGTAATAGGAGGATAGAGAGAATGATATTTCATGCCTCTTTTAATATGAATTTACAGAAATCCACACATTACTTCAACTGCAGGAGCTGAGAAAAATGGAAATGGAAATAGAAACTGGAAAAATGGAAATGTCAAATTCATATATGGGAAAAATGAAAACTGAAGGATGAATCTGTTGGGATCTACAGCTTGAACAGTCTTAAAAGTCTGGCTTTAGCTTCCAGAATATTCAGTCATGTTAGGATGAAGCAGGGTTACCACCTTTTATTCTTTCAAGATTATATATTTTAATATTAGCATGGAAAGCAGGTACAACATGGTCTTCTGTACACTGGAACGAGCTGCAGCTGTTGGATTAGTGGTCCTTATGGCTCCTTAAAAAGGAACCAGTGACCCTGCCAAAAAGCCCCTCCAGACGCCCACCACCAACTGTACTATCTCCAGCAGAAGAAAAAAGTGGGGAGATATTGCCACACTTGTATTATCCAGGCTTCAGGCTCTCAAAAAAAGACAAGGAGACCCATAGCCATAAGAAGTGCTCCAAGAGAGTATTGAAAGGGGTTATAAAAGTCATTGTAGTTAATGTAGTATATCTTGATTTCAGTAAGGCCTTTGACAAAATTCCCCATGACATTCTTGCAAAGAAGCTAGTAAGATGTGGACTGGACAGGGCTACTGTCAGGTGGATTTGTAACTGGTTGACTGACCGTACCCAAAGGGAGGTCACCAATGGCAGAGTCTCATCCTGGAGAGAAGTGACTAGCGGGGTGCCACAGGGTTCTGTCCTGGGCCCGGTGCTGTTCAATATCTTCATTAATGACTTGGATGAAGGAATAGAGGGCACGCTGATCAAATTTGCAGATGACACCAAATTGGGAGGGGTTGCTAATACGCCTGATGACAGGATCAAAATTCAAAAGGACCTGGACAGATTGGAGAGCTGGGCCAAGGCTAACAAAATGAATTTCAACAGAGAGAAATGTAAGGTCCTACATTTAGGCAGAAAAAATGGTATGCAGAAATATAGGATGGGGGACACGTGACTGGCTAACAGTACGTGTGAAAGGGATCTAGGAGTCTTAATAGACTACAAGCTGAACATGAGGCAGCAGTGTGATGCGGCAGCCAAGAAAGCCAATGCAGTTCTTGGTTGCATCAACAGGAGTATGGTGTCTAGATCGAGGGAGGTATTGGTACCACTTTATTCTGCTTTGGTTAGACCTCATCTGGAATACTGTGTCCAGTTCTGGGCACCCCAATTCAAGAAGGATATGGATAAGCTGGAGCAGGTCCAGAGGAGGGCAACCAAAATGGTGAGGGGCCTGGAAGCCATACCCTATGAGGACAGACTTAGAGAGCTGGGTATGTTTAGTCTGCAGAAGAGAAGGTTGAGAGGGGACATGATAGCCATGTTTAAATATTTGAAGGGATGTCATGTTGAGGAGGGAGTGGGCTTGTTTTCTCCTGCTCTTGAGACCAGGACAAGGAGCAATGGATACAAGCTGCAGGAGGGGAGATTCCACCTGAACCTCAGGAAGAATTTCCTGATGGTCAGGGCTGTCCGGCAGTGGAATGTGCTGCCATGGAGTGTGGTGGAGTCTCCTTCCTTGGAGGTTTTTAAGCGGAGGCTGGATGGCCACTTGTCGGGAGGGCTTTGAGGGTTTTCCTGCATGGCAGGGGGTTGGACTGGATGGCCCTTGTGGTCTCTTCCAACTCTACATTTCTATGATTCTATGATTCTATGATTCTATGAAATTCTGGCCTGATTTAGTGCTCTTGAATAGAATGTGGCTTGGAGATTGGCATCATTTGTAGAGGCAGTTGTCCACAATGACATTGACTGGCCTTCAGCTGTCAGAAGAAACCAACGGGTCAGTTCCCTTGTCAGGTGAGACCATTGACACTGTTGCCAGTTTTGTCACCTCCATGGCCGTTCACTCCATCCTTTGGAAGGGCTTTTAACAGCAGTTTCTTGGAACAACAACAACTGTAGTTGGACTTTTCCAAAGGATTTTTTTTTTTAAAGGGTAGAGCATGGTTTGCTGAGCAGAGGACCTAAAAAGCAAATTTCCTCTCCTTTCTTTTTCTTTCTTTCTTTCTAAAATAGAGTTACAGAATTTAAATGTAAAGATGTAATTTCACTCATGAACTACAGAAGTATAAGGGGAAAAAAATTTAAAAGGGGGGAAAGAGAAGGAGAATCTTTTTTGCTTAATTGTGGCCATTTCTGCACTACACTGTTATAGTGCTATTATTCCACTTCCAACATCCTGTGGAATTCTGGGGTTTGTAGTTTACTGAAGCCCAAGAACTGTCTGGCTGAGAATTCTGAAGGCCCCTCCCTAAACTGCAAACTCCAGAATTCCATAGGATGTTGAAAGTGGAATAATAGCACTATAACAGTGTAGTGCGGAAATGGAATCAAAAAGAAACCTACTTGAGGGAAGGAATAAAATGTTGCAGTTGGTGCCTGAAAATAATCAGAGACAACGGAAATGTTGTCAGCATATTTCCTCTTCCTCAGCCACTTCTTCTTCTTCTCTGTTCTTCTTCCCTTTTCTTCTTCCTCCTCTTCTTCTTCCTTAAATAGCAAATTTTGCAACCTCCCGACACATTTGCCCAATCTGGAAGAACCCAGGGTTGCTACAGAAAGAGTTGTTTTATGTGTCCATGTATGTGAGGCAGAGATAAAGAGTGCGAGTATATGTTCATGGGGGTCTCATGAGGGAATGGTTATCAAAGCCCAGATAACTGATGTCAAATATTTTCTGATTAACTACTAATGCTACCCCCTAAGTAGTTCAATTCCCATATGTCGCCAGTCACTGCAGTTAATGGATGCCTGTTTTTTATGCATACTGTACATCACAAGAAGAAAAAGTCTAAAATGAAGTATGGAATGGGAACAAAAAGTCTAAAGTCAAATATGGAAAATCATTTTTCCACACCTTCTGAAAACTTGGCAGAATTCAATTTTTGGTTCCATTTACAGAGAAGAAGCTCAGAATCCTGGTCATTAAAGTAGCTCTTCTATGAAGTACCTCTTCACGCGAAGGGTGAAATGTGCTTGTCCTGCATATGTTACAGTAAAAGTATGAGTTAATTCTGTTTTTGCTGTCCTCTCACTGCAGCATATGAAGTGGCTCCCAGATCTATGAGTCACTTTAGATAGGCAGCGAGCAAAGTGGCTCCTAAACAGAAACCATATTAGATATGCAACAGTTGAAGAGGCACTCGTGGCCTTGGACATATCCTCTTTCCCAGGTTTATCTTTCCCTTTGTAATATAGGGTAGGAATCATCTGTTTGTGCGATGCAATTGAATTATGAAATGTATTGCCACACTATAGATTAGCTCCAGACGATGATAAAAATCCTACTGGTATAGCAGACTGATATAACTATGCTGGTGGAAAGTGGAAGCAGGTGGGAAAAGCTACAAGTGCAGCTCCTGGGAACAAATAAAGTTATTTACTTACTTACTTACTTACTAGCATATAGACGCAGCATTGCCTGGGATTTTATTTTCCCATAGGTAATACTAGTTAGAAAGATTTGAGATCCTATGTCTCTAATTCCCCAAACTTCCTTGTCCAGGACCTGTAACTTTTCCCCATGTTCCCCAGTCCAATTTGTATTCAGAGTTATTAACATAGGCAGGTTGGGTTCTGAGGGAATACACTGCTGCTAGGCCTTGTCTCCATAGTGACTGGCTGGGCTCAAGAGCTCTGTCTCGCTGAGCATTCTAAAGGCCCCTCCCTATACTGCAAACCCCAGGATTCCGTAGAATCTTCTCAGGCAGCCAATCGTACAAGGTCTTTGCCTGACACAGCCAATCATATGAGGTCAGGTCTTCACCTGACATAGAGAAACTCAGAAATGGTTTTATATTATTTATTTATTTATTTATTGTTCCATCTTCCTCCATGTACAGGGTCCAAGTAAGGCATTAGAAAAGTAGAATGCTCAGAGTCAAGAGGTTTTGACAGCTTTTATTTTCTAGCACTGGGCATCCTTGGATGCAATGTAACAGCCAGTATAAGGCATGAATGGGATTCTGCCATATATTAGCTTCACGCACAACATGAGGATTTTGGTGGGACCATTTTGTAGGCTGAACTCAGGACGGTGATAAACACTATAGAAGAACTGACCTTCTCTCTCAGAATGATTATGTAGTATGTGCTATTCTAAGATGGTCTGTACCACTTCAGAATGCAAATGGGGCGTTCTTTTCTATTTTTTTTTCCCTGAAGGGTGTGATGCTTGGCATGTGGGAAACTAGCTTATATTTACGTATTTTTTGTTAATTGCCATCATATTTGCTTTGCTTTACAGTTAATCTATGAATAAGAGACCTGTTATTTATAGCTCTGCTAACGTTCTGCAAACTGAAGCTCTACTAACTCTTGATTGAATCTATCCACTTGTGATGAGATTTTCTTCTCTTCCTATTGCCTTCCTCTTTGCCAAGTATTATTATCTTTTTTTATATAGAAAGTAAAAGAAATTACAAGATGCATAAAATTGGCATAGCAAGAAACACACAGAACACACCATTCTTCAGTATCATTCAGATTAATTACAGTATTTAACAATTTGCTGGTAAATCTTTCCATAAATTACTTTGTAAAGCAGGTAGGCAACACTGTTTGCTGATCTAGTTAAAGAAATTGATAAATAAGGCCTATATTACATAAAATAAATCATGTGGTTGATACTTTTTTTTTCCTGTGTATGGAAGGTCAGCTTTTCCAAAAGGGTTGGGGACCAGTGACTCTCTTCCCAGATGGAAAGGGACAAATTCATTTCATCTTTCCACTGGCGTGCTACTTTGAGTCTTACTTCTAGGCAGAAAAACAAAACAAAAATCACTCTTTGTGAAAGATAAATTCACTGGTTCCCCAAAATAAAATAATACAAATAACTACTGTGTTTTCTAATGAGTCCCTTTATCTCATGGTATTGCCAAAGTTTGAGCGCTTCAGTTTAGTCATCTTGGCTTCTAGAGAGGGTTCAGAATTGATTTGCTCTAGGATTCATTCATTTGTCTTTTTGGTAGTCCATGGTTTCCTTAGAATTCTCTTCTACATTTCAGATGAGCAGATTCTTTTCCTGTCAGCTTTTTTCACTGTCCAGCTTTCACAACCATTTATAGATACTGGAAATGCTGTAGAATGGATAATCCTGAGTTTGGTGTTTAATTGTTTATCTTCACACTTGAAAATCTTCTCCAGTTGCTTCATAGCTGCCCTGACAAATCCTTGCCCGTTTTTGCACTAGACTGTTATAGTGCTATTATTCCACTTTCAACCTCCTATGGAATCCTAGGGTTTGCAGTTTAGGGAGGGGGACTTCAGAATTCTCAGCTTGAGAGCTCTTTGGTCTCAGTAAACTACAAACCCTAGAATTCCATGGGATGTTAGAAGTGGAATAATAACGCTAGAAGAGTGTAGTGAGGAAATGGTCCTAGTCTTCTTCCTTCTTGATTGCATTCTCCATTTTGATTCATGACTGGGCCAAGGTATAACAAATCTTCCACTATCTCAATGTCTTTGTTCCCTAATTTAAATTTATGTAAATCATCTGTAGTCCTTATTTTTGTTTTCTTAATATCCACCTGCAACCTTGCTTTTGCATTTTCTTCCTTGATTTCAGCAGTAGTTATTCTGTTCTAATGTACTGTAATGTACTGTTCTAAAGTGTTTCAATGCGTACAATCTCCTCCCCCCCCCAAAAAAAACCTGGCAATCAGATTTTGATTCATCAATCAGCCATGGAAACCGTAAGTATCACAAATTCTGAACTCCAGAAAACCCCATGCTAGGGTCTCCTTAGGGTTGCCATAGTTAGAAACAGCTTGAAGGCACACGACAACTACAGCAACAACAGAATCATGGAATCATAGAGTTGGAAGACATCACAGGGGCCATCGAGTCCAACTAGAAAGTGTAATACTAGTATAAGATAGACAGTTTATACTATTGGTTGTAAGTCATGATTTGTACTATGGACAAAAGGTTTAGTACCTTACTTTGAACTTAAAGAACTCAGCCTCTCCATTGCTTGGAAAGCTACGTTTGAAAAGGAATTATCTACTGTTACTGAGCTGCTGTCACCTGCAAAAGTAGTTACACAATTTTAAAAGTAATCATTTTATTTCTTTTTTAATGAAAAGGAAATGAACTAGTTAATTTTTAGGTGCATTTTTAACAGTAACATCAGAATGGTACAAACTGAAATAACACACACCCCAGTTACATCCAAGTAGTGACTTTAAAAGCATCAAAAACTGTTACATCACAAAACTATTCATTAAGATAGTAGTATCATAATATAAGCTATACTTAACAGGTCCATCATGCCTCAGCCTTGTAGTTGAGGAAAGGGCATCTCTCCATCCCAACTGCCACTGTTGTGGTCATGGAGGGAGATAAGAACAGACAGCTTCCTTATGCCTACACCAAAGCAGCAAGTGAAAGGCGTTTTTACCATTCCAATTGGACATAATCCCCTCCCCAACTGCCATTTCTTTTTCCATGAGTGTTGTGTCTAGGCTTATCAAAGGGAGATACTTCCCTCTTCAGGTAAACCAAGGGTTAATGAGGTGTTGGGATTACATCAAGGGTCACAGGGTGAGAGTTGACCAACCAATAGGAAAGGGTCAGCATCACAGGTCACAAGGTGAGAACTGACCAACCAAAAGGAAAAGAGGTGGGCATCTTGGAGATGCTTCCAGATCCTTCCAAGGAGGAAAAAATAAAACTTCTGAGAGGCCATGTGGCCAGAGAGAGAGAGAGAGGAGAGCTGGGCCAGTCGAGCTGGCAGCATGCCGTGTCTCCTGGATCCCCCCTCTCTTCTCCTTTAGACCATCTACGCCTATAACCTAATTGTGAGTAACTAGGAATAAGTAGTTAGTCGCGTTAGGGATGTTGTTATTTTGGGAATTGGCTGATCTTAAGAATGTACCTGTGCTGTTATATCTGTTCTGCAAATTCTTGTAACTAAGTGTACCTGGGAGAGGGGAGTCTCCCAAGTGTGATATTGTTTATTTGCATGCCTTGATTAAAACACTTTTATAAACCTCCGTTTCTCTCCATTTCCACGCCAGGGTTGGCACACGCTACATAGGACCTCTCACTCAGGGGAAGGGGGAGGTGGAAGTTTCTTACGCTTAGAGATTGGGCAGGGTCCCTCCTGTCCTGTCCAAATAATTCTTAATTCAGGGGGGTGGTGGCAGCATACCTGATAGAGCTGGGAGATTGCCAGTCGTTCCATGTGTGGAAGTCAGCTTTGGAAGGCTGGCAAGAACCCTAGTAAAACACTGGGAGGGAATTTCCAGTCTTGCAAGGCTGGAAGTCAACTTAAGAGACTGGAAATAAACCTACAGTGTCACAGTGTCTTATTAAGATTGTAAGCATGAGGGTAGGGAAAATGTCATATTAACAATTTCTAAGCCCCTCTGCAGCCTTTTTGGGTGAGGAAAGGATATAAATATTATTAAATAAAAAAATAAATGTTTTGCCTTTGCAAAAAGGAATAGAATGACAAAGTGGATGCAACCAAGTACCAAACTAAAATGAACTTTTTTTTGCCACTGATCAGCAACCTTTATGTTGTGGAAATTCATATTGTGAACAAGACTGTAAAATATTTTGCACCCAAATAATGCCACAGAAATGACCGATTATGTTGGCATGTGGACTGTGAGTTGGAGCCAGTGTTAGACAGTTCTGGGTTTGGCATAGATGGAGATAGCCAAAGCAACAACCTAAAACGCTCTTTTGTAAATATACTTGGTATTCTGAAGCCCCTTCTTCATATATGCATATAGGTAGAAAAAAACATAGACATATTGGCTTTGTGACTCATTAAAGACATGGAAACCTAATAAATTTGTTCACCTCAGTTTTCTGCACTTCCTGTACGTTTTGCTGGTATCTATGCAATATCTTTCCAGTGGGATTGAGATAACAAGAATTGTATTGAGATACCAATAAAAAGCTACTCAAGGTAGCTTCAGGGAAAGAAGGTGCTGTACATGGAAGAATATCAAACGTATGACAAGATGGTGCTTCTGGTGCTGGAATAATTCCAAGATGGCTTGAAATACTCTTGATGAAAGGAGGAATGAGAACACAGATGTCACCCAAGAGAATTATGCCCACAGGAGATCCAGAATTATAGAGAGATATAGACATTGATCACAGGAGTAGCACACTCAGCCCAGGTAAGAATACAGCATAGTCCCAACTTTCTCAACTTTCTCTTTAAAGAATAAAAAGTGCTCCCTATGGATTAACACAGGGGCACGGTCAAGAAAATGCTGCTGCTGGTAGCAAGAGTAGCAGCAACAACAGTAATAACCATATTATCCCAGCCACTATCACAATGGCTATGAGCCAAACAGTGGGATCAATGGAAGATGCCTTTATGTGAGAATAACTTGACTTCTTCCATCCTGTACCTTAGTCTTCCATAGGTCTGTTTTACACTGCAGAAGGGCAGCTCTAGTATAAGACAGAGTAAGACATTGGCTACAAGTGGAAGGCACATAGTGGGATAAAAAACAAAACAAAGCAGTGACAGCAGTTGCATGGTCATTCCTGTCAACTGGAAAGCAGAAACTTTGGACATTTCTGTGCTGTACATCATTAGTGAGCTGTACCATTACAGACAATGCTGGTATTGCCGTTCACGCAACGCTATCTGGTTAGGAACAGTCTTTTCTGCACTCTTCCGTCATAGGCAGATGAGTAGTGGTATTGCCACTGGTGTTCCTTCTGCATTAGAACATCCTTGGCCACTCCCTATCCCTGCCTTCACCCCACCCCACAGACCAAGATTTTTCCTTTGGTTTTGTTTTGTAAACCATACCAGTGCAATAATGTTGTAATAGCAGGACATGCTAGTACACTATTATGTTTTCATGCTATAAGGCTTAAAAATGTATTTTTTTTAAAAAAAATAACTCAAAGGAGAAATTTAAAATAAACATGGAGAGGTGATAGATTTCCAAGTTACCACACCAAGGGGGTTAGCTGAGGGAGGGATGAGCTGGGTACGCCCACAGTCTGCCCGCTGCTGGATCTGCAACAACAGGAAGCACTATCAAACACTTTTACAATACCACACTGAACCGGCTGATGGGAAATAATATGGATGGAAATAATATAAAGTGGTTTGGCAACACTTGGGAACAGGATAGCAGCAGGATAGCAACAACTCCTGGACCAGAAACAACCCACTGCTGTTGCAGGATAGCAACCTCATGCAGAAATGGCCTTAATGTTCCAGGCAGCCTGTCCTGCCCCCCTTAAGGTGCTTATCATACAACACTGATGTTCCATTATAGCAAATGAGTAATCCTACATTTGTCACAGTTTTACTGCCCAGCGTCATGGCTCACCTGATGTTTTCTCCTGTTGAATCCTTGGGAATTTGAAGTGTGTGTATGTCTGTGCGTGTATACCAAAAATATTCTGTTAATGACCCTCTTTCCCACTGTGGTTCAGTAATCAATTTGAATGTGAATGTCTCATTTATCTTTGTTGAGAAAATTATTGAATAATGGTGACAGTGTAGGTGTGGTATGGTTGTGTAGAGGACTTCATTGGAGGTTGGATGGTGGTGGCCATCTCTCAGGCATGCTTTAGCTGTGTATTCTTGCATGGCAGGGGCTGTATTAGACAGTTCTTGGGGTCTATTTCAGCTCTATGATTCTGTAACATGTATATTTTAAGAAAAACGAGTGCCAAGATATGTACAAGTTTCAGTACATAAAGAAGGAAGGCCAAGTTTTGTGTCCTAAAAAAGAGAACTTGGCCAGAACAAGAATACAAGTCAGATTCCAACCAACCAACCAACCAATCAATCAATCAATCAATAAGTAGGAAATGAACTAGTTTGCAGTGTTGTTATATGAGAGATGATAGATTCCTAGTCCCAATGCCCACCCTAGTTCCCTAGCTTTGTTTGCTGGATTCTTTTGACTTAGTTGCTTTTGGTGCAGTTCTTCCAATGAATCACCTCATATTTAGCTATTTTCAGGAGAAGAAAGGCCTATCTTTCTTATAATAGGATTAAGTGCTTTGTTTCCTTCATTCTACATGCTGATATGCCTGCACATGCTGAGACACATGGTTGAAAAAAAAATAAATGACTATGACTATGATGTTTTATTTGTTTGTTTTGTTTTTGTGAGAGGGTTTGCAAAGAGAGTGAAATGACCTGTTATATATCCAAATAGTTCATTCCCCAAATATTCACACATAAGTCCTCTTCTCTCTCTCTCTCTCTCTCTCTCTCTCTATATATATATATATGTAGATAGATGGATGGATGGATGGATGGATAGATAGATAGATAGATAGATAGATAGATAGATAGATAGAGATATCATGGAATCATTAGATCATTAAATGTTTCTCTCCACAAAAGACCCTTAATTAAAGGTGAACATTTTTTGGAGTTGGGGCTGGGGGTAGAGAGAGAGAGAGAGAGAAAGGGAGTTATCTGTGTATATTTGGCAAATGAATTACACACACACACACACATATAAAGAGAGAGAGAAAGAGAGACTGAGAGAGAATACCTACGGAGCTAAGATGGTATAGTGATTTCAGTAGGTAACTCTAGACAGGTCATGCTGTTTCTCAGTCTCAGAGAAAGAGAAAAGCAAACAAATCTTGCCAGGAAAACCCTGTGATAGTTTTGCCTTAGGGTTGCCATAACTCAGAAACAACTTGAAGGCACACAACAACAATGACAACAACAATGGTAAAACATTACATTAAAAAGAAATAAAATGATGTGATTGTGTACATAACCTCCCACAACCTTCTTCAGAGCCTTTTAACAGTGCATTACATATGAGGTGGGTAGTCATATGTATAATCACATCAGGTCCCTCACCCTTCTTCCACTGTTTTTAAAAATCAGATGTAGAAAAAGAAAAATAACTGAAGACACTGAAAGGTGTGGCAAACTATCTCATGCTACAATTCTGAGTTTATTCCCCCTCCCCATCTAAACATAGTTTAGGAGGAGTGAAATGTATGCGACAGAACAACCAATGGAATAGTATAGGAAGAGATGGTAGAAACTTAATTGTCTCTTCCCATACATCCTTCATTCATGGTGGAAAAAGACAGTCAGAGCTAGAAAGAACCTCAAAATTCATCTCCAGCTCAATGGACAATTCAGAAAAGTCTTCAGTTACAGCATCCTGGAAAGGCAGCAACCAATGTGTGCTTAAAATCTCCAAATAAAATAGGACCAACCACCTCCTGCTCTGCCTGAACTGCTAATGGCACCAGAAATTTCTTTCTAATACTAGAAAGATCCCATTTCTTGTCATTTGTTCCCACATCTATGTGATTAGTTTTCAAATATTTTCAGATGGCTATCACATCATCTCTTCATCTGGATTAAAGAGATCGTACTCTTACAAAATGTTTTCACAGACTTTGGGTTTGCATCTAATTATTATTCCCAATGAAAGCTGGAACACTGAATCAGTGGGAATTTGGTTAGTCCACACTTAGGTAAATTTCATTGATTTAATAGGTCTGCTTCATTTGGAAGTAACAATTGTTTAGGGTGTTGATTTTCAGACCATTTTATTTTATTTTATTTTCAGCTTTACAAAATCATTATCAGAAGAGACATATCTCTTGTTAAAACAAACAAACAAAAATGCACATTAGTCTTGATTGCATGTTTTATACTCAGTAGTTAATAAACATACAAACAGATAAACACAGTTTGTGAAACAAAATGAAACATTGTGGGAAATTATATAATAAAGTTTAAACACAGTCTCATAAGCTTTAATTTATGTTGTTATAGGGACTGGTTTTATTCATTTATATCCCACCTTTTTCCCAATAATGGAACTCAAGGCAGCCAAAAATATATTTAAAACAGTATAGATTAAAAACAATTCAAAGTATTAACAAAAATGTAAATATAAGATTTTTTCAAAAACAAACAATTTGTCAAGTTAAAACGTTAAATATTAAAAAAATAAAATTCATGGAAAGACTATATACAGACCTTAAAAACAGCACTGCACAGCATTAGAATTCCAACCCTAATCAGTTTGTAAAAGCCTGATTGCGTAAAATTATTTTGACCTGCTGATGGAAGGAGAACGAGGATGGGCCCACCTTGGTCTCTCTAGGGAGGGAGTTCCAAAATCTGGGAGCAGCCACTGAGAAGGCCCTCTCCTTTTTCCTGAGAAGGTGGTAAGACAGAGAAAAGGGCCTCTCCAGATGATCTTAGAGTTATAATGAGCTCATAAAGGGAGATACAGTCCTTCAAATAACCGGGACCCAAGCTATGTAGGGAAAGGTCAAACCCAACTATAGGTCAAAGCCAACTTTGAATTGTGCTCAGAAATGGACAGGAAGCCAGTGGAACTGCTGCAAGGGAGTTGTGTGCTCCCTATAGCCAGCTCCAGTTAACAACCTAGCTGCATCGTTTTAGGCCAGGTGAAGTTTCTGGACACTTTTCCAGTGCAGTCCCATGTAGAGTGCATTACAGTAATCCAAATGAGATGTAACCAAGCCATGTATCACTGTGCCAATCTGACTTTTCCAGGAACGGGTGCAGTTGGCACACTAGTTTTAACTGTGTAAAAACACTCCTGATCATTGCAGAAATTTGAGCCTGCAGGCTCAGAACTGAATCCAGCAATTCCCCCAAACTGCAAATCTATGCTTTCAGGGGCACTATAACCCTGTCTAGCACAGGTTGAATCTCTATTCCCAGATCTGTCTTTCAACTGACCAGGAGAATCTCTGTCTGTACAGATTAAGTTTGTTTGCCCTCATCCAGCCAATTATAACTTTCTTGGAATTAGGTGGAAAGGAGTAATGCAGCCCTGAGTATAATCAGCATATTGGATCTCTCTCTCTCTCTCTCTCATCTCTCTGTGTGTGTGTCTGTATTGGATATATGGATCTCTCTAAACTCTCTCTTCAAAAACTCTATTCCAAACCCTGTTTTAGTCATTTTTCTGTTAGGCTCCATCCCTCCACCTAGCCCCTCCCTCTGGTTAGCCTGGCTTCCATAGTCAACAACGAATCAATTTAAATCCTCTTGGTTGATAGGGTGGCTCTCTTGCTATGCCCCCACCCCCAGGTTCATCACAAAGGTTACCAGACTGAAATCTCATTTCCACCAAAGTACATTCACGCAAGGTTCTACCATGATAGCCACTACCATTGTTGCAATGTGATCAAAGACTGAAAGTAGATCTCTATGAACTTATTGAATAACTCAGTGAGTCAAAGTTATTGAATAAAATCGAGAACATGCAATAGGGATCCAGAGGATGCTGTGATTCGACACAGTAGCCAATCAGGATTTTCACAGTTTGTCATAGGAAGATTCATTTTATCCACAGTGTTAATATTTAAAATAACATTTTTTAAAAATCAAATTATTAGGGCACATATTAGACCAGATATCTGTGGCCAGAGATTAGGGGAGTTTTTAGCATATCACAAGTAAGTCAGAAAAAGATGAAGAGACAATTTGAAGGCAGGATGCATACAATAGAAGACAGCATGAAGTCTACAAACATCAGGAAGCAGAGAACCTCCGTGGTGTAGTCTAATTAGACAACTAGAGATGTAGCTGTGGATTCATGTAAACAACTGGTGCTGTTTCTTTACTGTGGAAAGTTACCACGCAGTATCTTAGGAGTAACCAGAAAAAAAGAAGTCAAGAAGACAACACTTTGGGCAGTGGATAAACATTTTTTGGCATAGAACAAACCAAAGTCAGAAGGCATAATCAATATACCCTACCCAGAAGTGACACAAAGGTTCATAACTGTGTTTTCTTTTCAAAGGCATACGTTTTTAATTTTTGATATTTCATGAATGTTTAGCTGAGTATGTTCCAACTGTTACCTTGAGTCTTGAACTTGGAAAAGGTGGGATTGTTGTTGTTAACATCCCTTCAAATAGTTTCTAACTTATGGATACCCTAAAGTGAACATATCACAGGGCTTTCTGGAGCTGAGAGTATGTGATGTGCCCAAGGTCATCTAGTAGATTTCCATGGCTTATTGAGGAATTGAACTCCAGTCTCTAGTATTGTATTTCAGTCAAATCGCTCTATAATACTGACTCTCAAAAGCTGGGATGATGATGATGATGATGATGATGATGATGATGATGATGATGATATTAATACTCCACCTTTCCCCCCAAACTGGGACCCAAGGTAGTTTATGGAAGTTAAAACAAATTAAAGCAAACACTAAAAGAAAAGGAAAGCCTTGTGAATGCCATAAGGTATTGATTTAGAAGGGATCCAGAGTGGTGTAATGGTTTTAGCAGTGGATTATGACCCTGAAGACCAGGGTTTGATTCCCTGCTCAGCAGTGGAAACCTACTGGATGACCTTGGGTGTATCACACACTCTCAACCCCAGAAAACCCCATGATAGGTTTGCCTTAGGGTTTCCATAGGCCTTGAAAGCACACAACAAAAAACAACAACAACAACATTGATTTAGAAGCTTGGGTTCAAATTTCACTTATTTATGTGCGGAGGTGGGGGAGAGAGAGAGAGAGACCATTAAAAGCCCTGAAAGAAAACTCAGTAAATTGTACTGGAGAGATGCACCAAGATTCTTTAAAAAAAAAAAAAAATCTGGCTTTTCTTCCAATATCAGACCCAAGAACAGCTTTCTTGCAGAAAAGCCCACCCTCCTGAACACCCACAGGCCTCTCTTTCAAGTAGATTCTCCAAAATTTTCAACATGGTAAAAAAAGACAAAACAAGTAAGCCAACCAGGGCAGCACAAAGATGCCCGAAAGTTCAAGCATGCATTCTTGATGTCTTCCTGTGAACCTTGTGTCCCTCTCCCTGGGGGCGGGGAGGGAAGTGTTGACTGTGCGCCTTTTTTTGAGCCCACATTAGCAAAGTTGGAATGGAAGCTTTTCACCAGGGTGCGGAAAGTAAGCCCCCGGGGAGGTGGGGTGGATGGGGGTTGCGGTGGGAAGCGGAGCCCGCAGGAGGATGGAGGAGCCGAGTCACCCTCCTGTGTCTTTAATTTCCTTCCTGAAAGAAGGAAAGCCTGCATAGCCATGACAGCCTGGCTTGTTCGTGCTTTTAATATGTGATGTTTTCTCCAGTGGAGGGCACTCAGTGTATCGCAAACTAGAACATTAGCACCAACAAGCTCCAGAGCATCTCATCACTCTCTGGCAAAGGGGGGAAAGGGGGAGGGGGGAGAGAAGCAAAGGAGGAGGAGGAGGAGGAAGGAAGGAAAGCCCTTCTCTGAATGAGTGGAAAGAAGAACAGCCTCTCCGGACGACGAGCGCGCAGCCCTCCCCTTCCCCCCCCAAAAAAACCACTCCAAAAGCAAAGCCACCAACCCAACCCAACCCAACCCAAGCCAGCCCAGGTTGTATTTTCGGGGAAAAAGAGGCGGGTGGGATGGGGAGAGCTGCTTCTTTTGAGAAGCCCCGGAGGCCTGCCGGCAGCGCGACTACCAAGACCATCATCCTCAGCCCCCTTGTCGTCATCCGTCGTCGGGAGTTGCTGTGGAGGATGGCTCGCCGCGCCTGGAGATGGCAAGAGGGAGCCGACTGAGGCAGGAGGATGCTGCCGGCGCCGCCGCTGCGACTGCTGCCAGGAGCCCGCGGACGTCTCTGCCTTTTTGCTCCCTAAGAAGTTCCTTTTCCCCTGCCTTCGGGTGTTGTGGTCTCTCCGACGGGAAGCTCGCCCCTTCCGTGCACCTGGTTCGCTTGGAGAGGATGCGCTGGGGGGCTTTGGAAGATTAGCATCCCCTCTTCCCCATCCGGATTCCTTTCCTCCCATTCCCCCATCCCACCGTCTTGGCTTCTCCATCCCTCTAAGCCTTTCCCCAGTTTCCAGCCTCCCCCCCCCCACGACCGTTTCCCTCCGTCTGTCTCTTGGGAACTTTGTGTAGGTTCCTCGCATTCACGCGGGATGGCCGTGAAGTCGAAGGTGGCAGCTGGGCATGGGGGTGCCAGGGGCGATGTGATGCTTTAAAAGAGACGAAAAAGGAGAGATCGGCTGGAAAGGGGTGGGTGAGAAAGAAGGAAAAAAGGAGGAGGGAAGGAGAAGGCGCCCCAACAGCCCCCCCAAGGATAGCAGCAGGAGCGACAACAAAGCCCATCAGGCTGAAGGAAAACATCTGGAAGAAAAGGGGGATACCATTACCGATGACAAAAGGATGGGTGAGTGAACTTTTCTTCCTTTGGTAGGACAACTCTGCCTCTTTCTGATTCCCTCTCTTTCTCTGTTTGTGTGCAAAAGAGAGAGAATCTTCATATATGACTGAACAACCACAAACTGAACAATCCTAATGGCTCCTTTTGCCAAGAGATCCACTTGCTACTTCTGTATTTGTTAGATTCCAGTTGCTTAGCTTCCCTCCACCCTACCTTCCTGTCTCAATCCTTTATTTGTCTCTGCAGCTTTTTCTGTATTCAATTAATCTTGGAATACATGACCTTAACTAATTCTTCTAAAGACTGGACTTATTCCTCAGATCAGTTTGGGACTTCTTACCAAGCCTTCCCTCCCCTTCTCTTTAGGGTGTGTGTGTGCCCCCATGCAAAAGTACACAAAAGCATGTTGCATCTGTCTCCAAGATCCACCCCCCCATGCTAAATAGCTTTTAGATCCTCAGCAGTCATTCCATAGGCTTCTCCACTTCCATCACCACCAACCCTTCCAACTGTCTGACAGGTTTATATTTTCTCCTCCCTCTGCAAATTCTGGAGTGTATTTCTGTTTGGCTGGTGCTCCTGGCATAGATGGGAAAATGGTGAGGGGGGAGAGATCAGAATTTAAATTAAAAAGAAAAAAAGCTCACCAGTAAAGTGGGGGGGGGAAATCAGAGACAAGAGTCAACAGCTCTTTAGATTTGGAATTCTCAGCACTTTCTCTCTCTCTCTCTCTATCACATCACCTCTTGATTTCAGACAGAAACATCAGAGAAAATATCTACATGTTCTCCCCTTTTTTGCTGTCCATTTCCTCCTCTCTCCCAATAATAATAATACTATTATTTGTTAGTGGGAATTGCTTCAAAATTTCTCCTGATGGAAGAATCCAATTGAATTTTCTGAAAGATTACAAAACTCTGGAAAGACCTACTGGCTGAAGGACTATTACAGGGATTGAAAGAAGTCCTTTTCTGCCCCCTCCCTACTCCCACACCACACACACACACACACACACACAAGCCTTGTGAGCATACATGCATGGTATGTGTGAGCTGTGCTTTCTTGAGACTTCTGTATGCTATTGTTCCAAGAATGTGGAAAATGTGGGCTGCAGGCACATTGAAATTACAGTACAATAAGTTGTCCAGTATGTCAATTGTGACATATAAAAATAGGCAGAAACTGGGAGTAAGTAGAGGGGAGATTCTGTTGCAGGTTTTTCACTTTTGCTGCTGCAAGCATGTCCAGAAAAATTAATATTACTCTGCAAACAGCTGTGCACATCACACACACACTAAAATAAATCCATGCATCTCTCTCTCTCTCTGTCTCTCTGTCTCATATCACATAGAGGGTGATGCTCATATCAGTAAAAATACATAGGAAGAAAGATTTTCATTTGCCATATTTGTGGGGGGAGTTAAGGATGGAAATTAATTGGGAATTCCATTCCTTTTTCCTTCTGTTTAGCACCCTGATACTTTTTCCCACACACACAAAAGACAAATGCATGCCTGTATTGCTCCATGTTTGCCTTATGTTTAACCCACATGAAATGATCCTCCCTTGCAGGCTGTATGAATAATATTCTCCCTAATGCTTTTTTTTTTAAAAAAAATTTGCACAGTTTTCCAAACTGCTACTTTCTCCTCCTTATAAGGACACATTTCTAAGGTTATTAATTTGCTTCTTGAGAGGCCAAACAGAGCTCCTTCTTGAGCTGGTTAATTAAGAAACCCTTGACCTTAGGGACATTTTCTTTCCAAAAGTGAAATCAGAATGACTTGATAAATATGTTTGTTGTTCATATCCTAGTTGCTTGGGTTATATGCATCACTATGATGCTCATGGGATTAAAGCAAAAACAAGTTGGGGCCCTTATTCTTCAAACAGCATCAATCATACTGAAATAATTAAAGAAAAAACTATAGAGTGGTATTATATATGGGCTGGGGAGGACAAAATAGTGCAAGAAGGGGCAGTAAAGCATTTTCATGCAAAGGAATCAGGAAAAAAATGTAGGAGGCAGACAGGGTCCTGTGGATTCAGCTACATTTGCTAGGCAATATTAGCAATCTCTCAAATGCATAGCCTGCCTCTGGTTGATTGGAATGGTTTTACAATGTCTGTCTGTCATCTTTCTAATATTGCAGGTTTCCATGTAATTAAGCAACTGAGAGGCATGAGTGCAGTCTTTGTGCTCCTTCCTACAGTGCTGTTTGTGACATTGACAGGGGCTCAGCGAGCTTGCCCCAAGAACTGCAGGTGTGATGGCAAAATTGTGTATTGTGAGTCTCACGCGTTCAGAGACATTCCTCAAAACATTTCAGGAGGATCTCAAGGCTTATCATTACGATACAACAGCATCCAGAAGCTTAAGCCAAACCAGTTTGCCGGCCTTCATCAACTGATATGGCTATACCTTGACCATAATTACATCAGTTCGGTAGATGAAGATGCCTTCCAGGGCATCCGTAGGCTGAAGGAATTAATTCTGAGCTCCAACAAAATCACTCATCTGCACAACAAAACGTTTCACCCAGTCCCCAACCTCCGTAATCTGGACTTGTCGTACAACAAGCTTCAGGCACTGCAGTCTGAGCAGTTTAAAGGTCTCCGCAAGCTCTTGATCTTGCACTTACGATCGAACTCATTGAAAACTGTTCCGATTCGAGTTTTCCAAGATTGCCGCAATCTTGATTTTCTGGATTTGGGTTACAACCGTCTACGGAGTTTATCCCGTAATGCTTTTGCTGGCCTCTTGAAGCTAACAGAGCTCCATTTGGAGCACAACCAGTTTTCTAAAATCAACTTTGCTCACTTTCCACGTCTCTTCAACCTGCGTTCCATTTACTTGCAGTGGAATAAGATCCGATCCATTAGCCAAGGGTTAACATGGACTTGGAGTTCCTTACACAACTTGGATTTATCGGGGAATGACATTGCAGGGATTGAACCTGGGACGTTCCAATGCCTGCCCAATTTGCAGAAACTCAATTTGGATTCTAACAAACTCACCAATATCTCTCAGGAGACAGTCAATGCCTGGATTTCTTTAATATCCATCACTCTGTCTGGAAATATGTGGGAATGTACTCGAAGCATTTGCCCTTTGTTTAACTGGCTTAAAAACTTCAAAGGAAACAAGGAAAGTACCATGATTTGTGCAGGCCCCAAGCATATCCAAGGTGAAAAGGTGAGTGATGCTGTGGAAACCTACAACATCTGCGCTGAAATCCCAGTTGTTGTCACCGAGAGACCCTATCAGGCACCTAAAACTCAGCAGAGGCCCATTTTTATTCCAAAACCTACTCTTCCCAAACTGGAAGACTATCAACCAACATCGTTTACACCAAGCCCTTCTCCAGAGTTCCCGGTCCCTGGACCTGAACCCGAGTATGAACATGTTTCCTTTCACAAGATCATTGCTGGAAGTGTTGCCCTCTTTCTTTCAGTGGCTATGATTTTGTTGGTCATCTATGTCTCGTGGAAGCGTTACCCAGGCAGCCTGAAACAGCTCCAGCAACACTCTCTTATGAAGAGGCGCCGGAAAAAAGCCCGAGAGTCTGAAAGGCAAATGAACTCCCCTTTACAGGAGTATTATGTGGACTACAAGCCTACAAATTCTGAGACCATGGATGTATCGGTTAATGGATCTGGACCCTGCACATATACCATTTCTGGCTCCAGGGAATGTGAGGTATGAACCATGATCCTCCTAAATCCATTTCTGCTGCTGGGAAGGAGAGGTAAATGTTTGAAGCTCTTGAGGTGTCTCTAATCACTAGAAAGATTAATGAGCTTTTTTGCTTTTGGGTTTGCTTGGTGTGAAAGGTTATTTAATTAAATTAGAACAATCAGGAGAGTGACAGTGGTTATTTTCCACTGCTCTCAGGCTAGAAAGGAGTTTATTCAAGGGTGAAGAGAGGTTGGGATAAACAGCAATGATGAAGGGACTTCAGGTTGTCTTTAACTTCAAGCTGTTTTATGTTGGCTGAAAACTGTTGGTTTCACAGGCATAATCTCTGCCACACCCTTGATATGAAGGAACCGTATTTTGTTAGACCCATATAGTGGATGAGATAAAGAATTGATATAATGAGAGTTATAATAAAACATTTTTAGTTTTTTGTTGTTGTTTTTGTTTGTTTTGTTTCTGGTTAGGGGAAGGATGTCTTGCAAATTGGATGTCTTTTCAGATGAATTACCAAGCCAGTGCCTTTATAACCTTTTCCCCTGCCTTCCCCCCTCATCATTCTTCAGTGCGTGCCACCTTTGTGCCTTAAAATATGCTCAGACCATGTTGAGTCTCTTCTGAAGTGCCTTGCTAAATAAAGAAGGATTTAAATGTGGCCTCTCTCTTGTTGTAGTCGTTGCTCAGCTGAAAAGGGACCCCAATCAATTAGTAAATGCTGTACAGAGGTAACATCTATGTAATGGCTCCTGCGTCATTTTCAGATCTTCAGTAATCAGTCAACAATTCCATTTCATCCGACTGTCTCTGTGTCAGGTGGATGCTTTGATTCAAGTTTGCACAGAGATATCTGTTGCTTTTTAGAGAATCAGAAAAGGCTACCACTCACCAAGAATCTGCAGCTTCAGAAAGGGCCTTGCAAACTAGGGGAACAAAGAGAATTCTGGGTATGTTAATATTTACTGGCAGCACACACTTGATAGCCTGAGGAATGGAGTTACTTCCTTCTGTGCTGAGTGGCAAAAGGACTTTGGGCCCCAGAGTTTTGTTTTTTTTCCATGAACCCAACTTGCTGCTGACCTAAAATCTCCCCAAATATGAAGGAATTCATTAGTTTTTTTGTTTGTTTGTTTTTTTGAGGGGGGATCTTGCACACAAAATTAATGTATCTAAGGTATAAGGAAGAAGAACTCACTTCCATAGTTGAATTTCTGTGACTATGCCTGCAACTGTCAACTCCTATGGGCACTGCAGTGGAATAAAAATAGGAACTACAGCTAAAGTAATGACTAGTAGGCAGTATTTTTTTCAGTTTTGATTCATATAACCTTGAATGCTAGATAAGTAAGCAGATGGACAGACAGATAGGCTGATATATAATTAAATAGAGAAGCCCACTTTCCGAGCAGGGATTTAGTGACTGAAAGGGGAAAATGGATATCCCAATATTTAATGATCTGTAGTGCTTCTTTTCCTACCTGCTTGAAAAAGTGCTTTTCTGTTTTGGTCTTTAGGTCAATCTAATCTTACCTTCCTCTGTAAAATCCTGAAACTTAGAGAGAGAAGCAAGCCTTTAAGTCCTCATTAAAGCCCACTGAACTCTGTGAATTACTCGTTGCAAGCTTATTGAGACATGGGTAATATTCATAGAGTGCCATGCTTGATGGATCACTGTAGTTTGAACTTACTCAGTGTCAACAGAATAAAAGATGTAGGTTCACCCTGGGGAGGTAGAAGGAGTCCAGGAGATTTTTTTTCCCATATTGAGACAATATGTCTTCCATACTGAAACAACACTAAACCTGATAAGCACCGAAAATCAATTTCATTCTCTCATAAATTAATGGTAGGATAAGCTTTGCTTATATGTTGCTTGTGTTTCTGTTTACAAAAGCTGCTCTGCTAATGGAACAAAAGTATAATTTAAGCTTAGACTAAAGAGCATTTGCCCTTTTCAGTGGCAGTAATAAAAGATGGCAAATGCAATATGGCCTTTGACAGCAAGTGCTAAAACCTTATCATGGCTCTTTAGAAACAATGATAAGACTCGGTTGGAATGCTGGCAAACAAATTGCAGTTGGACAATTGCATCCTCAAAGCAGTGAACAGAGTCAAGGGCATTTAATTCAGATTTATATAATGAAATGTGTGTGCTTGCCAGAAATGCATCAAAGTAATCTGAGGGGGAGAAAAGGGAATACAAACACAGGTATTGACTTTGACAGAGCAATGACAGACAGGTAAGATTTGTGAGTTCTGTATAATTGTGTTTTGTAATGTATATTTTTAACCAGGGACAGACAAATGTGAATGGCCAGGAGGCTGCATCAGCCACCCAGGAGAACTTGGAAGACTGCATCTCCACCACACACCATGCAAAATGCTTTTTAAAAAATGCTTCCTAATGTCCCCCAGGCATCCTCTATCAGGCGCAGGGACATTTTAACCTCAGGAGAGCCCCTTCCTCGTTTGTAACAGCGCAAAGAGAGTAGAAGTCATTTACTCTTTAGCTTTTATTTCATAAGAGAACATTTCCTATTTCCAGATTACTTCATATTTCAAAAGAGAGTCCTTCTAACCCCTGAGGGATCATGGGGTCACATGTGCTCTGCAGGTCACACTTTGTCATCTCCTGCCATAAATGAATACAATTTTGTGCTTACCGTTGTTAGTCAATGTGGATGAAGGCATGGCCTGGGGGTTCCTTTTACAAAATACACTCTGGTGTTTCTTATCCTAATTTGATGCATTTGCAGCAAAGGTGGTCACCCATGTAGCAGAACCAGGGCTTTCTGAGATGAAACTTTGGGATTTTCTAACGGGGAGATTCTTGTCTGGCATCTCTCACATTTTTCTCTTCCCTACCATCTTAGCTACAGTTCTCACAAAAGCTGATGAGGATTTTCTTACCAAACACATATTTGAACAAGTTATCTCAGGATGAACTGGCCTCAAAAGGACAAATCAGAACCATTAGCCTTAAAAAAGATCTGTTCCTGGTGTAAGTGAAAATGGCCAGAATCAGTAGGAATCAATACAGCTCCCGGTGGTTTGCACTTTCCTTGTAGTTCTGGCTATGGGGATATCTTCATGAGAGTCTGCACTTCCAAATGTAGTACCACACCTCTAATGATGTCACATAGCCATTTACATTTCCTACAGTCCTTAGAGTGGCATTCTGTTTGGGGTCACTGTAAGTTAGTGAGTGCAACTGGCTAAGTCTGTACCTGAGGGCTGTTGGATCTTGCTGCAATGCTAGCTTTGTAGAAACAGTCTGATGGTTGCAGATACTGCTTGTTTATGGCCAAAAACAAGAAGCTAGGTTTTGCTAGAGTAGAACATCATATCAAACCTGTTTCTACTAGGTACACAAATCCAAGTCGTTCTGTTATAGTTACCTTTGCAACTGCAGTTTTTAAAACACCTGGCATTTTTGGACAGAAAAACAATCAAGTGAATTCATTTGGTTACTTTTCAGAAGGAAAATATCAGAGTGCTACAGAGCACAGCTTTATGGCACAAAAATGCACCTAACCAGTGAGACCATAAATTCTTGTTAACTATAAAAAGTAATTAGAATAGAATTACATTCCAGTAGGACTGAAAATATCCATAGCTACATCAAAATCACAATTTTACTTAATTATAGCTTTGTTAATGGAAGAAAATATTTCTGAGTAACTTGACATTTGTAACAATTTCCAAGCCCTGTAGTTTATAGTAGGAAAGGACATTCTCAATTTCCCCACTTCTTGACAGATCTTGAGGAAAAGGCATTGGCATTTCATCCTGTATTGTCAAAACATTTGGGATTTCCCCCCACCCCCTTAGAAAAGGCAGAAAATTCACAGCAGCATTTAAAAACCATACATTTTCAAGAGACTGACACAGTTTTACTCAAAAATGCACAACTTTCTGAAGAACAACAGTGCAACTGTAGGTCTGCCTCTGAGCATGAGTGTTTCCTTTTGCATAACCTTTTGAGAAAGAGACAGACAGCGCAGGAATGGATGGATTAGATACCAGAAATTATTAAGTGAATACTTATTGCATATTGGAGTTTGGGGACTGGTTTTCTAGCTTTGCTTGATGGAAGGGACAAGGCGTGCATCAAAAATCACTGTCAACCTCCTTTCACTCTCTAGTCTAAGGAACCCCCTAACCATGGACACTCCCGGGTTCTGGCTGTGTGCTCTCCTTCATTCTCAATCTGTCTGACTACTATAATTCCTCGACTCCTCATCCTTGCTAATTCACTTCATCTCTGCCATGGTTTCTCATCTTCTCCCACCCCCTCCTCCGCTCCTCTTTCTCAGCTGCCTTCTCAGAATCAGAGTAGGCAGTCAGGTCAAGAAAGAAGGGGAGCACAGGCTCAGAGCTGAGAGAGTTCAGGGAGCAAGTTGCACCAAAAAAACAACAGTCCAGAGAGTGGTATAGGAGGGGGCAACAGGAGAGCAGCAGCCTTGGTGGGGATTAAAAAATTTGCAGGGATGAAAAGTAATCAGGGAATCATAGTAGATATACAGGTCAAGAAGGAAGAGGAGCTCAGAGTCAGAGCTCAGACAGTTCGGAGATTAAGTTGTGGAAAAACACAGCATAGAAAAAGGAATGTGGGGGCAGCAGGAGAGGAACATCGTTGCTGGGGATGAAGTGAACTAGAGGAGAAAACAATTAAAGTGCACGTGGTTAAGGAGCACAACTCTAGGGCTTAGCAGTCAAAGAATGTTCTACTCTGTTCTCCACTTTTCAATGTTGAACCATTTCCATGCTTATAAAAATCATTTTTAGAGTAGCACCTCCACTTTTGCTAGGGTGTACGGGTGCAGGACCTTGCAAAAGTTGAAAAAACACAAATATCTCCACCCTCACCCAAGTGAACAAGCCAGAAAATGCACACCTGTGGCTTCCCTCCCCGAGCTCCCTGTCTCATTCCCTTGCCTTTTGCCTGGGTGTGGGGAAGGTAGGCACACATGTATGTTCCCTCCCCAGGCTCCCCCTCCCATTACTTTCTACTTGTATCTCTAAAGATAACCATACCTTTTGATTACTACTGTTTGCTTTTACAGCCCTCCATCCAGATTCACAGGATTGACCTTCACTCATGCCTTCCCCCTTCTCCTCCTCCCATCCTCCTCCCTTTTTCTCAGGCACGGAGAAGGAAGGGAGCCTTCAAAGGGAATGGGAGGGAGGTTGTTTGTGGTTTGTCCCTTTCTGTGAGGGTTCTGCACTCCCAACCCTCACAAATGTGGAGGGGCCACTATACTTTCCCCTGCCTTCCTCCCTTGTGAATCAGATCTCAACGTCATTGTCATGAATTTCCTGTGGCACTCTCATGGATCTGTAGAATCTGTAGAACCCCATCATAGCAGCAACAATGATGTTATCATCATCATCACCATCACTGTCCTTATCCTTGTCGTCGTCATTGTCATCATCATTGTCATCATCACCCCACAATGATATGATAAGCATATCACTTTAAATACAGTAGGTCTCCAATATCTTTGGAGAATATGATCCCAGACTTACTGTGGATGACAAAAATGTGGATAATATCAAATGCTATATTTTGACCTTCAGGCAGAGTGAAGCAGGGATAGAGGGCGACAGCTCCACCATCTGGCTTCTCTCTCCTTCCTTCTTGTCTTCATTTCTTCCCAGTGCAGCTTTCCAAGCAACCCCTTCCCTGACTGCCAAATCCAGTGGGAGGCCTCGCTGCTCAGAACCATGCGTCCCTGACTGAGGAGTGTCTCTGAGTGAGAAGGGAGACTCTTTCCTTGGGCAACAGATGCACAGAGGGCCATGTTGTGTTGTCCACATGCCTCTCTACACTGAGGAAGGAGATGGATGCTCTTTCCTCGTCCAAGAGTGGCACAGGAAACCTGGCTGCATGGAGCTACACACCTCTCTCAGCCAAGGAAGCCATAAAGCCACACATATTCTTCTTCAGCTGAGAGAGAAGCAGGAGGGCCTGGAAGAACCTTGTTGTGTACTTCTCTCAGCTAGATGGGAAAGTCTTCTTCCTTGGCCAAGAGAGGTCTGGGTGGTGGTGACTGTGCCTCACCATGCACTTCTCTTGGCCAGGAAAGGAGGAAGACTCCGCCCTTGGCCAGGAGAGGCACAGGAGACCCTTCTGCAGAGAGCAGGGACCCCAGCCAATGGCAGCAGCCATTGCTTTGGAACAGGCTGTGGGTAAATGAAACTATGGATACTGGTCTAGTGGATACCAGGGACCTATTGTATCTTCGCAACATGACTCCTCTTCCTCCACCATCCCCTTTTCCAAACTGTCTCATTTTATATATTTCCCCCATTTTCATAAATCCCTACAACAATGCTGTACACTAAGTATAACCTCAGTGTAGTACTGATGGCTCAGGCTTACCTGGCACATTTCAGACCTAGCAGAAATTTGAACTTCACACACACACACACACACACACACACACACACACACACATTTACACTATAAATAGAAAACAGGAGATACATCTCAAGGTGCTCAATGACAAACGACTCATTAATAAAAAGCACAATGTGCTTCGTCCTGCATTTACTATCAGAGGCCTTTTTCAGTGGCTGTGCAAAATCATAAAAAAGAGGTACCGTATATATACATATTAAAGCATTTTCCACTGTAAAAAATCCTTATTATAAAATCCTTATTATATTTGTATACTGTCCCTATATTTAAATATTGAAATATAACTTCAGAAGTTTCTCAAGCTGAAACTCTCATACTATTTTATGGTGGAGGAAGAAAAAAATTCATCTCAGTGTATTGTTCGGGAACTCCCAGCATTAAATTTACCCAGGATTTCCAGAAGTGAAATGTATTTATACTTGGTTATCTATTAGTATCATCCTGGAACTAGCTGAGATGGCTGCTGCCATTAAACACAGCTATGGTCTCCAGGACACAGATTTAGCAGAGATCAAGTGAGGGGAGGAGGAATGTTTGTACCCAAACAAGATATTTCTAATGTTTATATAGTGTAATATTGCTCAAGCACTTTAGCATTTTGACTAAAACTCCCAAATAAATAAGGCTTAGTAGAAACTGGTGAAAATCAATTTCTGAAATGTTGCATGAGTCTAGATGTGACACATAATCAGTGGCAGGGGGAGGAGGAAAAATGCAAGGGGGATGGGGAGTGAAGGAAAACCAGGATATTTTGAGAAAGACTTTGGATGGAAGCCTACAAACGTGTAAATAAAATCAAAGCTAAAAAAACCCAGGAAATTCTTAATACTTACCAAAGTCTTTTTTCCCCTTCTGGAAGAGAGCTATATTGGCTTTCTCAAATCAGTAGTTAATACTCCTCCTGTTCCCCCCACCTCAAAAACAACAAAACAATAAAAAAACAAAAAACAAAAAACAAAGGTTAAATTAGGCTGAAATTCTAGATGTAACTCACAGTTACATGCAAATATTTATTTATTTATTCATTTAATCTATTTTGGGGCACCGCCTCCAGAACTACTCACATCCAAACATAGGCCACTTCCGCACTAGACTGTTATAGTGCTATTATTCCACTTTCAACGTCCTATGGAATCCTGGGGTTTGCAGTTTAGGGAGGGACCTTTGAGGCCCTGGATTCCATAGAAAACCCCAGGATTCCATAGGATGCTGAAACCCCAGGACTCCATCGGGTGTTGAAAGTGGAATAATAGCACTATAGCAGTCTAGTGAAGAAATGTATACACACATGCACATGCAAAAACAACAGCTGTCAGTCTCCATGTCCTCAACCAAGCCCATTTAATAGTGAGAGAGTAAGCATGGGGCCAGGCTGCATGAGTTCTACAGCCAGAAGGTGAAGAAATGAGATCACAGTCTAATGGCAATGACCCCATTTCTTTTCCCCAGATGCAGAAAAGGCTGTCAAAACATATGAGAAGAGGTTGAAGATGATGGGCATGTTCACTTTGGTGAAGAGAAGATTGGGGGATAACAGTGTCACACCAAGAATATGATTGCCCTCATTAAATACCCCAAGGGCTGGCACAAAGAAGAGGGTGCTGACTTGTTCTCTGATTGCTCAGGGAGTAGAAATAGGTCTAATGGTTTTATACTATAGGAGGGTAGATTTCAACTGAACATTAGAAGGAATTTCTTGACAGAGCAGTTAGACAATGGACCAATTGCCTAGAGAGGTGATGGTTTCTCCCTATTTTAGATGTCTTCAAGAAGAATCTAGACAGCTGCCAGTTGGGGGTGCTCTAGCTGGAGATCCTGCACTCAGCAGAGAGTTGGACCTGGTAACCCACAGGACACCTTCTAATGCCATGGTTCCTAAAATGAGTCACCCAGATCTGAAAAGAATACTCCAGATGAAGCCTGACCAATGGATAATGTGAGATTGTTACTTCCCTTGACATAGAAACCATGCTTCCTTTATTAGGATTTACCTTCTTTGCTGCAGCAACACATGGCTGGCTCATGTTCAACTAATGATCAATGATAATCCCAAAGTCCTTTTGGCATGTAGTCCTGCTGAGGCATGTATCTCCCATCTTATAAGTGTGCCTTTGGTTGTCATGGCCTAAATGTGGAAATTTGTACTTCTATGGAATTTCATTTTATTAATTTCTGCCCACTTTTGTAGTTTATTTAGTTTATTTGAATTCTGTTCTTATCTTCCAATGTGTCAGCCACCCCTCCTAGTTTTGTGTCACCTGGAAACCTGATAAGGATTCTCACCTCCATGTCATTTAAGTCCTTGATAAAATGTTGAAGTGTAATGACCCAGCAGCAGAACAGTGAGGCACTCCACTTGAAACATCCTTCCATTTTGGAATGAAGCCATTGATGACAACTAGTTGAGCACAGTTTTCCAATCAATTACGGATCCATCTGACAGTGTTCCCATCTAGTCCACATTTAATCAGTTTGCTAATCAAAACATTATGGAGAACTTTATCAAGTATGTTGCTGAAATGCAGACAAATGGCATCCACAGTATTCTCACCATCTATTAGTCTAGTGACCTGTTTGAAAAAAAGATATAAGATTGGTTTGACAAGATTTGTTCTTGACAAACTCATACTGGCTCCTACTGTTCATTGCAGTAGAATAATGAGCTGATTAGAGACCTAGATTTGAGGAACTGGAATATGACAAGACTACCTGATTACATGTGTCTCTGTGTGTGTGTGTGTGTGTGTGTGTGTGTAAGTGGGTCCGGCATTTTTTCATTGTTGTTGTTGTTGTTATAATGATGAGTGGAAACTTGTCCATCTTCCTCCACTGCCTTCTGCAAGAAATAGCAGCTCATCTGACACTTTCCATTTCTAAACCCTCTAAGCTGCATTCAGAATAATTATGTGTGCCTCCCACTGAAATCATCAAAGGGACATAAATGTTTAATGGTGCACTTAACCATTCTTGAATTCAGTGGAAGATATGCAGAGCTTCAAATTATCTTGGTTATGGTTTAGGGCTTCAGTCCTGCTCCCTTTGCAAGCCAAGTAGAGTACAAAAGAGGCCTGTGGAATCGTGAGCCTGGAAGGGGGCTTGAGAGCCAACTACTCCAACCCCTTGCTGGATTTAGGAAATCCAGAGCTACTATTCTCGGCCAAAGACTATCCAGCCTCAGTTTGGTGACCACCTTTGCACAGCAGTCTCATCCCTAGGAAATTAATTTCATTTGTCCATCAGGTTTCACAATTAACATCTTTCAATTAATGCTCAACAAAAATATATTGTCTTGTAACTTAAGTCCATTAGATCTGGTCCTACCCTTTTGGGCAGTAGGAAAAAAGTGCCTTCTGCTGTCTAAAGCCAAGTTATTACCTTTCTGACATGGTAGGATTGCATTCTCCTACAAGGCAAGAGGCTATACTGCTGGCAGCAATGCTGCTGGCAAGGTCTCCCATGTCAGAGGGGCTTTTGCTGTGGAGCCAGATTAAAAGTGCCAAGCAACTACTGGGCAGCAGCTGCAGTAGGGAGTGAGGATCTCTCATAGACAATGGCAGTGGCACCATAGCAAGCACTTGTTAGTACTGCGAAGAAGGAGGCATACTAAACCTGCCTTTGAATGTCTTTTATTACAAAAACCCTATGATGAGATAATCCAAAATAAAACAAGACATAGTGCCAGCAGAAGAGACTCCCATATTGGAAGGGATTAAACAAGCTCCTGGGGTACATCACAGAAAAATGACAAGTAGTGCTGTGGCTTATGATGCAAGTAGGTTCAAGCTGATAGGATGTTCACCTGTTGACATGCTCAGAGGTGAAAAGAAAGCTGAAAGCTATACAAAACATATTAGAAGAATATGAAATATGAGAAGCACAAATTGAGGGAAGTTAGACATAGAACAAGAACCAGAATGTGCAAACATTGCAATACTTGTGGTGAGTGAGCTGAAATGGACAGGAATGAGAAATATAGAGTCATATAATTACACAGTGTTTTTCTTAGGAAATGAAAAAAGCTGAGAAGAAATAGGGTGGCATTAATAGTGAGGAGAGATGGAGCAAAAGCAGTCAAAGGATGTAATGCAAAATCTGACTTAATTGTATCAATAACATTTCAGGAAAAACCTATAAATGTAACCATAATCCAGGTTTATGTTCCAACTACAGAAGTACAAGGAGAAGAAGTTAAAAGGTTCTGAGCTAGAGTCCAAGATGAAATAGATCACACACCAAGACAGGACTTTTTGCTAATAAGTAAAAGGGGAAAGATTTATATGAACTCATTTTATAATTTTATCAGTTATTGATGTACCTATTTGCTGTTTGCTGATGCTGATGTTTCTGTTTTCACTCTTGTTTTCTTATTTGTTTGAAATAGTCTGAAGATTTATTCAATAATGATATGTGTGTACTAATAATATACAATTAGAATGCAAAAATAGGAAGCAGATCAGAATCACAGATAGTAGGAAAACTTAGCCTAAGATCAAGAAATGAAACAGGAGAGCAACTGATTGAATATTGTGAGGCATTCATTCCAAACGCATTTTTCAGACAACCACAGAGGCAACTGTATACATAAATGTAACCTGAAGGCCAATGTGGAAGTCAAATTGGAAACCCAAGATAGAGAAGCTCCATTCCTTCTACAAAAAAAAAAGGATTGGAGTAGACTGTGGCACAGACCGTGAAGTGTTAATTCCAAAAATAAGAGTAATGATAAAGAAGAACACTAAACCAAATATCCAGCAAAAATACAATCTGAAGAACATCCATATAGAATAGATATTGATACTGAGATGAATAAAGATATTGTGAATAACAGAGTTACACCATTTAAGTTTAACCAGAAGAACCCCAGACATTGTGATGGAGGAATGCAAAAAGACCCTATACACATCCAAAAAGAAAGAGAAGCCTCAGTGGATGACAGATGAACTTCTTCAAACAGTTAAGGACAGAAAAGAAGCATCAGTCAAAGGAGACAGAAATAGGGTCAGAAAACTGAAAGCAACTGTTCAGCAACTTGTTTGTAGAGACAAAGAACAACTATAATCATCAATGCAGAGAAATAAAAAGGTGACAGCAACAAAAAAAGAGGAAGAACAAGAGACCTTTTCCACAAAATCCAAAAAATCAAAGGGAAATTTAAACCAAAAGTGGGGATTCTAGGGAGATGCATTATATGACCAAGTACAACTAAAAAGACCATGGAGGAATACACTGAATAATTATATAAAAGGGATGAAGGGATGACAGAATCATTAAAGGAAGCACTATTTAAAACTGAACTCACAATTTTAGAAGTAGAAGCTGCACTTAGAGCAGTTGGGAAAAATAAATCACCAGGAACAGATGCCATACCAATAGAGTTTCTTCGGCTATAGAAACAAAATCTACTCAGATCTGTCAACATATATGGAAAACAAAAGAATGGCCCACAGATTGGAAATGAGTATATACAATATACATCCCAGTCCCCAAGAATGGAGATACCAGGGGTTGCAGGTACCACAAGACCACTGCATTAATCCCGCATGCAAAATGAAGGTCAAAATTCCACTGCAAAGACTTTTACCATATATAGTGTGAGAAATGTCAGGTGTCCAAGCTGGGTCTGGGAAAGTGGGAGGCATTAGGGTTCATATTGCAAACATATGTTGGATAACAGGAAATATCAAATTATTTCAGAATAAGATCAGCCTGTGCTTTGTGGAGTGTAGGGAAGCCTTTGATTATGCAGATCACAAAAAATTATGGACATTTAAAGAAATGAGTGTGCCACAACGTTTGATTGCCTGATGTGTAACGTCTATACAGGACAAGAGGCTGCAGCTGTAGGCTGAAGTCTTGTTGGTGCCTTTATGCTGACACTAAAAACTAGTTGACTATTTAAGGACATTTCAACAGAGGATGTTGTCCTAATCAGGATTTTGATGGTTTAATCATTGCACAAATAGTTTAGGACACTGCTTATGGACAAGCAGTCCACAGGAAAACTCAGTACTGCAGGTATCTGACAATATTTTTTTCCCACAAGAGCGTTGAGTGTAACTCCAGCATAGCTATGATGGCAGTTGGTGGACAGGATCTTGGCCATAGTGTGTTCTCTTACCTTATGACAGGACTGGAAGAAGAATCCTCATCTCTTGTGACAGGATCACAGTGGTCATTCTTTGCAACTGCAATGCACCCTCTCTTGGCATGACCTCCACATACATGAGTGTGAGGTCACATGAGGCATTGGACATGCACCCCCACCATTGATGGTAATGGGATGGAGCCTTTGTGTTTTTTTGTTTTATGTGAGAGTTCCTCTGCATATACAGAGGGCACACTGTAAATAGATTGTAAAGGAAGACGTAAGAAAAAGATATAAAAGCAGACAGGGAGGAGAGGGAAGGAGGAAGAAAAGAAAGAAAGGAAGGAGGGAAAGGGAAGACAAACAAGTGAATAGTATATAACTATGTAAATGAAATTAATTTACATAGTTATTTATTTAATTTATATCCTACCTATCTCCCAATTCTGGGACTACAAGACATCTTATTGTATGATTTAAAAAAAAAGTTTGGCTAAAAAATGAAATGTTGTATGATTAAGATTACCACTTTATAATACAATTATTACTTTTTTTAAAAAAAAATAAGATAATAAAAGACAGGGGAATATTACACACTCCTGTTGAACAGCATTTCCTAAGCAGCCAATCCATTTCAAAGGCTTGGCTGAATAACAAGGTATTTGCCTCTGGAAGAATCCCTGATTTCTATCAAGTAACAATTAAAGTATTTGTTAAGGGGAAATTATATCAAAACAATGTTTTAGGTTTTTTAAAAATATTTTTATATATCATTATAGAACACGGCTTGGATACTTTGACTCTCCAGATTTTTGGGCTCCACGAAGCTTTAGTAAATACGGCCAGTGAAAAAAAGATTGCAGTAGAGTAAAGTCCAAAACCATAGGGACATAGCTTCCCCTCCAAAGATTTAAAGCAATTGGCCCTCAGAGACATAAGGTATTTGGTACATTAGTGTCTTGTTATGCACAGAGATTCCCTGGGGTAAGAGGGAGACTACACTGCCCTTTTTAAAAGCCTTTCTTCACTCAGCTTCTATCAGACAAGGATAGGATTGCAAGCTCAAACAAAAAGCAGAAAAGTTTATGTGGGGAGCGTTTTCAGGATCCCTTCATGGTAATCACAGTTGACCCAAATGATCACTTGCAATCCTGCACTGAACTAAAATTATGAGCTCATATGATTGTATGATTAGCATTAACATTAGTGCAACTGTAGTGCTAATGATAGCTTCAATGAAGAAGACTTTGTCACCCAAGAACTGGTGTGCAAGGAGTTTATGAGCCCATGGGATGTTCCCAATCGGCTAATCAGGATG
The DNA here is from genome assembly GCA_948472985.1 of Iguana delicatissima. Lineage (NCBI taxonomy): Eukaryota > Metazoa > Chordata > Lepidosauria > Squamata > Iguanidae > Iguana > Iguana delicatissima. The sequence goes on from CAOKZL010000913.1 coordinate 399,222, forward strand.
ATCATGAAGCATTATCCGTTCTAAGGAAGTGTAAAAAGAAGGAGAAGAAAACATGGCATATTACCTTTTCATATTCTCTCTCTTTCTCTCTTTCTCTCTGTTGGGAGAGAGACCACAGCTCAAGTCACTGATAATCAGCCATTTTCTTCTCACTGATAAAGATGATGGCCAGAATGGATGTTATTTCAATATCTTCTGTTAGATCTGGACAAATTAAAGTAATGTGAAAATTGCTGCTGGAACAATAGTAAAGTAGTAGTGATATACTGGACTTTGCTTGGAAGTGTCATTATCTGTCTCCATAGTTACCCGTTTCTGTGCATAAAAAGGGCAGATATGCATCTTATGGTATGTAGAATGGGAATGGAAGTCCTGCTTGGTATCTTAGGCCATAAAAAAAGAGTTCATAAATAGAAGAGGTGGCCTGAATGGAGAATATATCCCTTTAAATAATTAAAACTGTCAGATAAATGTACCTTTGCAAGGCACTATATTTTCTAAGAGGGAATTGTAATTCAGGTCTGTCTCCCTGAAGGCCTGTCCCATTCATTGTACCTAAGCTTAGCTTTGACAAAGAGGAATAATTTAGAAGGAGAAGGGAAGTTCAAGGTCCTGCAATGAACTGCTAGCTCTTTTCTTAAAAAATGCTACAGTCTAGATTAATGTTTTTAGCATTAAATGCATTTATACATTTATTTAGATAAGTTGTTAAAGCTGATCAACATTTACAATAAGGGCAAACAAAAGGAACAAACTGTAACAAACTGTAAACTAGAGCAACTAAAAAAGAAATTTGTTCAGCTCTGTAATGCTTGCCCCCTCCCAGTGCAGTCTCCCTGCCGTTTACAATATATTTGTTTCTTTTTTGAGAAAAGACTGAAGTAGAAAAGGTATGGAGCAGTTCAGCCTTCTCTCTGACTCCTCTTAGCATTTCATCCTCCTTCCTACACAGTAGCCCTAATGTTTCCTTTTCCTTCCTCTTACTTTTAACACAGCTACCCTCCCCAGCTTTTTATTATTTTAGTTTTGCTAGCAAATCTGAACTAATTCTGAGCTTTAGCTTTTCTGACTTTCTCCTGACAAGTACTGGCTTTTTGTTAGTGCTCCTTTTCTGTGATATGTCTTGCTATATTTTGTGTATGTCCCTTTAGATCTCAATGTAATAGAAACTCCTGTCCTAGTTTCTTTAGACATCCCACTATGCACACTTTTCTTTCTCATTGGAATTGTTGTTAGGAGCTGGGCCTTCAGTATTTCACCTTTAGGAGTTTGAACCTTTGAGAATTTTTTTATTTCAACCATCATTTTCCTAAGCTTACAGGTATCAGCTTTTCTTCAGGTTCAGTGAATATGTGACTACTTTTGTCTTCCCCTTTCCTCTGTATAAAAAAGTCCCAAGAGGACATAGTCATTCCCTCTCAAGAATTTCACTACTTCCACCCGTTGACCAGTTCATCTCTTTTGGTTAGGATCAAATCCAAAACAGTATCTCCACTTGTTGCCTCCTCCACTGTTTGGGTGATTCAATTGTTTGCAAGGAAAGTGAAGAATCTGACCTTTCTTGGCAGAATGACTTTCAACAAATATCAGAGTGGTTGCAGTATCCTAATAATACTATATCTTTCCTTTCTTAATGTTTGGCCTTTTATGCAGGAAGGCATCATCCAAATCTTCATTCTGGCTTAGGAATCTATGGTAAATGCCTACAATGATATCAATGTTTTTGTCTTCACTTTTTTTACCCATATGCTTTCATGAATCTCCTCACAGATACACATATCTTGAGAGATATGTCTTCTCTTTTCCTGTTTGTTCTAGATGTTTGGAATAGGTTGCACCCATTTATTAATACATTTCAATCATGACACTCATTCAGTGTTGTCTATTAAGTCATATTTGGCTTCCTTTGTTAAGAGTTCAAGTTCATCTTGCTTGCTTCCCATGCTCTGTGGATTTATAACCATTGGGCATTGTTTGACAGCTGTTTCCTTCTTTCCTGGAAAAAAAAAAGAGGTTATTTCAAGCATAAATAGGACTAGGCAAGATGAATAAGACCCTTTCCACACAACATGGTCATCCCCTCACAGTAATGGGCTGTTCCCAGTCCAGGAGCCGTGCTACCACACAACGTTGTCGCTATCCAGCTGCTATCCTGTTCCCTAGCATTGCAAATCGGGCTTATATCATCTCCAGAAAAAACAAAAACAACAACAACAACAAAAAAATAGGAGTCTCCTTTAGCACTACAATCTTATCAGTCATTTCAGTGCTTGATAGTGCTTCCTGTCATCGCAGATCCAGGAGTGGGTGGGACGTGGGTGTGCCCAACTTGTCCCTACCTTACTGACATCCCTGGTGGAGTAATTTTGGAATCTATCACTTCTCCTTGTTTATTTTAAATTTCTCCTTTGAGTTATTTTTTTTTCATTCTTTAAATACATTTTTTAGCATTATAATGCAAAAATGCAATAGTGTACAAGTGTGCCATGATGTTACAACGTGGCTGCGCTAGTATAGCTTACCAAAAGGAAAAAAAAAAAGACCAATCAGAAGTTGTGGGGTGGGGAAAAAGGAGTAAAAGGGACTGGCCGATGATGCTTGTCATGTGGAGGCAACACCATTGGCAATGATGCTACTTATCCCCTTAAGGCAAAACGGTGTGGTATAGAGCATTCCTTACCTGACACCATCACGGAAATGGCAATGCTGAGATTGTAATGGAACAACCCACTATTGTGGTATGGTGCAGAAAGGGCCCAGGCTTTAAATAGCTAGTAGAACATCTTGGAGCTTCTGGAATATCATTTATTTCATAGGAAAAAATAATATGCATAAAAAAAATGAGGATTCCAATATGCCAGAAGAAGTAACTAGCAGATGAAAGCTTATGCGATCTGCGAAATGCTGTTGTGGAAATATTATTCCTTTGTGGAATAGTTCCTTCATGCTTCTAGTGCAGAAAATGTTGTTTTCTGGGCAAAAATATCCATATGCAAAATTGTTCACAGAATAAGTGTGAACTGTCTTTGAAGACTTCAGTTTTTAAAGACTTTAGCACAGCTGGAAGAAAATTGTGAAAATTAGTTGTTCCTTTGAGAATCGAATTAATGAAGAGTTACATCCCTAGAGCAGAGGTATAGATAAGAGTTGCTAAGATGAGTAAAGCTGAAACTTATATACTGATGTAAAGTAGGTTGCTAAGTGTCTCCTTATCTAGGCTTCTAATATGATGAAACATTCTAGCCTTCTGACTGAAAAGGCCAAGCACAGCCAGAGACCCTGCTGGCCTCAGCATGGTTTACACTAACAGAAATAATAGATCTAGTGCTCTGATGTCCTCCATTGGATCATGAAACCACACAACTTGTCCTGGGCTCCTTAAATAAGTCTGATGTCTCAGATGCGATGGAGAATGCTATGCCACTGCCAATGTTGAAATAAAATTAAATGGCCAGTCATTTGGCCTGGAGAGGGAACTATACATTGCTCTTGATTTCAGACAGCAAAATGTTTTGGGCCAGCCATGGACCTCAGTCCTAATTCTTGTACATTCATGTCTTTTTTTGCACCTAAAATGTCAAGCAGTTGTCTTCTCCTTCTTCTTTTCCTTCTCCTGGAAAATGTGTCATTGGTTGCGTAACTGGAGACCTATTTTCTGTCCTTTTTTTGTAAAGCCGCTGCAGAGGGATGTGATTTGATCTTTCCTAAAAATCTCTTCTCTCTTAAAAAAAAAAAATCATAGCACAAGTTCCTTTAGAAATTTGCTCTTCTTCATTGTTTTCAGTTGCTAAGCATGAATCTGGAGGAGAAAAATACAGCAGTGACATGAGGTACCTTCATCGCAAAAGAAAACTCTACTTTTTAAGAAGAGCAATTGTGAGAAGATATTTGTTACTTTCTGGGTTAACAACATAGAATTCCTTTCCTATCTTTCCCCCTTAAAAATAGTAACAATACAATAGGAAGCATCTTAATCCATACCAGTTTCTGGGAAATATGCCCAGTTCTGTGAATTTTCTTACCTGTTTATTTCACCTTTTTCTTTTATGCTTCTATTTGTCAAATGCACATAGCAAAATGATGAATGGCAACCACACTTTTAAAAATATAATTATGAATTGAATATAATCTAACTTGCAACAAAAAATAGTGCAGGTTCATGTCAGCATCAAAATTAAAATCTGGGTTTGAAAGATCTGAATTGTTATAGTTTTCTTTTAATCAATTGTCCATAAGTTGTGCTTTTGTTAAACCGCTGATGGGTTTTTCACTGTAATTATTTATTTGAATTGTAAATATAGAAAAGGAAGACGCGATTACTGAAATGTGTATTTCTGTGTTCAAATTTATTTATTTTTTTAAAAATATTATTTTTAGTTTTGTTTTGTGGCTTGATAGAGTTTTCAACCCTTGAAGATAGCATAAAAATATTGGCCAAGATTCTCCATCATGCGCCACATGTCATAACTTTATGAATCCATAGCTCTGTTGCAGAACTGCAAGAAAATCTTATTAGCAAATTGTAAAGGTGCACCTTCAGGTATTGGCAAGAATGTTTGGAAGTGCATTGGGTGGTTCCAATGTGCATCTGACACTTCTGATACACACTGGACTTTTCTGATGTTCTTTGTGCCATTGATGTATATTGAGCATTTCTCATGCTCTTGTAATTGCCTTGATGACTTCTTAGGCACACTGGGAACTTCTGATGTGCACTGGACACTTTTAATCCACAGTGGGTGCTCCTTTTGCTCTATGACTTCCTAGCCAGTGCCCAGATGCACGTTGGGAGTGCTCCAAGGTGCATCAGGAGTTCTCAAGGCCATGACACATCAATCACTCCATTGGTTACCATTGTGCAACCAGAGATCCATGCAGTGTTAACATCATGGCAGCGGCCAGGTGAATATGTACATTACTAAACCAGTCAGTTCTATTTCCTGTATACACCAGTCCAACTATGAAGACCTAAGTCCCATACAAAATCCCAGCCCTTCTAAATAAATAGAGTTTCTTGGACTGTAGCAAAAATATGCTCTTCATGTGTTTAGATGTACTTCTTTCTACTAATCCATTCCACCTCTGAATGTTGACACTGAACAGAGGCACTCTGCTATGAACTAAATAGCCCCAATCTCTTCTGTGCCCTCTTAAAAGCCAAACTTCCACGGCAAGAGATTTCTCCATAAGCTGGAACACAGAGAGATATAAAATCCTTGGTACACACTTAGACCTTAATGCTTTAAATTATTTAGAAAATGAATGACTGTCCTGTGGAGATAGGTCCAGAACCTTCGGTAACATTGACCTTTCCTGTAAATGTCTCATTGCTTTTCCTGAGAGGAAGGAATGTAAAGTGGAACAACCTACTCATTTTAACTCTGGGGCTGTTTTTATTTTACACTGCCACCTGCTGAAAAAAGGTAATGACTAGTTTTAGCCTAAGTTGGAAGGCATAAGGTTGAAAGAACAAAAATAATGGTTATAGGATACATTGCATAGCTGAGTCACCTCTGCTCGAAAAGCCAGAAATCTCTCAGCATGAGGCTTCATGATATCTCTGCAGTTTTCTTTGGCCACTGCCCACTAATCGTACAGAACAACAGTAATTACAGCAACAACAACAGCACACACACACACACACACACACACAAACAGCCAAACATACAATCCCAGTTAGAGAAACTGAAAAACCTATCAGGAACTGAATCTAGGTACTGAAATTGAAATTTATGTTGAATTCCAGGAGGTAAATGAGATTAGGTTAGAGGAGAAGGGGGGGCACTTGTAGAATTATTCAATCCTATTCCATTTTTGCCTTCTTCATTCAAAATCTGTCAGGCAGTCAGATAGTTCCAGAAAGAAGGGAGAAGATACTTTTTCTGCCGCTAGGGTTTCAGTTGCAGGGGTGGCTTAGGGCGACAAGCGCTTATGCTCTTGATTCCTAATTGGACAACTGAAGATACACTTTTGGGCCTGCTTGTTTATGTCAGTGATCTCAGGGGAAGAGTGCGGACGATGTTCATCATGGGGATGTCAGCAAATGGTCACTGTCTAGGCTGTTTGATTCCTGGAGCTCCACCATCACATTGCATGTCAGTAGATATCATGAGTAAATTCCCACTGGCTCAGTTCATCATTACTGTGATATTGATTTTTTTTTGGGGGGGGACAAACAAACTTTGCTTCCCTCCATCTTCCAGCTCATAATGCAGGGCAGGGGAAGTTCCTCGGAAGCCTTCTTTACTAATTAATATTTTGAAAAATGTATCCTTGCAGAGTGAGGAGACTGGAGGCTTGTAGGACTGGTGGGAGCACCAGAAGAGACCAACCAGGACATTTGGGATCATTTGGTGAAAGCCTCATCCACATGGATTAGATGATTCATCACTGCTTCAGCTGTAAACAAAGAGCAGTTGACATACTTTGCCAGTGGGAAATATGCAAATTTAATTTCCCAGTGCTGATTGGCTCAATGGATTCAGCTAGTATTTGCAGGTAGAGTCCATGGACATGGATAGGTTAGTTTCAAAGATATTTCTATGCAAGATAGAAAAGCGTTCTAACCCACAGGAAGAAAAATGAATTTATACTGAAAATCTGCTATTTTACACAAACCATTGTTATTTTTCCCCTCTAGCACTTTTTTTTTATTTGTTCTGACACATCATTTTAGCTAAATAATTTTTAAAACAACAACAAAAGTATGTCAAAATAATACCTGTCTGACCTCTGTCTTCTGCAGATGGTGGTAAGGGATTATCACTAGTTGAAAAGCTGATATATCTTGGAACCAGGAAATGGAGATCAAATGGAGATCCATCATATTAAAATGCCATTTTTTTTAAAAAAAAATGTTAAACAATTCAAATTTATAATAAATTTTAAAAAACAAAGCACTCCACCCCTTTAAAAAGTTTCCTTTTCAACCAATTAACAATTTTGTAACCAATTATCCATACTATTTTGAATAGAATTTGAATAGAATTAACCATACTATTTTGAATAGAAGGTCTTTGCCGGCTGACAAAGGAGAGAAGAGAGACCTTAGCTTCCCATTGAAGGGAATTCCACAGCCTGGGAGCAGCCACCAAGAAGGCCCTCTCATGTCCTCTGATGGTGGTGAGCCTCAGAGAAATCAGTGAAGATGGAAGTCCAAGTTTTATAACCACCTGACCTTGTTATTGTGGTGGTGGTCATGGTGTGTCTTCAGGTTCAAACCCTGGTCTCCCAGCCTCCTCATCCAGCACTTAAATCACTGTACCCTACTGGGTCTCACCTCCCATACAAAGAACAAACTTTCTCCACCTCCAGTTTCTCTTACACAGAAATATTTTCCCCATAATAAAGATCCAGAGAAGTACGTCAGCCAGCATCTGAGATGTGACAATGTTACTTATGGTTTATATCAGACAGAGTAACAGAAAGAAAAAGTGGAAAACTTCATAGATCCCAGTCCTCCAGCCTGTGAATCCCAAAGCCTAAACCCATTTGTGAATCCCAACTGAACCAATGAGAGTTAGATAACTTTTGAATATAAAATAATTGTAACAACACAAAACAACAAACTGGCCTGCAAGACAAGACAAAGACAGAACTGGAAAAGCCTGTGTCCTAATAAAAATAGAACTGAATATAAAATAATTATTTTTTATATTCAATTCTATATTTATTAGTACATAGGTTTTTCCAGTTCTGTCTTGTATTTTAGGCTAGTTAGATAGATAGGCTAGCCTTTCCACTGAGAGCTTGACACAACAAGACAACTCTTGTTGGGATTACCATTTGGATTTAGTTATTAACCTAAATAAGTAGTAACATGTACACCAGCACATCAAAATAAGTGACATTACACTGCTGAAATCACTTTGACCTGTGTCCTGATTGTAATAATGACCAGTCACATCTGTAGGAGAAGTCTGCATGTAGTACATGCAGGATATCAGAATCTTTCCATTATTCCTTCCTTCCTTCCTTGAATTTATATCTCACTTTTCTCTCAAGATGGAATTCAAGGTGGCTTTGCATATAGGATTTGAAAACATAATAGCATACTCCACGCCACCATTTAAGGGGCCCATTCACACTTTACAGTTACAATGCCGTGTTCCATTTTAACTGGAATGGCAACATCCCGTGGACTCCAGAGTTTTCCACTTTAGGGAGTAGTAGTTAGAATTCTCAGCCAGAACACTCTAGTGCCTCACCAAATTACAAGATCCAGGATTCCATAGGATGTTGTCAAAGAAATTAAAGTGGAATGTAGTGTTATATTTCTGTGATTTGGGTGGGCATCAGATACGGCCTTTACACAGGGCAGCAAAAGAGCTCTTCCCCAACTTGGAATTGGTGAAATATTAATTTGGCTCAAAAAACTTTCTAAAATTTGCATATTTCTTCACAAATTAAAAGAAAAAAAACTTGACTTTTCCCCTGACTAATATGGAAAAAAGTAAAACTGACAGTATATCCAACTGGGTTTTTCATGCTGGGTGCAGAGTTTTTCATGCTTATCGTTTAACATCTGGATTTTGAATACCTGAATATTAAATCGTTTCATAGTGTTAAATTGGGTCTCCCCCTTTTTTTTTTTAACCACCATTCCCTCCATCTTGAACAAATACATATCAGGCAAGTACATAGCTTAAGCCTATGCTTAGTATGAATAGCTGATTTGTGAAGAATTTTGCTCAGATGTTGTTGTTGGAAGAATTTTTGTTAAGGATTTCATTTGGACTATTTTTGGTAAGAATTTAGCAAAATTTGCAAGTGTTTGCATAATGAACTGGGATTGGAAAGAACTGACAGATTCATCCACCACTTAGTCCAATATAGTTTTTGGCTCAAAAAGAGCGGAGGGAATCCAAGTACAGTTTAAAATATCTTCCACTTTGTTGGCTTTTTTGAAAATGTATTTACATATGCAGTTTTAAGACACAAATATGTTTAGCAACGCATATTCTGTGAGGAAATGTTTTTAGAAATATGTATTTTAAATATGTCCTTTGTCGTGTAGAGATGACACAGAACAGGTTTATTGCTAATAATAATAATAATTTGGAGACAGTGGCATGGACTGATTCATCTATCCGTGACTTCAATCTAGTAGAGTCTGGAAAAGTTACTCCTGTGGATTGCAAGTCCTAGAATTCCCCAGACATCACTAACATTCTGGGAGCTGTATTTCACCCAAGTTAAGCCATTTCCATACTACACTGTTATAGTGCTATTATTCCATTTTCAACATCCTGTGGAATTCTGGGGTTTGTTGTTTACTGAGGCCAAAGAGCTCTCTGGCTGAGAATTCTAAATGCCCCTCCCGAAACTGCAAATCCCAGGAATTCATAGGATGTTGAAAGTGGAATAATAGCACTATAACAGTGTAATGCAGAACAGCCTTAGTCTCCCAAGCATTGGATATGTGCAATTAGTCATACACAGCAAATCATATCCCAGATGGTTATCTCCATCTGCATCAGAAGATGAATTTGGCCAGTTCAGTGGCTCACAATATGAGTGTTTAAGATATTGTCTGTACACACGAAGTCTGCTTCATTCTGCTCGTGCATTCCCCTTGCTAGTTTGACTTCAGGGTGACTGCCTGCTTCTATTTACCTACCAGGAATCTATGTAAGCACCAATGCCCTTAGTTCAACTGCCAATGCCTTTCTGCAACTGTGTATACAGAAGCAGAATTTTCCGCTTCTTTGCATCTGTGGTTTACTGGGAGCAGCAATTACCAGTCATGGAGAATGTCAATATGAAGGAAGTCACCTGTAAGTGGTATTCACTCTCTTGACTAGAACATTTGTGGCAAGATACTGGGAATGCATGAAAACTCCACAACAAATCATAGTTCAGATTCTTTATCCATGCTAAAATTAAATACAGGTGAACTATCAGGTCATCTGTTTCTTAACCTAATTTTGCTCTTAAAGGAGATCTTGCAGAAATGTTACAATGGTACCAGTTCTCATATAAATATATCTGACAGACCAGTGAGCTTTGGCATGTTTTCTATACATTTAAGTGATTAATCCTGAAACCCCTGGCAGCCTAGTGCTTTTACCTTGTTTGTCTTTTTCTTACCTGCTCCTTAGATGTTAGTTAGGAGAATACTAAAACTTCCTGGAGATGTACGTGAGCACCTTTATCACTTGGTTGATGATGAGTTAATGTAATGACAGTCTACCTATTTTTGAGACTAAGTATTGCAGTGAGTTCTTTATAGGGCTGCTTTTCCAGATGGTGTCAAAGTTTGACCCTATATAACTGGAACTATTCTTATGGGAAGGAGATAACACAACATATTTCCTTAATATTGTGCCAGTAGCATGAGCTACATATTTGTTTCTGAACAGTGGTCAGAATTCTCTATTATGTATTTTCCTCTTCCTCTCCTCCTCGTCCTTGTCCTCGTCCTCCTCGTCCTCCTCCTCCTTCTTCGCCTTCATCTCTGCCTTCTTCTTCCTCCTCCTCTTCCTCTTCTTTCTCTTCCTCTTCTTCTTTGTATCCTGTGTTTTTCCTTAACATTGGGCATCAAAGCAGCTCATACTTTAAAACAATACAATTTAAAAATATATAAATAGTCCAAATTAAAATATAATTAAACTATTAAAGAACTAAAACAGATTAAAAACACAACAATTAAAATTAAGATGGTCGAGCACCCTCTCAGCACATTCTTTGCAAGCTTTCTATATTAAAAGCTTGCCTGAATAAAAAGATTTTAGCCTAGTGCCAGAAAGGTTGGAACCACATTCACAAGAATCCTGTTTTTATGTCCCCAACAGGCAAGGCACTTGTTATAGTGTTTTTAACATCCTATAGTGTTTTCAACATCCTATGAAATCCTGGGATTTGCAGTTTGGGGAAGGGCCTTTGTAGTGTGGAAATGGCCTAAGTTGGGGACGAAATGGGAAAGTGAGAGGAGGGAGAGAGAAACTAGGGCCCTTTTTTGCACAGCATTCACCATGCGAAAGGACCTCTGGAGTGTTGTGCAATTGCGAGGGGCTGTCCACATGATGTCCTCACAATTGCGCAAGACTGCCAGGGCCGGCAGGCGTCAATCACACACTTATTTCATTTTCGGCTGGTAGCTACCATGCGTGCAGAGCCTCCGGAGCTGCGGCACTCACACTTCCTGCCCTAGCGCAGCCTACGAAAATCCCAGGATGTGCTGTGGAAGGAAGAGGAGGAACCCTTATGCTGCCTGCATGCTAGCAGGCAGCGGCTGCAAAGATGAAGCAGCAGGGATGTGAGAGCCTCTCATAAGATGCTGCTTGCAGGATCCCTGTGCCCCAGCGCCACAAAAAGGTAAAGTGCAGAAAGGGCCTAGGTTGTTTTACAAGCAGCAGGAAAAGTTGCATAACATAGGATTAATTGGAAAGCTATGTTTCTGTTGCAATGACTTGTGGCTGATACAAATAAAGGATCATAGAATCATAGAGTTGGAAGAGACCCCAGGGGGCCATAAAGTCCAACCCCCTGCCATGCAGGAACACCCATCAAAGCATTCCCAAAAGATGGCCATCCAGCCCCTCCTTAAAAACCTCCAAAGAAGGAGACTCCACCACACTCCAAGGCAGCATATTCCACTGCCGGACAGCTCTGACATCAGGAAGTTATTCCTTTCCTGCAGCTTGAACCCATTGCTCCTTGTCCAAGTCTCTGGAGCAGCAGAGAACAAGCCCGCTCCCTCCTCAACATGACATCCCTTCAAATATTTAACCATGGCTATCATGTCCCCTCTTAACCTTCTCTTTTGCAGACTAAACCTACCCTAAGCCGTTCTTCATAGGGCATGGCTTCCAGACCCTTCACCATTTTGGTCACCCTCCTCTGGACATGTTCCAGCTTGTCGACATCCTTCATGAATTGAGGTGCCCAGAACTGGACACAGTATTCCAAGTGAGGCCTAACCAATGCAGAATAGAGTGGTACCATTACCTCTCTCAATCTAGACACCATACTCCTACTGATGCAACCAAGAATTGTGTTGGCTTTCTTGGCTGCCGCATCACACTGCTGACTCATGTACAGCTTGTGATCTACCAAGACTCCTAGATCCCTTTCACATGTACTGCTATCCAGCCACGTGTCCCCCATCCTATATTTGTGCATTCCATTTTTTCTGCCTAAGTGCAGGACCTTACATTTCTCTTTGTTGAAATTCATTTTGTTAGCTTTGGCCCAGATCTCCAATCTGTCAAGATCATTTTGAAATTTGATCCTGTCCTCTGGTGTATTAGCAACCCCTCCCAATTTGGTATCATCTGCAAATTTGATCAGCATGCCCTCCACTCCTTCATCTGAGTCATTGAGGAAGATGTTGATTAGCACTAGGCCCAGGACAGGACCCAGTGGCACCCCACTAGTCACCTCTCTCCAGAATGAAAAGCAGCCATTGGTGATCACCCTTTGGGTTCGGTTGGTCAACCAATTACAAATCCAACTAACAGTAGCTCTGTCCAGCCCGCATTTTACTAGCTTCTTTGCAAGAATGTCATGTGGAACTTTGTCAAAGGCCTTACTGAGGTCAAGATATGCTACGTCTACAGAATTCCCTTCATCTATCAAGCCTGTAACCCTATCATAAAAAGGGATAGGATTAGCCTGGCATGACTTATTTCTGAGAAATCCATGCTGGCTTTTAGTGATTGTGGCATTGCTTTCTAAGTAATTACAAACTGACTGTTTAATGATCTGTTCTAGTATCTTTCCTGAAATTTATGTCAGGCTGACCAGGCGATAATTATTAGAGTCCTCTTCTTTCCCCTTCTTGAAGATGGGGATGACATTTGCCCTCCTCTGGTCTGCTGGGACTTCTCCTGTCCTCCAAGAGTTCTGAAAGATTATTGTAAGTGGTTCAGAAATGACTTCTGCAAGCTGTTTTAATATCCTTGGATGTAATTCATCTGGCCCTGGGGACTTGAGGATCTATCTATCTATCTATCTATCTATCTATCTATCTATCTATCTATCTATCTATCATCTGCTGTCCCTGCCAAATTGGGACCGTTCAGAGATACGAGATGGTGGGAACACAAGAAAGTCTTCAAGATGACAACATTATAGATATTATTATGTATAGGTTGTATAACTTCCTCTGGGCCTTAAGAATGATCAGCAGAAAAACTTAAATGTGTTCATATATAAAGATGGCCTTAAACAGAGGTGCTATTTGAAAATCTGTATGAACACTATTTTGTCTCAGTCTAATATCAGCATGGTCTCTCTCTCTCTTCCCCCTCAACCCACATCTCCCTCTTGGTCTTTTAAAAATACCTACACTATATCCATATGTAACAGAGAATTGCCTGCAGCTCCTCAGGTACTGCTTCATCCCAGTGGTTTTCTGCAGTGCAGCAAACCTGCATGATTTTAATGTAAATTTCTTATCTTTTCTTCCTGCCTCCAACATTATCATTTTTTCCCTTCCCGGAGCCTCTAAATCATATGTTAGGAGCCTTCCACTTCAAAAGCCTTGTCAATGTCACACATGAAATAAAAATGTAGAAATGAAGACTCTTGTGTTCTCACAGTAGGAACACAAATTGCACAAATCAAGCCAAGAACCAAGTTCCTGGCAATTTTAAATTAGCAGCAATTTGCTTATGGAAACAAATTCTACACTTGCTTTTCTTTTCTTCCTTTCTCTTTATTTGTCAGATGCCACCACATATTCCACAAGCAAACAAGGGGGAAAACTCAGCAGTCTAAAGAAATTATTAACCTTTTTACTCTTTATTTGCGCCGTGAACAGATTTCATTCCCTTTTTTTTTTTTTTTCAAAGCCGCATGAACTAGGTCAGCATTTTAATTTTTATTGATATTTTCATTAAGTATTTGTTATCCTAGGCAGTTAAAAAAAAATATGACTGGAAATTTTAGAGAGGACAGGAATAGCTTATTTCTGGTTGTCTTGGCTTTTCTGTCAAGGGCCTCTTAAACAGATAAGCGTAGTCGTACTGTACTGCAAGACTGAGATGGCTTCTAATTGTGAATAATAGGCAATGATAGAAAGGATTTTTATTGGGATGTAAATAATTCTCTTTTCCACATTAATGGGAGAACTTTGTGAGAAGAAGATTGGTAATAAAACAGCACTGGAGCAGTAAATACCCATATTGGTATCAAGTAAGGGACATAGCCTAAACAGAATGTTTTGGCTCTGAAGGCATAAAAGAAGTCCAGCCAGCATGGTGTAGTGGTTAGAATATTTAAGTAGAACTTGAAAGATTTGGGTTCAAGTTCTCACTCAGCCATGAAGCTCACTGGTTGAACTTGGGCCATGTATTGTCTCTAAGAATCTGCTTCACATGGTTGTGATGAAGATAATAGTTAGCAATAGCAGTTACATTTCTATAACACTCCCTTAGTACTCCCTAAGTCGTTTACAATATGTTTAGCTAATTGCCCCCAACAAGCTGGGTACTCATTTTATCAACCTACCGAAGGGTGGAAGGCTGAGTCAACCTGGAGCCCGGCAGGATCAAACTCACAATGTTGTGGCTGCAGTACCAGCATTTAACCACTGTGCTACCAGGGCTCCTAAGATAAAAATGGGAAAAGAGGATCATATACTCCCCCTTGAGTTCCAAAGGCAGGAGGTATCTATAACAAATAAAGAAAAAACTTAACACACTCCACTTTGCCAATCACATACTCTCCAACTATCCAGATTTGGCAGACATAGTTCCAATCAATCCTCTCTCTTCTCAAATTTTCAACTGTTTTTCACAGCATCCCAGTTTCTTACTCCTTCTATTACTTTCTTACTTTGTCCTTGGCTAATTTCAATTACAGCAAACTGACTTAAAAGTTCCAGAGTACTTTGTGCTCAATTAATTCACCATGGGTGAGAGCAGAGAAGGAAGCAGAGACCTGGGTTTCATCCATGAAATGTTGGAGAATAAATATAAACAATCTGTGACAGCAGATGTAAGTCTCCACATGTTATGCCAGAAGTGAAGCATGAGAACCACAAGTGATTCACCCATCCATAATCCCTGATTCTTTCAAATGTATGGCTCAGCCCTTAGCAACAGAACATTGCTAAAAACCTCTCAAATTTTACTGTGTTTAAAATGTTAAACTTTGTCTGCTTGGGTTATCTCAGTCCAAAAGAAAGCTTCAAAAAGAGCCTAATGTCTCACCTATAGTTGTTGATGTTCTTTCAGTCACTCTGGTTTTGATCTCCCCATTTAATGCCCGGAAAGAAAAAAAAAATCAAAATTTAAGACAGTATTGGGGCAGCTATGCCCAACAGTTCCAAAATTGGAATTGGCATTCAACTTGGGGAAAACTGTCAAGAGTCTTAAACTAGTGATGTGAGGAACCTTCTTCCCTCTCCTGGCAGCTGTCCTTATAAACCTCTCAGGGTTTTTCAAGTGTTCTTGTTCAATCTCAAGGTTATTTTTTGTCTTCAGCATTCTGAACGAACTCTTGAAAAACCCAAATGAGTCAAACTCTGGGGCAGCAGGTGGTTACTAGTTCAGTGCCTTTCCTGTGTTTGAAATCACATGGAGAACTTGACATGGATACTGGAGGTTCTATCTTTCAGAAAGACATCCCCAGTTTTATAAAAGACAACAGAAACGTTGACAGTAGACATTAACACTCTAACTTACTTTCTTTCTTTCTTTCTTTCTTTCTTTCTTTCTTTCTTTCTTTCTTTCTTTCTTTCTTTCTTATTTAAATTAAAATTAAATTAAAAAATTGTCTTTTTGTTTGATATCTTACCTTTCCCCTATTCAGTTTGAGATTGCCTAAAAAGGGTTTTAAGCTTCTTGACAGAGTTCACAAACATAACCCTTTCCCCCCTAAAGAATCCCTCAGGAAGCTTAGAGAACACTTCTATATTTGAGTGAGAACTTAAAGCTTTTCCCACCGGAAAAGGTTGCAGCATTTGAAGCTATTTAAATTGGGGAGTTGCCTTCTTTCCCAGTATTAAAATCCAAGGTTATCCAGTAAAATTGGATGGCTGAAGATGCATCAAGACAAAGGGAAATACTTTTTCATACACCTTGCTACTTTCAAAGAAATCTCAAAGCATACTGTTGGCTACTACTTTAGATGGCTTTCAAGGAGATAAGACAAATTAATGGAGGGTATGACACTTTGACTCTCAGTTTTTTTGGGGAAAGTACAGTATAAATAAAGTGTGGGAGAGAGGGAGAAGGTTGTGAATAGCTATTAGTGTCCTGTGCAGAAAATGCTGCTTTCTGTATAAATCAACCACATGCAAATTTAGCATACAGTGAGTCCCAGATTGTGAATAGTCTACAAAAAATGGCACAGTTTTCAAAGACTTTCATGCAGTGGGAACTAAACTGTTTAAATTACTCATTCTGTCCTTGGAGAAGAAAATAAGTGAAAAATGACATCCCTCTTACAGGCTAGGGCTAGGTATGAACCCTTGGGGTTTACTTATAAAATGTGATACTTTACGTAGTATGCTCAGTTCAGGACCAAAAATCTTCTGTGATACTTGGAAGCTTGATGATAACAAAGGGAGATGTGACCCTGACTCTGCTGAAGTAATTAATTTAAGGTGCCCCCCCACTTAGAGTTCAATAGAAGCTGGGTTATTTTCACTCACATCCAATTAAACACTCAATCCTTTTGCTTTCCCCATCTGCTACAGCCTGATAAGCTTTCTTTAGGACTGCAGCCCTGTTGAGAATAGTGCTGGGTTTAATTCTTTTGTTTACTCATAATGTAACCCTTAGTTAAAGTCTTGTTGCCTTGCCTAAACAAAGGCCTTTCAGTCATGAGAAGAATTTCAGAACAGCTCAGGGCCAGTGTTCCCATGTGCATGTTCTAATGTTATCAATGCTCAATGTTCTTTTTGGAAAAGTGTGTGTGTGTGTGTGTGCGTGTGTATAGAAAGGTTGGTTATAAGGCTGGGAAAAAAGGAGGAGGAAAAGTGTATAGTTGCTGTTCTTAGTTGTCACCAAGTCAACTTTGACTTAGGGGGACTTTATCACTGAGAGACCTTCATGACCTCTACTCATCAACTGTGGTTAGTTTAACCTACAAAGAAAGTTGGTTGCCTCTGTGTTAGAAGTATTGAAAGTGGAGGGTAAAGTCTGAGCCCTCAGGGGACAAAAGTAGTAGAGGCGGATAGCTAGGGTCCCTGATGTCTTTCCTTTTTGTCTTTGCTAATCAGTTGTGCCACCGCTCCTTGCCTGCCTCCCCAGCACTGTAGCCCTGCCCCCATGCACCGTAACCATGGCCATGCATGCTGTAGCTCCTCCCCCATGCCTTGTAGCCACACCCACACATGCCATAGCCACACCCACCCACCTCTGCCCCCCTGCCCCTACCCCATTTGTGCCAAGCTATGCCACTGCTGTGGCTTCTTTACTCTAGAGAGATACTACGAGCATGACTTGTCTGCCTTCCTCCCACCCCCAGTCTACTCTCTAAGTCAAGTAACTGTATCATATCAGCCTTACATCTATCGTGTAGTAACTACAGTAAACTTTTTTTCTTTTTCTTTTAACTTAAGAAGCTCTTTGATTCTTATTCCAAGCATGGACCTCCATCCTACCCAACAAGAAGCAACAAATGTTCAGCTTGCCTTATGTATGAGAGATGATCCTCATTTTCTGGTCCCTGAGTTTTATCTTTAATGCCCATTCATGGAAATGTACCTTTCCTGAACATTACGTCAGCATTTAATTTCTTGCTTGAAGTTCTACACACTTAAGATGCTGAGATCAGAGGGAGATAAGAAATTTGCATTGAAGTTTTTCGTGAACATGTGGTGCATCACTCCTAGGACGGGGAGACAAGGATTGTGATTGCAATTGTGAACAAAGTGATATTTAAATAAATAAATAAATAAATAATTTGAAAGGAATGTACAAGCAAATTGGATTACTTCTGGTGGAATCAATTCATTGTAGGACAATGATGAAACTCTCCTCTTTGTTTTTATGATCTAACTTGTGTCCAACTTGATGTGAAAATCTTATTTGTGTGTAATTTGATATGAAAATAGCTCCCTTGTTACCAAAGTAGCAAACATGATTATAACATTGTGTTTTTCATTGCCAATAGGGTTTGGCTACAAAATGACATAACAGCCGGAGTTGTGTAGTGAACACAATCTTGGAATAAGATTTGGGGAGAGTGCTAGGCCCAAATATCAATGAGTCCCAGGTCAAAACAGGGAGCCCATTCAGTGACCTTGCAACCTAAAGCATAGGTGCAAGGATAAAAATAAGATTGATAATCACACAGAATCATAGAACTGTATAATGACAGAGTTGGAAGGGACCAGAAGAGACATTATCCATCATCATCATCATCATCATCATCATCATCATCATCATCATCTTCATCATCTCTATCCCACTTTTCTCCCTGAGAGGACTGAAATCACCTTACTAACTTAAAAAAGCATAAATTAAAATGATAATATACAAAAGTTAAAACACAAATTAAACAGCAGTAATGATTAAAACAATGTTAAAATACATATTAAAAGCAGCATACAAAAAACAATTAATTAAAAGCAATTAAAATTATGAGCACCATTCTATATACAAATTACATATTAAATGACTGCTGGAATAGGAATGTCTTTAACTGTTTTGTGAAAGTAGGCAGGGAGGGTGCCAGTCTGACCTCTTTGGGCAGGGAGCTCCAGAGCCTGGGGGCAGCCACTGAGAAGGCCCTCTCCCGTGTTCCCACCAAATGCACCTGTGAGGGTGCTGGGACAGAGAGAAGGGCCTCTCTAGTATATCTCAGTGCCCAGGCTGGTTCTTAGGGAAAGAAACGGTCCTTCAAATAACCTGGACCTCAGCTGTGTAGGGCTTTAAAGGTCATCATCAGCATTTTGAATTGTGCCTTTGCTAGCCTAAGCTCTTGTCACTCTGGAATCTACAACTAAACCACACCTGTGAGATGGCTATATACCTGTTTATAGACCTCCAAAGAAAGGATGTCTACCATTCTCTGAGGCACCATACTATGATGAAAAGCTATTACAATAAAGAAATTCTTCCTTATGTTCAGGTAGAATCACTTTTCATGTAATTTGAATCTATTTGTTCATTTTCTAATCACAAGAGCAGCAGAAAACAAATTAGATTCATTTTCTACATAGCATCCCTTCTTTAAAGAGGGACCATATCATCTTTTAGTTATCTCTTCTCCAAGCTAAAGAAATCCAGGTACTTAATTTATTCTTTATAGGGCTTGGTTTCCAGATCTTTGGTTTTTCTCCACTGGACACACTGCAGCTTGTCCATCGCCTTCTCAGACTGTGGTGCTCAAAACAAGACGACGTATTCCAGGTGATATCTGACCAAAGCAGAACAGTGCAACTGGTTCCCTTGATTTTGGCACTAGCACTGCCTAGAATTGCACCACATCACCTTGTTGACTCATGATTAGCTTGTTGCGTATGAAGACCCACAGGTCTTTTCATATGTACTGCTGTCAAGAGAAGTGTCACTCATCCTACAACTGCAGCTGTTACAGTACATTCTCTGATGCTATTGACAGAAACATGTAAGGAAAGATTCATGTTGCAAATTGACATTTTATGCAGATCCAAGAGTTTAAATTTGCATTGCAAACTACCTGACAAAATTGTGCAAAACAGAGCAAATGGCATCTGTTTATACCTGACTTGTACTGAAGTATTCTCAGTTTGTCTACTGTATACCTGACTTGTACTGAAGTATGCTCAATGTGTCTGCTCTAAATACATTTTGAAGTGTTTGAAATATATTTCAAAGGGATGAAGTGCAAAATTACTGCAACCAATGCTATGTTTGCTGGCTTTAAAAAAGGTGGTGTAAATGTGATTCAAGAAAAAAAGAACAGACTGTATCTATGATACAGGTGTCTTCAATACAGTAAGCAAAAAACAGTCCTTCAACTGCAGAAGGAGAACTTGGCCACAGCTATCAAGGTAAATCCTCAAGGTTATAAAAGTGCTAGTAAACAACTTGTGCTGAAGTCAGTTAGGCCCTCATTTCAGCAAAGACTTGAAAAGACAAGAAGCAAAATGCTAGATCTCATACGCAGTGATGTATGAAGTCAATTTGACATACCCTCTTTTGGCAGAAACAGAAATGCTTTAATTTTTGTTGTTGATTTGTGAATGCCTCCTATTAAAAGAGAAAAATCAGGTCCTAGAGATGCTACAGAAGTACACTAGCATAAGTAGAGAGGATGGCAAAGGCGATCCAGATAGATGGTGATGGTATCTCTCAGGTCTCATATGATTTTTCATGGAGGAACAAGGTATTTTGTACTGAAGAAGTGTCACTTAAGCAGTATGAAATTGCTGAAAGGAAACTAAGTTCTTTCCTGGATATGACAAAGTGAATACTTGCAGAAGTTCATCTTTCCAGCAGATGCTGGAGCAATGTCATCATCGCTGCAACATATCTCCAGAATAGATTCCTACCAAAGGCACCATACAAATGTCAATTTTGCTATGACATGACAGAGTGCCAAGCATGAAGCATACAGTGGGCCGTCTGCTGCATCTTCTGTGGATGCTCATGCCCAATTAGGTACATTGGAAAGTAAAATTGGGTCTCTTATATAAAATGGAACAGAAAAATAAAAAGTTTGCTTTTTTAAAAAAAATATTTTCAAGCCATAGTTGTTTGAATCGATGGATGAAGAATCCATAGATATGAAGGCCCAATTATATTGGAAATTTTGGTAGCGTTTCATAACATATATACCAAAACAAAAGTAACATAAACTAGATGCCAGAACAGAACTGACTAGTCTAATTTCTATACTCTTGAAGCAAAGTAATGAATTTAAAGACCAACAGAGTCACTATTGAACTTGTTTGGTCGGATGAACCAAATTGAATTGTTAAGAAAAGTACTATGCTAGATATTACAGAGATAAGAAGAAGAGATTATATTAAGGTCCATGGAAGAACAAGAACTAAGTATCAGACCTCTAAAACAAAGGGATGGGGTAAATGATGTGGAAAGTGAGCCAAAGACAGAAAGCAATACACAAAGAAAATGAAACAGAGATGATAACAGCCTGATGACTGGGCTGGAAGATGCTACTGAGACAGAACAGGTCACTGAACAGGTTCCTATATGCTCAGAAGAATCCAACAATGTTATACAGTCTTAGTGCTTGCCACTACTCACATGTTGTGGTGTGAGAGAACCATCATATTTAGAAGGTGTTGAATAGTTGCCTACAGCTGAAACTATGCCATGAAGAAAAGCTGCACAAGAAAAACAAAACAGAGGTGCTGTGTAAGAATGATAAATGGACACTTACAGAGGAAATTGTTCTCTTCCAAGCATTACTGAGGATCCTGGCACCCCCAGAGAGCATGTACAACACTGAGGAATGATGAGAGTTGCAGTCCAGTGACATCTGGAAGCCATGCTTCTGTGATCCCTTTCCCACCTCAGTCTTGATTTAGAGATAGAGTTCTCTGTCAATACATGTAGGAGACCTGGGTTTGTTTGGGGGTTTTTTCCACAGCATTTGGCAGAAGTTTTTGAATGTTCTGGAGTGGTCCATAAGATACTACAAGAATGAACAATCATGGGAGGAAATTAATGCTTAGTTTTAGATAAGTAGTAAGAGCTGAATGGCAAAAGATACAGAAAATCTATTGCACAAGTGCAGATACTCATGACTTCTACTCCCAAAGGATTTGTAAAGTAACATGTTGTCCTCCTCTTCCACCAATCCCTCAGAATCTTCAAAGTTGTGACTCTCCTAGACCTCCCTGAATTAATCTGTTTTGCTGCTTAGCACATTCTTGGCCATTGCCTACTACTGGAACCAACCCATGTCTCTGCCGAGACGTTCCTTGAAGTATGCAAACAGCAGGGGTTGGTATAGAATCCTCTTAATTAGCACACCCTGGTGGGAACTGAAATGTGCCAATTAAGAGATTATCCCTTCTCTCTGATCATCATAGGGGGGAATGGTGCCAGAGCAAGCAGGGCCAGATTGAAAGCTGGCCATTCAACAACAACATATGAAAAAGAAACATACATGATCTCACGACTACATATAAACCACACAAATGCATGATTTCACCATCATAACATGTGCAGAGAAGGACAAAGATGCATTGTGTAGTTTTTTTTTTAAAGAGTTGTCATAGATCTCAACATATCAGAAAATGGTGAGAATTAATTAGGTACAGGACTAGAGTATTAGATAAGGATAAGTATTAGATAAGGATTGGGAAAAGCTATCTCTAAATCCCCACTCAATCATAAAGTTCATTTGGTGAATTTTGGATCATCCTCTGTCTCTTAGCTTAATGTAACCTATGGGTTTGAAGTAAGTCTTCATGTATACCGTCCCTTCAGCTCCTTGGAGGAAAACTGGAACAGAAGTGTGAAGAATAGAATACATACAATCTGATACCTAAACCTGCAAATTGGGGAAATTACAGTCCAAGAAATAATTCCAGCCTAACACTAATGGGATTATATCACTAGATTATATCATTGTGCTAGGAGTTGTGGATGAGAATGTGCATATGTTTGTGCAAATGCTTGCACAACTGCATGATTAACTTTTTATGCAGCCTTGTACAGAAATGCTTCTGCAATTGCTTGTAGAACACAAACTGCTTGAAATATCAACTTTTCATTCAATGTGAAAAGGCACAATGGAGCTAGCACAGTGGAGCTTTTATGCAATGGACTTGGATATAGACTCAAATCTTAAACCCTGAGCACAGTTGATGTTCCCAAGCAAGCTATAATGGGAATATCACTTAGTACCTCCTGTGTTGAATGCTTAAGATGCTTCAGTGTTAGCAACTTTTATATTAGCCTTGGCTAGCAATGTCTCTTGTCAGGGTATTTCATATGATATGCCATGTAAAGAAGGCTTAGTTTTGTCTGTCTTGAATCTCAGGGAGTTCAGTTTTACTAGATGCCCCTGAGAACTAAATCATGACAGAAAGTAAAATTTCTCTGTCTCCCTTCTCCAAATTGTGTAGGGAAGGAAGATACAATTTCCATTCACTGTTTTTTTTAAAAAACCAGTTTAACCAATTTGTGATCCCTGAGCATATAGACAAAAGAACACATTTATATTTTGGTTTTCTGTTAGCAGAAGCAAATGATGACCATGAGCTCCCTCTCCTTTGTTTTAGTTATATACATGTAAGTGTGCAAGATCATGTTTTTCTTTTAAAAAAATGAATGTAACCATGCTTTAGTTAATGGGATGTATGCATTAAAATGAGTATATTAAAGTGGGTTTATTAGGAAATACACGCCAACATTTTCATGTGGAAAGACTCCAGATTGAATGGGATAAGAATTCTTGGTGGGATTTTCAGAAATGGAATGGAATGAAACTCAAACATTCCACAACATGAATATCACACACAAGTCTTATAAGCATAAATGATGTTCACTAGTCAACATCTATAAATTTCTTTATGTAAATACCCCAAATATTGTTGTATTTGTGCCAATGTCCAAATAAGTTTGGTTGTTTTCTGCTAGATTCTAGGATGAAGCTGAAAGTTGCCTACTACTTCTTGTTTTGGAAACTTTGGAAAATAAGAGAATTTTGTGCATGTGTATATTTTAGCTTTCTTCTCACTGTATTATCACTCTATGGGCAGACACTGGAGTGGAAGCTTTTGCTAATGAGAGATTAACTCCTATATTCATTTGGCCTCCCAACATATTATTACTGGTTAAAACACAGATTGGGAGGCTTGTAATTGGGATGACAAAGAAATATTAGTGAAGAATTAGTCAGGGCTGTCCGGCAGTGGAACATGGTGCCTCGGAGTGTAGTGGAGTCTCCTTCCTTGGAAGTTTTTAAGCAGAGGCTAGATGGCCATCTGTCGGGAATGCTTTGAGGGTGTTCCTGCATAGCAGGGGGTTGGACTCGATGGCCCGTGTGGTCTCTTCCAACTCTACATTTCTATGATTCTATGATTCTATGATTAAGATGCTCGATCCACTGATGACATTAACAGACATTTTTCGTGAAACTCCATCCCTCCATTCCATCTCCATGCCTGTAAATATAAAGATGGAATTTGATGCTGCAGAGCAGTATTAGGGTAAGGATACCTAGCCAGCTGGGAACTCAACTCAAATCTAGCTGTGAGCTGATATGTGAAAAACTAACATATAGACCTTGAGACAAACTAGATACTGCACTACACCATGGTATTTACACATGTTTATTTCCAAGTATGAGCAGTAAAACTGTGTATCTACCTACCCAATCAAAAGTGTAACGTCTAAAAAATGCTATGAATAATGGAGGGTTTAGAAACACCTCAAACTAGAGTGTTCAGAGAGTCATTGCCACCACCAACAATAAGTAAATAAGCCCAGTTACAGAGTCCTCCATGATGATCCAAGAGTAGCATCCCATCAAAGTCAGGACACACACACAGAGCTCCACCATCACAAGCAAAAGAAACTACTGGCAAATAAGCACCGTTGTAGTGCACACTGTGATGATCTAACTGCCCATCCTATCTTCCAGTCTGGCTAGAAAGTACAGGCATCATTCAGAACTGACTTTGAGCAACTCAGTGAAGAATAAATATCTTTAGAGTTGTACCAGTTAAGAATCTGTTCCAGTCTGCCAGACTTCTTGAGCAGATTACAGAATCCACAGGCATTCAATTAGGCTTTGTCTCTTACGCTTAGAGATATTTATCATGCTACAGGATGTGATTTCAGCTTCCCCGCTGAAGAGCGTGGGCCTATGTGAAGTTCCTCTGCTGTGCATATTCTGTTTGGTGCTCAGAATGAGTCTGCAACTCAAAGGAAAGCTTTGGGACTGAGTTGGACTTTGGTTGTGGCAGAATTTTGCCCCATGTCTAATGTCATATTTGAAGAAGCTTGCTGTCTACAAGCCATAAGCAATTAAGGCACAAGAAGAAATTGGCAATATTAGCAGGCTCAACTTTGACCGAGCTGATAAACAGTTTCTTGAAAATAGCTCAAAAGTATGCCTTAAATCAATTCAGTTTTACTGGGCAGAATTCCTTCTAGGAGAATAATCATATTCATATTCTTGTCTTCTTTTCACTTTTTCATTTTCTACCGCATTTATGTTCCTGAGCTAGCTCTTTTAAAACTTGTTTTATGAAGGACTTTGCCCTACTTGTAAGTAATGGCCAATGTACTTTAATTGGCTAGATCTCATTTCCTTTAATGTTTAATAAAATAACTTAAAGGCTATCTAAAAATAAAGCTGATGTTTATGTTGAGCTTAAACAAACAATTAACTGTAGGAGCATGTCCTTGAGCATCTGAGAGTCTACAGTGCTCATTTTGTGGACAGCTTTTCAAGAGAATGAAATGAAGGAGGCACTCAATGAAGTACAACAGTGTTACAGTAATGGATTAGTTCATTTATCACAATGTAGACCGAGTAAATAGCAATTCAAGGCCAGGAGAGTTTTGAAAGTTTTGAAATATCTAGATACTTGAAGTGACCATGCAAAAGATTAGATGGACATTGAACTGACCAGTGGAGAGCTAAGTCTGGAACAGCTCAGGACATGGAGTAAGTTGCACTAATTGAAATAGCACTATTCTTTCCGTATGACCAAAGCCAGTAAAAAATTTTCAGCTAGAATATATACCACAGGTCAGGAATATTGTGTCCCGTGCTAAGAGGATGGTTAACAAACAGGAAGCTCTTTGAGGCAAAGAGATGAGCTTCAGAAAATAGAAGTCTTTTCCAAATGAGAGAGCTTACAAATGTGAACACATATACTGGCAGAAGGAAGGAAGGAAGGAAGGAAGGAAGGAAGGAAGGAAGGAAGGAAGGAAGGAAGGAAGGAAGGGAGACAGACAATAAGATATGCAGTGAGGAGCATGTTGCTGAAAAATTAAACACTGAGGCAATTTTTAAATAGAACAAAGGAATCAGTGATGCTATTGCACCATTGGACTAAAAGTGAGTTAGATGTGCTAAATGTGGACAAAGACATTGCTTAGAAGGTGAACTAATTATTTCCTCCATTTGGACTTCAGAAATTGGAGGAAAGGTACCCATGTTTGAACTGATGTTTCAGGAAATAACTCTGAAGTACTGAGGAGAGTAAGATGTCAAGAGAAGTAATTTGAGTTCTTATCAATAAATTGAAACTTTATAAATCGCTGGCTCTAGAAGATGTTCATGTGTAAATTGTTTAAAAACTCAAATGTGAACTTGTTTATTATTTAGGAAACCATCTAATCTGTATCTAAGTTTGACTTCCATATCTAAGAGCTGGAAAGTAATCAATGACATCTAAAAAAAAAGTGAAATTGGTGAATGGGAATTACAACTGATGGGTAGCATTATTAGAGATGAAAGGATCAAAGATGTCTTTTTATATCATTGAAGAAAAGTCAATGCCTGAACAGCATTTTAATGGAAGTGCTCAATCTGTATTTTAGTCAGTAGTACAAAATGGTCTCTCTTTTTCTACAGAAATTTACATTGAAGTGGGTTTCCAATGTCCAAATAATCCAACAGTCTGTATGTTTCTTTGAACACCTACCACACTGCCCATCAAACTCACAGATTGCAACACACACATATGTGTGAAGAATATATGGAAAGGTTGCATGAGGAGCACAGGCAAACACACACGCTTAACAAAATATCTGGTTGTATGCTCCAGGGAAGCTGGGGACCAGTTGTAGTTGTTATTGTTGTTACGTTCCTACAGTTCGTTTCTGACCTAAGGAAAAACTCTCACAGAGTTTTCTGGGGCTGAGCATGTGTCAGTCACCCAAGATCACCCAGTGGGTTTCAGGGGCCAAGGGGTAATGAAACCCTCCTCTCCAGGGTCATAGTCCCATGCTCAAACCACTGCACTATGCTGGCTCTTAGGGAGCAGTTACCATCACCTTAATCCATGGAATAAAACAGTACCAACCCAATCTGAACAACTATATGGACAAGGAATAGTGCTGAAAGAACTTTCTTACAATGAGTCACACAACTGGTCTGGCTGCTTTAGTGCTATTTATTGGCAGCAGCTCTCCAAGGACTTATCCAGAGACCCCCCTCCCCAGTTCTATTCTTGGGGGGCCTTAAAATCGGAGATGTTAGGGACTGATCCAGAGACTTTCCACATGCAAGTCATGTGATTTGCAAGTAACAGATGCTCTTTCTCAGGTTTAACCAATCTGCTATGGTATGTGGCACAATATGACATATCTACCACTTGCCACAAATTTGCCTAATTCATGTTTCACAGTCCAGTTTCATAGTCTCACAGTGTGGGCCTGCCCATTCACATTATACAATTCTATCTTAACTGCCATGGTTCCACTATTATTCCACCTTAACTGTCATGGTTCCATCCAATGCAGTCCTGGGATTGGCAGTTTAGGGAGGGGCATTTAAAATTCTTAGCCAGAGTGCTGCAGTGCCTTATTATTGTTGTTGTGTGCCTTCAAGCCATTTCTGATTTATGGTGACCCCAAGGTGACTCTCTCACAGGGATTTCTGGGGTGTGTGTGAGGCATCCAATGTCACCCAGTAGGTTTCCATGGCTGAGCAGGAAATTGAAGACTGACCTCCCAGGTTGTAGTCCAATCACTACACCACACTGGCTTGTGGACTACCTCTTGTTGTGTGTGCCTTGAAGTTGCTGGGGCTGAGAGTGTGTGACATGCCCCAGGCCACCCAGTGGGTTTCCATGGCCAAGCGGGGTATTGAACCCTAGTCTCTAGGGCCATAGTCCCATGCTCAATCCACTATACAATGCTGGATCTCTCTACCAAAACTACAAACCCAGGATTCCGTAAAATGGAACCCTGGCTGTTACTGTAAAATAATAAAGAGTTATAATTATGTGGAGTGAGTGAGCCCCAGATACTTTGGGCTGTATCTCTACAACCATTTACCATTGACTATGCTGGATGGAACTGATGGGAGCTGTTGGCCAAAACATCTAGAGAACCAACTCTTGTTGAACATGTTAGAGAGTCATCTTCCTATCTGAGGGTGGAACTTTGGTTCATGGCCTGAACTTTCTCCCAAAGATGAGAGTTTTTAGTTTGTTTTTATGCTTACACACATCACTGAACAGTTATTCATATGACTTTTCTAGCTGCACGTTGATTTTTGTTCCACTTTTTTATTTTAGTTTTTATGACTGGCTTATAGACTTCTGCTTTTGATTAAGGAGTCTGAGAGGCATAACATTAAGGACATGGATATATATGTGAAATTCAATTGGCTTATTCTCAATATTATTATATTTCTGTAAAAGGCTTAAACTCAATTACAGAATAGAATAAGCCATCTGGACCTTGTCACAGCTACTGTATATAACATACATATGGAGGAAATTGCTTATTGATTTAGCTGAGTGTGAACAAACTGCGGCTAGAGAACCACAAACATATTCTTAATACTAATAGATACCATCAAAAACAACAAGCTGTTCTTGAATCTTGGCTACAGGGCATCAAGTTTAACTAAAGAGCTTTTCTCGAAAAAAAAATCATGTACTTTATATACAGGCATTTAATGAAAAATGTCTTGGCAATAAAGTGTAATGCATTTAGAGACAATTGTGTATGTTTGTTTTAGAACACTAACAGTATATTGGATTGCAGACTGATAGCTTAATAAACCAAAGAGTTCAGTAAGTGAAGTGCTTCTATTTGAATAGGAAAAGCAAGAACAAAAATACGATTTCAACACACAAATGTAATATCATAACCTTGAATGCATTAAGCTCCTTTTTGAGTATCTCCAAACTCTAGGTAATAAGACATAAAAACTCATGCATGGCTGGTGAATATTTAGGCAGCAAATGCGGTCTTTCAGTAAAAACCCCCAAAGCCCAAATGTATCTTACATTGTTGTTAACTGCCATCAAGTTGACTTCAACTTACGGCAACTCCTATGAATGAGAGATCTCTGAGTCATCTTGTTACCAACAGCTCTGCTCAAGTCTTGCAAACTTGGGGCTGTGGCTTCCTTAACTGAATCTATCCATCTAGGAACAGGGTCTTCCTCTTTTCCTACTGCGTCCTACCTTACAAAACAATATTGTCTTTCCTAATGAGTCATGTCTTCTCATAATATGTCAGAAGTACAGTGATCTCAGCTTAATCATCATGGCTTCTAGGGAGAGCTCAGGATTGATTTGCTCTAGAACCCATTTATTTGTCTTTTTGTAAGGCCATAGTATCTTCAGAACTCTCCTTCAACACCACATTTCAAATGAATGCAATTTTTTCCTATCAGCTTTCTTCACTGTCTATCTTTCACAATAAGAAATATGATGGTGTAGACTTTTATGTTCAATACAAACTCTCAAAACTGCATGGGTATCAGTTCAGGGCCATGACTTGTCATCTCCTGTCTGCTTCACACACCACTCTCTCCTTTTATCAATATTATTGGCCACAACATCATATCCAAAATGGTGGCAGTGTTGGAAAAGGATAATAGCAGTAGCAGCTGAAAACAGACAGTTCCCTGACAAATAGTCCTAATAGATGTGGAGTTTCATAATTGATTTTATTTCTTTATTGCACTTATATCCCACACTCTTTCCAAGGAGCTCAAGATGATGGACATGGTTCTCTTAACTCCATTAGATCACCACTACAATCAGGTAAGACAGATTAGGATGAGAAGTAGTGACTGCCCAAGGTTCTTATTAAGCTTACAGAAGGGTGAGGATTTGAATCCAGGGCTACCTTGCTGTTCTCTACTTCACTTACATTGTTGGCATAAGGACCAAATTCAGGGCTACTGAAATACATGTAAATGTGTATAAATATAGTTTTGTTAGAAAAATGCCTTGTCATCAGGAAAAGCAAAGTGGACAAAGCATCTCATAAATATGAGAGCACAATACCTGTCTGTGTTTTAATTTTTATATATATATATTTTTTGTTGTTGTTGTCATGGGAGAAGTTAGATCACCCATTGCTGGGTATATGAGAAGATGTTTCATCTCCATTCCAGTGGTAGCTCAAGTTCAGTGTATTATGCAAGTTCAGTGTGTTATAAATTGTCCAGTTACTTTTATATGAGATTAAATGGTATATTCTTGGGACACCACTGTAGAGAAGGCTAAAACTTCTGCCACAATGTGATTATGGGTTATTGGTGACATTCGGGGTAGAACTACACAGTGTGACCCCATTCCCTGTTAAGTCCTTTGTGGAATGCCTGAATAGGTCTGATGTTCACAGTCTTTTTTAGGTGTTATCCATGCATAGCATACACATGCTGTTGGCCCTTCCGTCAATTGGACCATTAATATCTACAAAGGAGTCCCTACATGCAGGTAGCCAAGTACATGCAGGTAGCTGAGTACATTTAAATCACTCTACATGATTGGAATTGCATATGTCCTGTGTCACCTTTCCTGACATTTGGAGAAAAATACACAATTAGTGGGAAGTTTAGCTGATTACACTCGTAATGTCCACCTCCACTGCTCTTATTCACATATAGCTGCTGAGTTGGATACCCAAGCTGATGATGTAATGCAGTCCCAACAAGAATGGTCCCTTTTCTATCATGATTTTGCAAATGCACACATCTGTTTGTGAGTAAAGTACTCAAACGCATATTGCAAACTAGGGTAAGTTACATGTTCAATAATGTGCTTGGATAAAGCTTACAAATGGAGGAGTGCACTAGTGCTTCTACCCAAACAAGTTGAGGTAAGGGAAGATAGCAGCGTAAAGGGCTTAAAATCGTCGTCGTCGTCGTCGTCATCGTTGTCGTCGTCGTCCAGTTCAAGGCTTGTTCAATGTATATGCAAAATGCAAGGATGCTTTATACTACAGCCATTTCTGCACTACTCTGTTATAGTGCTATTATTCTACTTTCAATATCCCGCGGAATTCTGGGGTTTGCAGTTTCCTGAGGCCAAATTGCTCTCTGACTGAGAATTCTAAATGCCCCTCCCTAAACTGCAAACCCCAGGATTCCATAGGATGTTGAAAGTGAAATAACAGCATTATTACCATGTAGTGTGGAAATGCACTGGGTATGGACAATTTGTGGTCCTCCAGATGTTGGACTACAGCTCCTACTATCTCTCTCCATTTACTCTGGCAGCTACAGCAGGTAAGAGCTACAGTCCAACAAAAGATAGAGGATCATAAGTTGTTTATCCCCATTTTGATTGAAAGCTATTCATTATGTCTTCTTACCTTGTCTACTTCATCAACAACTCACCAACTTTCCCGTTCCCTCAGGACTTTAGTGCCTTTGTGTCTTCTCTGTCTCTGCTCCACGTTCCATGTACTCCCATCCCATCCCATCCCATTCATGCCTACCTCTTTAGATCTACCCTAATAAAGCAAGCCAGGAGACACCATTCCCATTGCCTTCCAGTTCAGATAGATACAATCAATATATAAAGGCTATCTTCCTTTGCCAACGGGCAGTAATGAACAGTATTGCAGTGTGTGCTAAGGTTCTCAGATCTCAGGATCTGGCCCTGAGTCTCCACCTTTGGTGCTTCTACTCCAGACAACAGACAAGCATGCCAATTCTCTAGTTTTAGGGGGCTCAGCTCTGGGCTGTGTGAACAGATAGGAGACCAGCAGCTTGCTGTAATTTGCAAAGCTTCATTGATTTGTTGCTGCAACTTGCAAAGATCCTTCTTCCATCCCACTCACAACCAGAGTTCACCCTCCACATTGCATTGCATCCAGCTTCTGGCTAGAGGCAGGTAGTCTAGATTATATGTGCCTTATCCATTCTGCTTTAACTGAGAAGGAATAATCTCCTCATTTCATCTTGGTCTGTGAACAAGGTAAGATTTCTGTCTTAAATTATATTCTTTCCCCTCTCATTCTGTGTGCGTATGTGTGCGTGCACAAACACACACATGTTCTATGCTTTGACTAATATATTCCCTCATCCACTTGTTGCTTTAGAATCCCCTATGATCTTTCTTCTAATAGCATCTTTCTTCTAACAGCATCTCATCCAGATGCTATTTTCTTCTGAGTCAGACACTTGAGTAAGACAGCAAGAGATCACTTCAAAACCCTGATCTCATAAAAAAAGAAAAAAGGAATCTTTACAGAAATAAGCTCTGAAATCCTCTCCTTTAATTTAGGAACCATAGACCAGAGGTCTTAAGGGATACTCTGGGGTGTTTCCTCCCTTGTATGGCATTTGCTAAATCTAATTTACAGGATTTGGGTTTAATTGCATGTCTTAAATATATAGAGACTCATGCTCCAATCCTGTGCACACTTATCTGGAAAATAAGTCCTCCTGAGCACAGATGTTCCTTCCTTCTCAGAAAACATGCTGACGATTACGTTATCAAGTGCCAGACTCCCTATTTATTTTATTTACTGTTTTTTTATTCTGCTATTCAGGCAGTTACTGTCTCCCAAAGTGGCTCAGTCATGTTCCATGTATAATTTGCTTCTGATATTTTCTTAGGGATGTTTCCAAATTTCTTCTTATCCAAATTACTGTCTAGATTGCCCAGTCATGTTTGTGAATTCGTTTGTTCCGTCAGGTAGGCTCTATTGCTCCATTGTTCATTTCCAAATTCTCTACAGAGGACTTGACAGTTTGCTGCTGTGCTGAGAACATAAAACTATACGAAAAGCCCTGCTGGACCACATCAAAGAACTAACTCATTCAGGCCCTTTCCCACTATACAAGTATGACACTGTGTTTCACTTTAACTGAATCCTGAGATTTGTAGTCTGATGAGGCAGCAGAGCAATTTAACTCAGAATTCTAAAAAACTGTGTCTAAACTGCAGATCCCAGGATTTGATAGAGTGGAATCAAGGTCCCTACTATATTACACGATGATAATATTGTGATACCACTTGATCTGCTCAGCTTCATGCTATTGAATCATGGGATCTGCAGTTTAGATGCAGATATTTAGAATTCTCAGCTGGAGAGCCCTAGTACATCACCATACTACAAACCCTAGGATTGCATCGGATGCAGCTATGGCAGTTAAAATGGAATCGTAGCAGTATAATCATGCAGTGTGAAAGGGCCCCATGGCAATTAGCATGGCATCATACTATCATAATTGTGCAGTGTGTAAGGGCTTCTGAATTCTGTTTTCATGGTAGACAACCAGGTGTCTATTGGGAATTCCGAAACACGATATGAGTACAACAACGATTCTCTCCTATTCGTATTCCTCAGCAACTACTGCACAAAAATATAGGACATAATATAGCTATTATGATTGATAGTTCCTGATAGAATTTTCCTCCACAGATAGCCTACTGTCCTTTCAAAGCCATCTAAATTGGTAGCCATTGCTCTATTATGGTGTAGATAATGCCATAGTTCAATCATGCATGGTGTGAAAAATTATTTCCTTTAATTAGTCCTGTATCTCCTACTATTCTGATACATTATGATTAATAGAGGTTCTAGTATTATCATAAAAGGAAAAAAAATCTGTGTTTTTTCTACTTTGTGCCTACACCTAGTTCATAATAGACATTCTTTTCTTTCTATTTCTGTCTGTCATTGCATTCCCTCAACGTTAAAATATATGTTACAATTCTGCCTGGTCATACCAAAGGTCTACCGAGCTTAGAATTATGTTCACTTGTTCTCTATGCAAAGTGGGAGATAAGTGAAACCTTGCCCTTCATAGCACATGTCCAGTAAATGTAGTTGCTGATATAGAAAAGCACATGTGTGCATAGTAAATCATGCACGCCATTCATGTGTCTGATGAAGAGAATAATGTCAACACACTGATGAAACTTTAACCCAAACTTCGGGATGATTTCAACCAAGTGTTCCATGCAGCTTTTAAAAATGCAAACGGGATCATTTTGTGGAACATGGGGTCTTCCAGAACCAAATAAACATGCATTTTGTAGTTACTTAGGTGATGCATTTTCTTTCATTTGATTGTTGATCAGTAGCCACCATATTCACAGTCAGTAATGAAAAAGCTTACATACTTCTTGTAGTTGTTGTTGTTGTTGTTGTTGTTGTGTGCCTTCAAGTCATTTCCAACGTATAACAACTTTAAGGTGAACCTATCATGGGGTTTTTCCTTGGGGCTGAGAGTGTGTGACTGCCTGAAGTCACCCCATGAGTTTCCATGGCAAAGCAGGGAGTTGAACCCTGGTCTCCAGGGGTGTAGTAGTAGCGCAAACCACTACACAACACTGGGTTTCACACATACCCTTACCACAACAAAAATGAAAGCATCTCTCCATCTGAATGTCAAATTCAATAGATATAGCTCTTCCCAGAGTGGAATGGACCATGATGGGCCTGACTGATATGTAGCTATCAAACTTGAGGAGGCTCTCAGAAAAAGGAGAGCGAAAAGAGGTGACAATCTTGAGTTCTAATCACAAACATAGCTGGATACTCAGAGAGTCAATGAATTTCGAAAGCTATACAATGAAATCTCTAAGCATTGAACATCTGTCATTTTGTTATCTCCCACATTCTTCTTCCTCTTTCTCCTTCTCCAAATCATCCTCTGAAAATCTTAGTTTCCTATTTAATTCTTATTTAAATTCTTATTTTAAATGAACTGCAATGAAATTCACACCCATCTCTAGTTTACTGCCATGCCCAGCGATATAGTGACAGCTTTTCTTTCTGTTTTTTTTTTTTCTGGTGTGATATTATATTAAGAATTGCTTATGATGAGGAAATGGATGTCTCCTGCAAAGAGAAATTGAGTAAAAGTGCATCTGTCTTTACATTCTTTAAATACTGTATTGTGTTTGCTGACAGATTTAGCTCAGCAAAGGTGCTGTGTTGCCACGCTAAGCATATAATGGCTATGATGCTATTAAATTAATAGGGGCTGCACCAATGGCTGTAACATATTAATGAGAAAGAGAAAAGAAAATGAATGCATTAGCTGCAAACAAATGCAAGTACAATTTTCTAAATTCTTAATTTGGCCTTGAAATGTTCCAGCTCATCTGTTTCCTCAAATGAGAGCTCTCTAGCCATTACTCATTGTCTGGAGAGTTTTAAATTAACAACTTCATGCCAGCAGGATTAAAGCATCCATTAATGGCTAGGGCAGGGGTGGGAGAAAACTGTGTTGAGGATGTTTGTTGGTGTCTGAACTTAGTAACAAAGTTTCTAAGGGGTAATCCAGCATGTTCTGGCCATCCTTCAATTTAGGCACTTTCTTTTAATCAGTCTTAGAAAAGAGATACAGTGCCAACTTTTCATTGTCATAGGCAAACCATTTACTCTGCAGTAATTTGGGCTGGAGGACGACTCACTTGATCACTCAAGAACACATAATTTAAACATTACATGGTAGAATCCTAATGGAGTCCTATGCAAACACAAGTTTCCCGAAGGAACCAGTTGGCTATTTTTGTCTGATGTACAATATCTGCATTTAGGTCCAGGGTGCACAACTGGAGTCTCACAGAGATGGAAGCAATATTCAAATATATTTAAAAAATGAGAAAACAAAACAATACAGTATGGTTCTCCAGTACTTGGGCACCCTGGCAAGAAGAATTCTGGACTGATAAGAATCTTTACAGTTCAGGACTTACTCTATGCAAAATTTGCACATGGTTGCTTTGTGGATAATTTTTTCCCCCCATAGGAAACAGCATTTTCTCCGCAGAAAATAATATTTTGCTCAGGAAATGTTGTTTTCTGTGTACAGACTTTCCACAGAATAAGTCTTCAAAAAGTGTACAGTTTTCTTGCAGTGGGGAAGAAAAATGCTAAAATAACTTATAGCTTCTTTCAAGAAGAAAATTAGCAAATAATTGCATTTCTAGTTGCGTATGTGTTCCTCACATTCTTGTCTGATGCATGTATTTCTGTATCTGCTGAATCTGGGAGTAGTACCCCCTTCATTGCACTTTAATCTGTATATTTGGTTATACGATCAATTATGAATACAGCTGTATACTTCTTTGCACAATCTTGCAATTCAACACAAGGGTCCTCTAGCAGGGAGCAATAATTGTAATAATAATAATGAACTAGGTGTAGGCAGAGTGTAGAAAAAGATCACAGGAACTTTTCTCTCTTCTTCAAGGATCCTGTCCACATCCCCAGGTTACACAACCTGAAAAGCATCCATCAACTTTGGAGAAGCAGGGGGCAAGGTTACATCTACCTGAACTGTATCAACTTTGGCATCCAAGTCAACCTCAGAAATCAACCTCAATGTAGAGTTTGGCTCATATTTCAAAAATGGAATGGAATGGAATCAAATCTCCTCCCCAAATCAGATTGTTCAAAAGGATGGCCTTACTTCCCACCCCACATATACCACGACTCAACTGAATGGTGAGAGGATACCTCCCCAATCTTTTCCGTGGGTTGGCTTCTCCCCATAGTACTCTGATGGTACTATGGAGGCAGTGGTCCAGTGGCAGAGATCCAGAAAATAGAATAAGAAGGGAGCAAAAACATACTTTAAAGTAAGTGAGATAGTAAGAAAGACCACCGTCTCCACTGACAAGATCATTAGGGTCAGAGGCTTTGGGCTTTTCCACACTACATTGTTATAGTGCTATTATTCCACTTTGAACATCCTATGGAATCTTGGAGTTTGCAGTTTAGGGAGGGGCACTTACAATTCTCAGCCAGAGTGCTCTTTGGCCTCAGTAAATTACAAACCCCAGAATTCCACAGGATGTTGAAAGTGGAATGATAGCACTATAACAGTGTAGTGTGGAAAGTCCCTGATTTCCACAATTGCATTATATGGAGGTGTTTTTTTTTTTAATTGTTTGGAATTGTTACATGTTGAATTTACCTAGCATTTTCAGTGTCTCCTTTTGTTTTTTCCTACAATATTTTCAAGGTTAAATTCCTGTCATTTCACTGTTGGACCACGGAGAACGATATGTCTGATATGTTGAAAAGCAGCTTTTTGTCAGCGCAGACATCAGTGAGACTATAGCTTAGAAGAATTATTGTTTTTTTGGCCGTGCTGCTTGAATAATTGTGGAAGCTGTGATCTGGAGAAGTAAGGTTCCCAAGTTTTTCCTTATGGAGGTCATAGTCTGATTCAGTGTGGGGTAGCTGCCTTCTTGTGCTCTGATGTGATAATATGCTGTAAGAGGGATAGAAACATGTTTGAAAATATTGTAATATTGTCTTGAAATATTATTTCCTTTGCATGAAATGCTATTTTCCTTGCATTCAAGGTTGTGATTGTGGATTTATTCTGTGTAAAATTTGCACATAGTTGATTAGGCAGAAAACAGCATTTTCTGTACAGAAACAGCATTCTCTGCCCAGGAAATAGTTATGTCTGCATTTAAATACTATTTTCAACACAGAAAATGCTGCTGTCTATGCAAAACTACCATGTGAGAATTTTGTACAGAATAATTGCTGAAAGTCTTTGTAAACTGTGTGGTTCTCAAAGATTTACATACCACAGGAAGAAAATTACTGAAATTATTCATTAAGAAAAAAAAACTTAGTAAGAATTACACCTCCGTACTCTACTTATTGCATTTGACTTTGTATTACAAAGCAAATTCAATATGATAAACATGAATATATTTTGCACAAAGAAAAAAAAAACTTGATCTAGGCTCCTAACTTCCCTTGGTGCGGGACAGGACTTTTATTTGTTTCTCCGTGCTGTCTGTGTGTTCATTCCTTTTGGTCGATTACATCTCTGTGAGTATAGCAGTAGCTGAAGTTATGGGGCATATTAATTGAGTGTGAATACTCTGTTTAGTTAAAAGTAATACTTAAGTATGTAACATCTTCTATGTGCTGTACAAACATTAACTAATTAGTACCCCCAACACTCCACCGAGGTGTGTAATTATGTGCATTATTAGAGCGGGTGGAATTATTCCTTGTGACTAAATGAGCCAGTAGAATTGACTCTTTTTTTTTCCTGTTAAGAAATGCGTATGAATTTCAACTCTAATATAGTCTACATCTCTTTGCTGCAGTAAATGTAGCAGGCAGAGATCATCTAGATTATGTAGTCAAAGCTGCTGCCTCAAGACAAGACTTTCCAAGTGTATGACAAGTGCGACACTTCTGTCCATGAGGAAACAGTTTTCCAAGGAGGCAGTAGAAACTATCATCCATCTGGAGGTTGGAGGTAGGGATGACTGTAAGTCAACATCTTGAATGGAACTTTTCCCTAGAGCTTCTGAGAAACTGATCTTAAAATAGTGGTATACACAATACATTGGCCATGATCCTGTTGTGTAGTGTAGAACGGCGTCATACATTAATTTTACTATTCCACTCTTGCATTGAAAAGCATTTTGTGCAACTGAACCAAAACACCAAATGTGCAACTGAATGCACATGTGCATCCATGCATAATGTGCATCCACATGTAGTATATAACATGCAGAATGGCATTTCATGCATAGCTTTGCAAGAATATTCTTCAGTGGACAAAAAAGCTCCCTTTCACCCAAGTTAATATTCAAGCCTAAGCTCTAAGGGCTTAGTTTGTGTCTCTAGATTCATGGGGAAATGCAAACTGAAGGGATGAACCAAAGGTTGTGCAGAAAATGGGAGATGAAAGGAGGAATATAATGGAAAGACATGATGTATCTATGTGGCGTGGTAGATGTGCAGCATTTTCCCAACAGGTAGCATTCTGTGTCTTTCACTGGTATAGCTAGAAGCTTTGAGACCACAGACGATAGGCAGAAAATCTGAAATGGAATTTGTAGGGATCACTTTTGCACAGATTTCTTTGGTTTGAACAAGGACATTCACCACTTTTTCAGTCAGAGTCATTAAGTTGATGTGCCTTTCATATAAATGATTGCAATCCCAGATTTTATTGTTCTGATATCCCACCATAGTTTGCTACATTACCTTGCCAAGTATACTGAGGCTGATTCAGATTACAGTTGAAAAATGAGTTGCAAGTGTGCAGAACAAACAGATTGCCAAGGACTCTTGGGGGAAAGTTTACTTTAATGTTAGCTCCCTTCCTTCCTCTATACCCACTCCTATCCTCAATGAAAAAGAAGTAGAAAAATGTGCTCTAAAATGTTGCAATTGTGCATCTGGGAAGATCCAGAAAGCTTATTATAGCAGGCAACCATGGGACCGTGAGAGTAATCATAGTAGCCCAAATCCATTTTTATACATTTCTTGGTGAAATTATTTCAGTTTTGTTGACTCTCTTGTCAAATGCAATGAATTCATAAGTCTCCACTTGCAACACACATTTCAAATATGGTTTGGGTGAGTTTGACAAAGATTGATTTTAATGATCCATTAAAAAAACCAAAAAAAATCAAGATTAGGGTATTACCAGGAATATAGAAAACAGGGCAAGATACAATTTTGACTACACTCTCCAGCCACATCCTTAATGAGCTTTTAAAAAATTCTTATCCTGTAGGTGTGCACCAAAATTGGATGTCTTTGTCACATTCCACATGGATTCCTTAGGGATTCTTATAATCTCAGGAGTGCAACAAAAGTAGATGTCTTCTAGAGATGTAATTCTTCACTAATTTTCTTCTCAAAAGTAATTTAAATATTTTTTTCCGTCCACCACAGGAAAGTCTTTGAAAACCACACTTTTCAAAGACAATTTGTAGTTCAGGGCTTACTCTGCATAAAATTCATTAATATGCTACGCAGAAAATTCCATTTTCTGTGCAAATCACATGCAAATTTGGCACCAAGTAAATTCCCAATTATAGCATTTTCTGCACAGAGAAGTCTATTTCAGCACAGAACTATGATTTCACGTGCACAAAATTCAGTTTTCTCCACAGAGCAATTACATGGAAATTTTGCACAGAATATATATCAAACTGCAAAGATTTCCATCCATAAGGTCTTCCTTCTGTAAGGTGCTTATATGTAACACAACTAGTTTCCACTGAACTTTGCTTAAAGTGAAAAAATGTAACCTGTTTAGGGGTTCCACCACAGATACATCAAGAAACACTGTTTGAATAACAGAAGCAGATTACTTTGTGCATTACGCGCTTTCTAATGAAATTATTTCCATTTTGCTGTCCTATTTGGCAAACAGCAATGGATGTATAACTCCTCTCTTCAACTCGCATTTCCAGTTCAGTTGCACACATGCCTCTGTATTTGGGGATGTTAAATCTGAGAGCAATTCCGATTCCTCTCCCCTTGGCTCCCTGCCTCTCTAAGTTAAACTCCCCCTCTTTGAGATACTCTTTATTTCTCACTAGTGTTAAGACTTGCTTATTTTCTTTTGTTTCTGTGGTAGCAGCATTGCC
The DNA here is from genome assembly GCA_948472985.1 of Iguana delicatissima. Taxonomy (NCBI): domain Eukaryota; kingdom Metazoa; phylum Chordata; class Lepidosauria; order Squamata; family Iguanidae; genus Iguana; species Iguana delicatissima. Next base: position 439,408 of record CAOKZL010000913.1, read on the forward strand.
ATTCCTTTTGCTTAGCGGAAGGGAGACTCAAATTGAAATGCTGCTCTAGAATTTATCAGTAAATTGTACTGAAGATCCTGTTGTCTGCGGGGTCATTGGTTTGAGTTGATATTCACCCCCAGGAGCCATTTTTTCAGGATGCAGCCTGTTTTACTCTGCTTATTTAATTTAATGGAGACATTATGTCAATAGACAGAGGTAAACAGCCACAATCTGAGTCATAATTTGAAAAAGCCTGCACAGTGATGGGAGCTCCCAGGCAAGAAGTGGATGCCCTTTAGCCCCCTTTTTGAATCCCCAATGTCCCATTTAGAGAAAACATACTTATTTTACTCATCTTATACCCATGTTTCAAATAAGGGCATCTGTCTGTGTGTGTGTGTGTGTGTGTGTGTGTGTGAGAGAGAGAGAGAGAGAGAGATCTGTTTGTCATCTCTATTAGATACTAGAGATGCAACGTTTGCCTTATGTCATTCTCAAGAATTGTAAAAAGTCCCCCCAAATCTGCAATCTTGAACCCTAAAAGGGACAGGTTTCCCTGACACCATGAAACTGGATCACACTAGAGAGGGGGGGTTTCAGTTCTCCTTCACATTTTTAGAACTCTCTCTCCTGGAAAGTTTACAAGTGAGTCTTAAACATGTTTTAAGTCAGATCCAGAATAACAGTGCAGTGGTATCTACTAGTAGTGAATAAAACTGCATGTAATTCTCATTGATGTAAATGGGACAAATTAGATAATGTTAATTCCCATTGATTTCATTGAGAGCTCATCTCAGTTAACCTGTAGCACAATTGTATCCATTCTTCTGTGGAAGTAAGTCCCATTAAGGTCAAGTCAAAGTCTTCATAAAGTTTCAGCCTATGTCTAGATCAACCAGACACACACACACACACACACACACACATTCACACACATAAATATACATATACATATATGTGTGTGTGTCTGTGTGCGTGTGCACTCATATACACACATATATTTTTAATTGAACTCTTTTGCTTTTATACTGTTTTGGTACTTTGTCTCTTTTGTAGTGGCAATGGTGATGGTAATGATGATGAGAGTTCTGGTATGTTTTACCTGCATACTGTACTATGTCTTTATTTTTGTTTAAGCGTTTACTTTCAAAGGTAGAAATTAATTAGGAATGCTAAAGAAATCCAGTGCAAATCTCAGTGGTGTTGAATATTTTCTGTTTCAACTCAGTGATAACCATATGAGGGGAGAATCTACAGCTGATCAGAAAAAGTTTGTTCCTGTCATTATATGAAGAAAATTATATAAACACATTTGCAAATTCTTACCTGACTTTTGAAGATCCTGTATTTCATATATTTCTGTATTTATTTATTTGATTCTTTGGCTGCCAAGGTTATGAATTTTATCCTTTCTTAATACTCTATCACCATCCAGCATCATCACTGCAAGTACCTCATCCTTTCTCCTTCCATTTTTAAAAGCGCAGAACTTTCTTCTGGTGTGGTAAAACACAGGCAGACACATCACATGCATTATGTTAAAGAGATGGAGCCCTTCAGATTTCTGTGTTCATGTGTGTGCTCATATCTGTCTGTCTATGTGAATCTGGCTGATTAGCTTGTCTGACTCTCCCAGTGGTATTCCTGAAAACAGGCAGACACGGAGAGTGTGGGGATGGTTGGAGAAGATGACTGGAGAGGGAGTGAAAGAGATGAATGGTATGGAAACAGAAGGGAAACATAATTTGGCATAAACACCTGGGTATGAACAGCTGTTTACTGGTGCACATTCCATATTTATGTGCACAAGGCTGCCATAACAATTCATGTACAACTCCATTAGTGAGAGAAAAAAAAATCCTGAGAAGTCAAACAGCAGATGGTGGGGTGGACAGCAGTTGCTAATCTAATGGAATACAAGTGGAGAAAGGAGGGTCTGCTTGATTGATATATCACTGCTTTTAACATATCAAATAAAGTAAAATTTTCAGGAAGAACTTACCAAAAGTGAATATTTGACCGTGGATTTGACTTTCTTAAGAGATGATGGACTCTCTTTTGTCAGTAATCTTTTTCTTGCAATGCTAGGAGTTGGACTACGTTGTCTTTATGATCCCTTCCAAGTCTGTGGGAGACTAGGAGCTCACCTGCATACTTTTTCCCCATCAGTCTTTGCTGTAGTTGCTGTGAGCAAAAAATAAATAAATAAAAGGAGCCAGCTTGGGAGAAGCAGCAAGCTTTTGAGATAGCATGTATATGCAGTTGTATCCCATATATGCCATATAGATATTACAGGGAGGAAGTGGTAGAAAATGACTGCAGAGACAGAAGCAGAAGGGTCCATAGCTGTCTGCTGTGATGTATGTGCAGTGAAGACCTCACCAATTACACCTGCAGCAAGTACAATTTGGTAGCTCTCTTGGAAGAGAAGGCCAGTCCATTATAGCTACATGTCAAGCCCTTTCAATGAGTCAGAGAACATGAGAACTTTCTGGATGATACACAGAGAGAATTGATCCTACAGAACCAACAGGAAGAAACTGCCAAGGAAAATGAAGAGGCCTATAACAGCAAGGAAACACTCTAGAGGACAGTCACTGTTAGGAGCAGACCTTGTAGAAATAATTCAGAACCCCTCCAACTAAACAATCACTTCCTACATGTTCAGGAAGATAGTAGAGTAAAAATGCTCAAACAAGAAACCAGCAACAAAGGAAACCACGTGCCAAGAATGGAGCTGAGGTAGCTGCCAACCAGAATAAGAGGAAGAGGAAGAAAAAGTGCTGATGGCTTGTTGCTCAGTGGTATGGACGAAACTGTGAGCCAACCTGACAAGACTGTGTTCTGTCTACCTTGGCTCATGTTTCTAGGATGTCACTGACAATTCGCCAAAACTTATCAAGAACTTAGATCAGCACCTCTTTTTCCTTACTCATGTGGACACCAATGAATCGACCAAGAACACCTTTAGACAAATCACCTCTGACTATGAAGCTGTGGGCAGGACTCTGAAGGGTTTTGAGGCATAGGTGGTACTCTAGTTAATGCTGCAAGTGAAGGACTATGCAAGGGCAGGATGATGCTAAAAGTGCATGACTGTCTATGTAGATGAAGTAGATAGTTTGACCTCTTGGACGATGATGTTATCAGACAGAACACTTTTGGCTGTAGATGGACAACACCTCACAAAGACTCAGAAGAAGGCCTTTGGTAATGGCCAGTAGCATGGCAAGTCTGATCTAAGAGGGCTTTACACTAAATCTTTGGTTGATTGGAGGTGATAGCTCAAACTTTAGCCCAAAGGCAAGCTCTACACACAAGGATGTGAATTCTAGAGGAGAAGCCGAGGACAAAAATGAGATCCACAGTAAAACTAACAATGAATTAATAGACGTGAACAAACAAAGCTTCAAATGTCTACACATCGGTGCACAGAATTTGGGAAATAAACAACAGGAGTTGAAAACTGAGTGCAGGAAAGTAAGTATGGCAGATGTAAAAGATCTAACAGGGTGACTCCCATAATTGGAATATTACAACTGAAAGATATAACTTATTCAAAAAGGATATCTATTTGTCTGTCTGTCTGTCTGTCTGTCTGTCTGTCTGTCTGTCTGTCTGTCTATCTATCTATCTATCTATCTATCTATCTATCTATCTATCTATCTATCCATCCATCCATCCATCTATCCAGCCAGCCATACACACACACGTGCACACATACACACAAACACACACCAAAGTTCATTTCTTGCTTTCCCCTTTTCAAAAGATTTCACTCAAAATTATTCATACCATCCAACACCTCTGTTTTGGAAGAAACAAATCTAGTTAATCCTTTACTGCCCACTTTCTCAGCTACTTTAAAATATCCTAGTTTTTCTCTCTTCCTCCTTCCCCCTTCCTTTGTAGTTCCATAAAGCTGGAAGGAAATGCAAGGTCTATCCAGTTCAAGCTCCTGCAATATAAGAGACACAACAAAAACACTGATCCACAACTTACTTCAATTTCTGCAACATGGTTTCAAAGTGTAAAAGTAGTTTGTGCTGAATTAATTCAGCAGGAAGGAAAAGGTGGAAAGATGGAGTCTTGCCTTTCCCATCAGGCTAAGAAACAAGCAAACTGGTGCAGTTTTTCTAGTTTTGGAACAGAATGCCCTAGGATATGTGACTCCAAATTGTTTCCTTAAAGAATGACAGGGGGAGGAGAGAGCTCCATCAGTTCAGAGAAGCTTTCCATGAGAAGATCTCCTTTGAATGACAGAGTTCTTGGAATTGTACACTAAGTGTTCTCTTAATCTGTCTTTCTCACCATCTCTAAATTCCCTAAAATAGGATTCATATTTTATAGATGCATTCCCAATCTGAAGTTGTTTTACTTCTTCATTCAATTGTGATTTCTTTTGTTGCTGTTGTTTGGTTTCTGTGACTTGTGTAAACATTCACCAGAGTGCTATATAAACACTCAACATAAGTTTCTATACACTTAACAATGTAGCAGAGGTGCTAAGTAACCCTATTAATGAATTGCGAAGCTGTGTAACAGGACACTAGCAACAGTGCCTGGTGAATATGGGTTCTCAGTGTGCTGGTTCCATTGTGCTTCAGTGCTGCTGTGCGTTGCTCCCACTGTGCACCAGCAGCTTTCTATTGGATACAGATGTTGTGTATCTTCATAATCCTAATTCCCACATACTAAGTCCACTTACAATGACACATCTCCCATACATGACTCTGACCTTATGTTTTAAAGCTTAATTGTATTGGTTTTATCCTCTTCACACCCTTTCTTTTGATTTACTAATCATCAGTGTGTGCCAAGTCTGCTCAGTGCCATAGAAAAGAATATTGTTATTGTCGAGGTCAAACACTGAGAGAGATTCTACTGTCTACTTGCTTTGAGATGGAACATTGTTCCAGTTACATTAACAATGTGATCGTGCACTTATCTACTCCGAAATAAGTCCCAGTGAGCTCAGTGGCACATACTCATAGGTATATGTCTTCAGGATTCTGAAAGGCTATTCTGAAAGGCTTAAGATATTCTGAAAGGCAACTGGAATGCATGGATTTCTCAGTGAAATTCATCTTTCTTAACTAAGCTTTTAAAATTTGTTTAACAGTTGCCTTCTGAAACTAAAAGTATTGCCATTATTTTCACTCACCTCTGATTTCTTTGTGTTGGCGGAAAAAAGAGATGGGGGTGGTGGTGATGATGATGATGATGACAATAACCTTGTGGCAAGGAGGGAGAAAACCCTCTCACCATTTGCCACCAACTGGGGCTACACTAATTACAATTGCTTGATACCATTTTCAACCATCTCAGTTCTTTTGTAAAGATTCCTTGGATTTGTGGATTGGTAGGGGTTCTTAGAATTCTCTTCTAGAGCTCTCTAGCAAAGATAAAATTTTAATCTCTCATATAAAATGAGGGAAGTAAGGATTTACATCTTAACATTGCTTTACCAAAAAATTATTCTGGTTCACTCAGTTTCGTTCAATCCTCAAATCACGTACCCCCAACATCAGCTCCTTTGGGAATATTGGCTGGAGTCCTATATGACTTGTTACATTGTGTGACTTTGTATATAGCTAAGTATGTAGCAGAAGTGCTAAAGCCAGCAAAGATCTTTAATGGGGCACCAGCAAGACTGACCAATCTGCATTGGTCACTTTTTGGCTCTCCTTGTTGTGTAATAGCAGTTCTTTACCGGATATAGACATTACTCAACTGTGCAGTTCAAATTGCCGCAGTCATAAGTCTAGTTGCAAAGTTGGAACAGGATTCCAGTCATCTATTGCTCCCTTCTGCAAAGATGTTTACAGCTCATTTGGTGCCATCTGTTTTGTAGCATATCACCAATAATTTTATAATATTCGACATTATGTGTTACAATAACATATGGGGCATCATGCTTAAAAGATAAATAAATGGCAATTTTATGAGACATTTGTGGTTGTTCAAAATCTGGATCATGATATGCTGATGTTGATTTCAACTGAAAATTGTCACCTTTCATTGCTTATTTTTTTTATTATTATTATTTTTTTGGGGGGGATTGGTTATATTTGAAACTAAGTATTGTGGCTGACGTGGCTGCTCTCAAAAACATCTCATTTTTTCCCCCCTTTCCTCCAAAACTGTTAGTAGTACTAGAACTTTGAGAGTGATGTCACCTTCCTCCCAGTTTTTTTTCCATCAGCACAATCTTCAGTAAACAAATGGAATTTGTCTGAGAAAAAAGTAAGAGCACAGTGACATTATGTCATTTATTTTGTATTACTAGATGCATTAAGAAAGAAAGTGGGTCAGAGTGCCACTATACGGCTGGCAGAACACATCTGTTGCATGACCATAGGTCTGGTTCCAGCTGCTGCATCTCCAGTTCATAGATCACAAAATAGATTATAAGAAAGACCTTCCCTTTGAATCCCACAGAGCTGCTTCCAGGGTAGTGGACAATAGCAAGGTAAAAGAATACTCAGAGATGTTCTCATCCCCAGTGAGAAAAGGTGTCCTAGCACAAGGAGAAATTCTGTTGAGAGAAAGATCAACTGCCATAAGATTTTTCACACTTCTTCATGTGTGTGTAAAAGTCTCGACTTCATGTAAAAAAAAAAAAAAGTGTTTTGCACACAAAAAAAGCAGCAAGGTCCAGGAAATTGTATATTGTACACAAAATATACTGATTTCTATGCAAAATTTTGGGAGTTTGCATAAAAATATTCTGCCTAAAATCAGGATTTTACCAAAAAAAAAAAAAATTCTACAAAAAAAAAAAACCTCCCAAAGAAGGTGTTGATATTATTGTTGATAATGATTATGAAGTCTATAAAAACTCTCATATCTCACCAAACAGTGAAAAAACGTTTGAAATTATTTGTTTGCTCATTTGAGATCAAAATCAGTGAAAATTAACATCCCTAAGGGACAACTCCAGGCTAGATGGATAAGTAGTCTACCCTGGGTACACCAGTTTCTAATTCCTACACGCTTTTGGTCTGGATAGAAGATGCTATAGATGCTTAAGGAATCAGCACAGTCCAAAAATCCTGTCTTGAACTTTGTGCATATGTGTTGTACAGAAGGATTAAAAGACAGAACTCTATGGCCATTTCTGCACGGGGCGAGGGAATTTCCCTGTGATGCTACTTACCGGGTCTTTTGGCTCCCCAGTCTGGTCCAGGCTGCTCCGGAGCAGCGCGTGCTCGTTGGTCTGCACTGCTCTGGGGACGAAAATGGCAGCTTCCGGTTGGTTGAGGGTCTCGATCAACCGCTGAAGCTTGCCAGCCTAAAGCCCGCCCCGGCAGATCGCAGGCTCACATTGGTGTGAGCCTGCAAATCTGCTCAAGGGAACAGGAACGCACTGGCGTGCTTCATGCTTTTGAAAAATCTAAAGAAACAAGTTTTTCAAAAGCATACTGGACGACCACTTGGGATTGTTCCGGAGCGGGCTGAGGTGCAGAACTACACTAAGTAGTATCTCCCAGGTGCAGACGTCCTCCCTGGAGGACAGACTGCACTGTTTCTTATACCCCGTGCGGAAATGGCCTATGTGTTGTTCCCAATTCTAAAATGCAATTTTGTAATACATATTATTATTACATTGGTCAGAAATATTGTCCAGAATCTGACTAGTGTGATACACACATTTATACATGTGCATGTCTTATTTTATATAGGAGGTACTTATGCCCTATGCAAAATCTCCACTTCCTAGCAGTTCCCAAGTCCCAAGATCTTTTTCTTTTCTTTTTAGTGAACTGCAGGGGAATGAGGGGCAGCCCCTTGGGTCCGGTGCCTCCTACCCTCTCCTTCCCCTTTTTAACCATAGCAACTGCCCCGTGGGGCTTGGCAGGGGCATAAGGGCAGCTAAAGAGCCTGGTGCCTCCAGCAATTATGTCCCACAGGCGTGACACAGTTTCTCGGCCATGGTGTTAGATTGCACTTGAAATGTTTTGAGGAAAAGAGAATGGAAAAGGACCACGTGTCCTAGAAAGAAAGAGCAAGAAAGGAATGCCAAAGATTATTTAAAGCTCATGCCAAAAACTGAGATGGGAGAAGCAAATTCAATGAAGAGAAAGCCAAAATTAGTTGAGGGAAGAGACCATCATTCAAAAAGAAAATTAAAAGGTGAATACACGTCCATACGAAGATGTGCTAATTAAAGCACAACGTTCATAAATGAGGATATCAGTCTTTATAACTGTCATTCTCGTAGGCAAAAACAAATGTGTTTCCATCTTTTTTCTTGCTGTAAGAAAATCATCCAAAACTGCACAAAAATTCGCAGGAAACTTGATTTCTGGGCAGAAAATGCTGTTTTCTTTGCAAAATGTGTGTGTGTGTGTGTGTGTGTGTGTAATAATTTCCGAACTGTGAAAAATCTCACGAACCTAGAATTCACCTCATCTGCATTTCCCATTACTCAGAAAAATTATTTTCACCATTTTTTTGGTGGAGTCATCTGCAGTCTCCCCCTCCAACAACATGCAGATATATATAACACTAAATTAGGATGCAGCCTGGGAACTAAAATACTTAACTTGTAATGATAGCATTAAAATAAATTCCTTTAGAATCACCACATCCTGCTTACCTCTCTGTTGTGGCTTAGCATTCTAATCTTGAACATTGACACTGGTGAATCTACCTGCAATTTAGTGCTTTACAATATTGAAATATCAGAAAGGAGAATCAGTATTTTTGTTGGCGGGGGATCTGAATGAGATCCATATACCAGATTGTTTGGAAATTGTTTCTGAAGTAATTCACACAGGAACTGAATGGTTAATCTAAATTCCCAAACATCCACGTACACATCCAAAGTCACCTCTGACCGATTGCAAGTCTCTAGCATGTGTGTTTAGGAAGATGTTGCCACTGTTCAGTTCAGACATTAGTAATTTCAACATGTAATCAGTTTATAGAATTTGCTGTCTCATGATGTGTCATTAGTCATTGGCTGTCATGGTCTCAAAGGGGGTTATAAAATACTATCAGTCCAAACTTTGTATATAGAAGGTGTCACTAGTGGTCCTCATGTCACTGGTAGTAGGAAAGAATAGGACATACAGTTCAATAGTAGAAATAGTAGAAAATATATCTAACAGAGGATTCCCAGCTAAATCCCTAATATCCCTAATATCTTTTAGCTAAATGTTCATGTGATGGCAAAGGCTTCTGTCTGAAACTCCAGGGAATCAGAGTAGTTTCTAACCTGGAGTCTCCAAATTTTGTTGGACGTCAGTTCACAGAAATCCCAGTCAGTATGTTCAATACTTCCTGAATGGTCAGGTATCTGGAAACTATAATTTAACAATACCTATGGATTCAAGTTTAGGAACCACCAGAGTATACAAAACTTAGCTAGCTGGGTCTCAGTGTAAAGAAGTTTCCTATGTTCTTTGTGGTAGCAAGCCATGGTAGTACAATGGAACATCCCTGCTTAGCAGCAATATGCTTCTGCATATCAGTTGCTGGTGAGTGTATGTGTGTGATAGAGAGAGAGAGAGAGAAGGAGAGAGGGCAGGAGGGAGAGAGGAGTTGTATCCTTCATTATCGGCTTGTCAGCTTTCAGAAAACATCTGGTTAGTCATAGGAGATGAACTAAGTGGACTTTTGGTCGTTTTGCTCCACCAGGGATCTTCTAGGAACGCTGGTGTAACATTTGTGATTGCTTGTGTAAAAGTATCTAATGAACCACTCTTCAACTTAGGAATCAGTAGATAAAATATTTCCTAGAAGTTACTTTCCAGCTAGCTCTCTTGTTCTGCAGAAGCTATTCTTATCTAGAGAGAATATAAATCATTTACATGCAGTTTCACATACTAATGTGAAAAATCTTTCTCGCTAAAACGTGAACAATTTGTGGTTCACATAGAAAAGGAAACACTTGTGCGGCCCATTCTTTTCTTGCTTATTAGGAAAATCAGACTAGAAGTCATTTTGAAATCTCTCGTTCATCTACCCTGCCATTTTTGTTACACACTTTTGTTTTGTGTCATTTTCTCATTGAAACAGTATCCGTAAAAGGCAGAACAAAGCACAAGATTGAGTAAGATGTCTATCAAATGTTGCTTTTCTAACAAGGAAAAACTTATTGTCAAGAACTGAGTAACCCATGTGAAAAGTCATGTTGGATTTAAGAGGCACCTTGAAGGGAAACCACTTCCCAGCCTTGGAAGCATGAAATTGCCCAACTGAATTTTTTTTTTACTGGAACTTGAAAACACAGAGTCCACTGGATGTCTAAACTGGAAGTGGGGATGAGATGGGTTACTAAAGGAGGGGTAATAACACATATTTCCACATGAAAAGAAGCCCAAAATGTCAGTTATTGCATATAATATTTTTTTTCCTTATTTCTCAGCTTATTTCAGTGAATTATGAATTGTATGCATGCATAAAATGATGTTTCTGCATAGCAGGCCACATTCCTACGCTGATGGCATTAACTGTTACTGATGCTCCACATAAGTATCTCAACTAGGGATGAAAAGTATATTTAAAAATATTCACAAAATGGTTAAGAAATATGTTTTTCAAGTATGAGAAACCCTGATGGGGAGAATCCTGAACTTTGTGAGTTATTCTGCAAAAATAATAACAATATAAAAAAAAGAATGTATGGTTCTTCTGTGCAGAAAACAGAATTTTCTGAGCAGAAAAAACAGTGTTTCTGGGAAGGAAACGGCATTTCCTGCACAACTCTATACATACCTGCACACACATATATATATATATATATATATTTCTATGCAAAAATTATGCAGGAATATTATTTCTTGCTCAGAAAAAGCTGTTTCCTGCATACACACCCACATGCGCACGCACACACATGCACACACAAGCTCTAATTAGGGGTTTCTTCTGTGCAAAATTTGAACTTGGTTGATTCCTGTAGAAAACATTTTCTGTGCAGGAAACAGCTTTTTCTGAGCAAGAAATAATATTTTGTATAGAAATATTATTTCCTGTGCATAAAATGCTGTTTTCTGTGTAAAACATTTGCTGTATATATTCATGTATTTGTTTAAATATTTTAGTCAAAAAATTGACCCCAAAAACCTGGTCCAGCAAGAGCTTGGTCCATCCCAGGAGAACCTAAAAGAAGCATCGACTCCCTCTTTGTCTGCTGTGGTGCAACTTCTGGTCTTTTGGCTTTTGGCTACTCAAAGGAGTAGAAGACATCAGTGCTTAAATTCTCATGTTTCACCCTTCTACTTTGAGAAAGGGATGGTTCCTTTTTGTGGATAGGAGTTTTAAAAAAACACCTTCTTGGAGTTGAATGATAAAACGTCTTTTTGAATGTCTGGGCAGGAAAATAGCAGCAGTGGCCAGAGGCAGCTGGCCTTCTGAAGCATCACTGGTGTTTTCTCCTCTCTGCAGAGAGACCCTTGACTTAACCACAGATCATATCGAAATCCATACTTTTGGACCCAAAAGCTGACCTTGACTTATACATGAGGTCAAATTATATGCAAGTATATATGGCAAGGGTGAATTTTGTGCAGCACTGGGTCCCAAACTGTGGTTAGCTGTCAAAAACTGTGTGTTATTTGAAGACTTACTTCCAGCAGGAAGGAAATTGCTAAAATTGCTCATTGCTTCCTTTGAGAAGCAATGTACTGTCTACTGAACTTCTGGATCTTTGGCATGTGGGTTCAGTAGTCCCAGATTTTCTGGCATTATAAGCAGAACAATAAATTCACAAATACTCTGTGCATCAATTTGATACAATTAGATCATTGTGGTTCACCAGTGGAAGGGTACTAGTCAGTTGGTCAGGATCTTTACTGAAGAAGCCACAGACTAATACAAAAGTTAAGTTGCATAAATGCCGATTACCCCCCAGGTCTTTGCTACCAGTCATGCAATTTGTTTGAATTTATTCTAGTTCTTTCAAAATTTCATAGGGATGGTCTTCTCTGGTGTGTGGGGAGGGGTATTAATAGATTCCACCAGATTCCAGAAATTCTAGCTCTTTGAGTATACTTAAAAAAAGCCTTTGGATGCTGTTTACCATGTGCATGGAAAAACAAGTAAATGGATCCCTTTTTTACTTCCCACTCCAGTTTAATAATTTTGTAGGTGTGCCATTTAAATGTCCTTTACATGTTCTATAACTACATATATCTAAAACTCCTCATGGATTTCACGGTATCGTTCAGAGACACATCAGATGATAAGTGTTTCTATTGCCATTTGTTATCAAGAACAAGATTAAAAACAGGTATGAAAACGAAGCTCTGAAATTAAGCACCTTCTGATTTAACCTACACTTTAAAGAGAATCCATTGGAAGTGAAACAAAACATCCAACCTTTTGTTTAAATAAGTTTCTTACCGATAGCAATAAGAAACTGCTAGATCTCGCTCCAAGAATATCTATGCATCCTATAATTCTAAATTCTTAAGGAGAGTTGGAAAGGATTTGAGAATAAGGCTATTTATTTAAATAAATATTTGCCATCACTTTCTAAATATGGCACTCTAATTAGTAGAGAAGGACCTTCCATATGTTCCATCTAAAGGAAGCTTGGAATGGGAGGCAATTGTGACCAGAGTATTTATTAGAAACATTGTGCTGTGTTAATCCGCAAAGCAGAAGAGAACTGGAGAGACACAACAGAGTCAAATTTAGCAAGTTTATTTCAAAGTGCTTGTTTTTTTAAAAAAATTAAATGCTGCTTTGATGTAGATATTTAAAATAAGAGTCAGAGTGTGACAGTGGGGTCCAAGGTCTTTTGGATACTTTGATGAAAGAAAACAGATGAGGAATATAAATTCTGTTGTTGAATCTGAAATATGTTGCAAGAAATAAACGGAGATTAATTTAATTTCAAAAGTATGCTGTTATATTCTTAGCACCTTTCCCAACATGTTATACTCCCCATGTGTTGGAAACAACTGGGTCAGATAACCTTTGCATAAGTAAATAAAAACATTTTAAACCATCTGGAGACCACATGAAGGCATGTCTTAAAATGTTTTCAGAGATGACTTCACTTTCCCAAGTTTCCATCTTTCTTATGATTTTCATTTTGGTGGCCAAATTTATAGATCTTTCATGTTTTAAAAAACATGTTTGGAATAGTTGGTGATGCAGGCCTGTTTTCCCTTTTCTATTTGTTTTGCTGTTTATGCATCCTCAGTAAGGGGTTCTGGAGGCAGCTGCTGTTTACTTTGCCTATTCCAGGCAAGCAGATACAGCTACAATGGGATCGACTGGGAAAGAATCCCATTCTTTTTTTCCCCCTCAGGATTTAATGCAGTTGCTCAGGATTTAATCTCACCTTTCTGCCATCATTTCTGCCAAGCATTTCTGCAACCCAGCAATTAAAGCTTGTGTTTCTTCAGCCCACTTTCACCATCTTGCCAATGCTAATGCTGATAAAAATAAACAGAGAAATCCTTCTAACTAGACAAAGGACAAGTGGGAAAAAGGGGGCTGGGCAAATAAAATTGTATTTTGTCAGAGTCTTTAACTGAGGTATGTACACCTGTACTGTTTTAATCTCAACTATTGCATTTTTTTAACCTATATGTGATTTTGCTGTAATTTTTTGTCCTTTGTAAACTAGATTGGGTTCCTGTCTAAAAAAAAAAAGCAGAATATCAATAAGATGGTGGTGATGATGATGATGATGACGATAGTGTGTGTGTTTGTGTGTATATGTTTGCATGTTTTCACGATGAACAGATCAGTCTCATTCATATGTTTGAACAGTGCAACCATTGTCATCATTTGGAACTATTTTATCCCTGTCTTCCTGCATACTTCCTTGTTGTGCCTGGCGATAGGCCCACATTGGCCTGTTTATTGCATAGTTTATTGACTTTGTTGTTTACTGATAATTATCTTTAAGCCACAACTAAAAGACCTTTTTCAATATCTGGACTTTTAAGACGTCGCAAATAGTATCTATTTCATTTCAATGCACTTGTAGAGTCCATAAAAAGGTAAGCATTAGTTTTGGTCAGTGTCACTCTTGTGGTAATACCAAGTGCCACCATGTGACGGTGAATTCAAGCAACTTCATTTTCTGTACAAAATTGTTGGTTGTAAATAACAAGAAGGGAATAAGACATGGACTCCAAGTATATTTTTTCATTTAATTGCTTCAAACTATTGCCTGCAATCACTTCTTTAGAAAATAATAATAAAAAAAGCTAAGTGCATTTAGGGCACATCTCATGGAATGCCTTCAGGTTTAATATTAATATTTAGCAGGTTGGCTCCCCTGTGATGCTAAGTGCTGTAAAATGACATTGCCATTATGAGCATAGTTTCTATAATGTTGTTTGATTCATCTGGGAAGAGGTTACTGAATTTTCCTGGATCTCTGACATTTTCTTAAGTGTTATAATGTTTTGCTAAAACATTTTAGAACAGCCTCTGAGAGGGAGGATATCAAAGTGATTTGTGCCATGTTTCTCTTCATTCCTTCTTAAAGAATGAATAATGAATAGAGATAATGATGTAAATCCTGTTGCGTGCCTTCCAGTTGTTCCTAACTTTTGGCAACCATAAGGTGAATGTACCATGGGATGTTCTTGGCAAGATTTGTTCAGAGGGGGGTTTGCCTTTGCCTTTCTCTGTGGCTGAGACAGTGTGACTTGCCCAGGATAAATCCTAGTTGGCCAGAAAGCTTTCACCTGGATGACTTTATGTGGATAAGGCACCACATGTATAATCACCTGTGTCCTCCCTTTTTAATTTGGCCCATCTGCCTGTTGTTTGAAAATCAGTGAAAGCATCAACCAGCTCTTTAGGAAGGGGAGCAGAGCTTGAGATTTAGTTGCCTTTCCTTGCCTGTTGAACAACTAGCAGTCTTTTCAAAAATGTTTCCACGTACACTGCCCAGATGCTGTGCTTGCACTGAGTTGGATCATGATCAATTATAATACCTTCATATATCTAGGTATAGATTGATATATCTATATCTGGATATCTGTATCTAGATATATGTATGGGTGTGGATCAAGCTCCCACTTCACATTCTTTGTTTTGCAACTTTAGGCACATGTAGCTACAATACAGAAACACAGCAAAACCTTGCCAGTGAATTGTGAAGCTGTATGTTCAGACACTGGCATGAGTAGCTGCCGTGTGCATTTGGCACTTCTGATGTGCATCAAACACTTCCAATGCACAATGGGAACTTCTGATACACACCAGGCACTCCTGCTGTGCTCCAGCACTTCCTCACCTGTGTTTGGATTTACATTGCAGAATGCCCTGATGAACATTGGTGCCCATCTGAACCAGAACATGGCACATCAGTCACTCCACTGGCTAACACTGAACACCAGAAGGTCATATGTTGTAATGTCATGGCAAGTGAATATGAGGCTGTGAAACCACTCCATTCAATTTTCATAGAATCGTAGAATCATAGAGTTGGAAGATACCACAAGGGCCATCCAGTCCAATCACATGCCATAAAATTAAAATGGAGAGAATCTAAGGCCTTTTCCACACGGGCATATTGCCCACGCTAGGGCGACCTCTCTAGGAGGTCTTCTTCACCACGGGGTGTGCTAGTGCAGTTGGAAAAGGTGAGGCTGTACACCTCAAACCGCTCTAGCACAGCCGTGGGGGTGGCGCTGCGAGTTTTATAAAAACCACCTTCCCAAGTGTTTTTTATGAAACTCGCCTGCACTGCTCCGTGGCAGTCCCCAGTGAAGAACTGCAGAGACACGGTAGCACGTCCCTGCAGATCTGCCCGGGGGCGGGCTTCCAGCTGGCGCGCTGCCCTAATTGACGGAGTGCCGCTGGAAGCCGCCGGCTGCCATTTTGGGTGCCGCCAAACACTGCCGAGCGCCGCCGAGCGCCGCCAAAATTCGGCGGCATATAGAGTGGAGAACCCGCGCTCCCCGCAGGGACGGAGCAACCCGCTAGCAGGTAAGCTCCGCCCCTGTGTGTGCTGCCCCGTTTCAGCCCCCCCCGTGAGGAAGGGGCCTAAGAATCCACATCTAACTGTAGCACCAAGCATCACAGGTACTGTGCTACTTTTCCCAAGGGTCCTGAATCATTATTAATAAGTATCCAGAAAGCACAATAACTACATTGCATGGTATGTTGATATCTGTGGTATTGTTGTATGACCTTCAGAATTGTTGAAGACTGAACCAATAGCCTTTCTCATCTTTTCAGCCATGTATGTTTCAATAGAAATGCAAGTAAGTGTCATTGTAAAGTTAGTTCTGCAGCTTGAGCTGAGGTTACTAGGAACTGAGACCCAATATCTGGGTTATTTGGGTGCTGGTTGTAATTACCTTGGACTTAGTTTTGTTTTCCTCCTCCCAAAAATTTGGTTTTCTAATTACATCTCTCCCATTCCAGACTTCATGCTGGAATATCATGCTAGATATCAGTTTTGGTACTGTGTGTTTGTCTGTCCCCTTAGTGATGTGGGTAGAGTCTCCGAGGCCATAGTGAAATAGATTTCATAAACAAATGGATTTAGTAAACAAGTGAGGAATGCATGAATCCAGGTCCCATCCTCTCTGCCATCCTTTCTGCCATCCTTTAAGGAAGAAGTTCAACATTCTAACAAGGTTAATTCCTCTATTGGCTAAGGCTGTATATGAAATTTTGCCCTCCCTCCATTTACCATTCTGACAACGCAAACTCCTGGAGATCTTTCAGGCTATACAATAATAGCATTATGATTCCATTTTAACTGTCATAACTCCATCCAGCGCAAACTTGAAGTTTGCAGTTTGGTAAACATTTTGGCTGTTTGTTTTTTTTAAAAAAATAATATTGTATTAAGTTTTTTTTTTAAAAAAAGTATAGAAATACATATGAAGGAACAGAAAGAAACACTAATCTAGACTAACCACACTACTACATAATAGAGAAATTAAATAATAGCAATGGGTTGAGTTAGTAATTGTGTAGTTTTTTTGTTTGTGTTTTGGCTAAGAGTGCCTCTAAATGCCTCTTCCTTAACTGCCAGTCCCAGAATTACACAGGATGGAACCCAGCAGTAAAGGTACACAGTCTGAAAGGGCCCATGGATACGGCATGTGTGTGTCTATGTGGTTTTGTTTTGTTTTTGTTTTCTGGGGAGAGGGAAGTACCCACAATTTGTGGGAAGCTTTAACTATTAACACGTGGGTGGCTCCTCTTGGACACTCTAGAGATTAAAATGAATAAAAGAAAACAGATACACAACCCAGCGTATTTAAGACAACTTTGTCTTGTTGCTTCATAATAAAAGCAATATTATACTACACAGGTTGAACAATCTTTATTTCTATTGCCTTTCTTTAGCAAAAGACGGCCATTCTTTGTAGAAAACCAAGGCTTTGACTGGAACTACAGGTGTTACTGCAGAATAATTGAATGTTATGTGGCATACCGCTGCGTGGGGAAGGAGTCAATGGCACATCTCTAGCCAGCATCCTTGGAAATGTCTAGCTTGCTTCACCTTCTCTTATGACTGCTGCTAAAGTGAAAAACTTTATTAAAGCAGCAGAGTATATTTATTGCCTAGCCACACGCATTATACAACAGCTCTCCTCAAACTCGAGAAGATATATTTTGCTAGCTTCGAAATTATCTGAGTATGACCACAGAATACACCAGTTAATAAAGCCCTAAATGTTTAATGACATCAGACTTGCTAATTTGTGAGTCCCTCTGGAACTGGAATATTTACTAGGTGCTGACTGTTTATCATTAATTTTGCTGTCATGATTTGAAAGCTGCATGATTTAGTGGGCAAGTGAATGAAAATATTATTCTTCCCAAATAAATGAGAGGGCTGGGAGCCTGAGGTGTCTCACTGTGAGGAATCATGGCAAGTTTCCATGTGGCTATAGAGAAAATGATATAGAATGGTGTTTTTTTCTTTTTAATGGATCAAAGCAGGTAGATGTGATAAATGAAGAGGGAGCTATAGTATAAACACACATCTCCCCATGGGAATAAATTGGCATATTGGCTGAGGTTTTTGATTATCCTTCAGCCATGTTTTCACCTGTGACTATTTTTTTTAAAAAAAGGCAATCACATCTATTCCAGTTCATCCTTTGACAATGATTTCACAACATTTCTGCAACATAAATGTAGGGCTGCATAACCTCATGGCCTCCTCCATTAGCTCAGCTAGAGATGCAATTCTTCATTAAGTTTCTTCTTGAAGGTAGCAATGAGTAATTTCATCAATTTTCTTCCTACTGTGAGAAAGTCTTAGAAAACCATGCCGTTTTTGAAGTCCATTCACAATTCAGGACTTTTTTTCTGGAAAATATATATATGTATCGGTATGATGGTTCTGAGCAGATATCAGCATGTTCTGCACAGAAAACAACATTTTCTGTATGGAGAAAAAATAATATTTCAGTGCAGAAATATTAATTAAATTCAATGCAGAAAGTATTGTTTTCTGCACAGAAATGATATAATTGGGGATTTATTGTGCATAACATGACACATTGTTGATTTGCATAGAAAACAGTATTCTTTGCACAGAAAACATTTTCTATGCAAGAACTAATACTTCTGTGATGGAACATTTTCTGCACAGAAAAGGCTGGTTTCTGCACGAACAGCACATGCAAATTTTTACACAGAATATTTTCTGAACTGCAGAGATTCTTGTCAGTCCAGGATTCTTCATGTCACAGTTTCTGAAACACTCAAAAACATATTTTTAACCATTTTCTGAATATTTTTAAGACATTCTTTCCATACTTCAGATCAGTCATTCTTACCAGAAAAAATATTAGATTTGTGAAAATGTGAAACTATGTCCACTTCTGCACCTCACTGTTACCGTGCTACTATTCCAATTGCAACATCCTGTGGAATTCTGGATTTGTAGTTTACTGAGGCCAAAGAGCTCTCCAGATTAGAATTCTAAATGTCCCTCTCTAAACTGCAAACCCCAGGATTCCATAGGAGGTTGAAGGTAGAATCATGGCACTATAAGAGTGTAGCGTGGGAATGGCCCATTTTATTTCATATCAAAGGTAAGGAATACAAGGACATTCCATGCAGTAACCTGTAGATAATTTTACATGCCTTGTCTCTAGAGTAACACCCCATACACAGGAGCAAATACTTTCCTGCTGTTTAGGCAGAAGCAGTGCTTAAAATATTGTTCCTTCAGATCATGCTGTGTAGGGGATGACAGGTAAACAGACTTTGAAAGAGTTTAGATATGTGATAATGATACAAGCTTGTCACATATATTAAAATTTGTGCACAGCCTCATGTGGAGCTATCTCTTCCCCTTCAATTTCACTACTACATCTTCATCTTCTGAAGATTGGAAGTGGAAACGGGGTGAACAGTGACACACGGGAAAGGGAGGTAATGTCAGCATAGGTTCCATTGGACGAGTTTCTACAATTTATGGGATGGTAAGTGTGACCCTTTATCCTTCTTTTCATCAATCAGGTGGATGAGGGAGATGACTAAGGGCCTGTGTACCTGAAGGAACACCTGTTCTCATATCCATTAAGAAGACAACTAAGGTCATCCTCTAAGGGTCTTATCTGGATGCTGCATCCCAAAATAGTGCAACGTGTGGCTACTAGAGAAAAGCCTCCTTAGTAGTTGCCCCCTTCATGTTTTGTTGAATGCCCTCCCAAGAATCTACCTGGCATCCTAATTGGTAGCATTTAGATGCCAGGCCAAGGATTTTCTATTCTAGCATTCTGCCTTTCATGTGTATGCCATCCTCTGTTTTCATTGTCGTGTTTTACTACTGGTTCTTAGCATTCTAATATTTATAGAGTCCTATGCACATATACAATGTGTGTATGTGCATCTTGAAATATTGAACACTGTTCGGTTGTCCCCTCCAGCTATATACAAAGAGTCCTCTCTCTTTGTGGCTAAAGGGAATCCTGAAGATCTGCTTGCTTTTCACCCATGTTTTGGTAAGCTTTTTTCATTGGGACACAGTCTTTTCCCTGCTGATTTATGATTACAGCTTGATAATGCCGATATTGTGGGTGGGGATGCAGGTGCAAATGGCTTTTTGATCAACAAGATTTGGTCAAAAATCCTTGCGTCATGGGAAGCAGAACTACCAGTTTGGTTCTGAACTGGTTCTGAAATGACAACAAATTATACAAATGCCAGTTCAACTCACATGCATACTTTCTGTTGGTATACAAGGAAACAAAGAAAAATATATGGTTTGTTACGCCATTGGAACTGAAATGGTATGGCACACAATATCCCAGCCCTTATATTGCTGTATATACCATGCATACAATAGCATGCCATGTATGTTCGGTCAACTGCCCATCAGTATACAGTCAGTGTTAAGCTGGCCCAATATGAAAAAAGGTGTGAAGTGGTCCTCAACCATCCTCCATGTGTCTTCTGCCTTATCTTTAACCACTGCAGGTTGCAACAAATTAAAAGTATAATCAGGCTTGGCAACTGATAAATTAAATATGTAATTGAACTGCAAAGATCCCATTTAATCTAGATGTCATTTCAAGTTAAAAGGTATTACCAAGACAGTCTGAAAATATTTGGGATTCGCCTTTGTACACAGTGAGCAAAATGCTCCACCACTCAACCATGTCCTTTAATTTGATGTGAGACTGGGAATTACAATGAAAACTATATATTTTGGCAGTGTTCTCAGAATCTAGTGTCTTTTGACTATCATCATAGGGTTAACAGCTAAAGGAGTTTTGCTAAATATTGGCAAAATATTGGCAAGGTTTGATTGAGGTGCATACAAAGCTTTACTTTGCAAGATATCTGATCATCCATGTCTTCACTGTTTGGACAGGGCTTTAGTAGAGTTAAAGAGAGTAACTAAATAATGCGATCAATGTAGAAAGATGCACATGAGTCACCGGCCACCATTTGAGTAGGAATGAGAAAGAACTTATTAACTAGATTTCTTTAACAGATTTCTCTAACTTGCATGTTTTTTGAAACAATGAACATGAGTATGCATATTAAATCTTGTTTTCCCATTGTTGGGAGGAAACTGTGGGCATCAAATTATTTTTCTTTTCTTTTGAATTATGAAAAAGTAGCTTTTAGTTATTTACTAATTAATATTTATATTCTGCCCATTATCAGTGGATTTCAAGACAGTGTGCACATAAAACTATATACAGTCTAAAATTGCCTATCTTGCCTCTGAGATATCCAGAAAGACTTGTTGTTAATGTTAAGATAATAGGGTAGCACTCCCCTTTCCCTTCATCCAGAGTATGTTATCAGAGACTAAGGCCATTTTTGCACTAGAGGCTGTTAGGGTGTTATATTGTTATAATGGCAGCATCACCATTACCATGATGCTGTCAGGTAAGGAATGCTGTTTTCTGGACTTTCCCCCCTTAAGCAGATGGGTAGCAATATTGCATCCTTCCTCATTACTGTGTCCCATGCCCCACCTTCAACCTGCCCCACCACCCCTGATTGAGTGGTGATTTTTGTTTTGTTTTGCTTTCTTTTGGAAGCTGTTCTAATGCAGCAAATGTTGTAACAGCATAATATGCCAGTACACTGTTGCACTTTTCCCCTATACTGTTTAAAAATGTATTAAAAAAATAAAAAGTTTTGACTCAAAGGAGGCATTTCAAATAAACAGGGAGAGGTGATAGAAAGTCACCATGCCATGGAAATCGTTGAAGGTGGGACAAGCTGGGCACGCCCAGCTCCCATCCACTGCTGGATCCACCATAACAAGAGGCACTCTCTCAAGCACTGTAACAGCACCACACAATGATGGTTGACAGGAGTGAAGCTCTATAGGAAGCTCTTAATGGATTTTTTTCCTGGAAATAGAATATGGCGATTTGGCGACCCTTGGGGATGGGATACCAGCTGGATACTGATCACATCATGCAGAAGAATGGCTCTGGGATTGGTAACAACTGGCTCCTCCCAAAACTGCAAACTTCAGAATTCCATAGGATGTTGAAAGTGGAATCATGGTGCTATAACAGTCTAGTGCGGAAATGGCTATAGTGATGTCATGTGGAAATGGTCTAAACCAGATAACACATTATGCTGTTATGGAGCTATGATTTCACTTTAACTGCCATAACAACTTTCTGTGGAATCCTGGGGTTTATAATTTAGTGGAGACCAAAAGCTTTCTGGATAAGAATTATAAATGCCCCTCCTAAACTGAAAGTCCCAGGATTCCCTACAATGTTGCCATGCCAGTTAAAGTGGAATAATAGTGCTATAACCGTGTACTGTGATAGGGCCCTAAGGCTATGACTTGGCCTGAAAACAGACTATCCATTCTCATCAATTTCCCATCAGTTCATTTGATTCCGTTGTTAGCTCCACGGAATATAATTCACAACTAGATGTCTATACTTGGAAAACAGCTTTCAAGTAGAGCTGGCATGTTGTCCCCGTCCCCATCACAGATCAGGATTACATTCATGTCCCACACAAATGTCATACTGCTCCCCATCTCCATGCTCATACTGCTGAAATCTGCAAACTAAATAGCAAAATTGTGTTTTCTTCATGCATTCATTGCAATGCCACTGTATTTCAGTACTAGGAATATGACAAGAACCTAATAAGAAGTATCAATAGACTAGAACAAACAAAACAAATGGTATTATTGGTAAATCCAAATTTATCAAAAGGCTCAGATTTGGCAGGAGTTATAGCTGTATTCACTAGAATTTTTTCTGACATTCATATGATGTTTTTAGTGTCTCAGTCTTTTTCCTGTGAATTTCTGGTACTCTTTATAACCACTGGAGAGTTTTGGTTTTTTTCCCCCTGCCTCCAGAGTTTCTGATACAAACTAGTGTAAATGTCATGTCATCTTAGTTTGTCCCATTGTATTTTGGGATAGTCCCTTTGATTATGTTTGATTGGAGGGCTGACCTTTTCCATGATGATTTTCTTCCTGGCTACCAGATCCTTTTTCTTTTCTACAATCCATTTGAGATTGCTAGCCTGAGACCAAGAAACAATCACAGTACTGACGTTTGTAAGCTGCTCTGGAAAACATTGTCTTTTGGCTAAAGAGAAAGCCAGAAATGCTTCAAGTAAAAAAAAAAGAAAGAAAGAAAGAAATTATTTATCCTTGCAAGAAACAAACAAACAATAAAATTCCTGGAATTAATTGTGGTGCATGTAGTGTCACTGGACAAAGCAGAAGAAATATGGCACCACATCCTTATTTCATTAAATTTAAAAAGTTGTTAGGCTTCCTACCGTGCATAGAATGCTCCTTGCACAGAATCAATCATTGTGCTTTATCTGTAGTAGCGATTACTCTGTCTAACACTAACAGTCCAGGATTTTCTTCCACCAACTGCTCTCTGATGCTTTCACATGCAAGTAGTTGAGTGTGGAATTTTGTACATGCGAAGCACTGAGCTATAGTCTCCCTTTTTTCTGCACAAATAGTGTACAGAGCAGGAAAGAAAGTGATGTTTCTCTGGATCCCAAAAGTGGATTAGTCTTGAAATATGGTGACTCTTTACCTAATAAGCCCATGCAAAACTTAAAAACTAGATAAGTCTTATTGTAAAGAGGAGTCAAGTGTAGTAAATGAAAACAACATTTTCTTTTTGAGTATTATGCCAAGTCAGAATGCTGACAACTCAACGGGTTTCAAGAAAATGATTTAGGTGCATTATTGCAGAATTCATCCCTCCAGGGCTTTTAGCCAAGCATGTGAGAGTTTGCCTCTGG
Source organism: Iguana delicatissima (assembly GCA_948472985.1). Taxonomy (NCBI): domain Eukaryota; kingdom Metazoa; phylum Chordata; class Lepidosauria; order Squamata; family Iguanidae; genus Iguana; species Iguana delicatissima. Next base: position 463,066 of record CAOKZL010000913.1, read on the forward strand.
TTCTCATTAATGAAGTGCTCTAACTCCATCCTGTGTCAGAGGGGCCCCTAAGTTAGGGTTTTCTGCTATACTAGTTAGATTGCTTAGCTGCCTGTTGCCATATTGCTTTGCTGCTTGGGTATTGGAAGGCATATGCAGGCTCGAGCCTGGTTCCCAGTGTCATGTTGGAAACCTGGTACTGCCTGATGTTGTATGGGAAAGAATGTGAACATCAAACATTTGGGAAGAGGATCGGGGAGTTTTTAAAATGAAACCTGTGCTGTATCTTCACTTATGGCAAAAGCATACATCTAATCTCTAATAAAACTTTTATGGATTTGTCCATGAAGCCTAGTTGTTGAGTCAGATTAAGACAGAACATTACCTACTGCAAAGAACCACCAGAATGGGTTGAGCATCACTCCATAGTTGGGAACAAGTGATTAATTGATATGTATGACATTAACACAATATTACACAATATTAAAATTAATCTCTCTCTATATATACATAGTCTCAGATTAATTTTAATATTGTGTTGCATATTTTTCTGCCAAACAAGGGAATTGTTTCAGGGGAAGAAGACATTGAGGGTGTTAGGAATATACTTGCAGACCTTTTTGAAAAAATAAAATAAAAAGCTCCATGTATGCATGCTTTTTCTACATAAGAACTTGAGTGATTCCTGGGGCAGTCATGAGACTCATTAAGGTAGTTCAATTAATTTGAGACTATATCCTACAGAGCGCAGACAGACTGGCTCTAGGGTTACCATCAAAACCATCTTCCTTTATGTGTAATAGAGGAAGATCACAGTTGCTGTACCAAGCCCCAGCCTCTGCTCATAAGGTTAGCATGCTAATTGTCAGCTTTCTGATCATGTGGAAGGATCTTACATGAGTACATTTTCAGTTCTGTAACTTTTATATTAGTTTGTAAACTTCAACTGTGCAGTGATGGTAACAATGATGATATTTTTTCTTATTACTTTCACTACTATCATGGGAATGTGTTTTAAACAGAGTATATTAATAAAATATTTTCTCTGAAATAAGAAAAACAAAAACCATTCTGACAAATTAGCCCTACTCCCTTCATCACTTTAAAGGATGCAGGTCAGAACAAGAGCGCTTGTGTTGCAAATGTAAGGATGTAATTCTTTGCTCTTTTTGAGGGAAGGAAGGAGTAATTTTTAGCAATTTTCTTTCCACTAAAGAGAAAGTCTTTGAAAACCATAGTTTTTGCATGTGTTTGTTTTATTCAGAAAACAGTACTTCTGCAACAGTTGAGTGTCCTTTCAATTTGAGACTAGTTGCATCTTTAGCCACAGAACTGCTCATAGTTGTCCTCAGCTGCATCTCAATGGCTTTTTGAGTACCTTCCAACTTGGGAGTGTCATCTTCTGGCACAATCTCTTGTTTCATTTTGGATTGTCTTATTATAGGGCTTTTGTGGTAAAACGTTTCAAAAGGGCTTTACCAGGCCTCCTTCCATGCAGTAGAAACAAGCATTAGTTGAGGTACCACTATCATTGTCTCAGATACATTGTCTGCCATTGCAGTTGCACTTCATTGCAGTCTTCCTCTTTTCCTACTGCCTCTCACTTTGCCAAGGATTATTGCCTTTTCTAGTGAGTCATGTCATTTCATGATATCTCCAAGTATGACACTCTCATCTTAGTCATCTTGGCTTTTAGTCAAAGTTCAAGCCTGATTTGTCCCTATAGAACTCTTCTACAACACCATATTTCACATGTGTTTTCTTCCAGTGAACTTTTCTCTTTTTGCCCCGTTACACAGAAATCAGAAATACTGTGGCAGATGGACACTATAGCTTGATCTAATCTGCAATGCAGACAAAATTAGATATGACATGACTTGCATGATTTCTATTAATAGGAATGGTGCATGGGTGGAAGTCCATACCTGAAAGCACCAGTGAGTGGGCATTTGATTCTTTCTCACACTGGTATAGGCTCCAAAAAAAAAAAAAAAGTGTCAAATTGTAACCAATGGTGGTGTGAAAAATAAGGTTAAAATTAAAAAAAGAATCTAGTAGCACCTTCGAGACCAAACAGTATGTTTCAGCATAAGCTTTTCTAAGTACTAATCCACTTCTTCAGATGCACTGATGGAATACACTATAACATCCCTGGTATCTCTGTGTCCTGCTATTCAGTACTTTGAACATTTCAATAATATACGATTCTACGGGAGCTAAAGATCTAAATGTTTAAAGAGGGCAGTGACTTGTTCATACTGCCAAAGCAGATCTAATAGGATTAAATTCCAAATTTCCTACAGAATTGGAGGTTGAATAAGATGGTTTATATGTCCCATCCACCTCTGATTCTATGAAGCATACTTGTTATGATTCCAGAATCTTTTACTGAAAGAAAAACTAGATCCACAAAAGAAATTCACTTCTTATTATAATCAATGTGATTAGGACCAGGGCATGGGAATGTGGGTGCTAATGGAAAAGTTATGGAAAAGTTTATGTTAAATCATAGCAACCATTTGTTGAAATTCATTACTTCAGTGTCAACTGCAATATAACTCTGTTGCGTTATTCATTAGTCGCATCTTAATAATGCAGTATTTTAAGTATAAAAGCTCTTGAAATTGCTGAAAATATTTTTAAATGATCCATCCAATTATAAACCAAAATAACAAATTAAAATGAAAAAAAAACTTGTAAAATAAGGAAATATATGTATTGTTTTAAAGCCACTTATTTATATGGGCCTTAAGACCCAGCTTTTCCAGAAACAAAATTTAGAAGTGTGTTTGGAGCACTCACAGATGCACATGTGGGCATTTAGTGTAAAACAACTGTATCAGTTCCTTCTAACAGGTGCTGGAGGTTGTGAAGCAGAAACTAGGCAACCCTCCCTGAAAAATCTTTGCCATCAAACCACTCATTTTTGCAAATGCGTTCCACCCTCAGTAGCTTGGGCCTATTACACTCATGAAGCATCTCACGTGTATAAATATTTGCAGACACAACTTGTACACACCATATGTTCTTTGAATCAAAAGCACTGTATGAGTTCATCACTTTTAATAATGATAACGATTGCAGGATGGTGTCCAATACCAGAAACATAAGGCATCTGTTGTATTGCTGGCATTGACCAACCCATTGAAATAGCAGCGGAGCATCACTGAAGCCACAATTTAGACTCAATATGCGATTTTTGTTGATGCCAGAGCATAGGAACACATTTTGTACACAAGCATGAATCAGTCCATTAAAATCAACTCAGAACTAGTGATTGGTCCCTTTTAATTGTGTGTCAGCACTGAGATAGAACATTGGTCTGATCTTGAGAATGCATTGTGTGCAGGACTAGCAAAGGACTAGTCAGAGTAAGATGATATATACTCCAATATTTCACACATGGAAACCAGGACACTTGGGATCAAACAACATCACAGTGTGATCAAGAGGGCCAAACTCCAAAGTCAAGACAAGAAGAAGATCATTATTAAGATCATTATACCATGCATTCAAGCAATCAGGATACCATGGTATTATTGTCATTTGTATTTTATTAGATTTGCAATTTTATTGCCAAATAAAATTTGAAAAAAATGAAAAAATAACAATGAGGAAGAACAGGCAAGCTGCTGGGCAGGGCTGCAGCAGTTTGCTTTTACTTGAATCTACAAAGAGGAATAAGATTCTGGGCCCTCCAATCTCAGCTAAATTAACTGTGCACTACCTGCTTTGGCATTTTGAACTCAGTTTGCAGCAGTTGAAATAAGCTGAGGATAAAAGGAGCAAAGAGGGAAGAGGAGAGACAAACAGGAATATTTTAGAAACAGCTAAAAAGATGGAATGAGAGAGGATAAATTAGGATCGACCCTACCAAACTGTTGGAGAATGTGAAATGATCCCCTCAGAAGGCAGAAGCTGAGAGGTGGCAGCAAGCAATGGGGCACAGCTGTATGACACAAGACCTGCTCTATTTCCCTTAGGCCAATTCTGTACTAAACTGGTATAGTGCTGTTGTTCCTCGAAGGCCCCTCCCTAAACTGCAAACCCCAGGACTCCATAGGATGTTGAAAGTGGAATAACAGCACTATAACAATCTAGTGCAGAAATGGCATTAATCTAGCTTTCAGTGGAGGGGGCTGCAGAATTGCCTCTCTTGAAGACAATTCTTGAAGAAAAGTCAACTGCCCATCTTGTCTCCTTTCGCCCATGGAATTTGAGAGATGTCTATGTAGGGAATATAAACATGGAGTAAGGTAACAACAAGAAAATTAGACCTTTAGAAGACCTCCCCATTTCTTTATAGAGCACAAACATATTATTATTTACTAATGTCCAATTTCTATGTGTGGTTGAAAATGTTGGACTGTAAGAAAAGGTGACAGGAAGAGAACCAACTCATTTGATATGTGTTTTTGGAGAAGAGTGGGTCTGAGAGGAGAATCAAGCTTGAACTCTCCTTAGAAGCTATAATGGGTAACCATAAGTCAAAGCCAACTTGACGGCAAATAACAACAATAGTAAAGAGCATAAAGATATCCTTTTGGTATGGCCCATTTGGGATGACATGTTAACTACAAGCTCTTCCTCCAGTTAGGTGATTGTTGACTTTAAATTTCTTGGTTAGCTAATATATGATTTGTAGTCTGCTCATAGATTAATTGTTCAGTTACACACATGTGTCTATTGAGGAATACATTCCATTGATTTCAGTGAGATTTCTTCCCAGGAATGTAAGTTTCAGCATAAACCTGAGTAAACATATATTTGAAGGGGAAGAAACAGCGCTAAAGGGAGGAGGCAGAAAGGACTTTGGTCTCAGTCACCAGTGAACACATACAAATATTTTTACAGCTATCAAGAAAAAAAAATCCATTTTTTTTCCTGATAGGCAGATGAGGGTCTAGTGGCAGAAATTTGTATAGGTATACATAACACATATCACATATTGGTAAATCTGTTTTTATTAATCGTTTGAAGGCTTGAAATTTGTAAGTTAATTTCTCCTTGAGTACAATTGTCCATACGTTATCAAGTCTTTTTGAGAGAGAAAAAAAATCCATCTAATGTCCTTCAGTGTTTAGCATTTTCAAGCCATGCTGCTATCAGGAAAAATAGTATCAGATCTTTATGCCTTAGTGTTTTATTCCTTTCCATGAAAAGAGTAGACAGAGTGCCCCACAAAAATATATATTTACTGGTTTGTCATTCTAGATGTAAATTCTTGCACTTCCTTCCAGAATTTTTTTAACTGGAGGGCAATAGAGTCATATGTGGACATAAGGTCCAAGATTGCTACAGCCCTCCAACAACCTGAACATAGACCAATATTAATTTTGGAAGATTTACATGGAGTCAGATAGAATAGTTTAAGGCCCTGTTCTCTATGAGATGTCAAAAGTAACTTAAGAGGCAGGGACAATAAATTCTCATCCAGTCAGCATTAGTGACCACTCAAATTAACTTTGATTCCCACAATATTCTAAGACCTTTTGGACATTGTAAGAAGCATCTAGCAGTCATCTAGATATTCTAGACATAATTACCAGTGAATAACCAGCGAACACATGTCATAGCAGACTGAAGAATCATTCCCCAGGCCTCTTACATAGAAAACAATCCCTGTCCCAAAGGGTCATTTGCCATCTGTTGTTTTTCTTAACTAGGAAGTGGAAACCAATGTGCATGGTTCCCCTATAATATGATTCAACCTAATTTGAACTTCCCAAACTAATGAAACAGAACATAATTATTGTGTTCTTTTTTTCCATGTTTCCAAATTTTGTCATGTAATTTTCTTTTTTAAAAAAATCACACATAGGGGAAATCGCTTGTAAAACTGTGTAGATTAAAGAACTCTAAAAACAGCAAATGCATATATTAGTAGATATGTGTACACAAAGGTATATGTAAGAAAAACAACTGGTAGCAATTAGGAGAATGTGTGTACAAACTGTATATGTTAAAAAAGGTGTATTTAGAAAATGCATATGATTTCCCATGTGGAGTTTTTACACACAGACATATGCTATTGCTGTGTTATGTAGAAATAGGAACTATAGTCTTAGACTTCAAAAAGAAATCTAAAAGTTTTAAGGAATGAAACAGACAGATTTGTCCAGCTTTAATTTTTTTATAAGTACTTCTTCTGACTGGGTAACTGGTTATTCTTCTTATTCATGCTTTCTAGTATGTTATTTTTCTTTTCTTTTCTTTTTCAAAAATGTTTATTGGTTTCATGGAGGACATGACTAATTTTAATATTTTATTTTAACTGCATCACTAGCTAAACATTCTGTTCCTGATTCCCAGCTCTCACATAAGCTGCATATACGTATCTTTTACATGTGAGTTTTCTTGTGATTTTTTCCTTCATGGGCACATGACAGCACCTGCTAGAAAGGTTTTTTTTAGTCTGGAATCAAACCAGGCCTGCATATTGCTTCCTCCCTCGTACTCGTGCATAAACTCGAGCCAGACGGCAAGACACAGCTAGACTGTGAGACAACTCTAGCTAGACTGTGAGACTGTGAAACTTTGTCACTTGTATGGATCTCAGCTAGGGCTGTCAGATATCAGACCTTGGACTTTCATTGTCTCTGGTTCTCTGTGTGAGAGAGGAGAATATCAGGGAAGATTTGCCAGCCTTGAAAAGTGTGTGTGTGTTTATACATTGACTGGAATCCTGTATTGGCTTATTCTTAACTCAGGAACTTCTCCTGATTTGACCCCCCTAAGACCTGATAGAAACATCATTCAACTGTGCTCTGATTATTAGCGGAATGGTCCCTTTTCTCTCCATGTAATTAATTCCTGGTAAAGTAAGCTGGGGGAATTTATGATTGTGGCAATAGTGTCAAAATTATGACTAAGTAGCAGCCACGCATATGAAACAGTTACTGGGCATTAGTTGCATGGGGGAGAGAGGAGGGCAAGTCTGGCCAGCAGAAGCTACTTAATGAAGTACTTAGTTAAATATAAGCTGATTCCAGCCATTCCTAGTTGTATGACTTGGGGCTGGCTGCTTTGAATGGCATACTCTTAGCAATTGTGTTTGATGTTTCATGTAATCATCCTTAATAGCATCACTATTACCCTTTGGTCTCAGTTTTTGATCTTGAAACTCCAGGGCCTGAGATGGTACTAATGATGTTAATCCTCCATAGCTACTGAAAGGAGGAACCTTTCAGGGGGTAGGGTGGGGGTACAGAGCATATCAGATTACATGACATACCACTCTCTCCAACATCTTGCTGGAACCTAATATGAATTGTTTCCTGAGGCAGCCATCTATTTCTATCTCATGGAAGAACTGGGCCTCACATCCACATGTTAATACATGTCCATATATTAGTACTCCTGCTCCAAGTTAATGAACAACACTGTCCACATATTAATAACCCTGCAGAACATTTAGAGGCTGTGAGCTTAGGATTCTATCCAATCCATTGGGGCAGGGTACATACACTCCAAAGACTACCCTTGGATAATGTGTAGGACAGGGTTAACATATAGCAATAGCAATAGCAGTTACATTCCAGTGCAAAGCACTCCCTAAGCAATTTACAATGTGTTCAGCTAATTGACCCCAACAAGCTGGATACTCTTTTTACTGACCTATGGAAGGGTGGAAGGCTGAGGCACCTGGAGCCCTGCAGGATTGAACTCACAACATTATGGCTGCAGTACCGGCATTTAACCACTGTGCCACCAGGGCTCTTAAAATGAAATGTAGTGACAGTATTGGGATTAGTCTGTATAGTCCACTCTTTTTTATTCCATGCAGTCTCACTCACATGGGGATCTAACATCTGAATTTGCTTATAGGTTTCAGCTTAATTGTACTAAAGGCCTTATGCTTTAATATACCATATCTGAAAGTATTTTATAATTCACAGACGTGATGATTGTCATTCATTTGTCTGAACTGAACTTTCGTATTTTGCAATGGTGAGGAGGAAGAAAGAAGAACAAGGGGTTGTGTGTGTGTGTGCGTGTGTGTGTGTATGTCCCTGAGTCCAAACCATTTGGCAGCAGAACTTTTTTCTACTCCATTGATCCAATTTATTTTCATTCCTATCTGCACTAAATGGAGATGAATGCATTTGTCACTTGAGGGAAGGTTGAAAATGATCTTTTATCATACATGCAAAGCTGCCTGGTTTACTATAGTACATAAAGAACAGAAAGCAAACAACTGAAAATATTTGTAGGTTAAAAAAACAACAGCCATTTCTTCCTAGAAAATAGAAACTAACCTATGTGACTTGAGTTCAGAGGTATATTTGAAATCACCTAATTTGATCATTTACACTTCAGTGCACAAATTCACCTCATTCAGGAATAAATAAAATACGAGATTCAGTTGAGTTGAAATGTGTCACTTTATCTCACTGCATTTTGATTTTTTGTTTCAAACTCGTTCTTATGCCTGCAGTTTTGTGAGTGTTATTCATTAACTGAGAGCAGGAGTGTTCATGCACTGAGGCTCTTCCTCCCTAAACCATCAGAATTATTTGCTAAGAAAACTCAAATGATTCACTGAGCATAAATTATGTAGCCCAAAACCTTTATGGACATTTTGGCTGTAGCTCTTCACCCAGAGATGAGGATGCAAGGAAAAACCATATAACTGTAGGGCATACCTGTCTTTCTCAATATCTTTCCATGGGCTGAAGTGGAATAATAATAACAAGAACAGCAGCAATAAGTGCTACTCAAGTAAGAGCTTCAACTTAACCAATGAATGTTGCAATATCTCATGCTTCTGGAACTACAGTTGATGACATAACCCAGGCCTACCGTAAACCTGAAACCATACTTACCAGAAAATTTCCTCTGTTGAGCATTAGTGGTTAGCTATTTGTGTGCTGAAAAGAAGGCTTGTGCATGATGCTAAAATTGTATCGCCATCTTAACAAGTATTTTCTTTGCAGGAAACAACTTTTTCTATACAGAAGATAATATTTTTGTGTAGAACATTATTTTCTGGAGAGAAAATTCTATTTTCTAAGCAGATACGTTATTTTCAGAGCAAATCAACCACGTGTGAATATTGCTTGGAATAAGTCCCAAGCTCTGGAGATTCTTGCCAGCCTAAGATTCTTCTCATCCGGATTTCTCGATATTCAAAAAATGTGATGGAGTTTGGGGGAGTGGCAGAGCTGCCAAGGAACAGGTTGCCAGGAAACCAGAATAGCCACTCCAGGGAGAAACCCAGCCCATTTGTGGGAAGGAGAGGTTGGAGACCAGAGAAGAAAATGCATATACAGCAGATACCCTGAAATGAGTTTTGTCAGACTTCAGGGAGGAAGGGCCAAGAGTCAGTCCTTCAGTTAGAGGGGTTCTTAGTCATCCAAGGGGGGGTTGGGTGAAAGGGTGTGTTTTTCTGAGACAAAACCTAGAGTAAGAAAGGCAGAAGAGAAATCAATCCACTTTTGAATCTGATCAGAAAGTCTGACCTAGATTTGGGAATTGAATCTTTGGGCAAAAGAGCGGCCAAAGGACTGCGTGTGAGAGAGCTGTGCCTTTATGCTGATGCAAAGATAAAAGAAACTGTCTAAATGCATTCAGAAGATTGTTTTTGAGCTTGGGCATACATGAGAAAACCAATACTTTATTCTGATTGTTGTTTTAATAAAGATTATGATATACTTTTATAGAGTTTGATTTTATAGATTTTGATTCAGCTAAATGTTTTTCAGTAGTTGTAACCAAACAGAATCATGCCACCATAGATCATTAAAGCATTTTCAAATAACAACTGAAAGGCTTTACCCTTTTTACACAAAAGTGGTATTTCAAAGAGGAAGGCAGAGCTGAATGAAGTGACAGGGAGCTTTAGCAGGCTGGAGCAGGCTACCATACCAGCCTGTGAGGAGGAAAAGCAGGCCCAGTCACACATGATTTTTGATCACTTTTTGAATTTAAAATATTCGTTCTTTCTCTGTCAATAGCTTTGCATGCTTCCTTTCATCAATGATTTCAGGACACTAATTATAGTACCTATCTGTACATGTGTGCTTACCTGTCGACTTAAATCAGTGGTGGGAATAAGGATGGAAAAATATTTGAAAGTATTCAGAAGATGGACAAGAATTGTATTTCTTGAATGTCAGAAGTGCATTTATTGAACTGTGAAGTTCCTCATCAATCTAGGATTCTCCTGATCAGAATCCTGGACTGATGAGAATGTTCATAGTTCAAGACTCAGGCCCTTTCTGCAGCTTACTTTATTCCAGGGACACCCGGTGTGGGTCCCAGCATTGTCTCTGCTGGGAGGGGATCATGACAGGAATGCTCCACTTTGCACCGATGGCCTCTGCAAATGGAGGAAGTGCGATGGGTACTGTCCCAGGCAGCAGGAACTCTGCACACCAGGTAAGTGCTGGTGGGAGGGCTGTGTGATCACCAATCAGTGATAGAGAAATCCTGTCAGTGATTAACAGAGCAATCATACTGCCTAGGGAAAGGAGAAGCATGAGATACGGACAACGTCATGTACCATCATCCAGGTCCCATCTTTCTCTGGTCCCCAGTGCACGACATTGACATCCTGCGGATAGAGCCTCAGTCTATGCAAAATTTGCATGTGGAATTTGTGTGTGTGCGTGTGTGCGTGCACGCACTGCAGAAAACATCATTTTCAATGCAGGAAACAGCATTGTCTATGCAGAAAATAATATGCTGTTTCCTGAGCAAAATACCACACACAATTTTTGAACTGAATAGATTTTGAAGGTTGAATAGTCTTTGAAATCTGTGCAGTTTTGGAAGACTTTCTTGCAGTGAGAAGAAAATTGCTAAAATTACTCATTTCCTTTGAGAAGAAAATTAGGGAAGTATTACATCTGTAGGTGGAAATCATGTCACTTTCTAGATGTTACTGAACGGTTACTTCTGGTGGTTCTTGCTTTTGGTTCTCCTAACTAGATCTGCTGGGCAGCAAGTATAGGGCTGCAGCCTTAATTTGAAAATAAAATAAATGCAATTCAAAAACCATAAAACAATTATTTAAAAATCTAATCAATGATAAGACAGAATTGTGGAATGATTTTGCAGCAGCATCTTCAAAATTCCAAAGGGTATGGGATATGCTTAAGAGGCTGAGTACAGATAGCTTTAGATAGCTGAATAGACTTCAGAAATCTTCTCTGAGGATGCAGTTTCACAGCACTCTGTCTTCTGTGCTACTAACCACAGTTCCGACATCAGGAGTACCAACAAGAGCACGGACAGATGATAGCTGAGTATGTAAACAGGATGATATCACATAGATGCACATTATTTTAAGGATATGAATCCTAACATTTGAATCCTATGCATGCTTATTCAGACATAAACCTCACTGAAATCAACAAGAGGAAATCTGAAAACAACTTTCTGGTGGAATCTAGGGTTGCCAGGTGTCCTTTATTATAAAGGATGTCCCTTATTTGAGGGTTGTAAAGTTTTTCCTTTGAGACAGGCTTTTTTCAGACAGGATGGGGAAAAAAACTGTATTATGGGGTATGGGCACTTCATAAAGGAAGAAATGTGCTCATCATGTGATTAATAAATGTGGAAAATAATGTTAATTTTACAAAGACACACATGGCTAAGTTAGTTAAAATCAATACTTTCATTTGGTACTTAGGTAGAACGTGCACTTCCTAATAGCTATTTCCTGAGTAATCTAAACTTTTGGGCATTGGGCAATGGAGACCTTATGTTTATAAAACATCTGTCTGACCTCTCGATTCATGCATTGTATGATTCTGTTTTCTAATGTTGTATTTTAGAGGCTCTAGGTTTTGTTTGGAGGGGTGGTGGGTCCTGCTCTGTGGACACAATATGGTTTATTTGAGTGGCTCACCAGGCCTAAAATGGCTGTTTTGTTGCTCAAATTGGGCTGAGTGATGAGGCCACAGTGGAGCGGCTCATGAAAAGAGGGCTTTGGTGTCATAGTTTGTTGCCTCCATTATTTGGGGAATGCAAGGGGCCTCCTCCTTGCATTTTGATCATTCACCTGGGTTTGTTGAAAGGTGAGGCTCTTATTCGTCTGGCTGTGAATGACTTTCAGATAATACAAAATAGATGGCTGAGAATAATATCAATGTGGTCAGCCATTTTTCCTTGCCAAGTCTGTTGGACTGAGGGTGATTCCCAATACATTGATACAAAAGGGTAAATAGAGAAATCCATAATGCCATAAGCAAGGGGGTTGGACTATTTCCTTACATGTCAAATATAGCATTTTAGCACTCTGAGCACTACAGAATGGATGACATGCATTTATATAATAGGTTGTTTGTTCATTGGAGAGTTACAAAAGGAGTGAGAGCACTATTGGCCAGCCAAGTGGAGGAAATAACAGGTAGTAGGGGGAGAAAAGTTACACTGAACACCTTGGCACACTTTTGGTGAAGAGGAGGACTCTGGAACTATCTCTTTAGGTCCTGAGACCCAGGGGGTGGTGAAAGAGACTACTCTTGGAGCTGGTCTGGGGAGGGCTTTGTCTTCACTTGAGTCCTGCAACTTGGGGCTGGGTTTCTTGGGTCTGCCTTCTAGTAGATTGCCAGAAAAGTAGCAACCCAGTTATTGGGTACCACTGGGCTCAGGTGGTTCACCTGGGGGAAGGCTGAGGAGGAATCAAGGAGTGACATCTGCTTCAGCTGATCCCACACTAGGTTACACCCTGTCTTGCTCCTTTCCAGATTCAATACAATTCAAATAGGTTCCATGTTAAACAAGTGGCCCTTATTCAACTCAATTATCTGAGTCTAGTCTCATTATTCCATGGGTGATGCTTCTACCAGCACTTATAGATTTAGGGTGAGTGCTGTGTGATCAAGAGATGGGAATAACATACATATAATATCTTGGTTGCATTTTTGTTATTTTCTTCTTTTTTGGTAGTAAGCTTCAAAGAGAAGATTGAAATCCCACCTCTCAGGGATCACTGTTGTGTTTGAGATAAGCTCACCTCTTTCTACAGGAAGAACAGATTCTGTGGTCTTTTGTGCTTTATCTCAGCCCATCGACAAACTTCATGAGAGTCTCAGCCCATTTACCAGCCTTTGTATTTCTCTATGAGCTTCAGACAGTACAGATAGTGACCTTGTTGCTGCATATGCACTCACTCATCTTCAAAAGTGGAGTGAGAAGCAGCACATCAAGAATCTATGCTTCATTTTGAGTTGGCTTTTCTCTCCCTGCAACCTGAGGCATGTAACACTCTTGAAGTTGAATTACATTTAGAAGCTTTTATATAAAAGTTTAAGTCATAGTGTTTAGAACTAGAGATGTGTCTAGAGGCATCAAATGGAGATGGAATATAGAGAGGATTTGGAAGATGTTATGACTGAATAAAAGGACAAAATAAACCTCAGAATAGATTTTCAAAACCTGTTCTTCCAGCAGAAATCTCACAATAAATTGTGTATCAGAAATGCTTATCAACTCAGAGGAAAATCCACCCAATTGTTTATTACTGTTATTTGAATGTCATACCTGTTGTTACACTCCACACTCACACACCCTGCCACCTTAACCAGCAAGCTCACATTTAAAAAATGTTATCTTTATGGTTTGTATTTTGCCCATTTGTGAAATGTTGACTAGCACGAGACTTGTTTTGGACCAAGAGAAGGGTCTGCATGACATACACATTATGATTCCCATATGAAGACAGTGACTTCTGTTACATTTGAAGAACCATTTATAAATTCCAAAACAAGAGACAAATCAAATCAGCATATAATCACATACCTTCAAACTGTCCTAATTTGGCAGAGAGAATCCTCATCATCCCACTTTTTGGGTTGCTTTTAAAATGTCACAGTTTCTCTCTCCTCCTCTCATTCCCCTCTTGTCCTTGGCTTACTTCAGTTGTTGCAAGCTGAGTTCAAAGTGCAAAAGTAGTTTGACCTCAGTTAACGCAGAAGGGAGGGAAAGAGAAGAAGGAACATAATCTTGTCATTCCCAGTAGGCTAAGCAAACGACTGTCACCTCTCCTGTCTTATCTCTTCCTCCTCATTAGTGCCGTTGGTCATCTTGACTACATTTGAATGTTGTTTGGCCACATGTGTCTCATTTTTTATCTACAAAAGGTTGGAGGATTTGAACTTAATATTATATAAAGAATTAAAAATAGAACATCAAGCCATAATCCAAGAGTTGCCAAGATGTAACTTTCCCAATCTCTTTTAAATCCAAAAGGAAATGATTTTCTAAGCTCCTCATGTCAAAGGTTCCAGAACCTGAGAACCATTTCCATAAAGGCCTTGTTTCTGGCTGCTGTCTTCTTTATTTTCGTCATGGATGAGAACAGTTCAAGCTGGCCAATTTTTGTCTCTCTGCTTCCTTGGTCAGTGGGAAAGATTCCTATTGTGGGCTTCTCTGTCTGAAAGACAGAATTACACTCCAGATCTCCTGAGACTGCTGGGAAGTAATTGGACATGCAAAAGAGCAACTCCCTTTTTTAAAAAAAGGGTTTATTTTTACCCACTACTCAAATAAAGAACAATTACATTCACATGCTTGAAAATATGTCTTCAATATCATACAATCTAAGCAGCACGCTGTCCTAAGCTTAACTTAAAGTAGAGGGAAATCATATGCCAACATCTATAAAAACACTACTAGCATCAAAGCAGTGTGAAAAACATCATTTTTGCATCTAATTAACATTTCCTACATGCTGTGATTGAATCATAGAATTATAGACTCTGAAGAAACCTTAAGGGCTGTCTCATTCAGTTCCTGCCATGCAGAAAGGCATAGGTGGAGCATACCCAAGAGATGACCAACTTGCAACCAAGGAGAGTCCACAGCTTTCTTGAGGTGGCATATTCCACTCTTGAGCATATCTTACTACAGAATCTCTTCTATTATAATATGAATTCATTGTTCCAAGTCATAATCTATGGAGCAGTAGAAAACAAACTTGCTCCATCTAATCTCAAACAAAAAGCAGTAAAATTCAGCCTCTGCCACTTTTTAAACAATCCTTTTGTGCTTCAGATTCCTCTTTGGCCAGTGACTTCATGAGCAATGTCTATCCATTTTGTGGTGTTGACCCTTTCTGACACTGAGCCAGTTTACAATTCTCAATAATGGCCAGTCTTAAAGCCACTAGCTGCTGTGATGGTAGGCTCATATATTATGAAGCACTCGTGTTCAAATGTGTAGAACATTCTTATACTTAGAGAAGGCAAGGGAAGATGCACCTCCATCACAGGATGAACAGAGCCCAAGTGGCTTTTTCCAGTTTCTTGTCAAAGTTTTTCAGTAGGTTTGCTGCCTTGAAAATGTCCAGAGCACTGGCAGATTTCAAGATCAGTGGGAAGGGCAGGGAAATTTTGCCCGGATGTTTCCAATACACCAGGGATCTTACTTCTCCTCATGATGCTACAGGTGACAGAGCTAGTACTATATAAATATTTGGTAGGCCACTTTTTCTATAGCTTTTCAGGGTCTAAACTAGTGCTGACCTACCATGAGGCAGACAGAGGCATTCTACCTCAGGTCTGATATGTTGGGATATAACACTGACAGTCTCCTAGTGCTTCCCTTCAGTTGGAAGATGCCAATATGTATGCCACATGGTTTATCTTCCACCTCGTAAACTATACAGCTGCCAAAAGGCACTGTGGAAGAAGTTATCCTGTCACAATATTAAGATTGATCTTTCAATTCAGTCAGCTTCTGCATGTGGAACTGGAGGGGTGTGTGTGTGTGTGTGTGTGTTTATATAGGGTGTCATGTTGTTCTTTGCTTTAGGAAATATTCTGTTTGTTTGGCCCTGCCTGTAAAGAAAGATATAAGTATTCTAAGAAAGTGAAAGCAAATGTGGGATAGAACCAACTGTGTTTAAAAAACAAGGCATCCTTTCACCATCAGATCTATAAGAATAATAAACTATTATACTATGGTTGAAATCCTGCACAGGAAGAAGGAGCATACAGTTCTACTCAGGCAGAACTTTGTTCTATCTCTCCTGTCCCCTCCTGTAGGACTCACCTGGCTCCTGGGGAAGATATAAATGACACAGTCATTTAGTGGTTGAGGAAGATCAAGTGGCAGAGGAGGAGCCTCTGCTTACGTCCTTATAGTAAGATGCACAATATCCTCTAAGACCTCATGGGACTTCTTGAGAGTCCTACAGGACATTCTAGTATTTCTCCAGAGAGCCATAAAGATAATGACACTGCTGTGCATCTATCTATAGAGACATAGGCCATTTCTGCACTAGACTGTTATAGTGCTATTATTCCACTTTCAACATCCTATGGAATCCTGAGGTTTGCAGTTTAGGGAGGGGTCTCAAAGGCAAACCCCAGGATAGCATAGGATGTTGAAAGTGGAATAATAGCACTGTAACAGTCTAGTGCAGAAATGGACCTATCTGCATATTTCTCTGCCCCCCCCACTCTTCACTTGCTGTGTCATCAACGTCCTTTAAACAGGCAAGTTTCAAAGGAGTTTTTTAGGGGTCACTATGCATTGGAGATAGTGAATTTGTACCTTTGCAATGACTAAAAGAGGACAGAGACTGATGTGTTGCTGGCATACGTCATGGGATACCCACTCAAAGAAGTAACATGGGCATCCCAAACAAATACAAAAACAGAGACTTTAAACATGATCCTTTAAGGATTTTTTTTTTAAGTCTAGCAAACTATCTTTCATCAAGGATTTCTTCCACTGAAGTGAATGGTTTTCTGGCTTTCCAATAACACAGAGCAAGAAAGAAGAGCTACAATGGGCTACAAAGTGCCAAATCTTTGTGGTATCATTGAAACTAAATGAAAGTGGCATGTAGCAGGCACTAGCACTGCAGCCAAGGTTCTTAGATTAGTAAGTAGGTGAGGAAAACATTTGGTGTTCCTTTTCCTTTTGCAAGCACTTTCTATTCTGCTCCCAGGAATCCAAAGATGCAGAGAGACCACCCTGTCAAAAGCACAAAAGAGAGGCTTATGTTTTGGCAGTGTCACATGGTGTGCTTTTAGTAAAAAACAAAGAATCCTTGTTTCAAAAAACTCTTTTCCAGAAAAGCTCTTGGAAATTACTGGATTTTTAAGCAATGTCTAGATTTTACACCATTCCAAGAAATCTGTCAAAAAGCAAGAAAGGCAGGGAGACGGGGGACTGGTTGATATTTGTGTAGCAAACTCAAACTTGAAAGACAGGATTTTACCTAATAATAATAATAATAATAATGATTATGATTTTGAGAAATGAAGGTTCTGCTTGTCATTAGTTAATCAAACATTAATTAATCTTTCATGTTTCTTCAGTATGATGATGAACAAGTCACTTTTCTGATGAACAACATTTTTTAAAAAAATATATGTGGCTTACTCTGACATAACTCTTAGTGACTTCTGTGGAATGTAGATTGGAATCATTTAATGTTTGCTTAGAAGTAACTGGTTCACTGGGGCTCATTCTCAGATAAACGGCCATAGTATTGCACTCATACTGTCAGTATAAAGAAGTGCAGCCCAAATGTAGCCTTGCATTACAGTTCAATAAAAGTTCAGGTGAATAGTGTGATGCAACTCTCATTGGGCTATACCTCTTATGTTGGCTTCTTTCTCAGTCATACACACATGCACTCACACACACACACACGTGAGATTTTATTTTTCATTTACTGGTTTTATAAAGTCTGTCTCAAATGTCACCGGAATTATTTGGCTGCAGAATCCTTCAACATAGCTTTGGGAACTGCTTAGATGAAGTGTGATTAAGATTTAAGGGAAACATTCCACCCTTGTTCAGGCATTTGGATGAACATGAATTTAGCTAAAACTGGAAATGCAACATGATCTCCATCTCACAATGCCTCTGAGGTCCTAGAACCAACCTAAATGTTAGCACGTTGCACCTGGCGTTCTCAAGATTGGCCCTTTTTTTGGCATATTCATATTAGAAGATAAAAATCTCAGTATTTTTTTTTATTTTTAAATCTTTGTCTGAGGTGTAGAGAAGAGTTAATTTCTATAACTTCTGTCTTAGTGAAAAATGTCTAAATTAAGGCCCTTTCTGCATGTGGATGTTAAAACAGACCAAGGCGTCCTGGCACGGAGGTCATCCGCACCTTGGATCGGACTAGGTGCGGATTATTTAACATAGTTCTGCACCTTAATCCGATCCAAACCACCCCCGAGTGGTCCTCCAGCGTGCTAAGTAAAGACCAGAAAAATCCGGTCTTTCAATTTTCTGGAGCGTGCCGTTGCATTCCTACTTACCTGTGCAGATGCACAGGCTCGCACCAATGCGAGCCTGCGATCAGCGAAGGGCGGGCTGTGGGCATAGCCAGCGTCACCGGTTGGTCTGCACCCATGAAGACACAGGAAGCCACCATTTTCAGCCAGAGCAATGGAGATCTAAAGACCTCGCACTGCTCTGATTTGCCCTGGACTAATGGAGGATCCCTGTGGAAGGGCTCAAGGGAAGGTCTGTGTTACTTCGGACCCAAGAAGAACCAGTAAGTAACGACACAGAGCGATTCACTGGCCTCGTGCGGAAAGGGCCTTATGCCTGTATGATTTGACTCAATTGCTCTATGTGTTTTCAATTTATCTTACATGTTGTGTATTTGAATTTGTTTGGCTCTAAGGACTGTAATAAAGAACTGTACTGTACTGCTCTCTAAGTTTATTCAGCTGAATGTGGTTACAAAGCTCCCATGAGCAGGAATTGAAATGCCCTCTTTGAGATTCCAAGCTCCCGGCATATTTATAATTGCATTCAGTTGGGTGCTCATGGATGTTGATAGGAAGGACAGACAGGCATGCTCATGGCCCTGTCCCCAGTTTCAACCTTATATATGTTCAGGAAAATGATTATGCAGGGGTTTTGAGAGGTTTCATTACACTTATCAGAAGCTGTGCACATGCCATGAAATTCCTCAGAGCTTTCAAGTAGAAGGCAACTGCTGGATCTCATTTTATTTTAGGTAAGAAGAATATGGCACTGAAGCTTCAGACTGCAGTAAATTAGCTTCAGAGGGTAAGAACAAATTGTGGTGGTGGAACAAAAATGACCAGGTGATAGTGCTCTTCATGCTCTTTTAATATAGATGGACACCGCATGAGAGGAAGAGAGGGCAGGGGCAAGCAGTCCAATTCTGCCCCCTTTCACTTTTCAGACATATTTTCCAAAATTCTAAACTGTTTGGAGAACTTCCACTAACAGAGACGTTTTATGACTGCAGACAATCCCATTCACAACATAAAGATGGTAATGGTGAAGACAGAGATAACAAGCACGTGTGTCTTTACTTTCCCTCTTCACATGTAGAGTTCATCAACAATAAGAATGCCTGGATATGAATCATGACATTGATGTGCACAGTCAAGGCTGTTTTTTTTTTTTTTTTTTTTTAAAGTGGATGGGCATCTTTTAAAAATAGAATAATGACCAAACAGATAACAAATGTAGATAGTATCAAATTTGGCTGAAGGCATGGACCAGGTTGGGGGTGAGCTGCTCCCAAAGTGATCAGTTGAACTTGGACTACCTAGACTTCTATGTAGTTAAGTGTCATCTGTAATTATCAATCAAAAGTGCATGAAATGATGAGGAGCATATGTGGTGTGTGTGTGCGTGTGTGTGTGCAAGAGAGAGAGAGAGAAACCAGCATAAAGGTATAGCATAATAAGTATTCTACACTTTAGCCATAATCTGTGTACTTGCTTTTATTTGTCCTAAATCTCCCACTATGTAGTTACAGTTGACAATATTGTGTTCTATGATTATGTGAGATGCATAATTTTATACATCTCTATCATGTCTTCCTTTTACTTGTCTTTTTTTCCTAAGCTAGACAGACCCAAATATTGCTATATGTCCTCACAGGCAAGTAAGTACAATCCTTTGGGCATTTTGATTGCTCTCTTCTGCACCTTTTTCATCTATACATGATTCAGAAGTGTTCAGAAAACTCCAAATGTAGTCTCACTGGAATTCTATGCTCACTACTCGCATATGTCTTCTGCATAATACAGTAAATGTGTGTTCAAATGTACAAATCAACTATTAGAAATATCTCTGCCATTAGGTATTGGGCAAAATGAGGCAATTTCTTCAGGTTGTACTAGATGGGGACAGGATTGGTGGTCCCTTGGACATTCTTGCTCAAGCCTTTAGATTTTCTCCTCTATTAGAAGAGAGAGCTATATGTGTACCATGGGACATCTGTTATGCCCTAAACTATGCTGCTGCCTTGATGTGCATTTGAGGTGTTTATCAAACCACTAAATTTGATTCAACTTCTGATTCAATCAGTTTCTGGTTGTGGAAATAAGTGGGGCAAGATGGCAGTATCTTGTTCTCTGCCCTAGGCAGCAAAATGATTCAGGTCTGCTCCGACTTTAACTATCATATCCAATTTGTCCCAGAGAATTAGTAAGTGGAGGGTATTTGAATGCCGACACCACTTTCTATGGTGTTCATTAGATCTCTCCCACCTTTTCTCACACACATATCACACCTTTACTTTCTACCTAAGGTGGAGAAAAACTGCAGTACTAATAAACAATATAACAATTGCAGCACCTTTGTCTTTTATTCATTGTTTTAAATATGACTATTTGACAGTAATGATCTTACGTTAGTATCAGATTCTACTTTAGATTCCAGAGGCAGAATCAGGAAGCAACAAGTATTTCATCCCCTCTCCCCATAAAAATCTGGAGTTGGACACAGATGTTTTTTTCTGTACAAATCAATATGGTTCCATATATTCATTTCCCCCAGAGTTGGCCAAGGACAATTCTGACTGTGATTTGAGCATTTGTTTCGTGATATGAGCATGTGCTCTTCTCTGGCATATGAACCACAGATGATATGACATGAAAAAGATCTTCAGTCCACCCGATTTATAGGTACACCATCTCCTCATGTATGATGGACTTAGTCATGATGACTATGAGTGAGAATAATGTTTTACTTATTTTTTAGTCCAAATTCACAGAAAATTAGCAAGATATAAATGTGAAAAATGTAACTGACAAGACTGGTCTATTCCTAGTTCATTTGTAATCACTGTCTACCTGATATCCCTAAACCTTAGCATTATTATTAGCCTTGCCTTTCCATAAAGAAGCAGTTTAAAATAAAAATAATTATTGTTCAGGTCTCCCCGGTAACATGAGATGTTGAACTTGTGCTTCTTGAGCGCTGGCGGGCAACTGATCTGTCAAAGATTTCAGCATAGCTCATTGCTGCAGTTCTTCTTGCTCTTTGCTGCCTGTCAGCAGAGTATGCATAGTTAAAGAGGGAAGAAAAATATAAAAATAAAAATATAGCCATAGTTCAGTTTAAATAAGAGTCCTTCTTGTTTTTATTGGAGGACCAAGGACATTATGGCTTGCAAAAATTAAAAACAAGCTTAAGAAGGTGCAGAAGAAGAGTGATGACATCAAAAGCTGATGAATAAAAAGTGTACGTGGTACAATGGAATGCACTGAAAGCCTTACAAGGGTGTAGAATTGCCAGCTCAACTTGGTCTCCAAGGCAACTCTATAACTTAGAACACGGTGGGCAGAAGTTAAGATCTGGATCTATGCTGATATCTCTCTGTGTGAATAGCAGTAGCTGATTGTCAAGGGTTTCTTGCTAGTTTTTAGAAACAACATAAAAAAAAAAACCTCTCTGTTTTTCCTATATCAAATATTAAACTAAATATTAAGGTGAGTGAACATTCCACACCATTAACACATTGTCCTTCTCAACATCATATTTCTTCATCATCAGACCTGCAAATCGAGCTTCTGTTTACTTTCCAACGAGCAAACATAAAACAAGGCATGCTAAATATAACCCTCAAATAACATGGTGAACAGACTTGTTCATCACTTGGGAAAGCCTGTCTACCACAAATGTGATAAAGTTGCTGTCTAGTTTGACCCCAGGGTGTTAGAAATCACTGATCTGTAGTAACTCAGATGTCATTTATACCTCAATGTGCAGTCAGTAGCAACCCCTGCTCTTCTGACATGCACTGCTCTTCCCCATCCCCTGTCAATGCCACCATCTATGCTCTCTGAAGGGTAGTAACAGTCATATAAAGCATCTGGCGGCATCAGTTGAATCCAAATGCTTGACTCGGAGAGATCTTTCTTCTGATCCAGGCATTTGGGGGCTAGTCACCTCTGGAAAGCTGATCTTTTGGCCCACAAGGCTATCAGGAGGACCACGAATCCTCCCAATGAGGGACCTATGAAGTTGGTTACCCTTTAGGCTCAACTGGCTGAAGCAGAAGCATCACACTGTGTAATGGGAGAGCCAGACTTAGGAAGCAGGACATCCTAAGGGGTTCAACATATAATTGGCTGTATCCTCCAAACTAGGACTTTCCATTTTGCTCTGGACCACATTATTGCCTCATCTTCCTCACAGGGCTGGGCATGGTGACATATTTTGCAACCAGACCAGATGGAGGCAAAACTGCTCCCAATGCTGGACTGGACTTAGGTTATATAGGCATCCTTGGACACCTTTCAGGAATCCTTTAGTGCTGTTCTCCAGAAAGGTACGGAGTTGGATTAGGTAGTTTTTAAGAGCCTTCCACCTCTATGATTCTAAGTCCATTCCTCCCCTCATCCTGGCCTTCAGTAGCTGTCTGGCCATACTTTCTGTCCTCTGCAGGATTCACTGATGGCCTTTTAGGGGTCTGAACAATGAATTTTTTCCACTTTTACCAAGGCGAGAGAAGAGAGAAGGATTTATGGACTCTACACAGACTTGTCAGGCTGGGTATTACTTAATGGAGTCATGATGCTTAAATGGGCTAAATTAGCCACTTCAGAAGGAATGTAAGGGCATGGAATGTTGTACAGTTTTAACGTACTCCCAGAGGAGCCATTTTAGTGTCATAAGTTGCTCCAGAGGCCTACTTTCAAGGTCTATGTGACCTGTTGGCAGAATATTGGTGCCACTATGCAGGGACCATCAGCATCCACTCAAAGCTGTCAAGCCTAGAGTAGGGGCACTGGTGCAATCTACCTTCCTCACCTGCAAGGGTGTGGCTTGAAGGTAGGGCTGAAATTTGTTTCTTTCCCTGACCTCACTGGAATAGGTCTACCTGGATGGTCAGACATTTTGGCATGAAGAACTGGGATGGGTTTTCCTGCACAGTGGTTTCCTTTTGCAGATCTGTTAAATTAATAAAATGTCTCTAGTTCAATACCATTATGGGCATCCTATCTCTTAAAAAAAGGGGGGGAACAGTACCCAAGCAATGACTAACCAGACAGTTTGACTTCAACATCAAGAAAGGTGTTACGACAACTCACTAAACAATCACTCTGTGGAATGTTGTGGTTATCAAGGCCATTTCCACACTACGCTGTTATAGTGCTATTATTCCACTTTCAATGTCCTATGGAATCCTGGGGTTTGCAGTTTAGGGAGGGGCCTTTAGAATTCTCAGCCAGAGAACTCTTTGGCCCCAGGATGTTGAAAGTGGAAAATAGCACTATAACAGTGTAGTGCAGAAAATGCCCTAAGAGATAGTACCAATTTCTCAAAAACAAGTCATACTGGACTAATCTGACCCCCCCCCCCATTTCTCTTTCTCATATAGTTAAAATATTGGTAGGAATGCTGTGGAAAGGCTTTTGAGTTCTCCCATGCTATTCTTGCAGAGAATCTGGTAACGTGTGCCAGATAATGTTCTTGTTAGGTGAATTTGTAACTGGTTGATCAACCATACTCAAATATTACTCACCCTCATATTGGAGGGGATTGGCTGGTAAGTTAAGGTTCTGTCCTAGGCCTGGGATTGTTCAGCATTTTTATGAAGTTTAATTCTACTGTTAACTTTTTATGTTTTTAATTGTATTGTTCTGTTAAATTTCGAGTTGCTTTGTGCCAAAGGACAGTGATTTGAACCAAGACACTCGGTAGGTTGCATATGGATACCCAACAGGAATACCTAGCTCAGTCCTTCTTGCCTAATGAGACCAGGAAGGGACTCTGAAAATTTTGTGGCTCTGCAAACATAATTGAAATACAACTTCTTCATGCCTATCCCTTCACCACCCTGGGTGTGTTAAGAGTGAGAATCCAAAATCATTCAACAGGCCACCACTTCCGCACCTCTGGTTTCAATCCAAATGTTCTTATCCTTCCTCCCAGTGTCCCTATTTTTCTATCAACCACACCATGGCTTCGTTGAGTTGAGATGTGCTATTCAATGAACTAGGGCAGGAGTGCATTATCCATTGTGGGAAGATATTGATAATGTAAAAAACATAAAGACCGGCACATATTGGGTTTTTGGATGTTAAATAACTGGACTGGAGATAGCTGAAACTGAACCCTAGCTCACAGCTTGACTGTGGTGGAACTATCATTTTTTGAACACAAAATGCCACAAATCCTGTTTAATTTCAGCCACCTCTTCAACAGGCTACCCAGATTGTGACACTGAATATATCTTCAGCTGCAGTTATTGTATAACTGGATCTATTCTAAGATTAAATGTTCTGTCAAAAGTTCTTTGTTTCTGTTCTTTTTAAAATAGGTCCTTCCCATCACTTTATTAACTGCTTCCAAAAGAACCTGCATGTGAGATTCATATTTGTTTCTCATGGCCACTAGGTGCTGAGAGGATCTGGGCAGCTGGCATCCTTGGGTGTTGAACTCCCTTCCCAGAAACATTTGCAATGCTATCCTCATCTGATTTTGTTTTCAGAAGAAAAGCTTTTTATTTGCTTACGCCGTCAGTACATGGGGAAAGCAGACCTATTTGTCCAAAACAACTTATGACCTTATTATGCAAGTTATATTAATGGCTTGCCCCAGTTAACTACCGGGTATTTGCTTGAATTATGTTGGAGGTTTTGTTGTTAATGTGTACACAGTGCGGTATGCAGCATTATGTACACACTAGTGTACAATTCGGACTGCCGCTTTTGCTGTGAAGAGCAACTAGCAAATATTTTTTTAAAAAACAGAACACACATAAATAAAGCAAATAACACAGAGAATCTGGCACATTGCAGAACAAATACACACAAGGTACAGGAGTTAGCCAAAACAGCAAATTAGGGACTCTGAAACAATATTTGGTTTGAGAAGTGATGTTGAGAAGTAATGCACATGTTCTTATTTTCAGCTGTGGAATGCTGACACCTAAAATGCATCCACATGAAGGGTGGGAAATCTCAGTTCCTCCAAGTCTCGACAGATGTCAAAAACAATGTAACAGTTTTTCCTCCCATAGCTTCAAGATACTTGGATTCCCCCTGCCACCCCCACTCATGACTAAAAATTCCACAGTTTTTCTATAAAACGTAGGTTTCCCGGAAAGCTAATATTTTTTCAGAAACTATGCAGCTCCTCCTGAGAACTGAGCAGGCTACTCTGAAAACTGTGCATCTTTCAATATAGAAAGGATTGCTGACATGTGTGGTTGTGTATTTTCTGCAAGATTGCTTTTTTTATGTAGTAAACAGCAATGTTGCACAACAAAACTATTGCACTATAAAAGTTTGCAAAATCTGCAGCGTTGTACAACAAAGTCACATTGCTACATTGCTGATTTCTACATAAAAAACAGCAATGTTTCACAACAAAAGTGTTGTGCAGAATCAGCAATGTTGCACAACAAAACCATAAACCTTTCCACACCTTGCCTTGTTCCGGCGCTGGGTGCAGAGATCGCATGAGCAGCCTCTGCCAAGAGGCTCTTCCTTCCCTGCTGCTTCAGCTCTGCACAAGCTGCCTGCTTGTGCGAGAGCCCCGCCTCTTCCTTCTGCAGTGCAGCCTGGGATCTTCCCAGGCTGCACTGGGGCAGGAAGCACGACTGGCCCAGCTCCAGAGGCTCCACACGCCAGGTAAGTGCATGTGGGGCCCAGGAGCAATGCGTGATCGCGCATCATTTTCAGGTTCAAGCTGAAAATGAAAAGGTTCACGATCAGCCCCTGCTGGCCCCTGGAGTGTCACACGATTGTGAGTGTGCCGTGCAGATCGCTCCTGACAATTGCGCAATGCTCCACGCCCTCTTTTGCATGGCAAATGCTGTGCAAAAAGGGCCCATGTGTGGCTGCAGTTTCTTTGGCTGCTGTGTAACATTTGGGTTGTGCAACTTTCAAACCATCAGAGGATGCAGCTACAATGTGAAATGCTTCACCACTTTGTTTGCATTGGGGTATAGTGTGCAATTTAATTCTGCATTTTCTGCACTTTCCCCAAGGATATAGTGGGGGGGAAATACACGGGCAAGGGCTTCTTTTTTTTCTACTTCAGGAAGCTGTGCAGTTTTCTGTGTATAATTAAAAAAAAAAGACTGTTAGTGTAAGTTTTGACTTTAAAGCTGCAGACTCTTGCACAGTTCTCTGAACCTGCCCAGTTTATTTTGTACAAAGAACAAAAGAATAAAACAAAACAAAAAGTTACTGAAATTTGCAGTAACTTTTAATCTGCCATTAGCTCCCACCTAAGTTTCTTGAGGGGTCAAGAACTCCAGATTCTAATTAGAAGCAAGTAATTACGTCACTTTAAGTTTCCCAGTTCCCATCTCAGCAATGTCCCTCAGACATCGGTATACAGTTTTTGACTGGAGAATTGCATTAGAAGTGTAAACTCTGAAGGATTCTTGCATTATACTTTGCGTGTTAGCTGGGAAGTGTGAATTATGTTGATTCCCATAAAAATGCAAAGCAAACCAATTTCTTCCTCATTGTTACTTGCTGACTCTTCTTCTGATCAGCAGCCAGAAGCGCATTAAAGGAGCTAATGCCTAACCTATAGGTTCATTAGCTCAAGCTCTGTGCTGTCTGCGACTTGAATCAATTCATCATTTCCTTTCACCTAACTTTTTCCGGTCTGCTCACATTAATGTCTTCTGGGCAGGCCCACCTTCTGTGGAAATCCATCGCCCCAATATCAACTGATCAGTAGAAATCTTTCCCATGCCAGGTTCCTTGAAAGAGTGGGCAAGGAATCCATCCATCTTTTTTCATATACATTCTTCCCCGTGGTGTTGAACTGCAACTCCTAGCACCTCTAATCAGCATGGCCACAGTGAGGACTTCTGAGAGCTGTCGTTCAAAAACACCTGAAGGGCCACATGGTTTTCACCGTTCCCTTACAATGAAGATGGACCTATCTGTCAGTTTTACTTCACCTCAAGTTCCTCCTGTCATGTTTAAGAAAAAAAAAAAAAAAAGGATAAATTTAGGGATGTTCTAATGAAGTGAAATTTGGCTAGTGAAATTCTTGCCCATCTCTACTTAAACCACTGGGACTGAGGTTCTGGGTCAAATAGTAGCTCCATAACATGATCCATAACCCTCTGGCATAATGTCAACTTGCACTGAAGAAAGCATCCTGTTTGAGGATAATTCTCTATTACCATTAATCAATCAATCAATCAATCTGTATAAAATATAAAATGGGCTTCAGTCTACTTGCCCCCTTGCACCTACAGAGCCAGTTACATACTCTGGCCATACCAACAGCTATGTAAACATCTTTCTTAATTATAGCCTTGCTCGCAATCTTTTCCATGCCCTCAAATTTCTCTCATTTGTACTCTTTTTAATTTTCTCTGTGCATATACATTTTAAGAGCACTTGCTACCTTCAAAAAATCCAATGCATGAACGACAAGGCATCTTCAAAGTGTTAGAATTAATTCTCAATCCCATTTTATTATTATGCATAAAAACAACCTTAAAAATAGCAATGATGTATGATAACTCAGCAGTTCTATCCCTGCCTGATAAGGAAAAGCTGATGGATGTAATGCAGCTATAACAAGTATCCATCAAACTGGTTGATCCAATGATTCCAATGGAATTTGCAATGGTGCAAATTCAAGCTCCAAAGGCAAAGGGGGATTTGAGCATAAGGATCTAAGGAAATCTTGCCACCAGATATCTTTGTCATTCCATGTGAGACTGGTTACCTTGGCACATTGACACAATACCTCAAGGATTTCTGACCTCTTGGACAATCTCACTTCAGTACAGGATGAATGATGTGCCAGTTTTCCCCACCGCACTTTTTGCAATTTGCACACAGCACACCTTGCATAAAATGCCTATCTTTGAACAGAATCTGACTCTTTCTCCTTTGTAGAGCTAAGCACACAGAAAGAGAGAGCAAGCAGTACAAGACAGTTAGGTTGCTTGCAGCATTGGTTGCAAAGACACAAGTAGCCCTTTCATGGAACGTGTGCCTTCAAGTTGCC
This sequence comes from Iguana delicatissima, assembly GCA_948472985.1. NCBI lineage: Eukaryota > Metazoa > Chordata > Lepidosauria > Squamata > Iguanidae > Iguana > Iguana delicatissima. The sequence continues at coordinate 491,239 of CAOKZL010000913.1, forward strand.
TGTTGTTTTAATGGCAACCCCATCAATTTCATAAGGTTTTCTTAGGCAGAGTACTCAGAGGTGTTTTTGCCAGTTCCTTCCTACTGTTTTAATCAAACAAACCTGTTATTTAGTGCTGTGCATTTTACAGAGATGCAAGAAAAAAGTTACAAAAATTCACAAGATTGTTTTCGATTTGCATTCCTCATTAGGGAGAATGCACGTAACTTTCCTGTCATAGAGAGTTATCATTAGCAGGGAGGGCTGAATGATCACCTTTTGTTTTTTAACACTATTTTACTGTCTCCTTAATTTTTTTTGAATTATTTATCTATTAGAAAATTATTTATCTATTAGAAAATACATACAAATGAGTAATAATGTTCACTACATAGCCTACAAAGAATTAAATATTAAAGTATGATATTAGACATAGTCAAAGCAGCAAACAAAATCCCTCATAAAATGAAAACAAGGAAATGCACAGGACTATCAGAAGTACACAGCAGAATTAAAATTCAGTGGATTCAGAAGTTCATTGTGAAAAAGATTAAATACAGAAAAGAACATTGAAAAGTTCCAAAGGCTTTTCCAACTTCATAAGCAGGGAATTCACAGAGAGAGGACCAACAGGGAACCACCGCATGTCCTTCACTTGGTGGGGGTACCTGGAGAATCATGGCACACAGCATGCTCCCCCAACATTCAGGAATTATATTCTTCAGAAGCCCATTAGAGACATATGTGGCCTTTATGCTCATATGAGCAACTCTTGTTAATCTTAAGAATGGAGAGGTCATTGCTACCTCTAAAATTAAAGTTAAAATCCATCAGAGTCTGCAAGTTTCAACATAAAGATCTCAGGGCCAGTCAGATCAAATGAGAAGGTCAGTCAGTCCCAGACTTGTTGTGTTCATTAATGGTGTTGTAATGTTGAAATGAACTGGGCTGTTTCATCAGTGCTGTACTTTTAACTTTTAAAAAGATTCCTTGAGTAGCTTAGCCTTCTTGGATGTAAGAGATGTTTTGGGTGATGACATTTCAATTCACTTTTTCTCCTGGAAGAAATTAATGGCCACTTCTTTCCCATTCCAAGTCATGTTACCCTGATGTCAAGAGCTTCTGTTTCTATAAGCCAGGGAACCATAGGACTCTGTGTGCACTCATCCCAAATGTCCAGCCATCAGGGCTGCAAAATGGACTCTCTTTTCTAGGAAGAGGATGGGTAACTGTGATGGGTCTGGAAGACAACGTTCTGTTTCTGGGAGCATCCAGCGGTCACACAGATTCACTATCACATGAAAGGGAAAAGGGTCATTCCATGTACTCACCAGACTGTCTGTTGAATCCTAACTTTAGTCCTGGATGCCTTTGAAACAGTTGAAGGGAATAGACTAGCTTAGGAATGTGGATAGAAAGAGTATTCACAGTTATTGGTTTTCAGATTGAAAAATGGGTTTCTCATTGGAAATCCATGCTGAGAAAAATAATGGACTAGTGAGGATTTTGCACAATTTTCCCCTTTATCCAGTGTTCCTAAGTGTGGCACAGAATGCAATTATTCTGCAGAGGTTAGTATTTTCCTGAACATACAAAAAAACTGTTTTCTGTGAAAAAACAAAACAGGAAACCCATTTTTCATCCCCCCGCCACAAACAGGAGCATATTGTATTGGAATATTTGTTTTCTCATACCATAGGGAGATTTACTTTAATTTGGCATCCTTCTCTGAAAATATGAAACAGTCAGTGATGCCACCCCATAAGGTGTGCTGCTTTATGGAAAGGCTAGATTTGTGAATTGCTTAGCCCTGGTGTAACTTATGTCATGGGTAGATATTGACGGAGGTTTCCTTGCACGGATTAATCTTAACAGGGGCAGCATTTCCATACCCCTTGAGACTTGCTGCAAGAAAATAAGCACCTTGCCTTGGTTATTCAAAGTTCTCCAAAGTTACAAGGTGTTTCTGTGAAATAAAGAGCACACAAAATAAAGCTGATATTTTAAAACATGAATGGCTAAAATGTCCATGATTGAAAAATTATGCAGAAACATATCTAAGTCATTGGGAGAAAGCTGTGCACAAATTTCGGCATGGGAAGAAAACACAAAGTCTCATAAACCAATTAGAAACAACGACAGGAAGAGAAACTCTGTGAAATCAAAAATAGGAAATATTTTCATATCATGGAACAGTTAAAGCAGGAAGGGTATATGGATATAAAGAATACTTGACAGTTTCCAAAATCTTTACGACAAAGAAGTTTCCCAGCTACTGGAATTTTCTGGTGAAAAACTCTTAAAGCTGTGAAATTCTTCACTGTTAAGACCTTTACTGTGGAAAATTCAAATGTGCTGAAAAACATGTTGTTGTTTTTTTAAACTCAAAAACATGATTTTTGTGGTAGGAAATTTCTTTTCTGCTCAGAAAATAGAATTTTCTGCACATATTTTCCTAAAAGGGAAGATATTTCTTGCAGCACTATTTTCCTCCGTATTTATTTGTCTTGGCACAGAGTTATTCTTGAAGTCCAAATACTCTATGAAAACTAACCTGCAGCATTCAGAAAATGGATTCAATTATTCTCTTTTGCCACTGAGAATGAGATTAATGAAGTTTTACATCCATAGGAGGAAACTGTGGCAAACTTACCTTGGATTAATCTCTAGACAAAATGTGACATTATCCGAGATCCTGTATTCAAAAAAGGTGTGTGTGTGTGTGTGTGTGTGTGTGTGTGTGTATTTTGTTGATTTGGCGATGTGTTGCATTGATAACCTGTTGGAGGTAGTGTTGCTAATACCTACTGAGGTTATTGATCCAGGGGAGCACAATATCTTGTTTTTTGTGTTTTAAGGGCCACAGGCAAATATAATATAAAATAAAATAAAATAGCCAGGGGGAGGTCTTCAAAATTAAACTGACCGGGAAAATTGAAAGGTTTGCCCCATTCTGAAAAGACCATGTTGGATTTTCTAATGTACTCTGTACTAATCTACAATGTGTGCCTTTGCATGTTTACTCAGAACTAAGATCCACTGAATTCAGTGGACCTAAATCCCCAGGAAAATGTCAATAGCACTGTGTTTTAATTTGGTTTACTTGGTTTTTTAATATGTTGTGGTAGGTGAAGTTTTTCATAAGGAGTGCTGTGTTTCTACTTTATTATATTTTGAATGTGTTTCAAAAACTGCTTTTAACTCATTTTTTTAAAAAAATAGAAGCCTGTTTTAATTGCTTTAAATTTTCGCATTAATAAGGTGGAAGGTTTTTTTTTTTTTTTTTTTTGTAGTAGTAGTACTGTGTTTTTAAGCTGCCTTGAATCCTGTGCTTGAAGAAAGATGGGATTTAAATTAAATTAAAAATAAATAACTTTTTTTCTTATTTTGCTGTGCTTTGGGAATGGTTATGAATTGATTTACACTATTTTGACCTGCCTGTTGGTTGAGTAATCTTTCAGCCTCATTCTCAGTGGCAAAAGAGAATAATTGAATCCATTTTCTGAATGCTGCAGGTTAGTTTTCATAGAGTATTTGGACTTACATGGTTGTTCCCTGTTACAGGGCTGAGTTGAATGGATCTGACTCTGCCATTGGAACTAGAAATCAGTAGCGGTGGGGTCAGTTGTTTCTATGGGTTCTGCTCATAAAATAGATTGCCAGATTGATTTGCAACTTTATAATGTAGGACAGCTTGGCTTGAGGATGGTCTGTGCAGTTTTTAATGCAGGAAAGCCTCCAAAATAGCTTATATGAGAAAAACTTAATGAGTGGCCTCAACCATTTGACAGATACTGTCTTTCTCCTCTCACTGATTTTAATATGGTCACATACATTGGCCAGTTTCTGTTTCTTTCAGTAATCACCTTGTTGTGTTATTTCAGGGAAAATGTCTGGTGTGTACGATGGCTTAGTAGAAGTAGTTAGTAGTTTTGATTAAAATGTGATATTTTGGGCTATTTTGGGCTATTGAGGGTATAAATTCTGTTTCACCCAAGCACAGCTCCTGTTGCTTATCTAAATGTGAGGGGGTGTCTAGAATGGAAAATGAATCTCACTGGTTACCAAGGGGATGGAAAAGAACGCAGGAAAGAAAATCCACACTACTGTACTTTGAGAAAGAAGACTTTAGGATGAATATGAAACCATCCCCCACCCCAATGAAACATGTTGAAAATAAAGAGCAAATATTACACTTGGATGGATCAACCAATCCATGTTGTTATTATACTCCAATGTCTATATACATTTTAATCCTGTTATAAAATGGTGTATGGCAAGTACCTTCCATTTCAGTCTTAGGCTGTACCCATATTACACAATCAAACTACTTTTATACCACATTAACTGCCATGGTTCTGCAGATGGAGTCCTGGGATTTGTAGTTTGGGGGAGGGATTTAGAGACTTCTCTGTCAGAAGGTTTTGATGCTATATTTTGGTGAGTGTATTAGGGAATTATAAACTGCAGATCTTCAGCTTCTGTATGGTAAAGTGAGGCAGATCAAGTGGGATTAAACTGCTATGATTGTGTGGTGTGGATAAAACCATGGTTGTTGGGTTGTTGTTGTTTGTTAATGTTGTGTTCAGCAATGAGTTTCCTTCAAGCTCTTGACTTCATGTGGATTCTGTTGATTGCAACTTGTAATGTGGAATAGTAACTTCAGTCATGCAGTAGCTTGCTTCACCATATACTCCATGGCCAGAATCATTTGGATGTTTCATATGCATATAAATTCTACTGAAGAAGCAATTGGACATTTCTGTCTTGTACAGTACATCTGTATTCATTTTCAGATTGCAGTAGCAGTTGTGCATGCAGTAGCATTGTGCATGTGAATAGGCATTCCATGTGTTAATGTGCACTGTATGTTCAGATGTGATTATGCACGCAGAGGTACATGTTCATTTTGTTGTACGGTTGGTTCTGTACTCTCGCAGGTTATTAATAAGGTGGCATTGCATAACCATTGCATACTTCCACGATCGTAATGTTATGTTCTGTCTCCTTGATGTAGGATTTGACTTTTTTAACTGTTCCAGTGACTCAATGGTTCTGGAGTTTATATTCATCTCTCTGTCAATCTTCAAGGTAGCAAGAAAGGGGGAAATATTTGTATCATAGGGTACAATATGACATTGGATTTATGCTGTACAATACTATACCTATATTGCTGAAATAACACATCTGTCAAGGATATGGCCCATAGGAGCTGTAGTTTCTTTACATTTTGGAGCTTGAATGAATTTGGAAAACCCTTAACATGGGACATTAAATCCAAAAGGGAGTTTGTTGTTAATTAACTATTATTAAAAGACACACTAGAGGGATCTAATTTGTGCCTGTGTTGTATGTGAGAATCAGAAACTACAAAAGAATATTGTTGCCACTAAGATGGAAGAGATAATTTCTGTGAGTCTCAAAGGAATTCTTGTATTTGCAAGAACACTTTGTGCACAAATTGCACAAAATGTGCAAATTGCATAGCTAAACGACAACTAAGTGCTGCCTGGTTGCATGTGCTTTTAAAAATAAGAAGCATACACTGGGTTGTTTGGGTTGTTTTGATCACTCAGCCAATCCTTCTGTGCTTGCTGTCTGTCTGTGAGAGAAAGCGGTGTGTCTGCTTTGCTTCTGAAATGGGGGAAAAAACAACAACAACAGTAGTTTGGCACAGAAGTGTTTTCGCACAAATTACGAAACCTACGAAGCAAAGAACACTCTTTGTCTCATTCTTCTGCTGAATGGGTAAATTCTCAGTGGAGGCTGGCAATTTGTTAGCGAGGACAAGAAATTCTATAAATATTCTTCACATTTTTAAGAGACCGGAATGAAGCCCACACAATCCAGAGCCCCCTAGTCCAGCTGGGCCAGGGTCATCACCTACCCAACATTCAGTTTGAATGAAAAGTCAGGGAAACTGAAACGCAGTGGTGGATAATCAGACACAGGACAGTTTGTAGGAATAGATGGTATCTATATCAAGCACGGTGCAGTGTAGACAGGACCTTATGAGAGTTTGGTAGTAAGCAGGAGAAAAAATACTAAGGATTCTCTTGTGAGGTTAAAGAAAGAGAAAAAAAAGGACAAACTTACATATATTCTTTATGAAATCAAGTTTGGACAGGAAAGGGGATAGACAAAAGAAGATACCCACATTTCAATAGAAAAGCCCTTAGCCAGCTGCCATGAGTAAGTGTAAGGCATCCTGAGGCAGAAAGAAGACAAAAGGGCTAACTCAAGCCATTTCCACACTACACTGTTACAGTGCTATTATTCCATTTTCAACATCCTGTGGAATCCTAGAGTTTTGGGGTTTTTTTAGAATTCTTAGCCAGAGAGCTCTTTGGTCTCAGTAAACTACAAACCTCAGAATTCCACAGGATGTTGAAAGTGGAATAATAGCACAATAACAGTGTAGTGTGGAAACGGCCCAACTTTTGGAGGAAGTGGAAAGTAACCTCTGCAGGCAGGCAGAAAGCAGAAAGGCTTGAGCACATAGATCAAAGAAAGAAACAAAGAGGTGAAACATAAGGGCAGGCATGGTCTCCAGAGCTTCCTTTCACTAATCACTCAGCACAAGTGTTGATACCTCTTTGCTCCCAACACACTGCAGGAAAGAATGCCTCATGCGCTTCATGGTGAGTACCTCTTAGCACCTCTATGGTGAAGAGGTATCTCTAGGTATCTCTAGACTTGTCATTTTGGTTCCAGAGCTGCAAGGAGGGGAGCCTGCAGTTTGAGGGATCCCAGAGAACACATTTATATAGGGCTTGGGAGATGTTGATCTGGGGTGCTCTCCCATTATTCAGAACTAATGTGGAATGCAAACCAGACATGTCTGGCTTGTCACGGGGAGGAGTTGGCTTTTCCATAATAACATAATGAAAGGGAGACTCCAATATGACCCATGCCTCCATCACACATTCACATCCCACAACTACATAGTCCCACTGCCAAAAATCCTTGTAAATTGTCAATAAAATTGTAGCTTTAGTTTACTGAACATCTGGGTCCTACCACTTTTTCCAGCTGTGTGAGAAATAAAGTATTGTAAAAACAGACTTTCTGGTGTATTTTGAAAATAGTCAGGTGCACTTACAGCTTGGTCTGGTGAAAGCTGAGTAGTTAACTACAAAGTCCTTATATTTCTGGTTAATATCTTGCCTTTTCCGCAGCGTATGCCACATCATGGGCAAGATATTTTTATCTGCATTATAGATAATGCTGGTACCAATTTTCACCTGGAATTTCCTCTGAATGACCACTTAGCTAATAGAGAATGCCATCCTACTTTGCTACAAAGAAACTATTGAGATATATGGAATGAACTAGGTAGAATGAGATGATGGGACTTGCTAATTATCTTGGTTAGAGGCAGTGAAGTGCAGCAGTGGTTCAGAAAAAGTAATAAGTGTAGGGTCCTCTGTATCTGTGAAGTGGAAAAAGGGTACCCCAGAACTGCATTAAATGAGGAAATGAATGACCAAAAGATTGATGATGTGACAGGCAAAAGAACACTGATAGCACACATGTATTAAAATTCCATATAGTTCCAAGCAAACATTTCACAAACATGTTTTCAGCTTTCTGCTTCACCTTATGAAGTGAAATATGCAGAAAAATGAGAAATTTTTAGTTCGACTCTCATGTTTAGTTTTTTTCCCCCTATCATGAAGTGGCTTGTATTATTTACAGCTTGAGGCTATCCAGAGATCATGAAGAAAGGATGAGAATGTACTTTCCTCCTTTATCACTGGTTGTCAGGGATATTCCACTTAGAAATACCCTCACTGCCTTATAAGGACTCTACATTTATTGACCAGCTGGCATCTGCCTTTGGTGTCATATAAGGACTGCTGCCTCCCCAATCGGACTTTCTTGCATACTCAGATCATCATCAGAAGGCCAAATCATGGTTTGAGAAGTGGCCTCTGACTGCATTGAGAACCAACCAGACCATCTTAACTGACAACAGAGGTAACATCTGACACAAAGTCTAGGCCTGTGACTCTAATGTCAGCATTTTTCTTCTCCTGCATGAGTTTAACATCCCTGCCTGATGGAGAAGCCAGTGAAACTTTGAAAGCTTCCATACTTTATTTTATGCATTTTAATTGGCCCAATAAAAGTATCACTGTTTTGTGCCAAGTATAACTTTATTGATTAGTCAATTGACCATATCAAACCAAAGAGCATCAAACATTATAAAATACAATAAAATGGTATAGGTAAAATGCACACTGATTTATGGATTTCGTTGTATTTTGCTGCATGGCCAACATAGCTACCCCTGAATATATTTCCTTGATCGTATTGAGTTTCTCCAAATCCCACCTGCTGTTTTGTTTTGTTTTTTGTTCTTTTTTAGATCAAATGGGCAGACTTTATGTTTTCATATCACATTGAACTTCATTTAACTTTAATCTGTCTTTCCTAATTTTTGCATTTATTTGCACACTTTCCTTAATTTATACAACTTTTCCCTATCAACCAACATACTCTCATGGATTTCCTCCTGCATTTTAGCTTGCCTGCGGCTTCTCAGAGACACACTGTAAGCCTCACAAATGTGCAAATGTTCCAGGAGTCGTGTGCATTTTGCACCTCTCAGGAGGTGGAAAAGTGCTACTTCCATCAGCCCAAAAGAGATTCCTCTCCATCCCCAGGTTATAGTATAGCAAAACCATTCCATGTACCACAGAAGTCAGGGAGCTGAACTAATATGCTTGATTCCCATTTGCTGATGACTGCAGAGAGCTATGGATGGAAACTGAACAAGTCACAACTTGAGGCTACACTGTGCTAGAACAAATGCAGGGGCAGGTACATAGCTGTGGGTGCCTTAGATGAGCAAATCAGGACACTCTTGGGGAGGAAAGTTAAAAGAGAAATGTGGCATATAGGCTGAGGTAAGAGAGAGAAAACAGCATGTATTTAAACAGATTGTAGAGTATGCTTCCATTTCAGCACAGTGTGTGCTGCAAGATCCTGCTCAGAATATAAAACCATAGCTTATGCCAGCATGTTTGCCCATGAATGTGTCTTTTGCTTCTAGTGCCTTGCTTCTTGGGAACTGCTCTATTCAGGGGACAGATTCTTGCATTAATTACTATCCAGAAATAGCACTAAAGTTGTTTGGCAATGGCTTTGGGGAGAAAAAAGAAGGATTTAGAAGTAAATGTAGATTATTATGTTTTTGTCGCTGCTGTTGCTGTTGTATAGAGCATCCTATATGTACATACAATTTTACTTTGTTCTTTCCCTGAAAATCCAGAATCACAGTGTATGCTGGAGTTGTTAGCTTGCGCTATAGAAAGGGGCACAAACACACATATTGTTTTCTTTGGTTTTCCAGACACATTGATTGGCCACAGTTACCCCAAATATTTTACTCCAGGCCAAGGACTGTTTAACAATGGCATTGATCGAGTATACACTGTAGCAAACATAACCTAGTCATAGAATATTCTCTTTTGCAAGATCAAGCTACTGCTCTGCCTAGCCCCATATTGGATGGCAGCTGCTCTCTAGCATTTCAGGCAGTCTTTCCTGTCACTGGTTCTATTATTGTTAACATAACCTCAAATTAACTCCAACTTCTGGTGAATCTATCATAGGGTTTTCTTGGCAAGGTTTATTCAGAGGAGTTTTGCCATTGTCTCCTCTTAGGCTGAGAGAGTGTGTCTTGACCAACTCAAAGAAGAGGGTATTCACTGCTCAGCAGGAATTCTACGAAGCCCGATTCAGTATCCGCAGCTGCATGTCTACATTTGAATTAGTGCTATAGGCTCTGATCAACAGTGGGAGAGGGGGACAGGGTTTTTTTATTTTTAATTACATTACTAATTTGATTTAGCCCCATTACTTTTGGTGTTGTGCCTCCTTGTCATTTCCAAGCAATGGTGACTCTAAGGTCTAACCCACCACAGGTTTTTCTTGGCAAGATTTATTCAGAGGAATTTTGTCATTGCCTTCTCTTAGGCTGAGAGAGTGTGACTTGCTCAAAGTCATCCAGAAGTATTCATGGCTGAGTAGGAATTTTGAATCCAGAGTCCTAGTCCAAAACAATATCATGTTGCCCCCATCTCATTATTAGCTACCAGACCCTTTAAATGGGAGGTGCCAGGGATCGTAAAAGAAATGTTTTACCACTGAGAGACAGTTCCTTGCTATTATGGAAGGTAGACAGGAAACAAAGATCTAATGAACTTGAGGAACAATTTTTTCCCATAACTCTCTCTCTGTGTTTATGTGTGTGTTCACCAATTGGCAATAGCTGTTATTTCCTCTGAATCTAGTTCCTGAGACATACTTCTATAATAAACCTTCAGATCTTTAAAGTGCCACCAGATTCTTTCTTTCAAAAAATAAGTAGCATATTTACTTGCAGGATCTCCTTACCAGCTTCTGAATCTTATTCTGTTTATGACTCTTAGGATTTACCGATGGAAGCCAAACATACCTTATCAAGGATACATATGTGAAAAAATAGGGATATACACTTTGGGCTCCATCATTTTGTTCACAGCTTGATACATCTCTGCTTGTTTATTCTGTTGATATCCCATTTTCCCATCGAGGAACTCACGCCATTTCCACACAACAACTCTGTCCCGTGTCATCCTGTTGTGATCCTGGCAGCGGCTTTGTTGGGATGGGAGCATGTGCCCAGCGCTCCCCTCCGCACCCAGCTGGCGTCTCTGGAAGGGAGCGCAAGTGACTCGTGCCTTACTTCGGCAGCGCAGCCAGCCTCTTTCCCATGCTGTGTTGGGGAAGGAAGTGCATGGTTGCACCTCTGCCCTTTCTGCATGGCCACTGGCAACAGGAGTGTAGCACGGTCACAGGGTGTAACAGATTTTTTCCATTAAACAAATATCACATGATTGCACTGGGTGGGGATAAGTTGACTGCAGGACTTTTATGATGTTGTGCAAAAGCACAATTTGCGGACCACTGCCAACATGTTCTCATTGCAGGACAGCCCCTGTGGAACACTGGAATTTGTAGTTTACTGTGGCCAAAGAGCTCTCCGGATGAGAATTCTAAAGGCCCCTCCTTAAACTGCAAACCCCAGGATTCCATAGGATGTTGAAGGTGGAATAATAGCACCATAGCAGTCTAGTGTGGAAAGGGCCTGTGTTGTACCTGAGGAGCTACACAGGGGGAAAAGAGGTGGAAAAAAAGACTTAATTAAAACATCAGCATTGTTGTTTCAAATACAGGCTTTTAAAAGGTACGTACTCAAAACCTTGTGCCTGTATGGATGAGCCTGTCAGTTCAGACAAAAAAGCAGTGCCAAAGACCCCCGGTATTCCCTTCCTTTGGAAAACAAGGAAAAGCTGAAGGCTGTGGACTGAAATACAGATGCTTCTTTTACAGCCCTCGACTTAATCTGGGAAGGAAGTTTCCATCATATGCTTAGTTAAAATTCTAGACCATTCAGTCCAAATGCCTTGTTCAATAGCAGGGGGTAAATTCTTGAACAGCATGCCCAGTTGCTGCTGAGGACAGTGCAGAGGGGATGCAATTGTTTATGGTAAATTTGCCCTCTTAAGTGAGGACATGCTGTTAATGAGGCAATGTTAGAAGAGAACTTCATTAGTCATTGCAATTCTTGTCATGGCTCAGAGTAGAGCAGGAATTAGGGAAAGAGTATTAAACTTTCTCAATGGTAGTACATTGGGATACACAGGAGAATGTGTACACTGTAGTATTCACTTACTGAAAATCCAGACTGCCCATGATTTCACTAATAAACAGGCATGTAATGTCCATTTCTTCATCCCATGATCTGCACTTCATGTAAACTGACAATGTCTGCTTGACTTTCCAAATTCTTATTAGCTTACTATTTCAGAAGAAGGAACTAGCAAAACTACCTCTGAGTATTCCTTGCCTAAGAAAACCCTATGAAATTAATGGGGTTGCCATAAGTTAACAGGCAAATTGAAGACATAAACATGTGCACACACATACAGAGAGAGAGAAAGAAAGAGACTGTCCTTCACTGATTTAAAATCCAAGAAGCTCATTAGTCAGCAAAGCAGTGAGACAAGAATAGATCTCTACAGCAGAGGTCATTTCAGGTTTATGCAATATATTTTGCCCCTTCCCCTTTTTGAAAACCAGCCACCATCTATCAGTCAGAACCAGGTGCAAAAGACAAACACTTAGACTTAAATAGCATTTAACTTACAGTGTTAGACTTAAGCAGGGTTTCTGAGTCCATTCTGAGCCTAGATGTTTGTTTTTAGTGTTAGCTTCAAGCGTTCTAAATTTCAGCATTCTAAATTAGGTGGAGAAAATCAAATTGTTGTTATTATTAAATAAATCACTGCCAGTCACTCTGAGAATCTGATCTACCCACGGCTGCTCTACAGTATGTTTTCACCAGTTCAAACTACACTTCAGCAGATGCCTTAGCGTTCATGTGTATCTATTAACATACATGACAAAAAAAACCTGAAACCTTTGGGCACAGTTCTAGAGACCCTAGAAACCTGAACAACAAATCTACCATACACACTAATAAACATGAGAGAGAAGGTTGGAGGATGAATGAATGAGAAATGAATCTTCTTAAAGCATGAGCATGTTACCAGGGATAGTTCCAGGGATACCGAAGTATCAGCTAAGTATGGATGGACAGGTCATTCAAACTGATTATGCAGAGATCTTTATTTTTGCAATGTTAGATTTATCCTTTCCATTTCGAAATTATCTGAGAATACATTCTATTCTGTATATTTGCATGCACATTTTTCTGGTATACATATTTTCCTTTTATATATATTCTCAAGTATCACCAACAGAAAGAAAAGCAAACTGATCTTAGATTTCCAAATGGAAGGAATGTAACCTTTGCTTCTGGTCTAAGAAGGTTTGTCTGAGAAGGCAATCTTTGCCAACATCTCAAGTATGGATTGCAGAATATCAAATCCCTTCCCAAATCTCAAATCCCAACTCTCTCCCCCTTTTCTAGAATGTGTATGAAACAGAGGCTTGTGCTAAAATCAAACTGTTTGTTACATGTTAGGATCTGCAAGAAGAACAGACTTAATTTGTGGAGGGCAAGTATGTTCACTTTCCCACTGGTAGAGATTGTTAGAAAGGTCTTTCACAACCTTGTTGAGCTGCACAGTAATGGTTTGTTAAGCAACCTGTCACCTACACAGGAGATTACAGGGAGTGATAACACCAAAAGCAATCATCCAGATATGCACACTTACCCCCTCCAAAAAAAAAAAAAAACTGATAAAAAGAGTATTCTCTTTTAAATCTGATTTGAATCTGAATCTGAATTTCTGGATGTATTGGTGTAAATTTCATCCCTAAGTTAAGCAGTGCAACACCCATTCCTGAAACTGCTTTGTTGTTGTTGTTGTGTTCTGAACTGCCATCATGTTAATGTCAACTTATTGCAACTCTATCAATGAGAGATCTCTAAGTGACTCTATCATTAACAGCCCTGATCAGGTCTTGTGAACAAAAAGCCATGGCTTCTGTGATGGAATCTGTCCACCTGTAATGGGGGTCTTCCTCTTTTCCTACTGCCTTCAACCTTACCCATAATTGCTGTCTTTTCTAGTGAGTCATGTCTTCTCATGATATGCCCAAAGTACAGCAGACTCAGTGTAGCCATCTTAGCTTCTAATGATTGTTCAGAACAGGGACAATTTATGGTTGGATCATACTTGTAGAGTGCAATGTTCACGCACATGCATCTCCACTTTTCTCCCCCCACCATCTCACATTACTAGCTTACCAATCTGCTCCAGGGAACCCTGAATGGCTGAGAGAAAAGCATGCCAGTGAAAAACTGGTTGTGTTTCAACAACTGAAGGCAGGAAGTCCAGTAAATGCCTATAGGATCTTTTTCTTCCTGCAGCCAACTACTTCCTGTCTACCCCACTAACCCTCCCCTGCCACAAAATGGCCAAGTTGAGGGTGACCAAGTAGCATACAGGTAGGTCGGGATTGGAGGGAGGGAGTTGTTGCTGATGAAGGTACTGAATATCTCTGTCTACAACAGCCAGTAAAAGACACACACAAGTGCAATGTAACATGCCTTTGTTTGTCGTCAATAGCATTCTGGCCAGAACATAATCATCAGAGGCAAACATGTTAACTAAATATGCCAGAACCTTGGGAGGTTACCAGATCTATCTGATACTACAGGTTTCCTGAATGAGACCCATGAAAGCAAAAAGGAAGCCTTCTTACTCAAGCAAGACACAGGCCCAAATGGGAATACCTTTATACCTCTTTTTGTCCAGGAAAACAAAAAAATCCAATGCTAGCACAAATGTTCAAAGCTAATCCTGAGATAGAGAATGTTCTTGTCCAAGAAGATGCTTTTGAACTGTGGTTGCAATAGTTTACATAGTAGAATAATAACCACAAAGGCTCCCATATCTTTTCAGGCAGCACAATACCAAGGTAGCTGCACGTTTGCAAGAGTGAGTACTGGGCTCACAGTCGAAAGGCAGCTCCATGTTTCAAACACAAGGTCAGAGAAGGAAGGTTTTCAGGTGGTTGAAAGTACAAATCAGAGTGTAGAATTAACTGACTGCAAATAATGATTTTATCTGTAACAGGTTACTTTAGGGAGGCAATGAATACATAACAAATTTCTCTTCACCAGAGAATGGAATGGTTGGGGATCTGTTCCAGAATTTTTCAATAAGACCATTTGCTAATTATTCTAAGAGGTTACTTAGAAGAAATCTTGAGGGACATTTCTGGTTTTTTTTTTTAAAAAAAAGAAATATGGTAGGCAAATGTTCTTTTCCATCTCTACAGTTGTATTTGTACCTCCAATAGAAAAATAACCATATCTTCTTCCAGGTTGTAAACCCTTTGTTTTAAAATCTCTCGTGTTATTTTATGATTTGCTTCTTTTGAAATAATATCTTTATTGATAATTTGCAGAAACACTGAAATACTACAAATGCATAAAGAAAACAGCTTAAGAATTAGAAATTAAGGGAAAAGAAAAGAAAAGAAAAGAAAAGAAAAGGGGGGACTTCCTTTTCCCCTTTAAACAGCATTTGACACTCAAATTATTTCTAGCCTCTCAAAGATAATATCCAGGAATTTCACTTCTTCACCACCACTTCATATTTTCTAACAATCAAAAAAGAAAAAATGAACTTTCTCTTACCACAGATTAACATATCCAGAATGATATTTCAATATTTCAATATATTACATATTACATTTATGTGATAAATGATATTGAATTTTCTGATCTTAATACTAGAAGCTGCTTGCTGATTTAATTACATGATATTAATCTTTACTACTTACAACTATGTCTTTTACATGTTATATAGCATTACTAAATCCAAATATTTCTATACCATTTCATATTGTAGAGTCCTTTGTACAGTTTGTTACCAAGTCCAGTTTTTATTATCTTATATCTGTAACCATTTCATAAGCAAGTTTCAACCCATCCCTTTTTATCTGTTTCATTTTAAATTTGACTCTCCTCTTCTCTTGCATCAATCTTATCCATGAATTTCTTTCCCCCATTCTACTCAAATTCCCCCTTTTACTCTTTGTTAATATTTCCAATTCCTTCACCCTTTTTTAAAGATATTTATCCTGAAACAGAACACTTTTTTTATCTTTCTCTCAACCCTCCCCTGCTCAGTCATGAAGGTTAATCAATTAATTAAATTAACTTGCTTTCATTCAACTATCAATGTCAATTCATTGCAAGTCAATCTCAGATTAGTTTTCCCCTTCTCCCCTGCTTGAGCTGTACTCCCTATTTCACAAACCAGAAGTTCTTTTCCTCTCCATCTCCCTCAATTCAATTGCTGGTTAGCTCAGTTTGAATTTTTCTCTCCGTGTGATTTTCAACCTCTTTCACGTCTATCTTAGTCCCACATCCCCACCTCACCTTTCCTTTACAACTTCCAACAGTTCTACCTTGATCTTATCGATGTCACCCTTCAGGTTCCTCTTTAGATCCTCTGTCAAGTCCCTCTTCCAATTTGGGAGTTCTTCTCCTTTCCAAGATTGTAGATCGTCCGGCATCTGTTATAGAAAATCCCATGACAGTTCCTGAGAAGATTCCACCTTTCATTCAGTCCAACAGTTACATAGCTACCAACTCAGTTCTTCTGTCACCTAGCCAAATGCATCCAATAAGTTAGTATTATCAACATCAAAGAGATGATACCTCAACTTTTTCACACTGTGGTTCCCTTTACTAATATCCAGTTTTCAGACTTGTAAATTATATGGAATTCCCTCTATCCACAAAAAAATATGAACTTAAATCCTTAATTATTATTTTATTAAACATGTCAACCCCCAGTCTTCTCATTTGTCTCAATTTTGTGAGGTAAACACGCTTATTCAACACTTTGTTGCAGGAAGAATGTAGCTGAAGCGGCTTCCATTGTGCTACTTTAATCAGAAGAATTCCTCACCTTTTTAACTCCAAAATTTTAATCAAGAGGTTCTTCTTTTAAAAATTGCCAGAATGGGGTTGTCAGATCACCAGAACAAAGCAGCTGCATTTCATAGCAGGAGCAAAGAACGTAACTCTCTTGGTCCTTCTAATGGGTAAATCTTCTGTTCCCCCTTTGATTCACTTTTACTGTGAAAGCTGTCCTCACCACAGAATTAGAGTGTCTTCCCACCGACCTGCCTACAAGTTGAGTCTCTTTATTCTTCATTTCAATCCTTTCAATGTTGTATTTCTTTCTTGAACCATATGAGCTCCTTAGTGACTTGTATTTGTGTTCTAGGAAGTTTTCCAAAACCGGAACCTCTAATACAAGTTCAATTGTGATATTTCTGGATCTTCTAGTTGCTCTCTTCCATCTAGGATGCTATAGATATATAACACATGCTACCATAGAGTTTGTTGTTGGCCTGAATACCCTAAAGATACCATATCCCATCTCATCTTGGAACCTAAGCAGGATCAGATCTGGTTAGAAGATTGTCAATGAATTCCAGGTGCTGTAGGCTATATATCAGAGAAAGGAAAAGGCAAAACCACTCTGAGTGTTCCTGGCCTAAGAAAACTATGAATTTAATGGGGTCACCATAAGTCAATGGGTGACCTGGAGGCACATAGATACATATGATAGAGTTAAAACTTGCCTTATCTGAACTTTTCTATGAGGTTCTGACTGGGAGAGATTTCTTTGAGCACATAACCACATACTATAACTAGCAAAAGATAGAAGGGGAAAGACTCTTGTGCCAAATTTAAGACTAACCAATTTATTTCACTGTTTGCTATTTGGAGGTATCTAAAGAAACCAGTGTGGATGTACAAAAAAAGCAAGGTTTTTTTTGTTTGTTTTGGCTATATTTAAAGCAAGAGAGTTATGGCCCCTCCAGAGCTTGTATGGCCATCTTTGAGAGTGCTTTAGTTATATATTCCTATACAAATTTAAGACTAACCAATTCCTGTATATTCCTATACAAATTTAAGACTAACCAATTTATTTCACTGTTTGCTGTTTGGAGGTATCTAAAGAAACCAGTGTGGATATACAAAACAAACAAACAAAAAATAACCTTTTAGATGGTCAGAGATTTAAAAAGGAGATGTAAAGAAATGGGAAAAAAAGGAGAATTTATCAAAGAGATATACAAACAAATAGCCAGTATCTGTAGGAAGAAAGTCAGAAAGGCTAGAAGATCTTAGGCCTACTAGAGAGGTCACAACTAATGACAAAGGTTTGTTTGTCTGTCTTGGCTTTATTTAAAGCAAGAGAGTTGTGGCCCCTCCTTTTTTTGGAAGTCTTTAAACAGAGCTTGTATGACCATCTTTGAGAGCGCTTTAGTTATATATCCCTATACAACAAGGCATGAGACCAGGTTGTTCTTGCATTTCCTTGCAACTCTATGAATCTATGATAAATGCATTCAGATGTAGATTAGTAGATAAACATAGTTAAGGAAAAGTCCTTGTCTAAACCCAGATAAAGATGCATATAAAAATAATAGGAAAAAAAATCCCAAAAGGTGTAAAAAAAAAATGCAACAATGGTGAATAGTGAAAAAAGACAATTGTAACACCTCAGAAACCTTGAAAAGGACTGTTTAGGGTAATGATCTGGTCTCTGTAAGCTAATATAGTAATTGAGCTGGCTGAGCTGCTAATTGTCTCTGTGTTGTTAAAACAATGTGTACTGTTTTTAAGAAAGCTGATCTGTTGAAGACCATGACTTTTCTTGAAGAAATTTTATGTTGTACTCACAGCTGTAATGAGAACAGTGTATGTAGTGAATTAAAAAGCCATTTCCTCTGTCCAACTACCAGTCAATAGACAAATTTGTGAATGTATCCCAATTCTGGTTTCCTTTCCAGTCTTCCCTTACATTTGCTTTGTTGCCCAGCAGCCACACTGAGATCAGTGACAGAGTGTCCTGGGATTGAAAGTGTTCTGGCACTGGTCTCAATGTAATGTTGTTGCTGACATCAGATTGTGTCTGCATCCTATTCATGCGGGTGCTTGTACTCAGAAGTAGCTCTCTATCCAGTAGGCACTTCTATATCTGGTGATCAATGAAATCTGTGCATTTAGATACATTCATCTCTGTCTTTCCTGAGGACCACAGACACCCCAATGTGCCTCAAGATCCCATGAGATTTCAGGAGGGCAAGATAGACAAGTTAAACTCTAAGATCAGTACAGCCAGTGTGGTCCAGTAGTTTTGAAGTTGGACTATCAACCTGGAGACCAAGGCTCTTTCTGCAGGACAATGCTGTCATACATTGTCCAGTCGCAATCCCAGCAGCACCTCTGCCAGTATGGGAGCATGTCACCAGAATTCCTCTCTGCACCTGACTGGTTGCCTGTGGAAGGGAGAGCGAGGGACTCGCCTCTTCCTTCTGCACTACAGCTGGGCTTCTTTCTATGTTGCAGTGGAGAAGGAAGCATGTGATCATGCTGCTGGCCCTTCTGCATGGCCAGCTGCTATGGAAGGCTTGCACGGTTGGGGGTCATTGATAAAGTTTTGCCATCAGTGATATACTCTATGATCGCACTGGCTGACGATGTGAGAAGGGCGGGACCACCACCACAATGTCCTGCAGAAGCATTGTTGTGGTCCAACTCCTCTCGCGTCCCCATGCTGGGAGGACGCCATCCTGCAGAAAGAGTCCAAGGTTTAATTCTCCACTTGGCCATGGAAACCCACTGGGTGAAGTTGGGTGCATCACATACCCTGAGCCCCAGAAAACCTTGTGATAGGTTTGCCGTTTGGTCATCGTAAGTCAGAAAAATGCACAACAAAAACAATTTAAGATCAATAAATAATTTAAGCAAGAGAAAAACACATCCAAAAAAGTTAAACAGCTTTAAAAGACTAAAACAGTTTAGCTCACTCTTCCAGAACGTTTAGTGATCCTCCAATGATGATTTATCCACTGCAAATTTACCCAACAGCTATAGCTGCTCTGGGAGCCAATAAATACTTAGAATACCAGGGGTGGGGGATAAAAGAAAAAGTCAATAAATAATTTGGCTGATATCGTTCAGATTGCCTTGATTCTACATGTTTATTCCTTGTTTAGGAGTGAGAATAAATATTTACAATTGTGCATTTCCAAACCTTCCCCCACTCCACGGTTTCCAAATACTTGAGAAACCTGATCAGGAAGAATAAACCAGAAATGAGAATTTTGCATAGTTTCTGTCTGGTATTCACACATCCTGGAGTGTTTAAGGAAATAATTCTACAAAGAAATACACATTTGTGTGTGTGTGTGTGCCAAGAGTTGTATGCTTATGAAGAAAAAATCATGATTTTTACAAAAATATATATTTCTGGAATGTTTTGCACCAAAAAGTCTTTCAGTCACTCTCATACACATGAGTTTTCAGTGCAAAAGTAGTGTTTTTGGAAAGTGTTTTGTTTTTTGTCTTCCACTCAAGGAAATGTGTTTTTGTGTTAAAAAAAGTGACTGTTTCCAGAAATGCGTGTGTGTGGTGGGATTTCAACACATAAAAATGATGCAGTTTTGTTTTGTTTTGTGTTTTTTTTTAAGAAAAGAAAAAACAAAACAAAACTGCATCATTTTTATGTGTTGAAACCCCACCACACACACACACACACACACATTTCTGGAAACAGTCACTTAAAGAAAAAAAAAACACTTGCATGCAAGAAAATCTCACAGGAAGCATTTCAGGATGTGCAAATACTAGGTAAAAACTGCTCATTTTAAGAAGAAATCAATGGAAATTGTTCACGTCCAAGAAAGAAAGAAACAAAGATTTACATCCCTGTTCTTTATCCACCATTCTGATACCTCTGCACGTATTGACAAGAATATTAATTCCATGGGGGGAAATACCACTTAAGTCTTTTTCTTGGTATGGGTATATGGGTTGGACAATTGCTTTTAAAAAGCCAGATAAAAAGAAAAGAAGGAAGAAAAGAAAGTTGAGGGTTTAAGGAGAGAATCTAGCATCTCTACAAGAGGGCTACTCATCCCTTTCAATGCCTATGGCCCTGCAGCAGAAATAACACAAGGTAGTGTTAATGGTGCCACTAAACAGCCGACAATAACCTCCAGGCCTTAATGATGTTCTGCTGGGAGGTCGTGGAAATGCAGTCAGAGAACTGCTGACATAGCGGCCCTAGCAAAGTAGATGGAATGTGTCTTCCTAATGAATGAATAGCTTTTAAATGTTTAATTAAAAGCTTATATGTTGTTTTTATTGCTTTGCAATGTTGTTTTTTTTTTGTCATTAGGTCAGTTTTATAGCACACAGTACATTCTGAAGGCTAAAAATAGTCATTTTTCAGCAAGGAAACCATTAAGTAACACAACTCCGTTAAAGAAAAACTGAAGGAAGGTAGAGAAAAGGTTCTCTTACTGTCGTATGATATCTTGATCAATCTAGGTAGCAGAGATGAATTGCATAAGGTAGAGGTCTTTTCCACTCTGTACTGTTATAGTGCTGTTATTCCACTCCCAACTTCCTGCGGAATTCTGGGGTTTGTCAGCAATCTGGCTGAGAATTCTAAATTCTCCTCTGTAAACTGCAAACCCCAGGATTCCTTAGGATGTTTAAAAGTGGAATAACAACACTATTACATTGTAGGACAGAAAGGCCCAGTGTTAGGAAGCTGATTCTAGAACAGACTGGCCAGTAACAGCGACAGATCTGAACTGTAGAGTGTATGAACAGGCTTTTTAAATCAAACCAAAATGTACCTTGATTTTATTTTGCAAACATGCCACTGTTCAAGTCTGAGCTACAACTTTTTAAATATTCACTGCAGCACACAGGCAGCTCAGTTCTTTGCCTTAACTGATTTTGCCTGTAGTTTCTGCCTGAATGTGGTATGAACTGGGCATGAGGAAGCAATGCAGTCTCTCATATGCCATAGGGATGGAAAGAATATTCAAAAATATTTTTTTTAAAAAAATGGTTAAAACATGTTTTTGAGTACTAAGAAAGCTGGCAATGTTTTTTGGGGAACACAAAACAATGTTGTTGGTGATTTGCTGGTGAGGGATTTGTATAGAGGTTGCTTTCACTGTGCAGAACAGGGCTTCCCTCCCTTCTCAGCTGTCATCTCAAATGCTGATACTGAGATGTGCCATCTTCCCTCCTTTAAGCCTGCTGTGCCAGGCAGGTATCACAGCTCAAGTCACTGGCAAGGGGGTCTCAACTAAGTGACAGACTCCTGCTTTGCATAATACAATCAACGTTCAGAAGGATCAGTTGATGGTAAGACATGAGGCCTGTCAGTCAGTCTGTGGGCCAGGGTGGGCTATGAACAACCAAAAGGAGTTAAGTCTTCCCCATCAAACCACTTTTCCAGTACCTGCTATAGCCACCATAACAATGATGCCGAACTTGACAGCTGCTGACGCCAAGAAAACACACTGCTGCCAGAACACAATGGGAGGAACATCTCACCTTTCATCCTAGAATGGAAGGAGACTGAGCCTTGCATAACAAGATCCCATGGCTGGGGTCAGAGCTCCAACCCCTATCCTTTAAGTAAATAACCGCAGTGCTTGCTGCCAAATGTTGTTGGCAAGATCGGCAATTGTCACTGATTTTCATTTGGGGAAGTGCATGCCTCATTGGATTTTCTGTACCCACAGATTTTCTGTACCCACAGATATTTCTCATCCTTCAGTAGGCAGGCAAGTATGTTTACCATTGTTGTTCCTTGAAGCTGCCCTAAGCTACAAAGCCCATTGACCACAGTATTGAGCAGAACCACACAGAGCTAGCATTAGACTTGGGCTGAAATGGGCCTGTCTCCCTTCTCTTCCCTAAAAACAAAACTTTAAGCAAATTTTAAAGTGAATTACTGTGAGAAAGACTGAAGGAGCAAGAGGGGGAGAGCATTCTCATGTGGGATCAACTGAGGCAGGTGTCTCTCCTTGACTTTCTCCTCGGCCTTCCCCTGGGTTAAAAACCTGACCCCTGAGGGCAATCCAATACCTGAGCTGCTTCTCTTCATGCCATCTACTAGAAGGCATACCCAGGGAATCCTAACCCCTAAGCTGCAGGACTTCAAATGAGGGCAAAATCCCCAGGCCATCCCCACCTCCAGGTCCCAGGACTTAAGAGGCAATTCCAGAGCCCTCCCCTTCGTCAAAAGGGTGCCAAGGTGTTCACCATACCTGCTGCTTTTCTTCCCTCACTTCCCGTAGTGAACACCCATTTAAGGACTCCATCCTTAGCCACTTGTCAATATCCCCTATGTACAATGTGGGGTAGGCAAAAATTCCAGGTAAAAAGGGGGAAAAAAGACATATCCAGTCTCAGAGCGACCAGACAAAATGGGTGCACTGCAGGTGGGAGGTTGGTTGAAGTTCACCACCACAAAGATGGAGCAAAGGGGATGGGATAACTTTAAGTATTCTCTAGCCCTACCCCAGATGCTCAATATTCAGGTAAAGTCATGGCTGCATCCGCCTGGCCTATCTCCATTGAAGGCCAGCAAAAGCAGCTCCTTTCACACAGAGCCTTGTACTGTGTGAGCACAAAGCTGCCATTTTCTGAAAGGTACTTAGAAATCCAGAGCTGTTGTTAATTTAACCTGACTTGATTAGTGATTGGCATTGAAGAATGCTGCTGAAGTATACAAGGCATCTGTGGTACCACAATCTAACATCAGTCATTGTAATTTATGACCTCATATGTTCCTATCTATGTGTGAAAGTGAAGGTGACTCAATATGTTCTCTATGCTAGCCAGAAAGGAGAGCACTCTGAAGGATTTGGGTAGGTGGACAGAAACAAAATATAAATATCTAGAGTGGGAAAACCATTAGTATTGAATGAAGGCCCCCCTCTTTATTTTACTTTCTTTTAATTACAGGTTTGTTTTTAAAAAATTTGAGGAGATGCTTGTGTGAACTAGAAGAGAACATTAATTATGATTTCCCTGCTTGCTATTTCTTTGTAATGAAGACTTGATAATTATAATTATTTTGATCGACATTTCAAAGGGCTTTAAAATCAACATGCATGCGGACACACACACACGCACACACAATGAGAGAGAGAAAGAAAGCACATTCTTCTGTAAAACAAAATGGGTTGTTTTCTCATGTCCATTGCTTTTAGTTGGTATGGAGTACCTCTCCATTTGATGCTATTTTTTTAAAAAAAATCCAACAATATCCTACATTGACTACTTAGTTAAATCCACATAACTAAAAAAAATCTGGCTTGATTCCCCACCCCCATGCTTCCCCACTTTAAAAGCCAGCATTTAGTTTGGATGTAAGAGGTCCATTCGGGTTCTGATTGAAGAACAAGCATTTTCACCCACTCCCACCAGCAACAAAGCTTCAACAAGGACTTCTGATAGAAGCCTTGCTTTTGATTGTTCCACCCTCACTTGCTGGTGGGAGGAGGGGCAAAATGTCATCCTCCTTGTACCCCAATTGGAAGCTGAATGGACCTCCTTTGCCCGGTCATCTGCTGACTCTAAAGGTGTGCTATCGTGCTATTTATGTAGATTTATGGGAAGACTATGTACTTTTCCTGAATATAAACTGCTTATGGATCTGTAACTCTACATTGCAAATCCATAACTGCAATACTGACTACCAGCTGCCATTTTTATTGCTTTGCAATGGTTTCTTATCAATTTGTGGTCAATTGTGTAGCACAGGATATGTTTTCTGGATGGGAAGTGGAGTGCATCTTGCAACTCAAAAGGCATCAGTGTAATGCAAATGAGGGTGGCAAACCACCTGTAACAGTGTAATGACCGATTTGATTGATGTAGAGGAATTGTGCAGACTAGTCATTTGA
Source organism: Iguana delicatissima (assembly GCA_948472985.1). Taxonomy (NCBI): domain Eukaryota; kingdom Metazoa; phylum Chordata; class Lepidosauria; order Squamata; family Iguanidae; genus Iguana; species Iguana delicatissima. The sequence continues at coordinate 515,500 of CAOKZL010000913.1, forward strand.
ATGTCTCTGGTGACATCAAAATCAATTACCAATGATATCAACAGATCTGAAATTCAAGCCCATGAAAACAATATGTTATACTAAATCAAATGCAGTAAGTAGTTACCCTTTTCTTTTTTGACACAGGTACAATGACTGTGGAATGTACAAGTATTCTGCTCTGTTGTATTTCATATGTGATTCCACCTCTGTGGCTGGGATTCTACTTGATTTCAGCAGCTCTTTACATAGCCAACATGTTAAGTAGGGTTGCATCCCTTTCTGGAATTTTGCAGGGTCTTAATTTGGGTCATGTCTATACTGTGTGTCATATTCATAACAGCTTACAACAAACTTAGAAGCAGTACATCTATTTATGAAACCTTCCAATTGTAAAGGCTCATCACTACCTGCACTTGTTCTGAAATGTGTTGGACTAGATCCCTTGAGCACAGAAAACCATCCCTGCAATTTTCATAAAATTCTTCAAGAAATAAAACGTTATCAGCAATTTTTCCCCTTGCCCTTTAACATATTTTTTTTTAAAAAATAAAATAAATGTAAATGCTGGTAGCAAAACAAAACAGAAACAGACAAAAAAACTGGTCTTTAGGATCATTGTCCAGTGCTCAAACCACTATCCCATGCTGGCTCTGTTCATTTGTAACTCTTTCCTAATGGGCTACTATTCTAAATTTCCCAGTGTTTTTTTTTTAACGACATTCAATGATAGGGTGACGAACACGGATTTGTGTTTCAAGCCAGTTGCTAAACCCAACAGGAGCAAACCCATTCAATAAATTCCTGAATAGAAAGTTAGCAAACATGGAAATCACACTGATTCAGTAGATCTACTCTAGGTGAGATAAATAACTGGACTGAGTCCTTGGATGTCCAAATTAAGATTGTCATTAAGATCTGCATCGAACTGAACAGTCTCTAAATCGATGTAAAGTCTCTAAATCAGTTTGAGTCAAATTGGTTTGTTGTCTAAAATGCCAAATTAGGGCCCATCTTGAATCTTGTGGTTGTTGTAGACTTGCATCTGTGGGTTCTCTAGAGGTGCTTGGCTGAGCATTGTGGGCGATAGGATGCTGGAACAGATAGACCAGACAGCACAGTTTTCTTTATATTCTTAAGAGTCAGATTCTCAAAGGGTATGCCAAACATAGCAATGGAGCTATGCCCACTGATGCTTGTGCAGTCCTGAATACAAAGTGCTGTTGTCTTGAAATGTACCAAAACATTTTTGTCTTTTTTCCCCAGTTTTTCTTTACTGTTTCAACATTATCCTCAGTTTTATATTTTTAATAAGGCATACCAATCAGGCATACCAAGGGCATCCATGGAAACGAGATGCTCACAAATCTTTTCTGTATTCATGGGAGGTTGTAATTTCAGAGCAGTGAGCCAGTTACCTTTCTAGCTGGTGCAGTCACTTCATTGATTGGCAGCCCGGCAGATTTTTGTGCATATGCATGATCCCTGAGGTTGGATTTTGATTAAAGTGATGCTCTGATCAGATTAAAAGGAAATTCTGCCAAGGTTTCACACTGCAGAAGCTTATGTGCATTCAGACCTTGGCCAGAAAAGGGGACGGAAATAATTTTTGCAATGCTCATAGAGATCTGAATACCTTTCCTTTGATAGTCAGGGCACAAAGCTAAGGAGTGTGCTGCCCATCTCTACTGCTGTAGCTTCACACTGGCTTCAATGGAATTAAGATTTTTGCTTGCTTGTTTATTTGTTCAAAAAAACCTGTTCAGAGAACCATAAGGTTACAGTGAATATTCATGCAGGGAAATATAGCAGAGTCACAGTGGTGTGTTGTGCATAGGAAATGTATTCCTTAATTCCTAGTATTCAGAACAAACTAGTACAAGCATACATACATACATGCACACTAGAGCATACTAGTATCCCTAGTATTCAGAACAAACTGAAAGAATCATAGGCTGATACTAAGCTGCAAGATATTGGGAATACAGAAGGAAGAAAGGGAATCTGCTAGAGGCTGTATGTAAAAAAGAAAACTCTTTGGCAAAGTCAAAACTCCCCACATTCATTGGCTTTTGACAAAGAGACAACATGCTTGAAAATTATATACATGTCAGATATAGAAACTGCAGCCTTCCAGGTGTTCCTGGACTACAAGTTCCATGCAATCTGTGGTAGATGGGAAATGGTGGCCAAAAACATTGGGAGGGCCGCAAGTCCCATCCCAGTATAGGCTACATGAACTCAACTTTGTTCACTGTTCCCAGTCCCAGTCATTCAGAGACAACTTATGTGTGCACAAGTTGAATGCTTTTAAGTTCTTTGTAGAAGAGTTGATGGATCATTAGACACTGGGAATGACCATGATCATCCCTTCATGTTTTGGTAAAATATAACTCAGGACAAGCAGCATGCATTGGGAAACCTGTTTTGGATATGGATCCTTCCTGGCGTTTTGAGCTTTACGGCTTTATCCCCATAAAACCAGCAATCTCTCCTTCTGTTGCCAGAATGCCCTGAGAATGAAGCATCATTCAGGGCAAACGTTGTATGTCTTCTGGTTGCTTCCTATTTGGTGGCCCTATGGTGTACACAGCATGTGGATTTCTGAGCAAGATTTTTTCAGAGGAAGTTTGTCATTGCCTTCCTTTGAGACTGAGAGAATGTGACTTGTCCAGTGGGTTTTCATAGCCAAGCTGGTCCCCACAAGTCCTAGCTGAACACTTTAACTGCTGTTCTGCTCTGGCTTTCCAGGACAAACATACAGAGCAAGTTTTCAAAGCATGCATCAGCAGAGCTTGGCAGCCAGGGCTCAGTTTTTTAACGATAAAACAAGAGGAAAAACTGTTTCAGAGAAAAGCAACCAGTCACACTTTTGGCCGTAAGCAACCTCAAACCCAGGAATCATCAGAATTTTATCCCATCCTGGAAATCCCTAATATACTCCTTCCTTTTCAAAATGAACAGAGACACAATGGAAGATTCAAAGACATGGCATGTAAGCATATCTACTTACAAAAACAGTTACCATACTTTTAATTTCTTCGGCAGTGACAGAGACATAACAACATTGCATTGCAGTTGTAACTCAGTGATCTTCTCTCCTTCTGTGGGGTACACTATCAAAGTAACTAGTTAATTTTAAGTTTATGCTACAGAAGGAGTGACGATCGTGGTTAGAGGGCTGTGACTTCCATAAATGAAAGAGAAAGGATATATTGTTTAAATATTGATTCCTGTGGGTCTTCTGCTGCTGCGTTGTGCTTCTTGCAGTGATAATACATCAAGTTTGTAGCATTCAGATATTTATATATTTAAAAATATTTTTGGTTTGCAGCATCAAGCCAAAAACATTTATCAGTTTGCAGCATGATTTTATCATTCTAAGTAACTACGTTTAAAACTACCTTTGCCTTCCGAAGCTGTTGTGTGTCTGGCATGCACAGTCCTATAAAAGGCAACTGATATGGGAGGGGGAAGAAACTCAAGATAGCTGAGTGAAGTTTAACCCTTGTTAAAAGCCACTGAATGCTAAATCAGTTGGAAAAGAAACAGGTTGGAAGAGAGACTGGAATAATCTGACTGACTGGCAGGGGCTAGTGGGGAAGCACATGATGAGAGGACCTGGGAGGCTTCTGGATGTCTCTTTTCACCTGGTGGGTGATGCTAGTGGAGGAAGAAGACAAAGAATACAGGAGAGAAGGACAATTGTGGAAGATTTATGGCAAAATTTTTGTTGTGTCTATTGAGCTTCTGCTGTCCTTTCCTCCATTTCATTTTTTCTCTTTCTTCTTCCTAGAGAAATGCACAGAGAGGATAGAGAAATGGCTAGATAGAAGAGAAAATAAAATGAATCATCACATTACCTGGATAGGTCATTTTCTGGTTCACACTAGGAAGCTGTTTTTACATATATAAGAAAGAAAGTGAGAACTGTCTCTAAGAAATTGGTGGCAGAATACAACGTTTTGATGTAGTTAGGAGAGGGCAACAGTGTATTTGCATTCCATCCCTTCTCTTTCTGTCAAAGAAAAATGGCATCAAAGAAAAGAGCCAGGGATATGCTGCATCATTTTTGCAGACGGATTATATATGTTAGGGGTGCATGGAAGAGGCACAACCATTTTATCGGCCTATTTGTTCATGGTTCATGAAATGTAGTGGTGATCATGTGTTTACTGGATTTGTATCCTACCACTTTTCCCAAAGTGGGACTCAAGGCAACTCATACTAGAATGGGATAATGACTGCAAAAACACAAATTAAAGGCATGGTTTGAAACAATTAAAAACACAACTAGAACACAGCACTAAGGTAAATAAGGAAATTAGATATCTGCATAATGGAAAAAAAAAACAAGGATGGGAGAAGTCTATCTACATGGGTCTTACTGCATGAAATGGTCTTCCTACATCCTCAGATCTTGCCACCACATCATCTTTAACCTGTCCTTTTATAAACAAATGGAACGTGTCCACTCCATCAGTTTCTGTGAAGGCGTGGTAATGGGACAGGATTCTGAAAGCATAAAAGGAAAGACTACCCCTTTTCATATCCTCCGCTTTATACTTGGATTAAGAATAAAACATTGCAGGGAATATGAAGAAACGAAATTGCAATACTCAGCTGTTCCCAGATTTCCAATTCCCTCTTTATTGTACAGATCAAAGCTTCACATTCCTGAAAGCTCAGCTCATCAATCCCCCAGTGAAGGTCTTGCAAAGGTCAAGGAGGGTGACAGAGATGCTCTACTAAGCCACCTCAGCATCTTTGGCAGAAGAGCAGGTAGACATTTGTGTCAACTGAAAGCGTTTCTTCCCCTGCCAGCCAGAGAAGCATCTGTTAGAGAAACTTCTATCCATGGCTGTTACCTGGGGAGAAAAAAGAGATGTTGCAGCAGCTTGACAGATGCGTGTGTTCTGAAAAAGGAGGGTGAGAGGTTGCAAGGAAGCAGGGGTGGGAAACTTAAAATAAAAAAAGAAGGGGAATTCTGCAACAGGTTACCACTGAAGGCATTGACAGAGTCTATGGCAAGTTCCTCCGATTCTTTCTGACCGTTTTTTCCCATATAATTTGGATTTCTGCATTATTAGGTCTTGTTTCTGGAATGAGTGCAGTAGGAACATGAAGGACAAAAGAAGAATCATGTTGGATCAGAGCAAGGGCCTATTTAGTGTAGTGTTCAAAATCTTTGCCCTTTTATTCAGGGAAAAATAATTACTCTGGTCTCCATGGTTATAGTCTAATACTCAAGCTACTACACCATGCTAGTTCTTGAGGTTTTAGGTTTTACTGGGGAAAAAATTCAAATGAAAAAAATATAATGTTGCCAAAAGACACTATAAACATTTCCAAAGGCAATCAGACTTAAAAATTGCTCAGATAATTATTTAGATATTTAAAAGAGATGGGGAGGAGAAATGTCTGCATTTTCCCTTGTCTCCTACAGGGAACATTCCACTTTTTTCCTTTCCCTTCATTTGGTTGGTGACTGAAGGCACAAGCATTCCAGCATGTTTCTTATCCTAAGTCACTGCCACACCCTGAATTATCTAACCAATGTATTGTATAATGCTGGTATGTTTGATATTTTTTTCTTTTAAAAAGGTATGTTTTCAAATTTTGATTTCCCTGATCCTGGTGTTTGATATTTTATGGTACATTTTTAAGCATACTTTGAGTCACTTTGAATGTAGTTTTGTGGAAAATTGAGATTTTTTTTCAAGAAAAAACCCTTTTAAATAAATTATTAAAAGAAGGCACAATCCCTATCTTTAAAAATGCACATCTGAAGACTTTGTGCATCTTCTCCTTAAATATGAGGTCAGTGGAGACAACAGGATAGGTACCTTGACCCTCCAGACATATCTCTCACTCATGTTTGAATATCTTTACAGGGGCTTCCTTCTTGGTGTTGGGAGAGAAGGTGAAAAGGAACTTTCAGTTTATTTCTGTTGCAAGTCTTTGATGTATGACTCTTGTGTAAAATAATAATTCCATTCTATGTTATGACTTAAAATATGTATGATTCTTCAAGGCGATTCAGTGGCCTGTAGTGATGTGCTTTTGATCTACAGACACTCCACTGAAATAATAATGAAATGATGGTTACTACAGGGCCGTGGCAGAGCAAACCAATGTACTTTCAGTATGCAAAACTGCAAATAATGAAAGCAGAGACTTGGAGGTTAAGTAAAAGTGCACAGAGATTGGAAATACACAGTAGCAATTAGAATGCAGTGGGAGGTTAGGTTATTGTTAACGAATGATCACAGGTCTACAAAAATTCAGGTGGACATTTAAGAGTGTTAATTTCTGGTTTACTTTACATTCTAAAATTACAAATTTACATTCTAAAATGCAAAGGGTTGCAGACCTTATAAATGGGATACTAAAGACAGTATGAAATTAAGCAAGAGTTGTATGGTATAGTTTTTAACGTTAGAAGGGAAACATATGTTTATGTGGGAAGGACAGTGAGAATGTTTTTTGCTAGCGTCCTTCCCCTCCAGAAGTTGTCAGAGCTTATCTGACCTGCTACCTTGCTGGATGCCTTGACAAATGCTTTGATTGATCTTGGGCACTCCCTTGTCATGAAACCCTGCTGGGCTTCGTTTATGTTGGACTTTATTTATGACTCCTTGCTTACTGCCTGGAAATAAGTAACAAGCTGCGAGATATTCATTTGGTTTTGTTTGATTTATCAGCTGTGCCAAGACTGAGATAGGACACTTCTGCACCCTCCCCTGGATACTAAATGGCTGTGAAGGATACCCAGCTCAAAGGCTGATAAAATGTTCATGCAGTCATTGTGAACTGAAGTGCTGAATACTGGGTTGGAAAGACTACTCATAAAGATTCATTCCTAGTTCAGAAAAATGTGTTTTCTTATAGTCAGCAAACTCTTAGCTGGAAACATAATAGACCAGGTGAGAATTTTGTGCAGTTTTCGCTTGGTATTCAAACATGACAAAATATGGTGGAGAAATTATTATGTGGAGAAAAAACATGACAGTATTTTGTGTGGAAAAAAATGTTTTCCTCACAGAAAATGGGTTTCTTGTTCAAAAACCACAGTACAAAATACTCCCAACCTCTTTGTTTTTCTCTGTGAAATAACTCCTCTACAACATGTTGGGATAGTAAAATGTGGGGACAGCAATGCAGAGAAACATTTGTCCCCCCCCCCTGCAATGGGGAGAAAACTACCATCATTATTCATCCTTGCATATAAGGAAAATAAATAGTTAAGGATTTACATCACTATAGTGCATACTTCTGTTTGCAGGAACCAAGAAAGAAAGAAAGAAAGAAAGAGCATAAATTGCAGTTTTATCTGCCTCTGTCACCAACAGGATTCTAGTCATAATCTCTCACAGCATGTATTTCTAAATATGTTTCATGATAAAACACATTTTAAAAACAGCTGTGGGGTGTTGTTTTAGTTTGTGATCCATGAACTGTTTTAGAAAGTTGTAGCATCATAGAGTGGACTATATTCTCTTCTCTCTTTTATTTTGGGAGCTATAAGTCAGGTTGATTACCTTCAAAATAGAAATCAAATAGAGCCCTAAGTATTTTTAGGCTTGTTCTGAAACTGGAATGAGGAACGTGTAGCCCTCTAGATGTTTTGACCTACATATCTTGTAATCTGTGCAGGGCTGAAGGGAGTTGGTAGTCCAAAAACATGTTGGCTCAATTGTTCCTCAGTTCTGTTCCAGACGGACAGATTTATGATTAAGATGGCGTTTGTGGCATCCATGTCATCCATTATTTACTGATGGCTCGTATTAACTTCAGAAACCCCACTACCAATCTTTTTGTAAATGTGCTGGAAGGTTGGATCAAACAATGTGTTCCATGTCCCTTCTTCTGTTTCCTTTCATGTGTTCTGTTCTGTGTGGCACTTGTATGCAGCGGTGCTATCTACAAAAGGAGGATTGTCCCGTTTGTAGTCTGTAAACGAAGGAGAGCAAATTTTCTCTGAGCCGATGTACAAACACGTCAGCCAGACTGCATACAGCCAACAGCTGCAGATCAAAGCGAGAGCTCTTTTTGATAGTCAGGCAATTGATTTGTAAACCTGCCTTTCTACTGGATTTGAAGATTGGGAATGGGCGGTTGGGAGGAAACCAAACCAAACTTTGGAGACATACCTCGGAACTCAGCCTTTTGAAGAATAAGGGTGCCATTATTATCCAACAGAGGGCCTCTTATTTATTTATTGGTCTATTTATATACTGTTTTTCCTCCAGAGTGGGATTCAAGACAACAGCCAAAGAAAATCAATTTAAAACCTTAAAAACATTAAAAAAAATAATAAAGTCCCACATTAAAGAGGATAAAATCATTTAAAAGACAGACAATTTTTTTAACAAAAAAAACAAACCTCAGTAAGAAGTTTCCCTGCTTACACATTAAAAACCTGCTTAAACAAAAAGGGCATTTGCTACCAGCAAAAGTAAAAGAAGGAAGAGGGGCAGCTTAGCCTCCCACAGAAGGGAGTTCTAGAGTTTGGGAGCAGCCGTTGAGAACGCTGTTTCTCATACCCACCAAGCAAGCGTCGGATGGTGACAGAACCAAGACAACATCTTCCTCTGTAGATCTTAAAACTCTGGTCTGGACCTAAGCCATATCGAGTTTTATAGGTCATAATGAGCACTTTGAATTGTGCCCAAAAATGAACCAGCAGCCAGCAGTGCTCTTTTAATATGTTCCTGCTGAAGTTTCAGAACACTTTCCAAATGTAGACTAGCTGAGCCAGATCAGGAAATGAGACTGTTGCACAGTGAGGTGCACCAACAGAATCCCTATTCTGTTCCACTGCCATCACAAATCTATGTTCAAACCCAGTAGACTATGGGATAGGGCACCTGGTGAAGGAAATGGCATCCCAGATCTGGGAGGGGTTTATCCTACCCCCAGCTTCATCCAGCACTCTGTAGTAGGGCTGGGGCTTTTTTGGTGTTCTTTCCCTTTCACTGACCTGACATTTTTTGTTGTTTCTTTAAATGGGAACCCAAAAGTTGGAGTGACTTTCTCAGCCAGCCTGTGGCTTCAAACATAGACAAAGTAAAAGGGGAATGGCCTGCAGGTGGCATTAGTGCCAGCATTTAATATATGCTGATGGCTGCTTTATTGTCCATTAGAATTTTCCAACTAGGAAATTAATTCCATAATCAGCTTAAAGTATGCTAAGTAGCTGAAAATATTATGCTTGAACAGAGTGGGAAATGTGGGGAACTCAAGTGGGAGGTCTGGCTTGTAGAGATGGGGAATACCTGCCTGCTGGTTCCATATGCACACGTCTGTTTTAAAGCTCTTTGTAGAGCAGCTGCAATGTATTCTCAGCCACACAACTCTGTTTCCAAGGTTCAGGCTTGGTTTTCTAGCATTTTTCCTATTACATCATTGTTCATGGTGCTTGTTTCTGGGGACACATTGCTAAACAACTAGGGATGGAAAAAATATTCAGAATTATTTGAAAAATGGTTTTTAAAAAAACATATTCCTTGAGGATAAAGAAGAATCCTGGACTGTAAACAATTTTTGTAGTTCAGGACATATTCTGTGCAAAATTTGCATGGTTGTTTTGTACAGAAAATAGCATTTTCTGTGTCAGGAACAGCCTTTTCTATGCAGAAAACAATAGTCAGAAGTATTTTCCACAGATTTCCCACAAAGTAAGTCCCACATCTTTGAGAACTGCAGTTTTCACTGATTTTCTCACAAGGGGAAGAATATTACGAAAATTACTCATTGTGTCCTTCCGGAAGAAAATTGGTAAATGATTCCTGTTGTCATTGTGTGGGTTCAAATCATTTCCAACTTATGGTAACCCTAAGGCAAACCTATCACAGGGTTTTCTGGGACTGTGTGTGTGTGACACACCCAGCATCACCCATGGGTTTCCATGTCCGAGTTGTGGATTGAACTGTGGTCTCCAGGGTTGAAGTCCAAAGCTCAAACCATTATACCACACTGGCTCTCTAGTGAAAAATTACATCTTATAAAAACACTGGTAGTGTGAATTGAAGAATCCAGGTGGGAAACTTCTTGCCCTCCAGATGTCACTGGACTGGACTTTAGACGACAGCCACACTGAATTCTAATGTTGTGCTGAACTCTGTCCTCCTCAATTGTTTGAATGTTTTTCTTCTCCGTTAAACAGGTTCCTACTTTGGTGTCACAATTGTCTATGTGTTTTATTTCTTCTACAAATACTTCCATTGTTGCACAGCTTCTCCAGATGGACACATGTCATAACATCAGCATGAAAACAATTATGGGAAACCAGTACCATATGAGAGATTCTCTAGTTTTCAATTGAAGGATGTGAAACCAGGGAGGCTGCTGACTGCCAAATAGGTGACTGTATGGTGAAACACACGCAGACACAGACACACAGGTTGTGAATCCCTTCAACCTATCCATGAGAATTTCACTTAAATGTCTGTTTCTCCATTGAAAAAATATATTTTTGTCAAATATTATTTTATCATTACCATTAGAAGAAGAATGGTTGTTAATGCACAGGTACAGGAGTTGTATTGGTTTAAATGACAGACAAAAGATTTGTGGATTATGCTTATTGCCTCTCATTTGGGGGGGAGTCTCATGAGAATGAAGTACGGAGTCGCAGAGGGACTTGGGGGTGAGGGGGCGATTTGCCCTGAGCAGCAATATTTTTGGAGCATCCAAGCCCGTAGCCACAGCCCTGCATGCCCTGGCCATGCCCCCACAGGCCCTGGTCACACCCCCACACACCACAGCCGTGCCCCCATGTACAGTGGCCACACCCCTCATGGTGTAGCCCTGCCCCACTTCCACCCCCCTCCACAAACTCCAAGATCCACCACAGGAAGTATGATACAAGTGAACATTCATGAAGATAAGTAAACAGTGAAATATATGATTAAGTATATATAAGCTGTATTTTGGAAATATCTTTTTTTTCTTCTTTCTATAGTATGTTATGTACAATTCTTTTCTTCTGATGGAATAAGTGGTAAATATTTATATTAACTATTTTACAACCTACTTTAGATAAATACAATAAAACCTGTATGATGTGTTAGAAATGGATAAGTTTACTGCATTGTAAAATGATAGAAATGATAGAAATTGATGATGGTTGGGAATGCTTATTTAATTATAAGAAAGTTAGGTGGGGGAGTACATGTGTAATAAGTATAGAGAGGAAATAGAAAATAGAAAACAAAAATAGAACAACCAGCAACTAAACAAATATAATTGATGTATCATTTTTAAATTTATTACACAATAGAGTATCAGGGTTTTAATGACTTGTAATTTTAAACTCATCATTTTATAACCCCTGCATTGTATTTAATAAGTGGCTGATCTCGTGAAACTTTTTTTTTTAAAAGCAATGTCTTTTTATCAAACTGGCTGATCATGAGTAGGGAAAAAGGTGGAACAAATATTCAATTTATCTCTGTTGTGAAGACCAGCAGAGAGAATATGTGTACCAAAGACTAGTATATCAAGTTTGGAAGTAGTTTGAGGATTTCATCTGATCTGGAATTCAAGGCCAGCTGACCAGAGATAAAGAGAGGTAAAAATAAATGTCCTTTTAAATACCACTGTCTTGGGAGGCTAGTTGAAGCCTGCATGGCCATAAGGAATTAGGATTCTATTGGGATATGTTTTTTGACTTCAGTTATCTGTCCCTGGTCATGAATTTTACCTCCAAATTAGCTCTGCCTGCAGAATTTACTGCTTTTTCCAATGGTCCAGATTCATGCTGTGGCCAAATTCTGGAGCCTGGAGTCCACAATCAATGCACATCCCATTGAATTCAACTGGGACTATCTCTAGGACAGAGCTTTCCAAACTTTTGATGTTGGTGACACACTTTTTTTGGCATGCATCATTTCGTGACATGGTAATTCAGTTTTACCAGCAAACTAGAGGTTAAACTAACCTCTTATAGGAGATACAGACACATACATAAATTTTGATAACAAAATGTGCAGGGACACAACATCTCAACATCACAACACCTTCCATATATTTTTAAAAATATATAATTTATAAATAATAACATACATTTCCAAGATTTTAGGTGACACACGTGTACACTTCAGGCAACACACTAATGTATCACAACATGCCATTTGGAAAGTCCTGCTCTAGGAAAATATCTATAAGATTGCATTATTAGAACTCATTTGTGTAGCCAATGGCTCTTATTTAGGATTCCAGAGATTATTGTTGCCATGTCTTAGCACAAGCAGTCTCATTCCATGCCATCAAGTCAAGTTTTTCACCAGCTAGTATGATCTTGTAGTCTCTGCTTTAATTTATTTTAGTTTTTTTTTCCTTCCTTGCTGGCATTAAGTTGGCTTACAAAAACAGAGGTACTCTTTACCCTCTGATGTTTTAAGAATCAGAGTCATCTGTCTTAATATCTACCCAAGCTATGGAGGGAGGGGAAGAGAGATGCAATTCATTTGCAGTTCTATTAGTGGAAACTACAGTTACCAATTCAAATCTGGGAAAGAAAGATAATTGCAGTAGCTGATTGCCAGACATCCTCCCATATTGACTCACAGGGCAAAGAAGGAGAGAGAAAGAGAAGCTGAAATTATAGCCCAACTCTCTGAGGAATATTAATGTAATAGTTTTAACATGATCCTCCTCACTTTTTATCAAGTAAAGTTAATAAAAAAGCATGGCTCTGGTAATGCGGTGCAATATTACATTTTCCTTGCCTTAATTATAATGCAATGCTCACTTTGTGAACTAATGAAACTTTTACACCCTTTTTTTTTCCGGCAGGGGGAGAGGATGCAAAAGAATGATCTCCCTTTGGGATGTGAAAGCTCCCAGCAGAATTTAATTCTGTTTCCTAAAACTTCCATGTGCAATATTCTGAATATATTGTTTTCATAAAGGAATATTTTATTTTCAGAGTTAGCAAAAGGAGACTTCCTATGATATTGTCCTTCATGTTTAACTTGTATCCCTGCTTGTCCCCAAACATTTGGATGGTAAGTCCTTACCTCATGCATCTGCCAAGAGGAGAATTTCCAAACTAAAAATGACGCTGCATCTTAAGCTAAAATTAGGGGAAGAACAAAAGATATTAAAGAGTGGACACACCAATATGAAGGAGCTTCAGCATTTATGTACTGATGGGGAACCAAGGCTGGGAGAGATGTGAATTTCTTATCTACCATGGCTTCACTGGATATTCATGTGAAATCATCCAGTTTGGGCAGGGACAAAATTTAATTTGAAAACACCTTGGTTGGGCAATTGACTGCTGAAATTTCAATCCAAGGCTAAGAATTCTTTGGTTGTTTTATTTTTCTTTTTGTTTCAACACCATCTATCTGTCCCTTCCCTGTTGGTGTAATCACTGAAGTTTCTTGCTGGATTGTGACTTAGGTGATCCTACCCAAGTCAAAGGTGTTCACAGTCAACATGGTAAGAAGAGGATGCCAATGTACTGTAACATCACTAGGCATAGATGAAATCGCAGTGGATAAATGCTGGCTATAGGTGAAGACAAGTTAAATGAATAAAGATTTCTGTTGCAGGGGGATGATCAAGCAATCACAGAAAGAGGAAGCAGCATTTGTGATCCTTTCAAAAAGGTTAAACAAAGAGATATTTTATCTTTAATTTCACTGTCCAGTGAATTCATTGTTCAGTGTAAAGCTAAGCCTACTCATCTAAGATGTTAGCCACTAAACAAACTAGGGCTGCACTCCAACCTGCCTTCTGGGTAAATATTGGCGTATGAAGCGTATGCAAGCGCTACACAACCCCCGGCAGAATAGCAACATTGTGCAACGCATGTCAATGACTAGGTGCAACTGTGCAACACACAATACACGCCACATATCCACAATGCAGAATACTGGAGGTACAGCCGTAAGGCACAAAATAGGATGCACAACCACAATGCACAGTGCACCGTAACTCACAATGTACAATACTCACCTTGCAAAGACAGGGCACAGGTGAACGTACTGCCTGCCCAACTCCAATTCTGCTGCTATCACCAGAATATGTTCATTGCTCAGTGGTGACTTTTTGGTCCCATGTGCATAGCCTGATGTATCTATGCATGTGTCCTTAAAAGGATGCTGGCCTAGATGTGTGAAAATATACTTTTTAAAAAAATGACTACATTCACCTCCTTCTGTCATGGACCGAGTTTGTTGGTACATTTGACCCAGAGAGAAATTCGGCCACCCTAGACTATAGGATCCCAACAGAAGACACATAGGAAACCAGATCTGGGTTTAACCACTATGCATGTAATATTTATTAAGACATGAAATACACAAATCACATTTCCGTATCAAGAGCTTTCTTTCACTCACACATTCACATTTCACATTTCACATTCATTCTACATACTCACAAGACGGTCCTTCACCGAACATTGGCCAGATGTCCTCGAAGGTATGGATGCCCTCTGCTGCAGCCAAGGGTCATGAAAGTGAGTCGAAAATCTTCCCCTCTTTATAGTCATATTCCCCATTTCTTGAGGAAAAGGACATGTTTTGCTGGTTGCTAGGGTTCCAAGTACTTCCATTGTATAAAGGCAATCAAGCAATTAAAAGAATAGTTCATATCATCTTGTACCTTACTAATAAAAGGTTGCTTGCAGAAGAATTGGTCATATATCATGTTGTCAGGAAATGTATCAAATGCCTCAGTGGTTCTCGGCCATGCAGGGTAGGGTAGGGTCAGAAATACATCACTGCTGGCCCGTCTGAGGGTGTGCCAGACTTTTCAAGGCTCCTCGTTTCTTCTGCCTTTACACATAAGAACTTAACTGTTTTCTTAATAAAGGTATTGATCACTGTTGAATATCGTGAATTCGTGAAGGTGGATGAAACATAAAGACAATCAAAGAAGATATGCATTGTAGGCAACATCACATGGCAATTAAGGAAGCCACACTTCTGGATCTGTGCATCTCAAGAGTACATTCTGTTGGTGCCAAGTCCTTATTGTTTTGCAAACTTTCTTCTCAAGCCAAATTAGCATTCCGTGTGTTCTCAATTTCACAGTTCAAGGAATCCTGGCTTCACAATCCAAACTCCTCCTTCCAACAATGCACTGCGCGCGGCCATTTCAGTCTGGTTCAGGACCGTGCTTTTCCCTTCTGGAACTCATTTGTTCATCACACTTCCACAACTACTTGCCCTGTGATGCTCTTCCACTTGCATCATTTTAACTGCCATGTTATTTGGTACTATTTGCTAGTGGCTTTCCCAACACCTTACAAATGCATTAGGTACATGATAGAACTGAATGTTTCCTATTAGATTTCTTCCTTCTTCCAATGCCCCACAATCTCTCTACCAGAGTACTTAAAGAGTCCAGTCCAGGAAAGAAAGAAAAAAATAGAACTAGCTGTATACTACAGCACAGAATGCAAAAGCAATATATTCAGGGAGAGCTTATGTATTCTGACAAAGGGAAGTACCTCCTGGGTGTTCATTCCTGCAGATGAGATATAAAATAGTTTCGTATTTCCCTGGGGTACTGTACCATTCACTCCATCAGACTACTGTGGACTGGGATCCATTAAAAGTTTTAAAACTAATCATCTGCTCAGCTATGATATCCTTTAACCTGCTTGGCAAGGTATTGTCAGAATTCCATCACACTGTCAACACTGCTAGCTTGAGATGGGTTAAGGTATTGCAATTTTTGCAACTAATAACTATCTAATTCCACCAGATTCGCTTCCTACCTGCCAGCTGACAAGATGTGTTTGAGCAGGATTGGTAGCAAAAGCATTTCCCAGAAGAAGAAGAAAATGTTCAAAATGTCTCTATATATTCGTATTTTCAGGCAAGAAAACTCTGTGCGTTTGTGTTTAAGGAAAAAATGTTAGTAGCAGAATTTTTAAAAAGGTTGAGGTGAAAACTCATATTTGATCTAGTGAGAGAAGACATTCCTGTTGGCTGCTCCCAGACTCCGAAACCCCGTCTTGTGGGAAACTAAATTCACTCCTTTGATTCCCTTCCATGATCAAGCAAAAATATTTTAATTCAGGCAAGCCACATATGAGGCAGTCTGTTGCTGAAGAGGATTTTAATTGGCTGAGAACTGCTAATTTCTTTTATTGTTCTATTTTTAATTGTATTTTAATTAGTCTTTCTGTTATGTTTTTAAACTGAATTTTATTACTCTTAGCTTCCTGGAGTGCCTTTTTTTGAGAGAAAAACAAGGCATCAATTAATTGCATGCATACACACACACACACACATATACACATACATACATATATTACCATACTTGCTGGCGTATAAGATACACTGGCTTATAAGATACACCCCATTTTCACACTGGACAGTACTATTTGCCAGCATATAAGAGGCACCCCATTTTCAAACAACAGTTTTTGGAAAAAAGTGAGTCTTATACGCCAGCCAATACAGTAATACAGTACTTAGAGTGCTTATACATTGATATTTGGCACGGGCAGGTGGGAGATAATCCAAATAAATATATAAAAATGGTTATTGTTATGATGCTGAAAAAATGTGCCCATCACTGCTTTGCTCAGTGTTCCTTTGATGTGCGATAGATAAGCAGAATGTGTCACTGCTGAAGAGATTGTTTGCTTCCGCAGAACAGGAATATGGGTATATATTGGAAAAGGAATGTTGTCCAGTTCATATGTGTTATTACAAAATGGGCTATGGGGAATACTTGTTTTCTGTTTGGTGCAATGGAGAACATTGTCAATGGAGAAAGAAAGAGAAAGGAGCCCAGCTGTGAAATTCCTAGCACTTCTTAGCGTTATGGTCTTCCTGCAGAGCAAACTTTTTTTCAGTTAGAAAACATTTAGTTTGTGCAAAATATAACTGCCTCAAAATGATTTTTGCACAGAAAACACATGCAGGAAAATTAGTATATCATTTTCTGCTCAGGACTCTGTATATTTTCTGCAGTGCATAAATTTTACACTGTTTGTGCACACAAACATATGTTTTAACTAATAAACTGTAGGTAGTTTTTTTTTCTTGAAAAAATATGTGCAGCCCACATTTTTGCATAGGGTCCCATGTATTTTGTGCAAAATGCACATTTTTCTGTTTGTTGTTGTGTGTCTTCAAGTTGTTTCCAACTTATGGCAACCCTAAGGTGAACCTATCATAGTATTTTCTGGTCAAGATTGTTCAAAGGAGGTTTGCCTTTTCATTCTTCTGTGACTAAGAGGGTGTGATTTGCTGAAGATCACCTATTGCGTTTCCATGGCCAACCCTGATTTTCATCATCGTAGCCCAGTGCTCAAAACAGTACACCAGACTAGCTCTCCACATTTTCTGTACCAAAATATATTTTCTACATGGGAAAAAACATTCCCCTCCCCCCCCTTTTTTTTTTTTGCAAATTTGTCCTTCACCCAGAGTCTTAATGTCCAAATAGTGCTCTAAAATTATATTGAAACCTTTCTACTCTCACAAAGCAGGAAGAAAATTACTGATATGTTTGTTCTTGCATGTGGGAATACAAAATCACAAAGGAAGAAAATGAAATTGACAAAACAAGACAAGAGTAGACCCTTTTGCCATCCTATCTCAGGATGTTCATAATTGGGTGAAGATCTTGCAGCCTGCCAAATGTTGTTGATCTTCAGTATTCATCAACTTAGTCAATAGTGGACCAAATTTGCCTATTCTATGTACCCTATTGAGAAGAATATCCTTGCTTTCTGGGAGAGAAAGGGAGAGAGAGGGAGAGAAGTTCCATTGCCAAAGAATATAATTCCATGTGAGGCAGACCAAATCAATCCATCAATCATTCAATCAATCAACCAACCAGCCAACCAACCAATCAATCAATCAGAATTCCAGACTGCCATCCATTTCTGATCCAACTCTGTATATTAGTCACTGAAGTGATTGTACAACAGTTTGAATAAGAATAGCACAACATTTTCAGAAGATGAGCGATGATATTTTAAGACACAGTATTTATAAGACTTAAGAAGATGATTAGGTTTTTGTTGTTGTTGTTTTTGGGGCTGTGGTGGCGCAGTGGTTAAATGCCAGTACTGCAACCACAAGGTTGTGAGTTCGATCCTGCCAGGCTCCAAGGTTGACTCAGCCTTCCATCCTTTCGCAGGTCGGTAAAATGAGTACCCAGGTTGTTGGGGGCAATTAGCTAAAAATACATTGTAAACCGCTTAGATAACACTAGTTGATAGGCGGTATAGAAATAAATGCTATTGTTTGTAGCAATGTGCTTGCATGTGGCAAATTCTGCATATGTACAGAATATTTTCTGTGAAGTATTTTCCATCTCTGGAGCCACTGAAGATGGTGAGCTTGTGTATTTGGAGTAAAGGGTTAGCATCCTGAATCGGTGACCAGCAGCCACACAGGGAGAACGGGGCAATTCTGCTTGTGACCAGGGTATGGACAGATGATGTTTCCACCCACTCCTGCCAGGCGGCAAGGCTGTGACCAAACAGGAGCCAGATCCCTGCCTTGTCACAGCCTCACTGCTTGGCAGGAGGGAAGTGTAAACCTCATCCACCCATCCCTTGATCTCTAGCAGAATGTTCCCCTTCTCTCCATTTAGCTACTGCCCAGCAAAACATATTTGGAGGACATTCACAATTGTGACAATAGTGTCACAATCACAAAAACATAAGGAACATGAATATGGATCTGCTACTGATGTGTAACTCCAGGTTATCCCTCCAGAAATCTGATCTGAAATTCTGTCAAAGATTAATTATTTTGTTCAACAGTTTGGTGATTTGTTTATGTGTTTTCCTGTGTTCTGGACAGCCTGTCTTCAAAAGTCCCCTACAGTGCATTGTGCAATCAGTAAGCTAATAAATTAAATAATAACAGAAGACAAAAATTATTATCAGCCAGGATGCTGTGAGTTACCTGTTCTTAGGTGGACTTGCTTATGAATTGGCCAGTTTGATAATGTTTGTCTCCAGTGGAGGACTACAGTTATTGCCACACAGCAGAGTTGACAAAGTGCTCAGTTCACGTTGTGCTCTGATACCATCAGTCTCAATATACATTGGGCACTCTTACCTGTGTCTTAATACACATCTTTGCAATTCACTAACAGGGTTTCTTAGAAGCACTGCTAGTTAGCTAGGTAGAAGTAAGGTTATGTTAAGTAAACTAAAGGATTGTGGCCAATATATTTTGCCCAGTGATGTCTTTACCCCTGTGGATCTCAAAGCATTTTGGAGCCTATAATGAAAAAAAAAAAAAAAAGCCCCATGCACACTTGATATTTTCTGCAGCCTTTTTAAGTCAAGTACCATTTTAAAAAAATGCAAAGCCCAGAGAAAGTAAGGTGGGAGAACAGATTCTTTTATGCATACTGGTAATGATTCTTTACTGTGACAAGAGATGAGAACTTGAGTAAATGTGTTTCTGCATCCACTGTGTCTATCTATATGAAATTTATTTTTCAATTGGACAGGAAGAGGTACATTAAGGGACACAGGTGAGATACTATTCTTGTTCTATGTGTAACGAATATCGAATGGGATCTGAATGTTTCCCCAGTGTTTGAATTTATATTGTGCTTAGTGGCACTGAATACTGCATCCAGCCATAAAGAACTAAAACATTGCAGCCATGCTTTATTAATCTGTTAGAAAAGGTGTTTGACTCCCAGCTGGTGCTATGACAACAGGAAATCCAAAACTGTGGCAAGGTATACTAGGCAAGATATTGTTTTCCCTCCCACCATTTTTGCCCCTTTGAACTTGCTTAGTAGAAATCAGACTAATTATCAAAGATGGGGTTCATATACTATGGAATATGCCATTGCAATGATGTTTAGGACTTGTTTTCATGAAACAGTCTTAAATACAACTAGCAGAAGTGCCCAGTTTCACATGAATTTGCTGGTACTACTACTGCTGTTGTTTTATGCCTTCAGGTCACTTCTAACTTATGGTAATCCTAAGGTTGACCTATCACTGTACTTTCTGGGGCTGAGAGTGTGTGATGGTCCCAAGGTCACCCAATGGCTGAAGAGTGAATTGAAGCCTTGGCCACTTCCACACTGCACTGTTATAGTTTGCAGTTTAGGGAGGGGCCTTTAGAATTCTCAGCCAGAGAGCTCTTTGGCCTCATAAACTCCAAACTCCAGAATTCCACAGGAGGTTGAAAGTGGAATAATAGCACTGTAACAGTGTAGTGCAGAAATGGCCCTGGGCTCCAGGGTCATAGTACAATGCTCAAACTACTACACCACAGTGGCTCTGTCACATGAATGAAGAACTCCTATTTTTCACCCCACTCCCATGCTCATTACCCTCCTTGCCTCATTCATCTTACAATAACAATGATGAAAATGATAGTGATGATGCTCCGTCAGTGCCCATGACACTTTACAAAGGAAAAAAAAAGCCCTGCTAAAGGCATGCAAGCTAATACACACACAAACATAGGAGGAGGATAGAAAAATACTAATATAAAACCAAAGCATTACAATGTGTTTTTACACAAAAAATGCAATATAATAGGAATCAAACTGACAAGTACTTACAAAAAATATGCAATATTATGAAAAGAATATTAAACTAAAATTCCAAGGTAGTTTTTTTTAACCTCTCAAAGGGATTATATAGTGCTATTTCAAATCTTTGCAGTTCTGTTTTTTTTTTCTTCTATTCTTTTGCTTTTATTTAAATAACTATTGTTCTAAATAGTAAAATTAATTTTTTTAAAAAAAGCAATGCCACTTTTTTGGTTGTGACAACTATAAATCTGAAAAAAAATATATTCTTACCCTTCTTCACTGACCTTGTTAAATAGGTAGACAGTAAACAGACAGTCAGGTTGCACCTGTCTGCCAAGTAGGTGTTACAGATGAAAACCATGCCAGTAAAAGAGATACCAACCCTAACTCAGCACAACAAACATGCCAGAATACACAGAGGTTCAGCATCAGACTTTCAAAATCTAAGTTGTCAATGCCCACTTATATGTGTGAAGCTGTCCATTTTGTAGAGACAGAAAGAAATTTAGCTGGACTCAACACTCTCTGTTCATTTTTGCATTTCCTGATGCTTCTTGCAAGGAAATGCTCATGTCACCTGGAATATTCATGTATTTATTAGGCTTAGAGGACATTTCTGAGAAATAAAATGCATCCAAAATCAGTCCACATATTTTAAAGTATGAACAGGCCAAGATGTAACCAGCCTTCAAAATATGCATCAACACACTTCAGTCATTTGGGACACATTGCATTGATTAGACAAACTGCAGAAACAAATGTACCAATTAGGGGGAAAAATACATTAAAATGTGTGGGGTTTAAGTGGAGGAAGAGAACACAAATTCTCACAATGCATTATGAAATGAGAGAAAAGAAAAGCTGGTACAATTTAGCAAAACAAAGAAAACTCTGAAATAGAGAGAACACATTTTTCACAGCATTTTGTTGTCACCCACTTGAGCATAATTTATAGATATATATGTTTTGTACTCTCATGCATAAGAAGCAGCTTGAAAATTTTGTTACGACAAGAAGAAAAACATACTTTTCATGTGACCCTATTATAATCCCACACTCAGAAGGTGATGAGGACTATCAGACCAAAGAATGCCAACTACCTGATCGTCATTTCAAAAAAACAACCTGATGTATATAAAGAACGCTGGATTCCATGTCTCTATTATAGGAAAATGTTTAGATGTGAACAGACTGTATATTTCCCACAGATGGATGTTTTATTTAACTCCAGTGTAAACACATAAAACACATCTTAAACATTGATTCACTTTGACTGTGTTTATGCATTTTTTTTTTTAAATATCTCCTGTTTGTCTGTTGTTGTTTTTGTTGTTTGGAAAGAACTTACAGGAGTAGTTTGAATTCCCTACTGAGGTTTCCAATTGAAAAACAAAACAGAATGTAAAAATTGTGAACGTGCCCCTGTTTGAAATCCCGCTCACAAAAGGAAACAATGTAAAACCGTGCCACCTTGTTCGTTTTCTCTTATTAATTTTCTGACATGGTACGAAATGGAATTAGAACACTCTTAACAAGAATTGATCTGCAGTATTTAAACATGGCTTGGCTTTGCCGTTGCTCAGAATGTCTTGTCTGCAGCTGCCAGGAACATCATTACCAGTGGTACAACAGTTGCAAATTACAAAGAAAACAAAATTGCTGTTGTATGCACAAATAATGAAGCAGTACTCACAGAAGCCTTTGAAATCTATTATGCTAGACACTGGGTCCTTATTTGGACCACTTTCAAGACCGTCCTCCCTATCATAATTCCTTCTTTCATTACAATTCCACACTGACTTTGATTAAGCCTCCTTATAGTCCAGGCTCTTGAGGTGAGAGAGTTTTCTTTTCTTGCAAATAACAATGAGAAGCCATAAATCAAGTCAACTTTATCCTCCACTCTAGTTCACAAACAACTTTAGACATTGGTTGAGAGAAATGAGTGTTTTTGTTCGCTTTCCTTTTCTGACAATTGAGATGGAAAAACTGAAAGCAGAGCAAATATCAACAAATGTTTACTAGTTTGCATTTGGTTGTTGGCGTGAAGGCAAGAATACTAGTTCCACCATTGGGTCAAAAGAGCAGCTTCCTTAAAACATTAGTGAATATCCATAGATAAAGCAACCATATGCTTTATCTATCAACATTGTTTTAATAAAATAATGAAGGAATGGCAGATATCATATCTTGTTTTTCTTGTCCCATTTGCTATCAGCATTTCTGCAGTATTTAAAGAGAATGAAAAGACAAAGATTAAGTGAGAAGACAAGGGGAAAAAAGGAGGGAGGTGATCAGCAAAGGGAAATGCAGCAATGGGGCGGAAGGGGTCGGACATTTCAGTAGCTGTTTACATGACAGAAGCTAAAACTTTCAAAACCTGACCCACAGTGTACTTAACATTAAGTAACAATGGCAGCTTGTAAATTTATTTTCCCCACCAGAGTTGTATGTAATGGAACACCCAACAATGATAGACCTGAGCCAGGCTTAAGGATGTAATTCTTCATTGATTTTTGTCTTGAAGGAACCAATGAGTATTTCAGCAATTTTCTTCCCTCTGTGGAAAAAAAAAATCAAAAATCATGCAATTCTCAAAGCCTATTCACCATGCAGGACTTATTCTGCGCTAAATTCACACACTGTTATTTTGTGCAGAAAACAGCATGTTCAGCTCAGAAAACAATATTTCTATTCAGAAAATAATGTTGTTGTGTTGCTGTGTGACTTTAAGTAGACAAACCTAAGGCAGACCTATCATGGCATTTGCTGTGAGCTGGAGGTGTGTGAGGCTCCCACGCCCATGTGGAGAATCGAACCCTGGGCTCCTGGGTTGTAGTCCAACATGCAAATCATTAAACCATTCTGGCACTTTCAAAAAATAATACTTTTGCACAAACCAACCATCTGCAAATTTGGTCCAGATTAAGGCCATTTCCAAGATCCCTCCCTAAACTGCAAACCTCAGGATTCCATAGGATGTTGAAAGTGGAATAATAGCACTATAACAGTCTAGTGCAGAAATGGCATAAGTCCTAGACTGTGAAGATTCTCCTCAGATCATGATTTTTCTCATCAGTGTTTCTCTATACTTGAAAAGCATGTTTTTCAACCATTTTTTTAAAAAATTAAAACATCTTTCCATCCCTAGTCATCTTTTTCCACCCCCACCCCTGCCCTAAAACTCTGGAATGGTCCCACATCATAAGGCCATAACATTCCTACGAGGACTGTGGGAAGGAAAACCTGTCTCTGCAAACATTCACCTCAACACTTGCTAGACCATCACATATGAAAATTTTGTCCCTGCATAGTGAGATCCTTTCGTAAAACAAAGCAGACTACACAAAATAGAAGAATGATTTCCAAAGAATGGAATGAGCCCAGGACTGCCAACCTTCCCCAAATTTAAAATCTTAATCAAATCCTTTCAGGAAGTGCTCTGCAACATATCAGATGAATGAGAACCAAGCAAGGAGCAATCTTAGCGGTACCATCCATCCCAGTCAGTAGGAGGAATTTTTATCATTCAGGAGACAAGAGAGAAAACAAATCTACTTATTTACTCTGGGACTCTTGAAACCTTGTCACAATTCCAATGTTTTTGTAATTTTATGTATTACTGCTGCTGTTTTTAATTTTTAATGGTTTTTAAAATCACTTTTTTAAATAAAGGTGCTCATCTTTATTCTTTTTTCTTATTTTATTACTTCATTATTGACCTACAGCAGAACTGAAGTGTGGAAAAGGCTTCACTTGGACATACAGAAGATTGTCAGCTAGAAGTGAACATGCATGTTCTTTCTTCTGTTGTTCAAATGAAAAGAATAGGTTGAAAGCGAAACCTGCTGTTATGGTACTGGTCTCCTGCGTACCTTCCTTTTACCCTTCCTGAATATTTGTATGGGGTGAGGTCTGTATGCCTAGATGCATGCCAATGGAAAGAAAAGGTTATAGTGAACCAGATCATATGTACACTGAAACCAGGAGCCACTGTAATATTCGCTGCTGCCAGTTTTATAAACTGACACCACAGGACATTGTAGTATGGAAGAAACAAACTTTATTGCGGCTCTTACTCCAACTGCTATCAGAATAGCTGCAATCCTACATTTCAGTTCTCTGCTAGTGTTCCCCAAAACTGCTTCCCTTCATGCATTTACTCACCAAACCATTTGGTTCCTACTGACATTACAGTCATTTTAATGATTGCAGCTGAAGATTTTGCAGCAGATGTGACCATAGAAATGGCTGCCATCGTATAAAACTAATCAAAACCCTTGCAGGAGCTGAAATCTATGTCTGTTGACTTAGTTCAACTCCCATTTCACCAACCAGGAACAATTTTGGTAGGTAGCTATAGTTCCAGGACCTCCCAAGCAGGATCTCCCATTGAATTAATATTGATCTGCAGCTGGCTATTCAATGGCCATCCAAACTCATTCTGGAAGTATAGAGAAACAATGCAACCATAAACCTCAATAAACCTAGATAAGAAACCTCAGTAAGAACTGTGATGGGCCACAGCTGCAGAACAACCACAAAGAACACAGCTAGGAACTCTATGACGAAATACCAAGGTTACTACTGAGAGCATTCCTTGGCAGCTGTACCTTTATCATAAAGCAGAGTTAGGCAGTTTGTTACCCTGTTTACTGGAGGTCCTGGGAGGGACGCCTAAATAACCAAACAATAAAACACAATTATGGGGAAAATTAGCTGGAACACTCACTTAAGCTAGTGAGAGGCAGGGTAACTTAGCAGGATCTTGCAACCCAGCGTCTACGGGGTCAGGTCAGTCAAGCAGCCAGATGAGTTTAAAGTAATAGAAATGATATTTTATTACATACAAACAAATGTTAAAGACACCACAGTCACACCACTAACTAGGAGATTCGAGATTGAATTAAGGATAAAGGTTTTCAGGGAAAATGTGTGATACAACACCTGTCTCGTCGTCCTGGGCCTCAGGAGAGAAGCCGTGGGTGCAGAGAAGAAACTCAGCTCGATTAGGTGAGGGGAGCTCACCAAGCAAAGCAGCAGCAAGATGGGATGAAACTCAGAAGCGATCCGAGGAAAGCCTCGGAATCAGGGGTTTTTATAGGGTGAATTGGGACTGCAGGCTGTGCTTTACTTGGGGAAACCAATGAGTTTTGGGTGTGAGACAAGGTCTCGGAAAGGTCACAACTTTGCATGATGGAATCAGAGCTGAATTAACAATAGTGTGGCCAGTATGCAAATACGCAGCGTTTACCAGTGGACAGCACAACCTTTGTCCAGTAGCCTGCTCGGGGCAGGAAGCCTTTGTTAGTATCACGCATATGTAATAAGGTGTTTGCCAGAGAGGTCCCTGAAGCGACGAACCGGCTGTGTCTGGCCTGCCTGGGTGGGGAATGGAATGTCCAGCAATTATCGGCCGTGCCTGTTCGTGTGCTTGTCCGGTGGCCTTGCAAACATGTGGAGTGGAGTGGCAGGGGAAAGCCGAATGGTTTGATATCAAAGTGATATCGAATGCTATCTCCGGGTAGGCCTAGACTGCAGTAACAAGTTCCTTCAAAGGCAGACGGCAGGAAGTATGGGTAAGGTGCTAAAAGAGAGCCATCTGTCCTGTAAGGCCCACTTTGAATTCCCTTACAGAGCTTTTTGCCTTCAGGTAGGATAGAGGATGCTGGCCATCGTTAGTGATAAAGAAAGACATATAGCCTACTCCCTTCAGTTTTTTTGTGCATGGAATGGGAGACAGTAACATCATCTTTGTCTCAAAACAAGGAAGGAAATCATGTTTCTTGGACATTGAAATCTTATTTGACTCCCCTCTGCTTATTCAAGCAGGTCGTTGGCTCCACCTGGCATGGAATACAAATCTTTGATTATTTCATTCTTCCATGCAACAGTGAGTTGTTATTGTTGCTGTCATTTTCCTTGTTATTTTTAACCTTTCCCCTGAAATTCACAGTAGCTTACTTTTTACGACAAGAACAATGCAGCTAAAAACATACAGAAAGTGAACAATAAAATTGAATTAAATTGTTCAGAATATTAAAGCAAGCATTTAAAAGGATAAAAATGCAATTAAGAAGCGTTTTAAAACAGTTCAGTTTAAAACAACACAGCACTCTCTTAAAACCTTGTTCTTAAAAAAAAATCCTTCAGATGTGAAAATCCTGTTGAAATAAAATGGTCTTTGTTTACTGATGGAAGACAGCAAAGAAGGTGCCATTCTGAGCTTCCTGGGAGGGGAGTTCCAGAATCTAGGTGCAGCCACCAAAAAGGCCCCTTTCTCATGGTCCCCACCAACTGTGCTATGAGAATGATGGGACTAAGAGTATGTCCCTAGGATCCCAGGTCCTAAGCAGACTCATATGGGGAAATATGGTTTTTCAGATAGTTTACACCTAACCTAAGCTAAGGGATTTAGAGATCATAACCAGGACTTTTACTTTCCCCAGAAACAGACCAGCAGCAGTGTAGCTGTTGCAGCATCATAGTTTCATGGTCCCTGTAACTGCCACAGTTGGCATTCTCTCTAGCTCTTTGCTCAAAACCCATCTTTCTACTTCCCAACTAGGCAAGATTACCAGATTTTCTCCTAACTATTTAGTGATCTTCTAGACTTGTATGTGTGTATGTGTATGGAAAAATAGTGAAAACATGAAAGAGATTTTTTTTTTGTATAAAATACATTTTTTCCATGAAACTAAATTTTTCACATAAAGTTCCAAAATGGAAGAAAAAAAAACTGAGGTGGTTTGACCATTATTTGAACAAGGTGTTTCAATGTGTCCAGACACCATTCCTCAGCAAATATGTGAGTATTCTTTACATCCCTACACCTGACAAAGAAGGGTTATAAATGTGTTATAACACCATCAGGAACTAGAGTGGTCTACTGGTTTGAGTGTTGGACCAGTACTTTGGGAGATCTCTGTTCAGCTATGGAATCCCACTACTTGACCTGGGACAAGCACATTCTCTCAGCCTTAAAAGAAGGCAATGCCAAACTTCTTGTGAATAAATCATGCCAAGAAAAACCAATGATAGGGTTGCAGAAAGTCAGAGTTGACTTTATTTAACAACAAAAGCAATGACTTCTGAGTGAGGTTAGCACTTTCCCTCTGCAATGTTGGCCTTCTTTATAGCTCAGTGCTGACACTGCTTGCCTTTGCCATTTTAACATCAGTACATGGGTGGTAAAGAAAGGTAAGTGTCCTTAATTGAGCTTAATGTCCGTAATGCTGTCTTTTAAATCAAGGTTGAGCAGTCTCCACAGGACAAGGACCGTTTCCTCAGAGTAGGGAAGTGCTTCAAGGGCTTCATTCCAAAGGGGTGTGGCCTAAGGGGAAGAGTCTAGCAGTTTTTCATGAAAAGAAAAGCCAAAAAAGGATAAAAATAGACTACTTTCCACTTTACATTTTTTATATTTAAATTTCAGTCTTAAGAAATAACTTTCACCATGAACACCCACTCATTCATGAATCAAATCCTTCCCTTACTCACATGTCATTCAGAAAGATTCTCATAATTAACAAATGAAATCTCCCAATTCATACCTATTATTAAATGTATTTGTTTATATTAATGCATCTTAAATGTACATACATTGGCTGTAATATGAAACGCACTATTGATAATTATATTGACTACAGTCAGTGGGACTTTCTGCGCTACACTATTATTGTGCAATTATTCCACTTTCAACATCCTATGGAATTCTGGGATTTGCAGTTTAGGGAGGGGCCTTTAGAATTCTCAGCCAGAGAGCTCTTTGGCCTCAGTAAACTACAAGCCCCAGAATTCCACGGGATGTTGAAAATGGAATAACAGCACTATAACAGTGTACTACAGAAAGGCACAGTGGGAATGCCATAATAAACAAGAGCTTATCAAACAGGATGAGGAAAATCATTGCTTTGCATTGATGTTTCAAGCAGGACTTTGAGGGGAGGCTCAGAGTGCTGTGAAACTGCTTATGTAGCATGACTGAATATGGCAACAGAGGGTAAGCTGCAGCATCTGTGCACATCTGACGCTGTGGGACCTATAGCTGCAGCAAGTGCAATTTGGTTGCCTTTGCCATTTTAACTGTGATACGACAGCTTGAAATCCCTGTGTCTATACTCATACTT
Organism: Iguana delicatissima; assembly: GCA_948472985.1. Taxonomy (NCBI): domain Eukaryota; kingdom Metazoa; phylum Chordata; class Lepidosauria; order Squamata; family Iguanidae; genus Iguana; species Iguana delicatissima. The sequence continues at coordinate 544,113 of CAOKZL010000913.1, forward strand.
TTTAGTGTGAGTCTTTTTGGGCAGAGCAGAGCAGACTGTCCTGCAAAAGAGTAAAATAAAGGTGATGCCTCTAAGAAGGAGAACATTTCCAAATATAGGAACTAGAAATTTGGAAGAATAACCTGTAAAGAGCCAATCAGACCCTTGCCACAAGGTTTCAGTGGGTTCAGTAGATCATTGGTTGTGTGGAAGCAAATAAACCATTGTGATGGCTTGGACCACGGAAGATGCAAAGAGTGGCCTACTGAGGTCCAGGGGTGAGTAAAAATTGTCCCCTGATCCAGTTAGGTTGTCCATCCCTGCCTTAGACAAATTCGCATTCAAAACACAGACACCAAGTGAACTGGCAGCTGAATTTGGTTTTAGCACAGGTGATAGGAAGGTTATCCTCCATTGTACCTGAAGGTACAGGACAATTTAGGACATCCAGTACAAGCAATATAAGAGACACACCTCCCTGCCCCAACATTTTACTTCTTCTCCCTATCCCCAACTCTCTCTGCCTGGCCAAGTATTACAGACCTTACTGTGTATTATCTCATAAATTTGTGTCGCTAGTTTCAATGCTGGTATCATCCTCTTTTTTTCTGGGTGTTGACACAATTAGATTCCTCATAATAAATGAGGATAGGCAACCATCCAGTTTTTTTTAAAAAAAAAACAACAGACTAACAATTTGCATAAAAACAAGATGGTTAGCATTTTGAGCATGGAACTGTGCCTGCTTGCATTCAGAGTAGCCAGGAGCACTAACCATTTACACAGTCTTATCTTGCAGCAATTTTCATATGGCTGTTTGGCAGACAAACATGTTTGACATGTGATAAATGCAAATAGATTTGCATCCCGGCTTGGGTTGTGTCCAAAATTCTCCTCACCTGTATTTCTTCCTAGATTTTGCCATTCCAAATTAGCTGTTCTTCCAGGGAGGATTTGATACATCCCAAATCCTTCATAGACCTACTGTTGTTCTTGAATTTCTTACTGTGCATTGCATATGTGGAAACTAATCTAGCTTCAACTATTTCTAGATTTCTTTCCCTTGCTGCCCTCACAGCAACAATGTTCATATACACATTGATAAAACTGCAAAAATACAACTTTGATGAGATCATAAGATGGTCTTAGCATGATCCTTTTTAATTTGGAGGTATAGTTCTGTGTATTGACAGAAACATAACCAGAAGAGAGAAAGTCAATCAGATCTTACATTTTCTGTAATGTTTTATTACCAATGTTCAGGAACACGTGTGTACATCCATAAAACACTACAGCTGAAGACAAACCAAAGCTGAGACATCATTGCTTCACTTTCGTTAGTACCACTGCATACAAGTACATATATAACATAGAACAGAGAGGAGATTGCAATGAGTTGAAGGAAGTAGAAGATGTAGGAAGCATAACATGTCTAGGTTTTGTATTCTGTGCTAGTGATCTTTTGAACAAAACAATAAAGGAATACAAATGTAGATCCTAGAAAATTTTGTCATTGCATTAGCGTATGAATAATTAAAGTAATTTTCTTCATGCTGGAGGAAGAAAGCAAATATTCCCCTATAGTGTTCTCCCCATGTTTGAACTTCCCAAAATGATGTGCAGGAATTATTCTGCAGAGAAAAATACATGCTTTCTTGTGCAAAAACTCTGCTTTCATAGAATCATAGAGTTGGAAGAGACCCCAGGGGCCATCCAGCCCAACTCCCTGCTATGCAGGAACAAACATCAAATCATTCCCAACAGATGGCCATCTAGCCTCTGCTTAAAAACCTCCAAAGAAGGAGACTCCACCACACTCCAAGGCAGCATATTCCACTGCCGGACAGCTCTGACCGTCAGGAAGTTATTCCTGAGGTTCAAGTGGAATCTCCTTTCCTGCAGCTTGAACCCATTGCTCCTTGTCCAAGTCTCTGGAGCAGCAGAGAACAAGCCTGCTCCCTTCTCAACGTGACATCCCTTCAAATATTTAAACGTGGCTATCATGTCCCCTCTTAACCTTATCTTCCGCAGGCTAAACATACCCAGCTCCCTAAGCTGTTCTTCATAAGGTATGGCTTCTAGACCCTTCAGCATTTTGGTCACCCTCCTCTGGACACGTTCCAGCTTGTCGACATCCTTCTTTAATTGAGGTGCCCAGAACTGGACACAGTATTCCAAATGAGGCCTAACCAATGCAGAACAGAGTGGTGCCATTACCTCCTTCAATCTAGACACCATACTCCTATTAATGCAACCAAGAATTGCCACATCACACTGCTTTCTCGTGTTCAGCTTGTGATCTACCAAGACTCCTAGATCCCTTTCACATGTACTGCTATCCAGCCACGTGTCCCCCATCCTATATTTGTTCATTCCATTTTTTTCTGCCTAAGAGCAGGACCTTACATTTCTCTCTGTTGAAATTCATTTTGTTAGCTTTGGCCCAGTTCTCCAATCAGTCAAGGTTGGTTTGAAATTTGATCCTGTCCTCTGGTGTATTAGCAACCCCTCCCAATTTGGTATCATCTGCAAATTTGATCAGCATGCCCTTCATCCAAGTCATTGAGGAAGATGTTGAATAGCACTGGGCCCAGGACAGAACCCTGTGGCACCCCACTAGTCACTTCTCTCCAGGATGAAAAGCAGCCATTGGTGATTATCCTTTTGGTTCGGTTGGTCAACCAATTACAAATCCAACTAACAGTTGCCCTGTCCAGCCCGCATTTTACTAGCTTCTTTGCAAGAATGTCATGTGGAACTTTGTCAAAGGCCTTACTGAGGTCAAGATATGCCATTTCTACAGCATTCCCTTCATCTACCAAGTCTGTAACCCTATCATAAAAAGGGATAAGATTAGTCTGGTATGACTTATTTCTGAGAAATCCATGTTGACTTTTAGTGATTGCGGCATTGCTTTCTAAGTAATTACAAACTGACTGTTTAATGATCTGTTCTAGTATCTTTCCTGGAATTGATGTCAGGCTGACCGGGCGATAATTATTAGGGTCCTCTTTTTTCCCCTTCTTGAAGATGGGGATGACATTTGCCCTCCTCCAGTCTGCTGGGACTTCTCCTGTTCTCCAAGAGTTCTGAAAGATTATTGCAAGTGGTTCAGAAGTGACTTCTGCCAGCTCTTTTAATATCCTTGCTTGTAATTCATCTGGCCCTGGGGACTTGAATTCATCTAATTTAGCCAGATATTCCTGTATTACTTCTCTACTTATTCTGTGCTGCATTCCCCCCCCCCCCCCCTGCTTCTCACGCACCAGATTGGGTACTTCTATCCTTCTGTGACAAAACTGAGGCAAAGAAGGTATTAAGTAGTTCTGCCTTCTCTCTTCCCCCCGTTATTAATTGATCACCTTCTCCACATGGTGATCCTGTCATTTCCTTGTTTTTCCTTTTGCTGCAGACATATTTAAAAAAGCTCTTTTTATTGTTTTTGATGTCTCTGGCAAACCTGAGTTCATTCTGCACTTTAGCTTTTCTGACCTTCACCCCACATCTCCTGGCTATTTGCTTGAATTCCTCTTTGGTGCTTTCACCATTTTCCCATTTCCTGTACATGTTTCTTTTAACACTTAGCTCAGCTGAGAGTTCTTCAGTCAACCATTCCAGTTTCTTTAGACACCTCCCATTTTTCCTCCTTATTAGCACAGTTTTCAATTGTGCCTTCAGTATCTCACTTTTAAGAAACTCCCATCCATCATGAACTCCTTTCTCTTTTAGTATTCTTGACCAGGGGATTTCAACAAGTAACTCTCTAAGTTTAGAGAAATCAGCTTTCTTAAAGTTTAGGATGCGTGTCTGGCTACACTCAGCCTCTCCTTCCCACTGAATGACAAACTCCAAAATAGCATGGTTACTACCTCCTGAGGATCCCACCACCTCCACCACATCAACTAGGTCATCCCTGTTGGTTAGGATCAGATCTAAAATAGCCAATCCCCTTGTCACCTCTTCCATCTTCTGGACCATGAAATTGTCTGCAAGGCAAGCGAGGAACCTGTTGGACCTTGCGGTCTTTGCAGAATTTGACTGCCAACAAATATCAGGATAATTGAAATCTCCCATTAAGACTGCATCTCTCCTTTGTGAATGTGTGGCCATCTGCTCCAGGAAAGCCTCATCCATGTCCTCAGGCTGGCCCGAAGGCCTGTAGCAAACCCCTACAATCACATCCCTATTGTTTCTCGCTCCCTTAATTCTTACCCAGATGCTCTCAACTTGGCTTCCTGGATTTAAGTCCTGGATCTCTTCACAAGTGAAAACATCCTTGACATATAAGGCTACTCCTCCTCCTTTCTTGTTTGGTCTATTTCTGTATAGAAAACCCATGGAGTTTTTTCCTCTGCAGGATAATTTTTGATAAACACTTTGGGACATTGAAATACCAGGAGATCTTTTCTATGTCTTACCTTTCCAAGCTTTTGGTGACAGTCATTAGGGAGAGGGATTTCAAAATTGTGAACCCATAGTTATGGAATTAGCTGTAGCAGATAATCTGACATCTCCCCTCTCTACTTCAGGACAAAGGCTGAAATCTTGTGCTCACAGATTTTTTTTTAAAAAAAAATGCATAGCAACCATCCTGCATTGCAGTTGCAGATTTATAACCTAGAATTATGGATTTATAACTGCTCCATATTCAGCAATACTATATATTCACAATCACGATACCGTTGCCACAATAAAAACGGCCCATCCCAAACCTACCTTGGCAATCAGCAGCTGCATCAAGTGATCATAAAATCATAGAATCATAGAATCATAGAAATGTAGAGTTGGAAGAGACCACACGGGCCATCCAGTCCAAACCCCTGCCATACAGGAACACCCTCAAAGCACTTCTGACAGATGGCCATCTAGCCTCTGCATGAAAACCTCCAAGGAAGGAGACTCCACTACACTCTGAGGCAGCATGTTCCACTGCCAGACAGCCCTGACTGTCAGGAAGTTCTTCCTGAGGTTCAGGTGGAATCTCCTTTCCTGCAGCTTGAATCCATTGTTCCTTGTCCTGGTCTCTGGAGCAGCAGAAAACAAGCCCTCTCCTTCCTCTACATGACATCCCTTCAAATATTTAAACATGGCTATCATGTCCCCTCTTAACCTTCTCTTCTGCAGACTAAAGAGTTGGAAGAGACCCCAGGGGCCATCCAATCAAACCCCCTGCTATACTAGGAACCCACATCGAAGCACTCCTGACAGATGACCATCCAACCTCTGCTTAAAAACCTTCAAAGAAAGAGACTCCACCACAGTCCAAGGCAGCATGTTCCACTGCCAGACAGCTCGGACCGCCAGGAAGTTCTTCCTGTGGTTCAGGTGGAATCTCCTTTCCTGCAGCTTGAATCCATTGCTCCTTGTCCTAGTCTTTGGAGCAGCAGAAAACAAGCCTGCTTGTTCAGCTGGTGAGTGGGGCACCAGAGGATAGAGGACCAGCAAATGGGGCTGAAAATCAGAAAAAGGACTTCTTTCACAATTCTTCATTAAACTCTCACTTGCTGCTGGAAGGGGACTGGAAAGCTCATTTTCTTACACTCAGTGTGGTTGTTAAGGTAGATTTGGAGGGAATAGTTCAGGAGATCTTAGTTATGCATTTATAACTGAGAAGGTGATGTAGGATATCTGTGCATGCTTTTTGAGTATTTATATTTCTCTGGTTTTCTTCGAAAATCCTTCAGTAGTAAGTAGTAAGTGTAAGATCTTTCTCCAGCAACAAAATTTAAACTAAGTTGTATTATGACTGCGACTTAAGGGTTTTTTCCCACTCCTCCATGTGTGTGTGTGTGTGTGTCTATCTGCATGCATAAAAGTAATATTTATAGTTAGAGTATAGCAGCCTTGATAAACAATGAAGGAATAACGTTATACGATTCAAGTGCTGGCTTGTGCTTCATTGTGCTTGGTTGTTTACTGAGTTAACCAGAAAGTGGACAGGATTAAAGTGTGCTTTGGGCCACCCTTGGTCTCATTTTCAGGACCATGATTTAATCATATATTCCCTGCAAGTCAGATAATAGAAATATTTAAACAATTGTATTTATTGTTTGCACTAAGACTATTTATGTTCATATCTCACAGGTTTCTGAGTATTTTCTACTTTTTAAGCTTCCTTTCTTTTCCTTCCACTTGAATTTAATGAACCATAAGGACTTCTGCATTAGAAAGCATTGTTTACCATTTGGGTTATTGCTTTGAAAGAGGTAGGCATGCTACAATGGTATCCAAAAAGAAAGCCTCGGTTTTATTCTGTACTATCGTAAAATCTCTTTTCAAAGCCTGTCTTTTCTATCCCCTGGAATTTATTAATGGGTTGTACCTTTCCCCTCTTGTAAATCATATTAACAATAGTTTGATTTATGTGTGCTTGGAGTGAGAATATTTTCACATTGTTGTTAGTTATTTTGTTTCTGGGAAACAAAAATCACATTGGAAGAAGAGGAAAGTAGCAAAGCAAAATAGGATAGTAGACACTCCTCAGGAAGGGAAAGGGGATGTTTAACAGCTAACTTGAGCCTTTGTAGCTGAATTGATGAAAAGCATCATCATTGTAGTCACCACCATTGTCGCCACCATTTTCACCATCATTATTTTTTTCCTATAAAATTGTAGTATACAGAAATAAGTCCTTGGTCAACAAGCCAAGTCTTTTCTTCTCTGACTGATAGGAATTTTTCCAGAAGTTATCATCTCCCCACTTGTTGGAAAGATCATGGAAAAGATCCATCTGGATTTTCCTTATATTCTAACAAAGACATACCAATTGATACATACATATTGATCTAATATCAATACAGGCTATTGGTACATCTAGCTCTCTACAATCTACATAGTGGGAAGTTTTTGCCCATCTCTATCCAGAGATGCAAACAACCTGGGATTTTCTAAGAAGGAAGAGAAAAAGGAAAGTTTCTTTCTGTGAAAAATGCTGTTGACTTGTGATATTTTCCCAATTCAAGAAGAAAAAAAAAGATTTTGAGCTCTGGATGGGTTGAGACACACATGGAGTTCCCATGTGTGAAAGTACTTACATTTAGTCCCATTGAACAAGTACTTGTGGCCCTACATCTGTTACACATCCGCAGCACAAAATGTTGCTGCTGGCAAAAATACTGTGTGTGTTTGGTATAACAGGAGAATTCCAACATACATTGAATGGAAAACTACATAAAAACATTGGCTGGAATCCTCTGTCATAATGGACTTTACATAACGTAATTATACTTTCCTACATAACAGAGGTGCTAAAAAGCCCTATAGTGAATCATGAATATGTGTTATCAGACACTGGCAAGAATGTCACAATGCACATTGGTATTCCATAGCTGGTGTCCCATTGAGCAAAACAACTGTTGTGTATCAATCCCAATGAGCATCAGTCCCATTGAGCATCAGTCACTTTACTGACTTCTCTATTTAGTAAAGTAACAGCAGCCTGTTACTAGATACAGACACTATAGGATGCCCAGTTCTAATTTCTGCAGATGTAAGTCCAGTTATGAAGATGTAAGCCTCCAACAAGATTTTGGGATCATATATAACAAAGTATGCAAGTAGGTAGAGTCAGAGGGAAAAAAACAGTGCCACCAGAGGTCAAAGTGGTCAAAATTTACAGCACTGATTCTTTCTCATGTCCTTTTGTAGGATTCCTATAGGTGTATGGTTGGCCAACAGGGGAATAGAATTTGGGTCTTTGGTATGAATCATCAAGATTCTTCATACATTCTCAAAATAGTACAAAATTGAGCTAAGGGCCACTATTTCTAAATCCCAGTTAAATATTTTCTCATGGATATATTTATATATGTGTGTGTGTGTGTATACACACACACACGTGCGCACACACACACACACTCTCACACACACACAGAGAGACAAAATTGTGCCAAAACTGCCACATACAACACTGACATTTCACCAAGCCAGTAGACAAATAAAGTGCTGAAACATTCTGTATGCTGTGGGAAACACATGAATGGAATAGATATATATGTTAAAGATGGTTGGGGAAATCGAAATGGTGTGATGTTTTTTTCCCATCTGTATTTGGTGAGCAATGAAATGTTATTGAGGAGATCCTTTACAAAAAAAAATACTAATTCCATGCAGAGAAAATAGTGACAATGAGCATGCTCTTTTCTTTTCTTTTTTGTTGGGATGAGGAAGGAAAGAATAATGTTCAACACAATTAGAAATAGGCATGTCTGTGATCACATGGTCTGATTTTTGTAAGTTCAAATTGATTTGTTTGCATCCTAGTTATGCACCTTCCAGTTGCTTTCCTGGTGCTTTAATTAGCCTTTCATGATTATAAGGTCAATGACTTGCTGATTCAGCACATATCTCTTTATGGCTCTTAACACTGACCTCTGATATTACACAAAGATAAGCAGCAGTTCTCAAACAGCTTTTGCGATAATGTGTTCACTTAAAGCCAGCTTAGACCTACTGATTTCAGACAATTTAGTACTCCGTGCAGTCAGAAGTTGTGGCTGTTTTGCATAGAAAACATCATTTTCTACACAAGAAACAGCCTTTTCTGTGCAGAAAATAATAATCCTGCATAGAAATGTCATTTTCTACACAGAAAAGGCTGTTTCATGTGCAGAAAATGCTGTTTCTCATGCAAATCACCAACACATGCATTTTGCATGGATAAGTCCAGTATTTCCTACAGAAGAAAGTCTAACATGTTCTGCACAGTAAGAGAACAGCTTCTTCTGTGTAGAAAGAAAAAAAGTGCAAATTTGTGTGAAGAATAATTCCTGAACTGCAAAGATTCTCATCAGTTCAGGATTCTTCTCATCGGGGTTTATCAACATTGAAAAAACATGTCTTTCACTCATTTTTCAAATCTTTTAAAATATTCTTGCCCTCCCTACTCAAAAAGTTCAAGTGGGCAGGCAAGTTCTTTATTTCTGTATGGTGGCAGCAGCAACATGGGGTTCTAAGCCACTAAGATTTCGGAACATTTGCTCCAGTTGCACCACTGATAATCCAGCCTTGTGTTAAAATGTTGCCAGAATGAAATTTTGATCTCCAGCATCAGTCCACAGGAATTGAGAGAATACTCCAAATCCTTTGGTGTTTCACTACGTATGAGAAAGATGGATGATGGTGGCAGATACTTTATCTGTCAGGAAAGCTTCACTGCCATTGCTAAGGCCAACGTGACAGATACCTGCATGAATCTTTCAAGCAGAGATTGTGTTTTGTACTGTGCCTAACAAAGGTTTGAGTGTATCTGGAAGGCTTTAAAACAATCCCCAGAGGACATTCAGACAGAATAATAGTGTGCCAGCCATGCATGATATATGAATATATATCTAATCCTTGTCATTTCTCTTCTTTCACCTGCTGTGATAGAAGCATCTGTGCAGTGGATGCTATTGTAGGGATATGATGATCAGTAATCTGCTTTCTAATGCTTTGATGCATTTCTGTACAACTTTATGCTAGAGAACCTGGGGTTAGGAAAGTGTTTGCAGCTGCATTAAGGTATACTTTATTAGTGCACCCATCATGCTTTTAAAGTTATAATATTGTTCACCGATCGTACGGTATGTCATACCATGTAAAGGTGATAAGGGCCATGAAGAGCAGCTTTGGTTGGTCATGGTTTATGACATTCTATTTGAGAGATTTCTATAATGCTGGAATTCCTGCGGAGAAAAAAATAAACAGTGTTTTCCCTTAGGTCATTTTGACCTATGCTTTGTTTACAAACCTAAGTCTCTGCAGAAATGATATCATCTACTTGAGAAAATCAGTGATTATTTGTCAGTGCTGGGCCACAACAAGCTAGCCACAAAAAAGGTCAGACCTAATCTGTCAGTTTGCATCGTCCTTCCAAATGAATTGGAGAAGGTGGGTAGCTGGGATAAGGGCCACACCAGCTAGCAGTGCAAAACTGGTGCATTCCTGATTTTCAACCCAGCAGCTCTAGGATAGAGCTTGAAAAGTTATTTTTAAAAATATTCCTTCGCCAAAAAAAAAAAAAAAAATCCAGAATGCAGCAGCACATGGTAGTATGCTTAATAAAGGTCAATTGAATTGAATTGATGTGAATCATATATTTCTTCTCAACCACTGGTGAGTCCAAATTGACATAATTACAAAAGCAGCTAAATGTAACATCTACACTGCAAAAGGAATAGTTTCCCTTGTTGAGTTACAATAATAATTTAATGTATGTGTGGTTTTCGTAGCTTACTTTTAAGAGGTGCATATGACATACAGTTTACTTTATACGGGTGGTAAACAAAATTTACCTTTAAAAATGTAATATATGAAATAGTACAAAACAACATTGGTAATAAGCAGAACCCACAATTCAGAATACTGTAAGACATAGTTTTGTTCTCTCTCTTCCCTTAGAAACACACCCAGCTTTCTGACTATGTGAATTTGTGCAGTGCTCTCTGGCCAATGGGTTGGGTTGGTCTGACATACTCTTCTTCACAGGTGAAACAAAACAGTCATAATTCTCATGCCCCAGTCAGAGTATCAAGCTTCTGTTTTGTGGGAGGAGTCCAATTTCTGAGCAGACATATTCTAATAGTATTCTATCCTTTTTGTTGCTGCTCATATGTGCAGCTACATAAATTTGAACTACAGGCGCCATTATTCTCTCCACAAACAATTGGTTCCAATTGCAAGGAAGCCTTTCATTTTTTACTGCAGCATCCACAACCTTAGTTTAATGCTCAAACTCACCACAATAAGGCAAATTCTAACATTTAACCTCTCAGATTTCAACTCAACAGAATACAAGACTGCTTTCTATGTCCTTAAAAGAGATTGGTCTGAAGTGAGAGGGCGAGTGACTAAAGCACTAACCACTGTGCAGGAGAAACTAATTTTATATTCAAGTCACATGTTTAAGGACAACTTTCTATCTGTTTGTTTTAACAACATGAGCGTGAGGATTTTGGTGGTAAACCAACCATTGCAGGTCAAACCCCACAGGCAGAACGTTCATGTCACTTGTCATCATCTCAAATGGTTCTTTCCAACAGAAGTAGTCTATGTGCTTTCATTCCATAAACATCTGGCTATTAACTGGAAGGATTATATTTTAACCATTCAAGGACAGTTCTGGAAGATGAAGGCAACATAATGCTGTTGTGATCAGGCAAAATAGATTACTTCTTCATAACAGATCTATGAAATCAACCGCAAGAAGGCAAAGTGATGGCTACTTAACCTAGGTGGTTTTGGCAGACAGAGGGCTAGAAAAATTCATGGACTCTAGATTTTTTCAGTGACAATTGGCTTTTTTTTCCAGGCTCAGGTGTGGTATGCCCAGAACACTGTCATCTTCACATCCTGCTTACAGGTTGCCTGGAGGCAATGGTTTGTCACTGTAGGAAACACAGTGGCCAGAATTTTGTTGGTGTGTCTCAGAACATCTGCATTCAGTTCAAGGCTCCAGAAGCAGAGTTGGGCATGTAGTCCCACTGTACATGGAGGCATATTGCAGATTTGGTTAACTGTCCATTTTATTCCACATTTGGTGTTTTGGTACAGTTGCACAATGCAACTCAATGCAATTCAAGATAAGAGATGCATAGCACAATTCTAATGTGGAAATTTCTGCTACTCAACCCTGAGATAGAATCTTAGCCATAGTTAGACAAGACAGATTTCTAGTCTCACCCAGCAAGGTTCCACATATGATCCTAACTCTATATTTCATGACTTGCAGATTAATGTGGATGAGATGTCGGACTGTGTGCGTGCATGCTTGAATGACCCTTTCCCACACTTTGTATTTCTGGATACAGAAGAGACCTTTGATTAAAAAGTGCAAGTCTTAAGACTTCTAAGCTCACCTGCATACTGTCTTCTCATTAATAATAATATGATGGTCTTTTCATGTCTCACGTAAAGTGGAAAACTGGATGCTATGACGAATAATTCTGAAGCTGGCACATGACATGACAGTGTATTCCTTGCAAATACAGCCATCATTATAGCTGTGGTTTATGACTTTGACAAGTCATCTTCAAGGAGCCTTGTTTAAAATTGACAGTGAAGTCATCCTTCATCTTCTACAACCTTTATTTAAACAACAAAATAGGGATATGGAAAACTGTGAGGCATCGATGAGCATTGATTTTCTAGGTTAAACCAAACCCTGGATTAATCTCATGAGGCTTGGCTACCTTGCAGTTGTTGGGCCTGAGGCCCTCTGGGTAGGTGCTGTGTTACATACTCACACATTTCAGGTCAGCCTGCTTTCACACTAACGAACATATTTTGAGGGTTAGTTCATGCTGTTGCATTGCTAGGTCAGGCTGCCCTGTATGCTACAGTCCTGTGAGAATAGCCAAGGAATGTTAACTATGGGTGCTTCGCTCCCTGTACCATCCGGTACGGTGAGGGGAGAGCAAGGCCTGATTAGAGACTGTCCACTGCTGTTTCAGGCAGGTAATGAGATTTGGCCACGAGCCTATCATGCACCTGGCCCATGGGTGCCTCAGTAATTGGCGTCCAAGGTGGGATAACCCCCCTCCTGCCTGTTTCGGTACAGTAGGTTGATGGATTGGCAGCCTGTTTTACCACTCGCATACAAAAAAGCCTATATAATCTGTTGAAACAAAGAGAACCCTGCTCTGTTACCTGCTTTGCCTTTCTGACGGAGTTAGAGTGTATGTATGCTTGTGTGCCTTTCATTTTTCTTTTTGCTTCTTTGCTTAATAAACTACATCCTCCAAGACCAGAACTGGCTTGGTTCTTGCCTCCCAGCATCTCATACTTTGAACCTTACACGGCCACCCAATCCAGGGAGGGTCATGTGTGCTACAGCAATCATCTCTAGGGCTGGGTGAAGCTGTATAGAAAGATAATTTATTTTAAAAAATTACAAGTATTAAATGAAGATGGATACGTGAGTGATTGGCCAGAATCCTCACTAGAAAATATTTGTAACAGCAAGATGAAAAAGATTAAACTATGGCAACCAGCTTCAGTACTAGTACCAGGGGGTTGTGGCACACTAGTTTCAGCCCAAGTGCTCATGCTGTACTGTCCTATTTTTTCCACTATTCCTATGATCTTATACTTTATATGTATTCATTTCTGACCTCTCCCATGGATTTTGGGACTATGGGCCAACCTGAGCTTCACCATTAGACAATTCAGTCCAAATCTGACCAATATCGCTTTTCTGTGTTACATCTGTTCTGTCCCATTGCCACATTAATCTGCAACTTAAAAGTTCTCAGCATGAAAATAAAACATGGAATCCTTATTATAATTACATTTTCTCCTCCAACATGCTTTTAAAAATGTATTGTTTTCAAAATAGGTCTCTGAAGCTTGCTTTCTTTGAACATTTGAGAAATGGTAAAGCTGATGGATGATGGACTTTCCAATTCACAGTGTAGTCCAGAAGGTTACCGTCAAAGGTCTTGTTGCATTGTTGTGATAAACATCTGACTGGGATGTACCACTTCAGAAAGCAGTTGGAAGCTTATGTGATTGAAGGGGCCATTATCAAAACAAGTGAAGCTCCCATGGGAAAAGCAAGCATTCCAGAAATAAAGCAGTACAGAATTCCCCCCCGCCCTAGAAATGCAGCCCTATGCATTTTCTTCTACTTAAAAATAAGTCCGATTTAATTCAGTACTATTTACTCTCAAACAAGTATTAATGAGTTCACAGTTCTAGTTTTGGGTACAAACAGACCTTGTTTTGTTACACAATGTACTCAATAATATGGTCTTCCTCCTTTCACAGAGGAGCAGCCATGTAGTGAAGCAGACGCCTTGGGACACAACTTTGGGGTTGTATTTTTACTCTAAAGGATGAAGAGAGTTACTTGGGAGATTTTTTGTTTTGTTTTGTTTCCTCCAGGTACCACAATACCTGTAAGGTATGCAGTTGCTGTTCTTTCTCTTTTGCTTGAGGTAGCAAAATGTCTTGGCCCAGTCTGAAATGGCACATCTATTGCACAGGTTTATCAATCTAGGGGGAACTAAGATAAAACCATACAAATGAGAACCATTGCAAGGACTTTTGCTTCATATAAATCAGTCAGTTTTGCGTGTGAAACAAGATGTCAGAATAATTCTGGGTAAGCACTGTACAGAGTACAGGAATTTTGCTAAGATACTGGCTTGCCAATAATTTCACTTCATAGGTTTTTATTGATGTGAAGATGCTCTTCATTCTGGACTTACTAGGTTAATTAAACAGGGAGGAAATGGCTGACTTGGCAAGATGGGAAGTAGCCAGTGCCTTATGGGGTAGAATTTATTGGATAGAAGCAGCTTGCAAATAATGACACTATGCATACAGACATGGTATTGAAAACTTTAGTTAAAAAAAAAAGCCAGATTCACAATTAAAATACCCAGTCCTGCATGAAATGATTCTAAATTTAGAATTCCAAATGTATCTAGAATCTAGATTCTCAATCTAGACTTTTGGATGCCATGTTGTGAGAGTGAGGAAGACTTTAGCTTAGTGATATGACTCATACTTTGTAATGTAAAGATTCTGGATTCAATTCCTGACATTTCCAAACAGGACTGAGAAAACACCTTCCTCTATCATCCTAAAGAGCCACTATCTATCAGCGTGGAGAATGCAGAGATAGCTGGGCAGCTACTTACACTCCTATGGTTCATAAGTGATATGACAGCCTGCCAGAGGATGCATTTTAAAACACACACAAACAGAGAGATATTCGAACCAAACTCAGGCAGCATAGACAAGACTTCATATCTTTGGTGGAAAACATGTGGCTCTTTGCAACCCCCATGGAGAAACAGCAACACTGTATAACATATGCCAGTGACTGGATGCCATTTCACAGTGTGAACCTGTAATGTGAAATGACAATCGCAATTGTAATGTGCAGTGCACAACTGCAATGTGCGACATTACTGGATGCATCCCACTAATGGAATGCCACCATATATCTGACACCTGCATAGCTTTCAGATATTTTATTTGCTCAGCAGGAAATGTGCAAGCTTCTGAGTTCATCAGAATGCTCCATCAAGCTCAGTGGGGGGAAAAAAAGTGAAGAAGAGAAAGATATGTGTGTCTATAATTTTATTTTGACCATCTTGGCTTTAAGCTATTGAAGCTGGCAGTTAAAATCACTCCCAAGATAGACAGTGGAGGCTTGATGAATCAGAAAGCTGTGCAGGTATCACAGAACTTCAAGCAAGCCCCACAGAGAAGAAGGTAGTGTGACGGTTCCCCCTCCTCTGGAAGTACAAAGCCAACAGCAAGTCAGATATCTGTGTCTAGTCCTAGGCAAAACACATAGGAATTTAGAACAGGAATATGGATATTCATTTGAGTTTTACCACAAAAGAAGGATAGAAAGTCATTTTTGAATACTGCACATAATCTGAAGATTTCCTTTTAAAAACTTTCTCTGTATGTTTGTTTCTCAAGGTAAGAGCCTCTCCAACCATCTAGAAAGCATGAAGTCCATTGCAACCAATGCTGCTGCATTCACATTCAGAACAAAACCAGAAATTCTCTTCGGACTGATGAAATGATAATATACCATCCCTCTCAAGGACATTGCATGGGGGGGAGATGACCCCATTTTGTGCTGTGTTTCTTTTAATTTGCTAATTAAAGTAGAAATGGGACAGAATGATAGTGGTATGAGAAGTGCACTGACTTCACATTGATTTTTGAGACATAAATCAGCTTGTTTCCAGGTCAATCCATAAGAAATTTGGACCTCTCTCACATACCTGCTCTATTTGCTACACATAGGACATGATGATGTGTCTTGTGAGGAACATCCAATCATCCCATTTTTCCATACCTGTGTTCTGTAATGTAGGGATGTGCAACTTCCCACATTTGGGGGCTTTATTGTATTCTTCAGATTTCAGTGCAGGCTGCCTCACCACCAGGTTGACTGCCAGGTCATAGCAACTGCTACTTTTGTCTATGATTCAGAAGAATGTTCAGATGTCCTCATGGACCATCAGGGGCTACAAGACTGCAGAATAAAATGGTTGCTCCTCTTCCTGATGTGACCCAAAGGGAAGGAAAGAGAATACTATGACACCAAAGCAAGTGGGAATGAACACGGTATAATGATTTGAGTGTTGAACTACCGTTCTCGATATCAGGGCTTAAATCCCTGCTCAGCTTTGGAAACCCAGTGAGTAACCTTAGGGAACTCACACTCTCTCAGCCTCAGAGGGAGGCAAAGTCAAACCCCCTTCTGAACAAAACTAGCCAAGAAAACTCTATGATAGGCTTATATTAGGGTCGCTATAAGTCAGAAATAACTTGAAGACACACAGCAATGCAACAACAAAGCACACGATGTTGTTAAGCCCTTCAGATACTCCCAAGAATCTCCACTCAATCAGATTTAGTTCAAGATGAGTATTTACATCAAATTCTTGTTAACTTGTACTTTGTGATTTCCTAGAACAACTTTTTCCTCTATGCTTGCTGCATAACTTGAGAAAGAAATTCTTCATATCATTTACTGTCTTAAGTAGCTGAGCTTACTTTTCTTTCTTCGCCACATATTTTTTGAGAAACTAGTAGTTTCTTAGGATATTTGCAGCAATAGCAAAGTGACTAGGCTCTAAATGCTGTTATATCAAAATGATATGCTTAGCTATAATCTGTGAAATTATATGTATGTATATAGTAGATATAATATTTTCTGATCAAAACCCATTGACATGCTAATTTTCCTGTATAAAAATAACTTTTGATAGATTATTCTGGGTTCTTCTCTGTGAACTTTGTACTGGGAGAGCACAAAGAAGCCTGACAATGTAGAAATTGTACTTTCAGAAGAAATATTTTACTCCTCAAAAAGCTGTTAGTCCTATCTGTCTACTCAAAATTTAGTCCATTAAGTCCTGCATACCCTTCCATTGTCCCAGTTTAGCAGAGACAGTCCTGATTAATCCTTTGTGATCCCACTTTTCCATGTGATGCTTTTAATATGTCCCATTTTTAATTTCCTCTTCCACTTTCTTGCTTTGTCCTGAGCTTAAAAAATTTGCTAGAAACCTAGGCTATTTCCACACTACACTATTATAATGCTATTATTCCAGTTTCAACATCCTGTGGAATCCTGGGGTTGGAAGGTTAGGAAGAGGCAGTTAGAATTCTCAGCCAGAGAGCTCTTTGGCCTCAGTCAAATACAAACCCCATAATTCCACAAGATGTTGAAAGTGGAATATTAGCAGTATAACAGTATAGTGCAGAAATGGCCCAAGCTCAAAATGCAAAGGTATTTGGCAATCAGTTAACCCAATAAATAGAGAGGATGGGAGAGAGCAGAGTCTTTTCTTCCCAGTAAGCTCAGGCAAAAAAACTTCTGGAGCTTCTCCTAGTGTGTGTGTTCCCCCTCATTAATAATTTTTGTTGTCTTGACCACACTCTGATGTTGCTTGGCCAAACTTGTCCCAGACTTCATCTGCAAAATGTTGAGGTTGTTGTTGTTGTGTGCCTTCCTTTTTTTTCTTCTGACTTATAGCAGTGCTAAGATGAACCTATCACAGGGTTTTGTGGGGCTGAGAACGTGGGAGGTGGCCTAGGTCATCCAGTGGGTTTCCATGGTTGAGTAGGGAATCAAATGCTGGTCTTCACGGTCATAGTCTAACGCTCAAACCACTGCACAATGCTGGCTTTCACTGTTTGAAATTACTGCCAGTTACTTGCTGGACCCAACCCGTATGTTAACAAAAGCTGCTTTATTTCAATATAGACTATTGGTTTATCAGACACAGTAATGTATATTATGGGTGCCAGCATAGATCTCCCTGTCAGTTTGAGGTTGTTGTTTTCTTCAGCTAATCTTGGATGAGATCTCGCTAACGGATAATAGCAGGAGTTGTATTGCACTCTGGGATCTTTGTGTATATGTTTTGCCACTGAAATACACTCACACCTGACAGAGCAACATATGGAGATGAAAACCTGATTTGATAGTGTCGGTCCTGAGAATATAAAGCTGCATATGTTCTTACATCCAACTCCAAGTGGGTATCCTAGCAGAAGCCCTTGTATCTGATCAAAACGTGAACACACATCAGTGTGATAGTTAGCTTTTAAAGAACATACAGGATTGGACCCTGACTGAGACTACTATCATATACTATCATGTTCCCAAAAAGTAAGCACTATCACCTTAATGAAATTCATTCCTGAATGGATGTTAATGGCATTATGTTAATTTGTTGAATTTAGACTGCTCTGCAAACAGTTCTTCATGAATTTATCAAGCTGATGATAAATTAATTATCCTTGGTTTTATGGAGCCTAAATGCAACTACTTTTACCTAGAACCAAGCTACCATATGTATTAAAAGAAGGATATACAAAGTGCTGTCTTTATGGTTGATATCAGATTTACATATATTTAATGATAAGCCAAGACAAACAAACAAAACCACAGAAGTTACTAGAAACACTGGTATGTTATGATATTATGACATTTAAAGGCAAGGTCATGAAGTTAGAAAGTGAATTGCTTCTCTGGAGACTTTCTAGGAGAAACCTTTTTTTTACCCAGATAAAGGGCCGTCCTAAATGTTTGAAAGAGTCAAGGGCTGAAAAAAAACAGCTATGGGGGAGCCACGAGTCCCTGGTATCTGCCCATCTCAACTGTATAATATGATTTTTCTTCATGTATCTCAAAAACAGAAAATGAGGCAGAAAAAAAGACCCTAAAATTATATGTGGAAGTATGTGAAGATCAGGAGATGTGTACAACCTAATGATGAGTCATTTTAAATGAATCAATAACAAACTTTTGTGTTAAATAATCACAGTTAACTTTAACCACAGTTTATTGGTTCAGATGACAGCACTGTTTTATGTGCTTGTTACTAGTGAGACACAGTTTTTAAAATATAACCTTTATGTTCTGCCAACAGGAAAGATCTTTGGCATGGACCTTGTGGGGTGTTAAGTGGAAGTGGAAGCAAAAGCTTCTGAGCAACTTTTCAAAGCTCTGCTGAAAGGAGAGAAAGAAGGGGAGAATCTGCAAGCCTGAAGCTCATGTAGTCCCTTCCTTGTCATCCTAAATCAAGGTTCATCCTAACCATGATTCAGTGGTTGGAGTGTCTTGTTGGCTCTTGTGGATGAGCCCGATGATGACCAGAAGTGACATTTAGGCAAGGGGAGGAGCCTTTGGGGCTTTGACAAAGAGGCTGCTGTGCTCAGCAGACCTTCTATAGTCTATATTTAGCTACTTTTTTCCAGGCATTTTCTTTAAAAAGCAGATTTCTGGGGTGTCTGGGAACATAGCAGAGGGATACATGTAGCTAATATGTTGCACAAATTCCCACCCTTGTATTTCATGTGATCTCATAGCCACTTTCTTGATAATTTTCATATTCCTTGACTAATTCCTTGGTTTAATAACATGCCCACCAACTTTTCACAGATGAGTTGGCTAGCACATTCAACCACAGTCCTATATTCACCTACCTATGATCTCAAACAGGACAATGCCCTATAGCATTTCTCAGATGAAATCTGGGAAATGTGTGGCCAAGAAACATCAGAGTGTTGTTAAGATGGCAAAAGTTATTAATAAGGAAGAATGCACAAGCTAAAAGAGACTGCAATGGCTTGCCTGAGTCTACCAGGAATGGCAAGATTCCATCTCTTCCTCCCCTCTTCCCCTTGCTGAATTAATTGAGTGCAAATTATTTCTACATTTTAAACTCAGTTTACAACCTCTGAAGGAACTAGAGGACAAAGGAGGAAAGTGGGATGGAAAACTGGAACATTTTAAAAGCAACTGAAACAAAATGGGATGACAGAGAATTAATTGGAACTCTTCCTGCCAAATGGGGCCAGTTGGAGGATAAGTAATAATTGTGTTTTGATGCTAAGTCTTAAATTAATGACAATGATCCTACAGGTTTTATTGGATGATAACCCTCCTGAGCGTGGTCCATGCTGGATCAGAACAATGGGAGTTAGAATCCAAGAACATAAGTTCCCCATGCTGGCTTTAACTGAATTTTGTTTACTCACATTTCATTTTGTTCTGGCCAAACACAACTTTTTGTGATGTCTATGATGATTTTTTCTATTGACAATTTTCACATCACAAGTGAAATATTATTATCTATGATATGGGGCAAAATGTTGCACAGTCCAGGGAAGCAGCCCAACCTCAAGAGTCCCTCCCAGGTCTTTTCAGATCTCTGAACTTTGACATTGAATTTGAAACTTGATCATTGTGATGATCTTTGAACCTTGACCTCATCCTTTTTTCTTTCTTTCGTCACAATGAGGACTAGTTATTTGGTCTTTCCTGAAACAGAAATTGGGGTTCCCAGGAAGCCTCTGGAATATAAGTATTCTTCTGCATTTTATAGCATATTTGTCAGCCTCCTACCCTGGCAGCAAGTCTGTTTTTTAATTAATGGGGAGACAGACAAGTATTCCATCAAGCCTTTTGTTGCTGTGATTTTTCAGAGCCTGTGGAAACTAATAATCTTGCTGAATTGGACAGGCACTGACACAACGAAAGGACTTTTACAAGGCTTTGGTGAAGTCATGTCATTCTTTGTAGCCTTTTCCTGCTGTCTCTCAGACATGCCTGGAAGCATAATGAAATGATGCATACACTACAATAAAGAGAGTAGATGAGTTTTCTGCTGAGTTATTGATGGCCAGATCTCATCATCTTCCACTCTGCTCCACTGTACAGCCCTATTAATTTCGATAGGGATTTGCAGTGTATGGACAGAACTTGATCCTCTGCCTTCAGTGTACTAAATTTTTAAGTGCAGCTCGGGCCCAGGAAGAAGGTCATTGGCATTATATTTTTTCATTAGCAGTAAACGTCCATGCCAAAGACCTTTCCTGTGAGCAGAACATAAAGGTTTTATTTTAAACGCTGAGTCTTAGCATTAACAAGCACATAAACAATTCAGATGTTCCACTCCCTTGCTGCAGATTAATGTTTGAAAGCAATGTTGGAACCGGTGCCCCTTCTGATGGCTTAGTCTTGCTTCCCTTCCAACACACGCACATGCCCATATACACACACACACATATATACAAAATAACAAGTAGACGCTCTTATTTTACCATGTTTTTTTAAAAAAACAGCAGACTCTCAAGATGATGCCTGGAATTTGTTCCCATCAGTCTGCAGATGTGAATTGATAGATCATTTTGGCTTGTTTATCTGTGAAGAGAAAATGCAGAGGAAAGAAAGGAAATCAAATGGCTACGACGCTGAGCTTTGCATCAGAAATCTCCAGTTCAAATAATTTGATGCAATTAGGCAATCCGAGACTGTGGATATATCAAGGAGGTTGTTGGATAGTAGTTTGAATTACATAACTTCAGATGCATTATAGAGTGATAGCAAAGTCTCAGGTTATTAAGCGTATTTATACAGCTGTGAGAGTGCTGTGATAGAATGTAATAGGGCAGAATGTAATAGGATCCAGAAATGCAAATCATAACCAGTTCTGAATCCTATTGCATTCTGTCTCTCTGAAGAAGAGGATTGATATCCATAAAAGCTCATACTTAAATAAAAATCAGGCCATTTCCACACTACACTGTTATAGTGCTATTATTCCACTTTCAACATCCTATGGAATCCTGGGGTTTGCTGTTTAGGGAGGGGCATTTAGAATTCTCAGCCAGAGAGCTCTTCGACTTCAGTAAACTACAAACCCCAGAATTCCACAGGAGGTTGAAAGTGGAATAATAGCAATATAACAGTGTAGGGAGGAAATGGCCTACGTTAGTCTTAAAGATATTGCTAGGTTTCCTCATTTTTTCCCTCCCTCCCTCCCTCCTTTTTTTTTTTTTTTTTTAATGCTGCAACAGACTGGAAAAGCTACTTCTTTGAAAATTACTTCATAAAGTGTCAGGAAAGTAAGTCTAGATTTTGGAATCTTCCTTTTCATTTTGCTGAAAGGGTACTGAACCTCAGTTGAATGAAGATGAAAAAAATGCACTTCTGATCCATTCCTAGCTGACTCCCCCATCATAGTTTATTGTGATGTCTGAGCTGGTCAAACTGAAGTTGGCATTAGCTTCCAAGCCATGATTTGAAACCATAGTTTGTAGTTGCAAACCATGAGTGAATCTACTACTAAGCAGAAATTGAATATGATTACTCTCTTGCATGGTCGGGTGAAAAGTTATCTAGAACAGGATCCTATTACTCATTGTGGCCAGCCAGATATATTCAGACAATCCACTCCCAGTTGAGCATGATGCAGGAGTTCTCCCTTCTGGGGTTGTTTTAAGTGTTGGCTGATTGTTTGGTTTTTTGGAGATGTGCATCAAGATGATGATGATGACTTCTTCTTCTTCTTGTTATTATTATTATTACTAATAGTAGTAGTAGTAGTAATTTTGGTCTCTGTATGTCATCTGAGCACAAGCTAAGGGACCAGATTTCTTACTTGATGGAAACAGAGCAAATAGCCACATAGCTCTACATTACTGCTCCCTTGCTTGCTGGAGCTTGGTGAAAAGGACAAGCAGCAAATGTTTTGTGTGGTAATTTTTTGGGAGAGTTTGAGCTGAAGACTCTGAGTGCCTGTATGAGTAAGGACTTTCAAAGGGGTCCATTGCAGCTCATCGTAAACCACATTCTGTATTACACGATAGAATTCAATCCAGGTTATCGTTAATGAAGGAAATGAAGGAAGAGAATAGACTCCCTTCCCTCAGTAAGTCTCTCCAGTTTCATTTCATGCAGGTCCAAGGCAGATGAGTCCTAAAAGGCCTTTCCAACAGGGTACAAAGATACAGGCTAATCTCAATTCGTGTTTCTCCAAATTTTCAACATTTCATATTTAGAGCATTTCTCCAGAAATAAAATAATTAAAGTCTTGTCCACAACGCATTAAGGGAGAACACAACTACAGTTTAGGGATTGCAGGTAGTAAGGGATTTCCTTTGTCTGCTAAGAAGGATGTGTATGAGAAAGAAACTTGGATCTTGCCACCCTTTGGAGGTAGAGATTGCCTTTGTTTGCTTAAAAGGAGGCTCAAGGGGGATGAAAACACTGGAATCTTGTTGTTTTTGTGTGGCTGGAGGGGAGTTCCTCCACTCATTTTAGTGGGATATGAGCAAATGGAGCCTTATTGTCTGGAATGGGAGGAGTTTGTCTAGCTGGGGAAAGATAAGCATGGATGTTTTGTGCCAACTTCTTTAAAATTTGTGGTGGGTTGAAGAAAATTATAACCTTTGCAATTGTTTCAGCTCTGGCCATTTCTGCACCTTACCCTTTTCCAACGGTATGTAGTAGTTTATAGTTTCTGAGAAGCTAACAAGTACTTCAGAAGCCTTTTTTTCCCCTTCAGATGTTCACAGCGCTGCATGTGCAGTTCTGGGCTCTTCCAGTCTTTTGTGAGTAGTTTATTATAGTGCCCAGAGCCTTTGTTTTATGAATCTGTTTATACAAATAAAATGACAGTCCTAAACTCTGTGCTAAAACAAATTAGATTTATTTGGAAGAGTTCAATGAGCAGCATTTTGAATGGGATCCATAATGGGCTTTTTAATTAAATGATATAGTCATTTCATACACGCAGTTCTCATTAGTGCAGCAATATTGAGATGACCATTTCCTTCTAATTGTGTTGTATATTTATGTAAGTGGTTGTATTTTAGGGTTGGTTTGAACAGATTTATATGTAATCATCTCTTGACATCTCGCATGCATTTAAAGGCAATATAGTTTTGCTTTCCAAAGAAAGATACCAGATTTAAGGGATGGGAAAAGATAGTATTTGTCAACACCTGAGTAGATATAAACCCACCTTACACTGCTTTGGCACATTGGTCTATATAGCCCGGTAGTGACCATCCTAGGTGTTTCTGGATTTCTTGGGTTTACAGTAAAGGTCTTAGCAACCCAACGACCTGAGAACCTTTCATCAAGAGATGCAAGAGAATGCAATTTTGATTTTTTTTTTTAATGCAGACAACACGCTCTGATTAAAATATACTGAGAACCCCACTTTACATACTGTTTAAATGGCCCCATAACAATTCCAAAAAGTGTACTGTTTTTGTTGTTTACTGCTCTTTATGATGCAAGTCCTGAAGGTGCTTGTGGACTGTGCTAGCTTTCTGTTTTGAGTAGGCACTGGTATGAGTAGTTGGAGCCAGCATTGCCTCCTCAAAGTCCTGTTCAGTTTAATATTATGAAATTTCTTTAAAGCCGATCCCTTAGTTTTAAGAAACTGCTGTTGGCTGAAGACATCTCTGTGTCGTGCTCTTTCCCATGGTTCCAGTAACAATGTTAAACTCACAGTGTAATAAAATCAACCTTCATTCAGAGGATTGTCCCAATATCAGGCCCTAAACTATTGTATACAAGAGCCCTGGCGGCACAGTTAAATGCCGGTTCTGCAGCCACAAGGTTGTGAGTTCGATCCTGCCAACCTCCAGATTGACTCAGCCTTCCACCCTTCTGTAGGTCAGTAAAATGATTACCCAGCTTGTTGGGGACAATTAGCTAACACACTGTAAACTGCTTAGAGAACACTTAGCTGATAAATGGTATAGAAATACACATGATATTATACACAAATCTGAATGCACTCTATTTCCCTGACCTAATATGAGAAAGTGATGTGAATGGTCATGGGTTCTTCCTAGTCCCTACTACCTGAAGATTTTTCAACATAGTGACAGAGCTTTGTACAATAAGGTATTGTTCCTGTTGTTATCATTATTAAGTTAGCCATCACATAATAAGTCGCTAGCCATCACTAGGTTATATATTGATTGTAATTCAAACAGGAGTAACTTCATCCCTTTTGTGATGTCACCAGAACTGTTTTAGTTAGTTTTACAATCAGAGGGGATAGCCTCACTGCCTAGATGTGATCTGTTTGATATCACAGGTCAGAGTGCCAGAACGGGCTGGAAAAATAAACTGAAATATGATGGAATAGAGGCTGTGGCCGGCTGTCTCACTGACACAATGAATAGACAAAGAACACAGTGGAACATCCTGTAGGTATTGCTGCTTTCATTCAAAACAGGGATGTGAAAATCTTTCAGTTTCAATTTCATTTCATTCTTTCTAAATGAAGTCAGCATTTTATTCCTGCCCTTGTTTTATTTTGGGGTTGTTTGGTTGTACAGGGTTCATTTGATTTATATGGAATGGCATGCATATTTTTAAGCATTTTTTTCCTTGAAGTGCACATTTTACACATTGTCTTCAATGACAAAGTCATGCTTTTTCATTTTCCCTCAGTTTTATGTATTTTCAGTCACGCACATTTTAAAATATTCATATTGCTTTGTGAGCATTCTGTTTTTCCAAAAAAAAGCCCCTAAGAATCACCAGTGTGGAAATTCTCAAATTAAGTTTTGTTTTTAAATGAGTCTCAATTGGTGGTGGTGGGGAAACTACCCTTTTCAAGACTGTCAAATCCAGTTACATTCTTTTGCGTCCCTAATTTAACCCATGCTGCATATCAAGCATACCCAGTAACAAGGATTGCATGTTAGTGAAGTTACAGAAAATCTTATACTAAACTGGGATACAGGTCATGTCACTAATAAATATCACAAATTTGCTCTGGAAGAAAGATCCTTCGCTCTTCTTTGGCTTTCCATGACTGTCTAAGATTCAAACAAGTTCAATTTGCATTTGACATGTTCTTTCTTAGGGAAAAAAATCTATTTCCTGTAGTTTAAATATGTGAAGTATGAATGTTGTCAGTTTTAACACCATAGGCTACCCAAATGGTTTTACAGTGAGTGGTAAAAATGTCAAAGCATAGTTCTAAAATGTTAATTAAGTTTCAGTCTCTGTGGACAATACTTGTATTCTCTGCCACTGAGTCAATCAGCAACCCCTAGTGTACTCCATGTCATATCTCATTTAGAGAACAATTCATTTCTTCTTTTAAGTATCTCTTCACTTCTCTCTGTGCAGTCCTTTATTGTGTGCTGGGGCAGAAGAAGTGATGTCCTATGATGCTGATCTAATGGTTACAAATACAGAAAATTCTTGCGTGGGAGACAGTCACATTTTATCATTTTTTTGGACAGATGCCATGTCTTTGTTCTTTCTGGTTTTTTATTCCACTGATGAAGCTGAGCTTGGGTCATCACTTGGATCCAGTATTTCACTTGAGTTATGATTGACTTCTACAGTATGGTATTTCTTCTAATAGTTCCAGCTGGGGATCCAGACACATCCTTCTCCGGACAGGCATAACATAGCCTTAGTGTAACGTTTATTGTTAGATACGTGTAGTGTGCTTTATGTAGGTCTGTCTCTGAATTAGTTTCAAAAATGCTACTACATCATGGTTGGGCAACATGATAGATCTGAGTTTCTGTAAATGCATGATGGCTATAAGTTACTGCATGCCCACCGGCTCCATGTATTGTTGCTGCTGTCACTGTTGACATGGATCACTGAACATCATGGTGTTTGGCACCTGATGGTGACCCATCTGTCCACTGATGATGCTCTTAGGCCTCATAGCTCCATCCATCCATGAGGGAAGCCTCCATACTGCATCATCTGGTAGTTGGCTGGTAGTGTCCTTAGAACATGCTGCCCATGCTGTGGAGGGCCCTGCATCCCATTCATCCCTATCTGTTAGCCCTGTAGCCTGTTGGTTCATTGGCATCATCATGTGAGCAGCCATCACAACCTAAGCACCCTGAATGCATTGATGCAAAGGGAAAGCTCCAGAATGTGACAACTGCCCAGCTATGGGAGTGAACATGTGAAAATAAATCCATTTGGTACCAAAAAAGCTGCAAGAGTAACGGCTTCTCTTTGTCCTGCACGCTGGGCTTCCATGGCAGCTTAGTCCCACTGGTGAGCCAGCCAGCCAGCCTGCCTGTTGCTTGCAAAATCATCCCTAAGTGAATCACATTCAAATCCTGGAGTGCTTCCCTTTCCTCACCCATAGGCAATCCCTGTCTCTCCTTCTGTGTATCTCATGGAGACAAATCCTTCCCCCCAGCCAGCATCTTCAAGGAACTGCATGGATTGCTGAAAACCTCCAAAACAAAAAAAGTGAGAGTTAGATCAGTACCAGAGGCCTTCCACTGAGTTCCTCTTCTAAGAGACACTTTGGATGGTCATTAGGAAGAATTCCATCTCCCTTTCCCCACCTCTATTCTTATAGGATGTTCTTCCCTTCGAGACTTGCCCGACTTGGCTACGACAGTTCATGTCTTTCAGGCATTTCATGGCATGGGGTAGGCTGATTTTTAAATATCAGTCAATTGATTATCCATGCAATTTGTTACTGGGGAGAAAATATTGTATATTATATATTTTTCTATTGTTTTAGCTTTTGTGTATTTTAATTGAAAGACTACTTGAGTCTGTTACAAAAAGGTATGCAGAAGAACTAAATCATCATCATTATCATTACCTTACAAAGGTCCTTGAGGGGAAAGAAACAAACCTTGCAATCTGTTACAGATGTGAGTAAGAGTAGGCTTCAGCATGGTAATCAGAAAGCCTTGAGGAGCTGAAGTTTTACAAATGTTTTATTCCCAGTTCAAAAGAGCTAGTTCTAGTTCTCAAGAGAGCCCTTTGTTGGTCTGATAGTCCTCCAGAATCCAGTCTTTTGCTGAGGAGCAGAACTTTAAACTATTCTAGTCTGTAATCTTAACTATCTATCTCCTCTCCATGATCCTCTTGATGAATGCATTGCCTTCATGGGCAAGCAACCTCAAAGGAGGATGAAGTCAAAGAGAGTGACAATCACATTCCTTCCTTTGAATCAGGTGTAGTGGGCACTGTCTCTGGGACTCCAGCACTGAGGTTGAGGTTTATGGGGCCAGGCTTACTGGGTTTACACTGTATTTATCCATGTCACTGGCCTCTCTTCCTCAAGTCCACGACTGGATTGTTGCTTGAAGGTAGAAGATGTAACACCTTCCAAGGATGAAACTCATGCCAATTCTGTGATATGCTTGTGAAAATCTAAAAGAAGAGGCAAGATTGCTTTCTGTGTAGAATGGAAGGAAAATCTTCAATAATGGGGATCATTTAAATTGTTCAGGAGCTAATTTTAAAAAGACTCTTAATGTCTTTATAAACTACTGTGAAGGTCAGGACCATGTTTTTGTACATGGTACAAGTAGTCCCTAAGGATATGAAATGTCAAGCTTGTTAAATGAAGTGAATGTTTGAGGAGTATTTTTTTTTTCATAAAATATGCTGAAGGCTTCTATGTGCTAGGAAACATTTTTGAGAAAAAAAATATATTGCCAGATACCTCTTGGAACTTAACTACTATTGTTTATGGCCATTTCCACACTAGCCTGTTATAGCGCTATTATTCCACTTTCAATGTCCTATAGAATCTTGGTGTTTGCAGTTTGGGGAGAGCCTCACAGGACCCTCCCTAAACTGCAAACCGCAGGATTCCATGGGATGTTGAAAGTGGAAGAATAGTGCTGTAACAGGCTAGTGCAGAAATGGCCTATGTTATAATCTCACCTTCCTAAAAATGTACAAATAAGTCTATTTCCAGTATCTACTGTTGGTTTGTTTTTTTTGAGGGGGGTATTCAGTCTTAAATTAATACCATCCAGTTCTGAAACATTCTGTGATTTTTTTTTCAAAAAATAGAACAAAAATGCAAACGTTTACATTTATATTCTTTCACCACACACATACATATTTTCTATGCATTTTCCCTTAAGATATAGATTTTTGTACATAATTTTTGAGCCAAGAAGTGTTACACAAAATTTGGAGAAAGTTTATGAAGCACAAAGTAGTTTAGTCTGTTCTAAAGATGGAGCCATTATTCTTTTTCTCTAGCTCCTGAGTTTTCCTTCCTTAATACCATGCTTCCTGTCCCGTTCGACTCATTCAAGCATGAATGGAGAGGAGAAAGTGGCTGCAATGCATGTCAGTTCTTACTGCAGTCTAAAAGCTTGTTTTCCAACTGACAATGAGACCCTGCCCCTGTGCAAATTCCAAAAAGTGAATGAAGGGAGGATGTAATTGTGGCATAGACATTAGATAATGCTCTCCTTTGCTTCTAATCACAGGACTGTTTTTGTACTATGAAATCATAATTTGCATGAGGGTAATTTGTTTCTGCAACATGCAGAAAGGGTGGTAGGGAAGGAAAACATAATAGAGATGGAACTATTTCAAAAAGGATACAGCTACTTGAACCCATATCATGTCCTGCATTTTAAAATGTAAGTCCCAGTGAATTCAATTTTGCTTAATTCCAAGTAATTTGGTGTCTCAGTTTCTAATACAACCATTTTTTTTTCCAGTTGGCAAAGAGTAGGAGAGGTTGGGTCTTGGCTATATTTTCTTAATTAACATGGTGTGTTCAAAGAGATAGTTTTAGTCCACAGAGATCTAGACAAGCTGTCAGAGTAGATGCTCTCAGTCTGCTTTAAATATGGTGTATTCACTAGTCCAGGGCAAGCTGCATTCCTTTCTGAAAGTTTACTGCAAACATTTCATATGTCACATCAAATAGAAACAGACAAGAAGATGAAGGAAGCCAAACATCACTTGACTTCATTAGCTTTATAGTACAAGGTAAAGAGACCTAATAAGTATCAAAAGAAGATGGATCTAGAGAATAATGGGCTCCTTGGCTTCTGCACACAAAGCATGTGCTCTGTTGCAGATCCTTGGGGATCATTGTGAGTGGGAAGGCAGAGAGCATAAAAATGTTCTTGATATGGCCAGAAGCACTCAAAATGTTTCTGAATAAGAAGTTTCTGTCTTGATTCTCTGACCACTTATTGCTTTGCTTGCAATGAACCATTGTCCACCCACTGAAATGAACCTCATTCATTTAATCTTTGACTCTTCTCCTTATTAAACTTTAACAAAAATGGAGTATGAAGGGTAAGTGGACAATGGACATGTTGGCAAGGGTGAGCTGGTGTAGAAGAGCAGTGTCCCCTCAGCAACAAAACTGAATTGATCAAGTTGTAAGAGGAGCTTTCACAGTAGAATCTCTTTTCCCAGCCTGACATTTTCCAGATATATTATCCTCCTACCATTTTCAGTAAATAACCATACTATGGGAATGGTAGCCTATCTAGAAAAAAGTTTAGAGAAGTCCACAATAAACAGCAAAGGAGAATTTCTAAAGGAACCAATAACTTCTCTTCCACCAAAAATCAACAGTAATAATCTATATGTCAATTTCTGTAAACCGCATGATTTACTTTGAAATAAATTTATTTGAAATAGATTTATTTTGAAATACATTACTTGTTACTCAGGTAACAAATAAATCAATATAATTCAGTGAAATAAATTATTTTACTCACACTAACAAAGTAATCTCCACATTTCTAATGCCTCGCATTAGCAAATGAATTTTCAAACCTCACATTCCAAACTCTGTACACAAGAATTGTTACAATATTTGGAAATAAATAAACGGAGACAAATTAGAAGAACACGAGAGCCAGCATGATGTAATTGCTTCAGCACTGGGCTATGATTCTGGAAACAGGGTTCAAATCTCCACTCAGCCATGGAAATCCACTGGCTGAACTTTGGCAAATCATACTCTCTCAGCCTCACAGCAGTGGAAAGGCAGACGTCTTCTGAACAAATTTTGACCTCTCCAAAAAAAACCCTGTGATACATTCACCTTAGAGTTGCTATAAGTTGCAAAGGACTTGGAGGTGCAAAACAACTGTGATGACAACAACAAAAAATAATAATAAGGAGGAGGAGGAAGAGGAGGAGGAGGAGGAGGAAGAGGAAGAGGAAGAGGAAGAAATTCAGAGTTCAGTGACTAATTCTGAGTGTGCTGATTCCACTTAGGAAAGATCAGGTAATTCAGAAGTCTCAAAATGGGAGGAATTTAGAGGAGAATTCATAAGCATCCAAAGCTTTGTTGTTGTTGTGTGTCTTCAGGTTGTTTCTGACTTATGGCAGCCATAAAACAAACCTATCTCAGGGTTTTCTGGGACTAAGAATTTGTGACACAGCTAACATCATCTGGTGGGTTTCCATGACTGAGTGGGGAACTGAATTGTGGTCTCCAAGGTTATAGTCCAGTGCTCAAACAACTACACCATACTGGATCTTTTGCCATTAAGCTTTCCAAAAGGATTTTATGCAATTTCCTCCTCATGTTTAGCATGAGATTGTCTTATTCTTGTCAAATGAAGGCAAATGCTAACAAGCACCAAAGTCTCTTTGCTAGCACTTATGCATGCTTTCAAGCTGTCAAAAAGACAGACAGAAGCAATGTTATTCTGTGTAAAATTCATGCTCTTTTGGTTCCTGATCATAAATATTGCTTATACTGATAACAGGGGCAAAAGGGAAGAAGGAAGAAAGACAGAAAAAGAGAATAGCCTTTTAATCTCA
Source organism: Iguana delicatissima (assembly GCA_948472985.1). NCBI lineage: Eukaryota > Metazoa > Chordata > Lepidosauria > Squamata > Iguanidae > Iguana > Iguana delicatissima. The sequence goes on from CAOKZL010000913.1 coordinate 575,422, forward strand.
TTATTTCAATCATTTTGATGGCAATACTGAAAGGTTTTGATGGAATTGTTCCATATTTAATATCTCCCACCTTTTAATTCATCTGCATTAAAATCAAATGATGGTAATCAACCATTTTTTTAAAAAGTTGCCAGGCATCTTTTGGGGGTGGGGGGTGTTGTGCGGCAACCCTAGGTTAATTACAGAGAATTTTGGAGAAAAAAATGTTTTTGGCTGTCTTGCTAGTGTGTACAAGTGTTGCCTTTTCAGCGGACTGTGCTCTGCCCTCTAAAAATAGATGTGTGTAGGAAGCAAGGAAAAAAATGTATAAAACACAAGAGTCTTTCAGTTCTTGTAATTTAAATTCAGAAGACAGTGAAAAGAGAAAGATCTTTTTAAAAATCCCTTAAAACATATAGAGAGAAAAGACAGACTGCAACGGCCAGTAACAGAGATCAGAGGCTCTATCTTCAGGAAGTTTATCATCGTCGTCGTTGTTGTCGTCGTGGTGGTGTTTGTATCCTGTTTTCCTCCTAGAATTGGAACTGAAGGTGGCTTAGAGTTTAGAAGAGCAATGCCATTAAAAACAGACAAAAAGTGAACATCAGTATAGTATTAAACTAGTCACAATATTAGAACTCTTCAAATCTCCAGTTAAAAGACTAAAATGCAATTTAAACTATTATAAAACTATTTGAAACAGTCCCATTTAAAACAGTACATCACTCCCTAGCCTGTTCTTTAAAACAGTTATGTATTAAAAGCTTGTTAGAATAAAGAGGCTTTTGCCTAGCCACAGAAGGGCAGCAGGGCAGGGGCCATTCTGACCTCCCTCAGAAGGGGGTTCAATGTCTTGGGTCAGCCACCAACAAGGCCCTGTCTTGCATTGCCATAAGCCATGCTTGTAAAGATTGTGGAATACAGAGAAAGGCATCTCCAGATGATGATGTACCTGAGCAGGTACATTGAGACAGGTATGGTCTGTCAGTGTCATGTCCTGCTTCCAGAACATGGAAATAGACTCTGACTCAGAGTTTGAAACAGTGGACATGCCAGGACCAGCTGAACAGAAGAAGGTTACAGAACCACAAATCCCAGAGACAGAACAGGGTACAGTGCCAGCTCCAGCAGAAAGTCCTGCCCTTTCAGATACAGAAGACAACTTACCCAGACCTAACTTTGCTGAGCATAGACAGCAAAGGGAGAACTTGTGGTGGTCTCAAAGGATTTATAGAAGGCAGCAATTAGTTAGGCAGCAACTGTGTTAAGCTGTTGACCTATATAAACACAGCCCTTCTCCTGCAGGAGTTGTCAGTGCTTATCTGACCTTCTTGCCACTCATATTTCTTAGATTGTGTTGATGCTGAACTATTTTGCTCTTCTTCAGATTCTGGTGGATCCTGTTTATGCCTTTGACCTTTTGCTTACTGAGTAAAGTAAGTGACTGACTGAGTTGTTCTGTTTCTTTGTTTACTACTTAGTTATCAGCTGTGCAGCAGCAAGCCCCGGTTGAAACAGGACAGTCAGCTAACCTGGACCTGGGCCGTATAAGGCTTTATAGGTCATAAGCAGCACTTTGAATTGTGCCTAGAAACAAACTGGGAGCCAGTGGAGCTGTTTTAACAGGGGATTAGTAACCTGTAACCTGCCTCACTTAGCACTTTTACTGGAGCTATTTGAACTAGTTGAAGTTTCTGAACAATCTTCAAAGGCAGCCTGTTGTACAGTGTGTTGCAGTAGTCTAAACAGGATGAATTAAGGTGTGAACCAAATCTGGAATCTCAAGGAACAAGCACAGTTGGTGCAAAGGCTTTAAATATGCAAAAGCAATCCTAGCTGCCACAGAAAGCTGGGTCGCCATGGTCAAAGCTGAGTTCACGAGTATGCCCAAACAGCAAAACTGTGTCTTCAGGTTCTTGCTCCTATAGAAAAGAATGGTCTGTGTCAGTTTTATCCATTCTGTTCAGCTTTAGCCTTTCGAGAGTGTCTAGCTACAGGCTTTTTCAAAAAGCAATTTACAAACAGAACATGAGAGTTAAAAAGAACCCAGACCAAGCTCTTTGTATCTATTGTTACACAGTCAAAAGTTGTTGTTCCAACCTTATGGCAATCCTAAGGTGAATCTATCATAGGGGTCTCTTGGCAAGATCTATTCAGAAAGGGTTTGCCTTTGCCTTCCTCTAAGGCTAAAATGATGTGATTTGCCCATAGTCACCCAGTGGCTTTCCATGGCCAACTGGGAATTCAAACCTTGGTTTACCGAGTCATAGTCCAAACCCAGGATTCCATAGGATGTTGAAAGTGGAATAATAGCACTATAACAGTCTAGTGTGGAAATGACCATAGTCCAATGCTCAAACCACTACACAATGCTGATCTGAACAGGAACTCCTTTTCAGGGCTCAAGTGGCTTCATAATGTTTTGTCATGCCGTAATGCTCTTTAAATCCTCAAAGCCTAGAGCTTTGTAGATTATTAACTGTGCTTTCAACAGCTGTATGGGATGGAGGGAGAGGTGTGACATTAAGGTTTTAGAATCAGTCTGCACAAGTCTAGAATTATTCTCACTTTGTCGTATCTCATATCAAGTACAAGTAGTCTTTAGGAAATTCTGAGTCATGTGATGTTCTCCTTCCCATAACCCTTATTCTTAAAGTTGCCGGTAGGAATTTTCACTGTATGAATGACATCATTTCCTACTACACAAGGAAGGCATATTTGGAAAACTATAAGAACTGCTCAACAGAGTGGAATAGACTGGATGATTAGGCAGTGGACTTCCCTTCTTTAAACAGAGGGGCAGTTTCCAGTGTGCTGTAATTGCGTGATCCTGCATGGGAGGGGGTTGCATTAGGTGGACTTTACGGCCCCTTAAGAGTCTGTGATCTTATGCTTCTACAATCAATTCATACCATAGGATGCCTAATCTTAAATAAGATCAAATTCAGTGCCTTTTGTCACTGTTGCTTCAGACACATCAAATGCAGCTGTACTATCCCCATGATCTTTAGCCAGGAGCTAAGACTTTGGTGGGTGATTCTTTGAAGTGTTATTATTGCTACGGCCACTGTTTGTTTGGTTATACAAGATGACAACTCACTTTCACAAGTGTTTTCCACTTCAATAGCTCAGTGTTTGCACAGGATAGAACAGTCTCTCTCTGTTAAACAAAACAAAACAAAACAAAAACTGTAAACCAGTAGGCTTCAGGTTAAAGACAGCTGCTTGCTCATCTGACAAGTTTCAAGGACATGTGTACATGTGTGTGATTATTTGAAAAGAGTTTTCCCCCGTACCTTTCAGTGCTTTGGAACTTTGATTTACTTCAGTCCCCCAGGTGTCTCGTGAACACTCGGACACATTACACTTAGCAAGTACAAAATCTTTCCTGCCATAGCACAATGAATACCTAATGGGGAACTCTGAAAGCTGATAAAGGGCTAGTCCCAAAGGACTCCTTATATGTGTAGTGGAATGACTGCATCCCAGAATTTCGTTTTCTGAATGTTGCTGCACTCCAATTTGGGAGCATTATTTAAAGAGAGGACAGGAAGGAGGAAGACGCAGAAATGGTTTCATGCAATGCCATGCAGCACATTGAAGAGACACCAAGGCTATTTAAGCCTGGTCCTCTCCCTGTTCAGTCCTCTTTCTCTGGAACAGCTCTCTTCCTACCCATCCACCCATTTCTAGGCAAGGTTAGCACTAGGCAAGGTATGTAAATAGGTTGATTGGTCACAGTTTGGCAGATAAGTGTGGGAGGTTGAGACTAGGGACATGTTGATATGCTCCTGGAGGCTTCTTTCAGACACTGGCCAGGCCAGAGACCTCTAGGGCTATAGGATCCACATGCAGGATATGCTTGAATCTTTATGGCCAACCATCAGTAGCTGCCTGGAGCTTTGAGGCACAGGGAAGGGGTGCTTCTCAGAAGAGCATCCTCACACTTTATGGCATGGCTGTGGGAGAGGGACTGAAATGTTGGTTCACCCCTTTCCCTAGGGCAGGAGTGTCTGAAATCCTTTCGGCCTTTAGCCAGGAGCGGGTTGCCACTGCACATCATTTCCCCTCTGACGTTTGTTCTCTTTCAAAGCAATAAAGTGTGCCCCTGATTCAACCAAGCCTTTGTGTCTGCAACCTTATTTCCTGTCTTTCTCTGTAAAACACACCACCTAATTCAATCTGCTCACCAATCTATGTATATTGTTTAACACTTTCTTCTAGAGTGAATTGCCCTCATTCTCCTGCTGAAGCGGAGGTGGTAATTGAGGTCTCATTTGCACAATCAGGTTCCCAATTTTATTATCACAAGGTGAAACATTATCTCTTTATCTGCAAACACAGGTCATTCCATTGTGCCTCAAGTACACCTTGTGAGTCACTCTCACCTCACTTGGATTCGATACTCTCCAATGGTCCCCGTTCCAAAACGACAGTTCCATTTAATCCTATGTCATCCTACTTTCTCAGTTGTATCTAAAACATCCTGATTTCTCATTCCGCCTCTCACTTTCCTCCTTTTTCCTTAGGTAAATTCAGCTATAAACTGAATTCAAAGTGGAAAAATAGCTTCTACTCATTTAACAGCAAAGGAATTTTTTGACATTAAAAGTGGTTTGGCAATGGGATCAATTCAATGGGATCTCCTTCTCTGGACATCTTTAGAAAGAGATGGGACAACTACCTACTGGGGATGCTTAGCTGGATATCCTGCACTGAGCAGAGGCTTGGATTAAGTGATCCATGAAGCCCCTTCCAACTCTGTGATTCTATGGCTCTGTGACTATAGCTCAGCAGGAAGAGAGCCAGAGAAGAATGTTGCCCTTCCTAGTAGGTTTATTTTGATCCCCTCCTTTTTTTCTAGGGTTTCCTAAAAACAATATATAAATTCTTCTGTTTCTTTGCTTGAAGTGGTAGTTTTATGTGTTATTCCTCATTAGTAATGTTTTCTGGTCACACTCTTTTGGTCACAGTCTGCCCTGGATTTCATCAATGAAATAAATGAAATGTTGGAGAGTATGGGATTCAGACAAGTATCTGAGGAGCATCATAGAACTGTAGAATTGGAAAGGACTGCAAAACCCATCTAATGAAGCTGGATACTATTTTCCACCATGGTGCCTTTATTACCATAATTTTATTTGCAAGCTGTGGGGAAACCACTGCACATGATTTATCTGCTATTTTTTGATGGAGCTTTGTTTAGCAAACATTAATAATGAGGAATAAACTGTTTCCTTACAAAACCCGTGATGGAGCATGATTGCAAATAACATATAGATGTATTTGCCTACGTCAGATCAGAAACTAGAAAGAGAAATGATAGTATAGAAAGCATAGCAGTGAAAGTAGCATGAAGTTGTACGTAACATTTCTTGACTGAAAATCCTTAGAGAATGGTTTGGATTCAATACACTATATCTTGAGTGGCCAAATGAAATACAAATGAGCCATTCAATTAAAAGGTGAGTTTTCCATGAAAACCTGTTGTTCAGGCCTATGAAATACTAAAGTATTAAGACTATAGAATTTACCAGGGAACAAGGCTATAATCTTATAATATTTTAAAAGTGGAATTTCATAGTAGAAAATCCTACATATCCTTTCATGTCTTTTTGTTGTGGTGGTGATTGCCTGAAAAATTAAATCATTCTGACATTTGCTACAAGTGAATCTGACCCACACCTCTTAAACACATGTAAGAATCAGAATTTGATTATGTATCACGGTTGGGAAAATGTTCAAAAATTCAGAAACAAGTTTGACATCTGTATTCTAGGACACATTAAAAATGTTTGTTTAGTGAGAAAGAAGTTTAGAAAGGCCCATTTCAAGAAGAAATGGTCTTAAAATGTGCATTTAAATACATTTTTCCTGCAGAATTTTGTGTAGACAATAGTCTAGATTAATGTGAATGGATGATAAGCCCCCTTTATGAATGAAAATATGCAAAATTTGCATGGAATAGAAAAAAACATAATTCTGTACCCCAAATTTTAACACTAAGTCTGTCACTTCAGTACTTGTGAAAGACCACTAAATGACCATGCTGGCATGACTGTACATAGCTTGAAAGCATAATTGATTAAACAATTGCTCAGCTGATGCTTGGAAAGGTACTGTGATTTTAATCAATGATTAGTGTGTGGAGCTGAGAATAATTAATCAGGGCACTAGACTAATACACACATTGGCTGATTGCCTCCTTCTTTGTCCAGATTTGATTAAAGCAAACCTTTGGGATGACTTTGACTTTCTGTTTGTTAGAACTTAAAAAGGATAGACGTTTAAAGTAAAAATCAGGTAGAGTGAAGCACATCTTGCCAATAATAAATTATTAATTTCAGTAATAAATTGACAGAGCAAGTGCAGTCTGATGATTAGACCAGGATTAAATTCTTTGGCTCAGACATGGAAACTCATTGAGTGACCATTTTGGGCACATCACACACTCTCAGCCCCCAGAAAACTCTGTGATGGGTTCACATTAGGGTTGAAGATGACTTGAAGGCACACAACAATAACAACACTGATAGTCCTTGACTTTATTTTTCAAGATACCTTCTTCCAGAAGATTCCCACAGATTAATACTGAGAGCAATAGTATAAAGCAAGGCCATTTCCACGCTACACTGTTATAGTACTGTTATTCCACTTTCAACATCCTGTGGTATCCTGGGGTTTGCAGTTTAGGGAGGGACATTTAGAATTCTCAGCCAGACATCAGTAAACTACGAACCCCAGAATTCTGCAGGATGTTGAAAGTGGAATAATAGAACTATGACAGTGTAGTGTAGAAAGGCCCCATGTCTGAAATATAATTGTTTGGCATTGACACAAACATTATATTTTCCAAGACACATAGGACCTGACTTATTAAAGGTGGGGAAGTGATATTGCAATGAATGATGTCGCTAAACTTCAGAATTACCTGGCACAAAAAAATGAGTTAATTCAGTTCATAATGCTTGGATATGTTACCAATTGAGCATCATTTCACTCAGATGTTTTTCTCTGACTCAAAATATAAAGCAAGATTTATTTCATGCCTTTTCAGCATTTGGGCTAGCCCTTTTGCTTCCCAAAGGCTTTAAATATTATTCTGTGTAAGCTTTATCAAAGATCTAAGCCATAACTAGTGCATAGAACTTGGAGAAACAATGGATGAAATTCTAAAGGCCAATACAAATCAAGACAGACCTCTTGAGAGACAAGAGAAGGTTGTTTTTTCTAACTATTGTAGAGAAAGTGCATAAATCCTGAATCAATTCCAAATTTAACAGAGAGATTTTTCATTACGAGCTCCAGTGGAGATAATAATGCAACTCTTGTTTTAACATAGGAACACAGCATGCAGAGTATGTAGAATTATACAGAGCAGGCTCATTGGCCGAGCTATACCAACATTGTCAACTCTGACTGGTTCTCCTGGATTTCAAATTGCCTTCTTTCATAGCATTAACCCAAAGATCTTTGGCATTCTCTTATGATTTCCCATCTATGTATGAACCCAACCTGACCCTCTTTAACAACCAAAATCATATGAGGGTGTGTTCAGCATAGTATGGTAGTATAAATCCTAATGCTAAGAGCCACTTTTCAAAACTGGAAACAGGTGTAAAGAAATGTTTTCTAGGTTGTTAGGGAAAATGCAAACTTGTGCTTAAAATTCACTACTAAGGGACATAATTCTGTATCAGTTACCTAGGCCATTTCCACACGACAGCACCATCCTGGCATGGGGATGCATTGAAGCCAGTCTGTGATGTACATCATTGCACAACATCATTGTGGTCCTGCTCCTGTTGCTTCCCCAGCCATTATGCGATCACATGGTATGCCATTATTGGAAAAAATCCAGTAATGGCCTCCTTTTGCACAACGATCACATTGCCGGTGGCCATGCAGGAAGCACAGAAATGCTATCAAGCATTTCCTTCCTCAGTGCAGCACAGGAAGAGGCCAGCTGCACTATGGAAGGAAAGATTGTGTTCTTTGCAAACACTACCCATCTGCTGGCAGCCGGCCAGGTGCAGAGGGGAGAGTTCAGGTCCCAATCACATCCTGGCAGTGGCACAGACAAGATGATGCCAGTACATCATGGAATCACGGAATGGTGTGGAAATAGCCATTGTTAAGTGTATTTATCTAAGTTTTTTCTCCAAGCTTAAAGCCCACACACACACACACACACACACACACATGCAAATGATGGAAATGTCATTCAACTGTGTCCTGGTAGCCAGCAGAATGGACCTCTTTTTCTCCATGCAGCTGGTGCCCAGTAAAGTTGGTGGAGGGAGGAGAGAGGTTATAATTGTGTCTATCATGTCAAAAATCATCACTTAGTAGCAATCATTAATATGAAACAATTACTAGCTGTTATCTATTCTGTTTTCTATGCAAAACAACAGTATGCAAAATTTGTGCAGAACAAATCCTGATTTGAAAATAGGCTTCAAAAACCGTTTCTCACAGTGGGAAGAAAATTGCTAAAATTGCTAAAATTGCTTTCTACTTCCTTTGAGAAGAAAATTAGTGAAGAATTACACCTTTATATAATAACCATCTTTAAACTTCTGAGTGTATCTCATGTAGAAGATGGAATGAACTTGTTCTGTGCTGCTTCAGAGATTAGAACATGAACCATTGGGTTCAAATTACAAGAAAGGAGGTTCTTCCTAAACATTTCAAAGAACTTTCTGACAATAAGAACTGTTCCACAGTGGAAGAGGCTACCATCCAACATGACTTATTCCCACAAAACCTCTCAGGTTCTGAAGCAAAAGACCTTGCAGCAAACTCAATAAAACTTTTGAAGCATATGGTAGTGGAATCATCATCTCCTTCTCTTTCTACATTAGCGTAGTGTGACTCACTTCAATTAACATGGCACTGTTGTGTCCTTTAATATATGCAAGAGCTATTCAAAACATATCTCATACAAATAGTCATTCACTCATAGTGATGTAGACTCGAGTCGATAGACTTGGACTCACGTTAGACTTAAGTGGCTTCAGTGACTCAACTCGGACTTGACTCAGCCATAAATGATGCACTGACTCGACTCCACTCAAGACTAATATATTTTTAATGACTGACTTTCTGCCCTTGGTTCAGTAACATAACACCTTCATCCAGAAATCTTATGACTTTGAACAACACCTCCTTCTCTTTTTACTTACTAGTCACATGAGCCTTCCTGCTAGGATATGCTCTGATCAGCTGTGACAGTGCTTTTAAATAGTTAGGAGAGGCAAAATGCCTTGAAGACACCTCATTTTTACTATTTTATATGCAAATCTTGCTGTTACCTTCCTAAAAGGCAGTGGATCTTTGACCCATTCCTAAAAGCCCCACTTCAAATTTCTCAAGTGCCACCATATTCACTGGCATGAAAGTTTTAGCAGAGGGAATAAAGTGTTGCTCATTTTTATGAATGATTGCCCATCCATTCTGCGCTAGTAACCACCATATCTGCAGAAGAAGGCAAAGAAACAAAATTGTTTTGCTACAAAATGGATATGAATTTCAACAAAAGAATTTTAATCAATTTATGAAAGTCTAACAATTTTATATTTTATTTTATTTGTATCAAAAGTACTGTGGTCATATCATGATCAAGACATGATTCACTAGAATCGACCGCAGTGCTTGGTAAGGTAGAAGGCAGTAGGAAAAGAGGAAGACCACATTACGGATGGGTAGATTCAATCAAAGAAGCCATTGCCCTGGGTCTGTAAGACCTAAGCAGAAAAGTTGAGGATAGGGTGACTTGGAGGTCCTTCATACGTTCATAGGTTCACCATAAGTCAGAGTCGACTTGGCAGCAGTTAACAAGAAATGGCGGGGGGAAATGGGAGAAAATAGAAGAAAACATGACTTGTGATTTTACTGCTATTAGTTTTCCAAACAGGTGGGTTCCTATTATAGAAAAAAATGAAAATCTGTGTTATAGAATATAATGAGTGTCAATCATAAATAACATATTAATTTAATGTGTGGGTAACTCAAATATCTTATGGGGAAATCCATGGTATCTAAGATGCACTGTAATGCTGTATATTCTCAAGGTCAAGACTAATACACAGAAACTTTCTTCCTTTGATTAAGAATTGGCAGGTGGCAAATTATGTGGGAATTACCGCCACATAATTATGGACTTTGATTTATATGTAACAGCATCGGGTGATTATGTGCTTTTTTCCTCTCCCTCCTTTGTGATCATTAAATCAGCTCTGTTGTTTTACATTCCACTAGTGGCAGAAAGTTTGCCTAACGCCGGAGCTCAGCAACATTCATCCGACCTCACACTTTTATATGCAGCAGCTGTTGATGATAAGTGGGCATTGCTGTAATAGATGATTTGCTTTTACCACCTCATACATTGTATGGGTGCAGTGGAACCTGATGGATAAATCAGGATGTCACACAAGTAGCTAGATAACCTTTCAGTCCCTTAGCAGTCCTCTTGATCTTTCATGGAGGACAGGTAATGCAAAATTTCAATTTATAAGAGCCAAGTTGCAAAATCCATAATTGGAATTCCCAGTGGAATTTCCCACCAACAGGAGCTTGATGGGATCATCAGCAGGACTTGGTGTGGCCATGAGTCATTGACACTGAAAAAACAATCTGTCTTCTATAGTAGTTGAAGTTCTGGAGTAATACTTGGGAGCTGTGCTTACTGAACTATGAAACTCATTAAGAAACTATGCTTCAGTCAACCTTAGGCACTTTCCGCATGACGTCGCTGTCTCATTTCTGCCACAGGATGGCAGCAGTCAGCAGGTCGCACTTCTGCATGACATCGTTGCCATCCCACTGCCATCCTGTCACAGAGCATCACACTTGTACAGTTTTTGCAAAATGGAAAAAACCTGTTCCACATTTGCCATCACGTGACACTTCTGCCCATGTGGAAGCTGCAGAAGCGCATTGGCAATGCTTCCTTATATAGCGCAGCGATGGAAAAAGCCCGGCTGTACTGCGGAAGGAAGATGTGGCACCATTGCATTCTCTTTCGCATGGATCGAGCAGGTGCAGAGGGGAGCATTGCTAATGTGCTCCCTTCTGGACCAGGGACTGCAGCGAAACGACACGGAAGAGCGTTGTTATGCGGAAATGGCCTTACTCACCTTGACCTAATAAGGCTGTTATTGTTTATTGTTTATCCTGTTGTGAGGATAAGATAGGGAAGAGGAGAGCCATGGATACTACCTTTAGTTGATCTGAGAAAAGGTGGAGTATAAATGTAATGGACAACAAAATAGATTTGAGGGGCTGTATGCATTTTCATGATAAACAATCAGGTCACCTTAATCTAATGATTGTGTTCCAATGGCCTATGAACATATGAGGCATATTGAAATAAAACTTCTGTAATCCCTTACTATACCTTATGGAGGTAGAGTTTCATGGAAATTGTATGCTGCATCATTAGAGGCACTAGGTTGCCTATATCTAACAGAGAGAGAAAAAGGGCTGGATGTGACAAAAAGGGCAGGTCAAAAAGTACAGGTGCACTCTCCTCTTTAAAGGGTTTGAGTTGCAGAGGGACAAATGCCAGCCTGCAGTAAAGTTGTGTCAAAATAAATGGAGCATATTAACCAGTGCAATAAATTTCAATTCAAAAAGCATCAAATTGAACCTTTATTATTATTTTTGTTGGTTATTTTTATTTTATTTACTTCTTGGCATTTTGATTGTTGATGCTGCTTGATTTTTTTTTTTTCCTGCCCAGAAAAAGCAGAATCTGCCAGCAAGGGAAAAATAAATTTATATTCTTGGGATAGTCCTGTATTTCCTTCATCAACGTTCATATATTTGAACTTGTTTGACCAAAATCTTTAGGGATAAATCTTGTTTAGTTAAATCTGGAAGTGTTCATAAAAGCTAGTCTGCTCATTCACTGAGTACCAGGTTTCACTCGTTCCCTTTGATGTAATCACGTTCTCTACTTGAATACTTTTTAAAAAATTATCATATGAACAGTGAAGGTGTTCATTAATGCTAAGCCTGTTTGCTAAATGCTAAGGAGCATTCAAGGAGAATAACTCTATGGTAACATTAGAAAAACAGCAAACAATGGGTATTATGTTTGACTGTAAGCTCTGCTGAGCCAAAGCTCAGATTGTTATCGTATAGGATCACAGACTTTCTGCCTTGGAGGTTAGAGAAATAGAGAGAAGGGTAGAGAGCTTCATGGAATTCTCCTAGAATTATAATCTGCTTAATTTTCTATCAGCACACGGACACAAAAATAGCTACAGTACTAAGGTTGGGGAGTTTTTAACATAGTTTGTCCACAATAGAATGCCAGAACCCTGAGAATGAGAATCCTGCATAAAAATACCAGCTAGAAAGAGCTGCCACATGGCATTTGGTTTCCTGATACATAGCAGCAAATGATGGTGTTTAGCTACCCAAATCAGATTAAGCACTTATTTTGGTATGTGAGGCAGAAAATCCTACAAGGGCATTTCAAGGGGAAAAAATGCAATGACATTAAAAAAAACAGTAATAATTTCAGTAAGTATTTCCTTTCCTATCATTATACACAAATTTGTTACCTTTTGGGGGTCATTCTGAGGCAGCAGCTTCACTATATGTAATGGTGGAGCAGGCCACACAATGAAGCAGTTCACTGGAATTTAGCTCAGGAGAGCATAGTGCATTTGTGTTAAGCTTGAGATATCAGAGCTGCCCAAGTCACATATACTTTGTGGCTCGGTGGTTAAATGCCAGTACTACAGCCACAACATTATGAGTTCGATCCTGCCGGGCTCCAGGTTGACTCAGCCTTCCATCTTTCTGCAGGTTGGTACAATGAGTACCCAGCTTGTTGAGGGCAATTAGCTAAACGCATTGTAAACTTCTTAGAGAGCACTTAGCTGATAAGCAGTATAGAAATACACATGCTATTGCTATTGCTATATTTCATTTGGATGACTGTAACAAACTCTACATGGGACTACCATTGGAAGCTATTCAGTTCAGCAGGTCCAAAATGCTGCAGTTAGAACTGCAGACTGGGTCTGTTTAGAGACAGAATATTACACTGTTGCTGAGCATGTTTCCCTGGCTCCTGGTCTGTTTCTGGGGACAATTAAAAATGCAGGTTATGGCACTGGTCCAGAAAATATGCAAGCCAGTATCTCCCCACATAAGCCTGTTCAAACCTGGCAATCTTTTTTTCCCCCCTCCATCTCACCACCTTTGCAAGTGTGCCTCATGAGAACATAGAAGGGAACCTTTACAGTGGCTGCTCTTCGTTGTGGAAGACTCATTCAAAGGAGGCTCAGTTGGTACCTCACTGCTTTCTTTTCAGCAGCGGGCAAAAACTTTTCTATTTAAACATGCCTTCATCTTTTAACTGGTTGAGTAACTGAATGTGCCATGTGTGTGCTGTTTTAAATTTGTAACATTTAGCTTGCTGTTTAATTATTTTTAAATTTTTGTACTATTTTATTGATTTTTGTTATAATCTACAGAGTAAGCCACTTTGGATCCCATATTGGGAGCTTGTAAACCTTATTCTATTATTCCGTGGAATGACTAATAAGCTTTGGAAAAGTTTCAAAAGTTTTATCCTCTGGGCAAGGATTATGCAGACTTTTTTTTTTTTTTTTCATTTCAGGACTTTTTAAAGATTGTACCAAAAAAAATTGTGGAAAATTGTTTTTGTGCAGAAAATTATGGGTTTTGTGCTAATTACTCCATTTTCTATACAAAAGTATCTCTTTAATCTATTGTTTTATGGTTTTGTGCAAGAAAAAACATTATATTTGCTAAATGATTTTTTTTCTTTTACAAAAGTCATGAAATACAATCTCACATCAGTTCCATTTTTTTTCTTTCCTTGATGATGTTTCTTCATGTGATAAAAGATCTTTTTCATAGAGAATGAGAAAACTTGCGGGATATTCTTTACCTCACTAATTTAACTCTTCCATGGAACACTTTTAAATCCTTTGCTTAAAAAAGGTTATATGATAAACCCTTCTGATAAATAAATTGGGACTTGGAGCTTCCTAGGCCAGACATCACAGAGAAGCGACCAATGCTATGGAACCCTGAAGACACTGAGGACACTTACATGACGTGGCTTGGAGAGCCCTTCCGTGGACTGTAGGCAGATTGTTGAACATCTACGCCATTCCAGGGAGCTCCAGGTGCCAATTAGTGCAAGCCAAGTCAATATCCAAAAAGGTAAATGGCCACCTGATGAACAAGGTATCCTTGTATGGGGGGGGGACACCTTTCAGTTAGACTAGTTCCACTCTGGCGAGAATTTAAAGCTTCACAATTAAAAATCTTCAGCATCAAACACAAAATGTTGCAATAATATCTTTGTACCAGGCCTCAGAATTGTGTCTCCAGAAGTACTTACTATCCACTGGATAGGGAGGAACACCGTATGTTTAGATGTTGGACTTCCTTTATACCAGGAAGGCAATATCCTCCGGTCCAGCATCTATACACTCATCTTTTTGACCTGCATGAGCTCTAGTCCTATTTTGATGATCCAGCCCTCAAAATGTTGCCACTTGGACATGGTGGTCACCTTTTTTAGTCCCAGGAGAGTCCTTTTATCTACTTGGGAAATTGCTGTTGATGATAAGCGCCATCAAGTTGTTTCTAGTGTATGTGGGTTTTTTGGCAAGATTTATTCAGATGGAGTTTGGATTGCCTTCCTCTAACACTGAGAGTGTGTAAGGTCAACCAGTAGGTTTCCATGGCTAAGTGAAGATTTGAACCCTGTTTTCTCAGAGTTGTAATCTAACATTCAAACTCTACATCACAATATTGAAAGTCATTTCTAGCTTTAACCCCTCCCCCCATAACATTCCAGCCAAAACAGCTCTGTAGAGGCAAAAACCTGGAAAATATTATCCCCCATGACCCCAGAACACATGAGAATGTCTCTTTTAGCAAAAGAAACAAGTAAAAAGGAGATGCAAAATGTAAGAGATGAAAAGGAGTGGTGCCATATACAGCTTGGGCAATGCAGTTTGTCCATCCTTGCTTTAGATCTTACTTTCTCTACTGTGCTTGTATTTGGACTTCAGATGCCTGTGTCATATTGACTTTGTGTTTGGCCCTTGCAATAGCCTTCAGATTGATTTTAGTACTAACGCTTGCTAATTTTGTAGTGTCTCTGCTGTCAGACTGCCCAAAGCAAGACAAGGCTGTGTGTATATTTGAGACAAAAATTTGCATTGGGTGGCTTTCTCTGCTGTTAAAAACTCCCCACCCACTGTGTAGGAGCCTGAGAAATCAGGCTTATAAAGCAGGTGATAAGTCTGATTTGGTGATTTATCATATGAAGAATGTGAATGTATGCATACAAATAAATAATGAGGTCTCAGGAAAGTAGCCTATTTGCTTTTACTTCATTTTGAAGTTTTGGGTTTCTAAGAATGTGGCTTATCTTGGGGTATATTCAGAAGGAGAGATGTGGGAGTGAGTTACCATACAAAGGGAAGTGCATTCATAGCCATGACAGAACATTGAATTTACATGGGTATGCTGCCATTCCTCTATTGAAAGGGAAAATTGAAGTTAGGCTGGGCAGGCAAGGGGAAGAAATGGAAGTGTTCACCTCCAGGCTGTGAATTCCAACAGCTTCCTCAATGTCTGATGCTGTCAAAAATACCACTTGCCACCGCTAGATGATTATGCTTAGGAGAGAAAAGCTTTGGGAAATAATTTTAAAAATATTTTTCAAGGATTCAGAGGATCATTTTCATGCCAAACCAAAAGGAAAATGTATTCTTATCCACAAGAGAAGATTTTTGTTTACCCTCAGATATTTAACCAAGACCTCTACTTTACTGTTATTGTTAAGGAATTTTCAAGTATAAAAATGTGTTATGCCCTTTATTTGAGGGTCAAATTAGGTGATATAAACAACAGTACAATAAGATATAAGTGGTGCACTCTTGAGTGGTGAAAAACATCTGTTTGTCCTAGCCCATCCTTTGTCCCACCTATGTATCTTGCATTCAGTTATGGTTTGTTTTTTAGTTGGTCATTGAAAGGAAAACATAGGCTTAATTTGCAAGTCTGATTCCTTGCATATGTAAAGAAACTCTGTTGTTAGAGGGAAATACAGGTTCTCATTATCCTCTAGAATAACCCTTACAGCCAACTTGACTACTCTTCAGAATCCAATTGCATTCATTGAGATATACTCCTAGGTAAATATGCACAAGAGCGTAGCCTAAAATAAGTCATTTTTATTCCCATTCTGTTGATGAATGCATACAGTGAGGAAATGATGTGCCAAGAGGAATTATAATAGAAATAATACTATTTTTTGAACTAGGGACTTCCTGGTTCACCACTTGAGGCCCTTTTACATCGCACAATTGTAGTACTGTGATTGCATTTTAACTGCTATTTCTACATCCTATAGAATCATGGTATTTATTGTTTGAGGATGCACTGAGAGATCTATGCCTAAAAATTCCAAATAACCCTCCCTAAACTACAAATGTCAGGATCCACAACAGTTAAAGTGGAATCATACTGTTAAGACTCTAAAATTCTTGTGCTACTGCTTCTCCTAAGAGTATAGACAACTCTGCCAAACCTTTTCCTGCTTTTGGCATTTTACCTGCACACATTATACCCACATCTTGAAGGCAAAAAACCCAAACACACTGCCTTCGAGTTGTTGTTATTGATTGATTCAAGGGGATGAAAAGAACTGTGAGTAATTCAGTGAGTGGCAAGTTATGGGGTTGCCTCAGAAGCTGCTGAACGCTGATGTGGAAGTGTATGCATGTGCTAATTCTTTATATGTGCCAACATAATGTTCAGTTTATTGACTTTTTTCCCCTTCAAAATCTTGCCAGTGTTTGCCAGTCAGCCAGTAATATGTACATACACTGTGAAAATGAATTGGGAGAAAATGTAAGACCTATTAGACTTACCAGTTCAGGATAGTCCTGGGCCCTAAGGTTTCTGGGACAAAATCTAAGATTTAGTGATAACCCCTGCCAGTGTCATTAAATGTACTGCACTAAGTACCAACAACAACTTCTCACAGCTCATCACCCGAACTCCCACATAGACACAGAATATTTTTTTTTTCCAATTAGAAATTAGAACCAAAATCTTAGCTAAAGGAGCTGTTCCCAGATTTTAGTGAAATGAGGAGATCACCCCATCTCACATGCTTAGGGAGATAGGATTTGTTGGCCATTTCCACATGGGGATATAGCCCGCGCTGGGACAACCTCACCAGGAGGTCATCTACACCGCGGGGTGCACTAGGGCGGTTTGAAAAGGTGAGGTTTTACACCTCAAAGCACCCTCGCGCGGCCACGGGGGTGGCGCTGCGTGTTTTATAAAGACTACCTTTCAAGTGGTCTTTTTAAAACAAGAGCGCAATAGCCCGTCACAGCACCCCGTGAAGAACTGCAGGAGTGCGTAAGCACGTCCCTGCAGAGCTGCTCAGGGGCGGGCTTCCGGCTGGCGTGCTGCCCCGATTGGCAGAGCACCGCCGGAAGCCACCGGCTGCCATTTTGGGCGCCGATGGACGCCGCCAGATGCCAGCGGCGTGTAGAGCAACAAACGCAGACTGCTCCCCGCAGGAATGGAGCCACCCGGATTAAGGTAAGCTCCGTCCCTGCATGCACCACCCCGTTCCGCCATGTTTCGCCCCCCCCGGGTGGAAAGGGCCGTTGTGTGCCTTCAAGCTGTTTCCAGCTTATAGTGACCCTATCATGGGGTCTTTTTGGCAAAATTTATTCAGACAGGATATGCCATTGCCTTCCTCTGAGGCTGAGAAAGTGTGATTTGTGCAAAGTCACCCAGTGGGTTTCTACAGTCAAGCAGGGGCATGAACCCTAGTCTCCAGAGCTTTAGTCCGGTACTCAAACCACTGTACTGCACTGGCTTTCAGAGTGATGAGATAAGCAAAATAAGAGCAAAATGGAAGATCATCCCTAACACCACAATGATTGGAAGGGAAAGAGGAAGTAAATATAGACCTCTAGAGACTCTTTGCAAGTAGCAACAACAAATCAATTAAGCCGTGCAAATTGTTTCAGGCTGCTGCTGTACTAGCTGAGCTAGAGATTTGCACACAGTCCTTTCCTTTGGCCTAGAGCTGAGCACCTCCCCCAAAAAAAAAAAAAAAAAACAAAACAAAACAAAAAACTGGAGAAACCATTGTCTGGAATTGACCCACCAAAACTGGTGTTATGCCCTGCCTTGAAGACCCTGACAGTGAGGAGGAGGGTTCTGAATGTGAGACAGAAGTTTGCCCGGGGAGGGGGAAACAACTAGCAGCAGGGGGGACAAGTATCCAAATACAAAGCAATGCAGACTTTTACCTTGTTGGAAAGCCAACGTGAGAAAGAAGGTCTTGGGCATTCAGCTCATTTATGAAATAAGCTTTAATGAGGGAACAGGTTTGGCAACAACATTAGCCTGTAAAAGGCAAAAGCCGGCCCATCTCTTCAGGGTTGATAACTGATTTTCCCAGTGGTTGAAGCCTTATGCCATGTCTTCCTCAATCCTGACTCTCTTGGACCTTTAATTGCCTGATGCTGATTTGGATTTGCCCTTGTGGATTTGTCTGCTTTCAGACTTTGAATTCCGGATCTGAATTTTGTTTGAATGACTCCCTGTCTCTGCTGTGAGTAAAGCTCTACTCTGCCAGTCTGCTAGTTGGCTGCCTGGTCTGTCTCAGACATGACAACTGGAAATTTAGGTTGGGTTTTTAGGTCTGGCAACCTTAAGCCCCATTCAGGCACATTTTCCTCCACAAGATGAGAATCTTGTGAAGAAAACAATTCAGATACACTAACTAGCCTGATCTCCCTGTCCTGTCCTCTTAACCCTGTGTGCTTGTCTATATAGAGGAGCCTGTTGTTCTCCTAGGGACTCTTTATTTGATTTAAAATCCATGCAGTTTAACTCAGTTAAGGACATAAGAAGAGTCCAGCTCCATACGAGCAAATGCCTATCTACTCCCACATTCCTAAAGTTTTTCCAAGACCATCACAAACTATTGATATAGACTATAAAAACCTTTGATAGCTTGGAACCACAGCATCTCAATAAAGAACAACCTCCCCCCCCCCGCAAACCTGCTCAGCTCCTTTGACCAACATCTGAGGTCCTTTGTAGGAAGCCAGGAAAACAGAATGAATATGAGGCAATCTACATTCCTCATCCAAAAGGGCTAGGGTTGCCAATATGTTCCAGTCTGGAAACTAAGACAGATGTCTTAGCTAAAGGAGATGGTCCAGAATCAAGATGAAGAGGGAGTCTTGTTCTTTCTCATTTACTTAGTGACATGGAATAAGGAACATTTAATTTAGTTTACTTGATTCTATCCAAATGAGGGAAATCATTGATTAGAATGGAGGATGAGCCTAGAAGAGAAGGAAGAAGCTAACTAAAAAGCTATAATGACACCTTGCAGCAACAAATCAATTAAGCCTTGTAAAATTGTTAACAAGCTTCTGCTCTAATAGGTGTGCTGGAAATTTGCTCATAGCCCTTTCCTCATGCCCAGAGCTGAACTCACCTAAACTAGATAATGTTCACCCTGAACTTCTGCCTGGAGATGACCCACAAAAACTGGAGACACATGGCCAAGTCCTAAGATTTGCCAACACTGAAAAAAATGCCTAACAACAATAAATATACCTTCATGAGTTTTCAAGAAGGAAATAGAAAATTCAGTTCTAAAGACAAGAGTAAACACATCAGAACAGTACATATTAATATAATGAACAATTATTAAACATATAGCTGGATTTCAATAGCGGTTCTGTGCTACTGGCAGAGGTAGGAATCCATGGGAAAAGATTTTACTGGAGAAAAAGGAGGCATAAGGACCTGAGGTTTTATTATTATTATTTCATTTTGTTGTTGTTATGTGCCTTCAAGTCGTTTCCAATTTATGGAAACCCTAAAGTGAACCTATTACAGAGCTTGCTTGGGCTGAGAGTGTGTGACACACCCAGTCTCACCTAATGGGTTTCCATGGCCAAGCAGGAATTGAACTCTGGTCCCCAGGGTTGTGGTCCAATGGTCAAACCACTACACCGTGCTGTTCAATACCCAATATGAAATCTGGTTTCAGCATAAGAAAAACATAACAACATTCATCAGTTACACTTTCTCACCTATTTTAATATCTATAATTACACATTACTGAACAAAGGTCTTTCTGTTGTCTTTACCACAACTTTACTTGCCCTTTATGGCTCACTTGAAGTTTTGGAGAACATTCCTCTGATTGTTTACCTTCTCCAATCTATTCTTAAATATATTTCCAGTCTTTTTGTTTTTTTGTTTTTGTTTCAGTGTATCAAAGATCTCATAGGCAAGGCTTTATTTCAAAGGTAGTGCCCATGGTGAAGCTAGCATCCTTGAACGTGATAGGCAATTGAAGAGGATCCCTGTGTTTCAGCATGCTACTGGGGGAAAAAAACTCTTATGGATGATATATTCCTTATAGAGGCTGTTTACCTTTGATACAATTGTTTCTCCATAGAGAACTACTTCTCAGTTCTTTCAGTGGAAAGAGACCAGCCCATACAATGGCTGGAATTACTGACATATATATTCGTAAGTCATCTTATACAAGCAGGATGAATTCACTATGGTGCAGTAATATATTCTGCTGATTGCAGCAAAAGCAGAGCTGCACATACAACAATGCTGTGTATGGCAGGTGCAATGGCACATCATGCCTGTGTATTGTGAATCTAGTTTGTGCATTTGTACAATCATACCTAATCACTAATGTGTAGCATAATGCAGCTGTTCTGCATGGGGGTTGCATGGTGCTCGCACTGTATGACCCTTTTCGCACCTTACCTTTTTGTGGTCCTGGGGTGCGGGGCTTGTGCAAGCAGCCTCCAGAGGAAAACTCTTGCTTCCCTGCTTCTTTGGCTTTGCACGAGGTTCCTGCTCACGCGAGAGCCCCCTCTTCCTTTCTCAGTACAGCCTGGGACCTTTCCAGGCTGCACTGGACAGGAAGTGCAACCAGCCTGGCTCCCGAGGCTTCATATGCAAGGTAAGTGCGCATGGGACCCCAGAGTGATGCGCAACTGTGCACCATTTTCGGCTTTAAGCCAAAAATGAAAAAATGTGTGCGCGGTCCACATCAGGCCCTTGAGCATCACGCAAATGTGAGTGTGCCATGTGGACCGCTCCTCACGTTTACGCAACGCTAAGGGGCCCTTTCTCATGGAAATGCCGTGCGAAAAGGGCCATATCTCTGCATGAGAATATTTATGCTATGCTGAGAGGATCTTGGATTGCAGCAAATGTCATGTAATGTACAATTTTTGAAACAGCTTGCAATCATTTGTTAGAGAGCCGACTTAATCAAGCACATTGCAACCACAGTGGGTGTTGCTCCATTCACGTCATTCTGTTAGATTTTGCACAAGAAGCTGCCTAGTCACTGCATGGACAGAATTATGGCCTAGTTAGGCCATTGCTATTCAATATGCAACATATGTTTTCTTATGTTTTTTCCAAGTAGCAATGGGTAAGAAGTTTCTTGATACACATTTTAGTATGATCCACAGAACATTCATGCTTTGTGTAAATTAGCACAGACAAAGTTGTCAGTTGTTGACAGAAATTCATTCAGTTTTCAAGTTTCTGCTGCATCTCCAAAAAGACAAGAAAATGTGTTTGAAAACATGGTCATATTTTAAAGAAAACATTTGAGAAAGCAAATGTATTTGAAAAAATATATTCAACATGTTTGTTGCTTTTTTCCTGTTGTCAGGACAGCTTTGACTTATGGCAACCCTATGAATGTGAGATTTCCCAAAGATCTTCTTATTGGCAGCCTTGCTTAGTACTTGTAAAGTCAAGGCCATGGCTTCCTCAACTGAGTCAATGTCTCTGTAATGTGGTTTTCCTCTTTTCCTGTGGATTTCACTTTCACAGTTTTATTTTCAGTGAGTCATGCAATGTTTTTTCATAACATACCTTGAATATGTTTAGTCATTTTGTTTAGTCATTTTGGCTTTTATAAGAGTTTTATTTGTTTTTCCGAACTCTTTATGATTCTTCTCCAGCCTTATGTTTCAAATGAGTTGATTTTTTCCCCCACGTTCATTTGCTTCCTTGTCCAGCTTTCACATTTGCACATAGAGATTATAAACACTTTGGCATGGATGACACTGACTTTGGTGTTCAGTGATACATCTTTATACTCAAAGATCTCATGAAGTTCTTATAGCTATCCTTGCAAGTCTGAGGCCATTTCTGCACTGGACCATTATAGCGCAATGATTCCACTTGCAACATCCTAGCAACTGCCCTCCTGGCAGTTTCGGGAGGGTCTGGCTGGCTGACCCCTCCCGGAACTGCAAACCCCAGGATTCCATAGGATGTTGCAAGTGGAATCATCGCGCTATAGTGGTCCAGTGCAGAAATGGCTTGAGTCTTCCTCTGACATTTCTACATAAGGGGCCCAGCAAAGTGATCACTGTGAGTTTGGGCCAATGTTTAATGGGTTATGATGCACATTGAGTACTCCCAGTGCCCATCCAGACCATGAGTAGGGACTGCAGTGCACATTAGTAGAACCTAATATGTATCAGAACACTCTTGCTAGTGTCCTGCACCTCTGCAGTTCACTAGGAGGGTTCCATTGTGTCTCTGCTATGTAGCTAAGTATGTGTAAAGCTACCCAGTATAGACTGTGATACGGAATCACAGCCTTTGGCCATTTTAGCCTTAGGCTGTTATAGTGCTATTATTCCACTTTCAACCTTCTGTGGAATTCTGGGCTTTGTAGTTTACTAAGGCCAAAGAGCTCTCTGGCCAGAATTCTAAATGCCCCTCCTGAAACTGCAAAGCCCAGCATTCCATAGGGTGTTTAAACTGGAACAACAGCGCTATAACAGTGTAGTGTAGAAATGGCCTTTCTAATTGAATCATTATTGTGACTGTTGTCATAATTACCATTAGTCTACCTGGCTGCGTAACAGCATCTTTCTTTGGTGCTAGAAGCCCACAAAAAGCATAGCCAAAGACATCTTGAAACAAGCTTAATGCAGGTGGACAGCTGGTAATATTATTGCACTTATCTGGAGGCTGAGTTACAGTCAAAAATGCAGCACAGTGGTTAACCAATGTAATAACATCAGACAAGTGGTCAATGCCTTTTTCTTGTTACATGTTGACTCATTCTATAATATAAAGGAATCACTTTTCTCTGACTCATCTCATCTCTTACTCACTTCAACATCTACATGAAGTCCATATTGCACTGAAATGTTATGAGAATGCCAAAGCATATCCTCTTAGGCACTTTTTTATTTTCCTAAACATACTGTAAATTGATATATTTTTGACTATTTATCCTTTAAGTACTGTTTAATATTTTATATGTTGTTTTTATGTACTATAAATACCAAGTTTTATATGTCCTGCTAGGAAAATCATCATTTTAATAGACAAAGGTATGATATTTAATTTTTCACATACATAAATAAATAAATACTGGGCTCTGTCTGATGTTCAGTGGATCCTGGGGAAACAGTGATAATCCTGAACTGATTCCATGAGAGTGATAGACTGGTTGTAAAATGGAAATGCTATTCAAATGGTCTGCCGATTCATGTTTGAGCCTTCAGCTTCTTCCAACTGGGGCCATTTCTGCACTACACTGTTACAGTGCTATTATTCCACTTTCAACACCCTATGGAATCCCTGGGTTTGCAGTTTAGGGAGGGGCCTCTAGAATTCTTAGCCAGAGAGCTCTTTGGCCTCAGAAAACTACAAACTCCAGAATTCCGCAGGAAGTTGAAAGTAGAGTAATAGCATTATAACAGTGTAGTGTGGAAATGGCCTGAGTCCATTCTCCACTTACAGAAGTGGTATGTAGTTTAGGGGTGCTCACAGATCTACTGCTGCTTTTTGAATTAAACTGAAGGTTTTGGTAAAGAACTCTTGGCAATTTAGGGGCCAGCAAAGAGGAGACATGCAACGCAAGGC
This sequence comes from Iguana delicatissima, assembly GCA_948472985.1. Lineage (NCBI taxonomy): Eukaryota > Metazoa > Chordata > Lepidosauria > Squamata > Iguanidae > Iguana > Iguana delicatissima. The sequence continues at coordinate 599,398 of CAOKZL010000913.1, forward strand.
AACGATTCTCAGTCTTAGGTGAGTTGGGCTTACCTAACTGTACAAGGAGTTTGTGGATTGCTCTCCTTTTCAGCCACGTTTGTTTCTTTTCTTGTTTGTTTGTTTATTTGGAAATGCCTTACTAACGCTCCATGTGGACATTCCAGGATATGTGACAGGGCTAGGAGACCACTGAATGCCCCACATGAGAATCTCTTATAGCTTTAAGTAGCAGCCAGGGACAATTATTATTTTTAATTACTATTATCCTGCCTTTATTCCAGCTTGAGACTCAAACTTACAACAGTTAAACCAGATGTAATTAAAAATTAACAGCATAAAAAAGATCAATTGAACTATGACAAAATATGAAATTAGTCATAAAAATTAAAACAATGACAAATAAAGGTTCAGCACATTATATAAGACTAGGGATGTAGTTCTCTACTAGTTTTGTTTTTTTCTCTCTCATAGGAAGCAATAAGCAATTTTACGAGTTTTCTTCCCACTGTGAGAAATCATATGGCTATACAGAAAATGTTATTTTCTATGCAAATCTACCACATGCCAATTTTGTGCAAGATAAATCCCAGTTACAGCATTTTCTGCACAGGAAATAACATTTCTGCAAATAAATATTATTTTCTTCTCACAAAATCCTGTTCTCTGTGCAAAACGTTTGAATTTTGCACAAAATAAGCCCTGAAGTGTAAACATTCTCTTCAGTCCTGGATTCTTCTTGTCAGGGTTTCTCAGCACTTAGAAAACATACTTTTGACCATTTTTAGAATATTTCTGAGTATTTTTGAATACTCTTTCTATCTGTACCAGAGATATGGCTTTATAATTTGTAAGAAAGGAAGGGAGGAAGCTTCATGGTAATGCTAGATAAAATGCAACATTTTATCTTCATTTTTAAAGCATTGCATTTCTTTTCAAAAGCAAGCAAACAAAAATCAGTCTCTTTTTGATACATAGTGGACAACCTCCTAAAGGCAGGCAAATCTGTCCTCATTTTAGTTTGAATGGTTATATGACAATCATCCCCATATCATCTTACAGTGGTTCACCAGTTTTGGAGTTTCCTGGATAACAAATTTTTCCATGATCATTCATGCCTTAGAAATATCAAGAATGCTCTAATACTGAACTTCCAGTAAATCCAGAGTTTCCAGGGAGTTGAATAAAGCAAAGATTTTGGAGAAGTATTATATCATTTTTGTTCATTATGTTTTTCAAACCCAATTGAAAAAGAAAAGTTAGTTTTTGGTCTGGCAGAAAGATATCTTGAGGACTTTCTCAGTTCAAATCACTTAACTATTTAATCAATATTTTAAAAGCATGGTATCCCTAATATGAGGTACTGGTTGGCATCCTATTGGTGGCATTTCCTGGCTCACTCCAGAAATAATGAAACTAGATAGAAGTCCAAGAGTTGAAAGGGCCTATTTAGATCTGTGAATTTAACCCAAACTGCAAAAGGGAAACCACCTAGTGCAGGATTTGATGAGGACATCTCATCTTCCTCCTTAGCTAGGTGAAGCACCTGAGCCCCAGGAGGACTCTATTGGATTGCTGCTTAGTCTGTCCAAATTAAATAAGTGCTCACACAAGGAACCTCCCCAAGTTTCATGGCTTAAAATCAAGACGAATCTCAGACTAACCCCACCTCACCTCCAGAGACTCACCTGTCACCAAGTGGTTTCAGTTAGTGCTCACAGATCCCCACTGCCTCTCAAGTGACCTATTTATGGGCACCATCCTAGGCCAACGTCCTTAGTTCCACATAATACAGCGCAGGTTAGGTGAAAAACTCTGGAAAGAGGAACGAAAATGCCTACCAGGCCCATAATGTCATCATCCAAAGCCTGTTCTGCACAACAGGGAGGGAGGGCCAAGTGCAAAGATTAAGGAGGAAATCACAAGGGGTGGACAGAACCTTAAAACTTTTATGGCTCTGTCCGTAACCCCATACTTACATGCTGCTTATGTCTATGTTGACCTTGGTTCTGCTGAGGGCCAGCAAAGAAGTCTTGGGTCCCACTTTGGGAGAAAAGGTGGCATATAGAATCATAGAATCATAGAAATGTAGAGTTGGAAGAGACCACACGGGCCATATAATTTCTATAAATAAATAAACAATAAATAAATAAATAATAAAGCTTTCTGTTGCAAGAGATTCCACTTTTTTCAATAGTTTGGGCAGAAAATTTCCTGAGGATTGATGCTCAGTCATCAGTCATAGAATACTGACAAATGTGGAGGGGGTGCTTATATAAAGGCAGGAAAGAGCAACAATGTGGCTTGGCCTAGCATTCAATCAATGTTCATAAACTGGCAAATAAGTGCCATCAATGGATCCAGATGGAGGCGATTCTCTTCCTTGTGCAGCCCCTATGTGCTTTCAATCTCTGCTGTGTAGTGCTAGGGAACCCCTTGAAGTGAGTTTTGGATAGCATAGGAACAAATAAGTGTGTGAGATTTGCTGAAGAGCCAGGTAGTCCTTGTGGTTCCACAGAAGCCACATTAGGAAGGGGATGGCCGCCTCCTAGATCATTTATAGAATTTCCTTTTCTTAGTCCTCTGGATTCTCCCCCGAAATCCCCTCAAGAAGGAGCTCTGCATTGCAACATTTTTGAAGTTACTTAAAAGAAGAATATTGGTCACCAGTCTAAACAAGTGTTATTAGACTAGGTTGAAGAATGGATTTTAATCTCAGGGAAGAAAGAAGAGATATCAATTTAAACTTATAATTGCAAAGATGCTTGCTTCAGGTTCAATACATTTCACAATACCTGTGTCTCCCCCTCTCTTCCCCTCTTTTTTTAATTGCTAAGGCCGCTTTTACAGTTACTGTCAACATTCTCTGTTGAACTGAATAATTTACCCTTTTAAACTGACAGGAGCTGTCATTATAAAAATTGCAGGGCCACGTTTGACAGGATTCACACAATATAGGAAACTTAAAACTTTTAACAGGCTTTGCGACAGCCGAGACTTTTCTACATGTCTTGTCAGTCTGTGCATGATCTCATCTCTGCCTTGTGAAAAGTTGGCAGATTAAAAGATTATATCTGACAGATCTGAAGTGGCGTTGATGATATCCTTCAACAATAGTACCTCTAGCAGGGGGGAGACCACAGGAGAAAAAATTATAGCATAATGAAAACTCACCTATAGAAATGCAGTAAGCAGTTTACAAATTGAGCAATGCTCGGTCCTTTCAGAGAACTGTTCATAATGCATTGCAGCCTCACAAATAGTAAATCTGAGATGGTTAATATATGAGGAATATTATGCATTCTTTGATAAGGAGACCGCATCTTGATGTCTAACACTGGCTTCAAATTGTGAACATTTGTGAACTAGATATTTCTATTGCCTGATCCTCTGGAGATGAAGATTAAAAGAGCCACAGGTTGGAGAGAGTTGGAGTAGCACACTCAGATATACCAAGAAGTTTGAGATAAACAGTGTAGCAAGCTGAGCTATCCTCATTATTTCTTGTTTTTGTGCACAGAGAGATGCAGCGTGTCTGCCACTCCATTAATTTTGTTAAACTTTTAAAATTATTTCTATTTAGATCTAGAAGGGATCTTAGCTATATACAATGTCGTTCCAGTATAAGCAGGAAAAAAAGCAGAAACAATAATCACATTAGTCATAAGTTTCTATAGAAGCTGAATAAATGCCAGCTTCTAAACTACATTTATAAATTTCTTCTATTCTTTCAAATCTTGCGAGCACTGTCAGATCTTCTCTCCAGGTGGACACAAATTATCTTAATGAAGTACCAATCTCATAGCAGTCAAAAGGGTGTGAAAAAAAATCCATTTCCATGGTTCGTTTATTAATTTCCAAGAAGCAGTAAATAATTCGGAAGAACATTCACATCCCTTAATATCAAGGAACTGTCTGAAACCAAATGTATTCATGTGATTTCTTCCTCCCAAAATGTAGCTACTATGGGACAACTAAAAAAAAAATGCATTAAGGAAGCATTAGCAGTATTACTTCTCCAACAATCTGCTGATTTAGAAAGCCCTTTCTTGAATAAAGGTTGTAGCAACCAGTATACGTGAAAGAGCCATTTCTGCGGTATAAGACATGGAGAAAGACATACTAGATATAGATGTTAAAATTAATGGCCATTAATTACTCAAAACTGTATATTCCAATTCTCTATTCCATCTTTTTTTTTTTTTTTTCTGTAAATCTCCAATGTCATATTTATTTATAAATATCGATATATAAATTGTTGGGTTGGTTACTTGGTTAATTTCAATTAAGGTCTCTAACATTAAGGAAAACGCAGATGCACTTAAAGCTGCAGGGCCAAACCTGGATTGTAACAAATATGTCAGTTGTAGATATTGCCAGTTGGCTGATAGAGGCAGCTGAAACTGCTGTTGCAAAATAGAAAAGGGTAAAAACTAGTTGTGTATCTGATTTAAGGTAATAATCTCATTGTAACTTCATTCCCTCCATAAAAATTGTTCCTTCCCAATTTTCAAATCTGGATTCCTCCAGAAGTCATTTTGGCATGAGAGTATGAGTCAAATTGCAGTTGATGAGACAATATCTACCACACAGTTGTAACTGCTGAAATTGTCAGCAAAACACTGGCCCTTTTTAAATAAAATAAAATAAAATGAGAATCAGGTGCTGTCTATTTGAATAGAGGTGCCAGAAATGAAGATTCCCAGGCTAACCATGGTGTATTGTTTACTTTAATTGGATATGTCCCAAAATTAAAACAAGATAACAGATATGAGAAGATGTGGAAAGTCAAACTCTCTCTTTTGATAGGAATTTCATCCTTTTCAATGAAATTGCAAGAGGATATGAACCCCACAAAATTTCTTAAACAATACATTTAGTTTTTGAAAAGGTATAAGTAGTAGAATTCCACAAAAAACATAAAAAAAATTCTAGGTATTTCATTACTTTCAATCATGTTTACTTTACCCCACAGGTTCATTTTTAAGCCCATCCATTTCTCTAAATCTTGTGCAATATCTTTTATCAGCTCATTTATATCAAGATTAATCATCTGAGATAAGTCCCTAGGGATAATGATATCAAAATCAGTAATAGAATTTGGGCAATATTGAAAGTGCCATGCTTTAAATATGCTAAAGTCCCTCTTTTTTCCCACTGACATGCAAACAGTTAATTGAATATTTCTCACTTGGATGAGCTAGTTGAACATCCAGATATTTTACCAAAATTATTAATTAAATGCTTCAAAATAGGGATCAAAATAGGGCTGAGACTTTGAAATGAACAAAAGATCATCTGTGAAAAGAATGTTTTTGAATTCTAAACCAACATCTCAAGTCAATTGATCCTGATTTCTTTTTCTCTAATAGCACATGCTAAGGGTTCAAAGCACAGATTGAACGTGAAAAGAGACAATGGACATCCCTGAATTGTACCCCATTTTAATGTAAAAAGGAATGAGAAAAATAAATTAGTTACAACCTGTGCTCTTGGTGCTGAATATAAGTATTTTGTCCATTTTAAAAATGTTTTGGGAAACCCAAAAATAGGCAATATGGTAAAATAAATGTCCAATAAATGATTATCAAAGGTCTTCTCATCATCTAAAGAACTCATAGCTACCATTTTGTTAATGTTACAAACACTCAAGTGTCTCTGCTGTGTTGATCTGGGTTTCAGCATTACAATTACACCTTGATGAAAAGTTACAATTAGAATTGGAGGAACTGTTCAAAACAACTGGATTCAGAAAAATTTCAACATCTCCAAACAGCAGTACCTATGTCTTACATTGCACAAGTAGGTGTGGGGAAAATGTTTCATTTGCATTCCAATATGTCTGATCAAATTTGCACCACTCTTCTCAAACCTATCTGTAAGTCAGGACAGTTATGTGCATGTTTTTTGGATTCCTCAAATTTTGCAATTTGTCTCCATTTATAAATTTGTGTATTGTTTTAAAAGGTACACAAAAGTTCAGACATCATGGAAAATAGCATTCAACATGAACATACCTTAGGAAATACATTGCAAGAAATAAATGTACTAGGCAGAAATGTTAAGAAAATACATGTATTAAAGCCAAATACAAGTTCACATTGATATCAAAAGGTTCTGAGGCCCAGTATTTTTCAACATTTTTGTAAATAGCTTTGATGATAGAATAGACAGCATGCTTATCAGATTTTCAGATTGCACCCAATAAGGAAGAGTAGCCAATATCCCAGAGGACAGGATCAAGATTCAAAATGACCTTACTAGATTGGAGACCTGAGGAAAACTAACAAAATAAATTTCAACAGGGATAAATGTAAGGCATTGCATTTAGACATTAAAAACCAACAACAATGAACTGTATAAATAGAGAGTTGGTAACCCCGGCTTGATAACAGTAAATGTGGAAAGGATCTGGTGTCTTTGCAGACCAGCATGAGTCAACGGTGTGGTATGGTGACAAAACTTGAGTCGACAGTGTAATGTAGTGACAAAAAAGCCAAAGTAATTCCGATTGAGGCATTAAATTCCACCACTGTATTCTGCTTTGGTCAGATCTTACCCAGAATACTGCGTGCAGTGTTGGATACTACAGTTCAAAAATGATATGAAAGTCTGGAATATGTCTCATAGAGGGTGACCAATATGGGAAAATATTTGGAGACCAAGCCCTGTGAGGTATGACTTAGGAAGCTCAGTATGTTTAGCCCAGAAAACAGAAGATGGACAGGTGATCTAATAGTTATCCTTAAATCTTTCAAAAGATGTCATGTAGAAGATGGAGCCAGTTTGTTTTCTGCTGCTCCAGGTCTGAACCGACGGATAAAAATCATAGTAAAATATTTTCCACCTAAACATGAGGAAAAACTATTTGGTGATAAGAGTTATTAAAAAGTTGAGTAGACAGCCTTGAAGGGTCTCCTTCTTTGGAGGTATTTAAACAAAGGCTGGATGGCTATTTATCTGGATTGCCACAGGTGTATAATTCTGTGTGACATGTAGTTGGACTGGATAGTCCTTTTGGTTTCTTCAACTCTGTTTCAATCTGAAGACAGGATGATATTATGAAGTACAGTGTCACTTGGTTTCAATGTGAGACAAAAGAAAACTGACAGACTTCATCTGTTCCTGGTTTTAACTCTGATTGTACAGGATTCCTAATGACATGGAAAGTTTGCTGACATAAACCGTACTTCATGTTCATGTACAATCATGTTTACATATATACAATCTTCCATAACATGGATATCTTGGGAGTGAAATGGTAGGAGTAGAGGCAACGTGGACAAACCTCTTATTTTGGTACAGAAACATGTGGAAAGAATATATTTCAGATAAAGCTATGGAAAAACTCAGGACAAAATAAAGCAGTAAGAATGAGAGAAAATATTAACAAAGGGAATTTCAGAAACAATTTATGTTACTTTTAAGTTAGTTTTGACCCTCTTTTTTCCTTGTTATTCATCCAAATAATGTTTAAACAATATCAGTAAAAACCACTGTCTGGTTGTGAGTTGTTGTTTTTTTCTTTCCCTATTTAATTTACTTCAGTGATCTCAGCCTAACACAGATCACACACTGGTTTTGGCGACTATGCAGCATTTAGATTACGTTATTTGTGGACTAAATGATAATGGCATCCATTTTAGCAAAAGAACCATGCTATGTCTACTGGGCACCTGAATTGCCCTATGCAATCAGTAGGAACCCTTATGCAGCCTATTTACAAAGATCTGTGGAAGATCTTTTTATTTTATTTATTGTTTTATTCTAGTGATTTCTCAGAATACTGCCCTATGCCCAGCAACTTCTATTTCAGTCCTATATACTGGTTAGCATAAAAAAAATAACAGACCTTTTTCAGGGCCTTCTTGGTCTTCACATAAACTGGCTTCAGATATATAAAGCAGTTTAAAAGCTTCCATTCTCCTCTGTGTTTACTCTTGTTACATTCAGAAGCCAAGCAGTGATTAAAGGATAACTGGTAAGGTCTTCTGACAGGTCCCAAATTGTACAGCCTTAGGTGTCAGTTTCGAAAGCGGAGCTCTTCAGTGGTGAGAAATCCATTAAAAACAGTCAAATTTAAGCACCAGCCTGCTCGTAAGCACAGCAGACTTCACAAGACTGGCTGAGATAATACAGAGAGCTTTGTGGGTTTGGTCTCCTCCAAAAAAAGTAAAAATTAAAGAAAGTTTATTTTATTTATCTCAATTTCTCAAAAACATTATACTTTTTAATTCTTATTTATTTGTTTATTTGGAACAGGGACATTGAAGGGTAACTATATCTTCTTGCTTCCCTCCGTATTGCATTGCCTGAAGTACTTTTTGCCCAATCCAATTCTTCTAGTGTGATAAAGAATGCTGAATACAGGGACAGTCTTGCCATCTCTGTAGGACAGTCCTATAGACTTACATTTGTAAGGAATTATGTGTGACATATGTGGATGCAACATAGGCATCTGTAGCATTGATAGGCATTGCAATACATTGCAAGATATTTTATATATTTCAATAGCAGTTATTAATCTATCCATATAGGATTGGAGAACTGTGTCTGTTTCAGGTGGCAACCATGATGGGACTTTTTGCATAAATCTTTGAAAAGGCAATGAGATTGAAGATCATGATATTTGAATGTCAGCAAACTGACTCGTTAATTGACCTTCTGGCATAAATGAAATAGTCACTATTGTGCTTAATATTGTTATTGACTCTACATATTCAAACAATGAAACCAAAATATTGATAAAGTAATATGTCAGTGAACTATGGGTGGACCAGAGATAGAAAAATTAGTGGAAAGGTGTCACTATGTTATATTTACATTAAAATCTTCTGTAAAGGAATATGTTGAAATGAGGATGTTTAATATAAACTAAAATCTGGAACCACTACACACTCCATCTAATCCCACAATCAGAATCTCACATACATATTTGCGGAAGAAACAATATCAGTAAAACTATTTGCTGAAGAAACAATATCAGTAAAACAAGAACAATCATCCAATCTTTCTATCCCCTAAAATTCTCAATATTTCAGTGAATAAAATTCTCAATATTTCACTGTTGAAAGCACATTCAAAATACCCATCAGCCTTTGTTGTATGAAAGCCCAAAGAATCCTAGGAAAATTGTCACTCTGGGAAATGCTTATTTTTTAAAAGGTTGCTTCGACTCAGGAAATTATGCCTGCACATATGACCATTTATAATTCATTGCACTTTTCCAACAGATTTTCTTCCTTCCTGGTTATCAGGGTTACAGCTGTCTCATGCCTGTAGCACTGGTGAGATGCTTTAGCTGATGGTAAAGAACTATTAATTTATTATTTTACTGTTGCTATCTCATGCTGTGAATCTATGGACCCGAGACTTCATGTTTTCTTTCTTATTTCTCTCTCTCTTTCTCAATTATACACAACACCTGGCAGATTTCTTGTTTCTTCTGTTTAAAAAAATTGTTATGTGACTATGTTATTTTGCTAATAACTCAACAATTCTTAAAATAGTAAGTAGTGGAAGCCTCTCCACCTTGATTCTAGTTTAGTACAAAAGTAGATAAAGATTGTGCTATCCATTTGTAGTCATTAAAATAAATGGTACCAAAATATATAATCAGGCACACATTCACATGCTTGTATGATTTCTTAACTGAGTCTATATTTTAATTCCCATTTGGATGTGGTGGGCTATAATTGGAACAATTACTAGTTCTTTGAAATCCTTCTTAAAAACACAACTTAATTTAGTAATAAAGAGATTCTGTTCCTAGAAAAAATATATCTCTTTTTAAAATAATGATCTACAACTGAAACACACACACACATTTTAATAATGTTTGTGCTATTTCTTGGCACAAATACACAAATGTTGAAAATTAACGATTTTGTCTACAAAATCATACGTGATTTGATGAATAGTTTTTGCTCAGGCCAACCATGCGTCCCCTCCGCCTTTTCTTACTGCTTGCTCAGTAACTTTTTCACTTATCCTCTTTCAGAGTCGTCTTCTTCTTCTTCTTTATCAGCAGTGTCTGCATCATCTTTGCTGTCAATTTCCTGTGTTTTCTCTACCTTCCATTTAACACCTCTGTGTGTCACTAAAACCTCCTTTCTTCTGAATTCATACATAATGTCTTACCCTCTTTCAATACCTCTCTCTCTCTGTGTGTGTGTGTGTTCCTCTTTTCTCCTCTTTCTGTCCCTCTTTTCTATTCTCTTTCTCTTTCTCATCTCCCCACTTGTTCTCGCCATCCATCCTTTGTCTCTCTTAGGCCCTTTCCGCACGAGGCAGTTAAAACGGGCCAAGGCGTCCTGGCACGGGGGTCTAGGTGCAGACTATTTAACTTAGTTCCACACCTCAGTCCATCCAACCGGCCCCCAAGTGGTCCTCCAGCACGCTAAGTAAAGACCAGAAAAATCAGGTCTTTACCTTTTCTGGAACACCCCATTGCATTCCTATTTACCTGTGCAGATGTGCATGTCATGAGCCAGGCTGAGCGTGCTGCCAATTCAGACTTGGACTCTGATTTAGACTTAGACTTCCAGCCGGGGGAGGATCCCTTGGAGGGGCCTTTGGGAGAGGGAGCTCCTTCAGAGTCTAGGGAGGAGTCTGCCAGCGACCTCACAGCTGTCCCGGGCATGGATCCCGAGCCAGTACCTGCAGCAGATGTTTGTGCTCCAGAGGCAGAGGCTAGTGCTTCTGACCCAACAGAGGCTGGTGTTTCTGACTCCAGCTTGGAGTTTGCAGCAGACCCTCCCCCATGTTCCTCCAGAGGTGGCTGGAGAAGGGGGCGTTCGGAGGTCTCAGAGGCTGCGGGAAAAGCGTCTGATGAATCAGCCCTGAAGTCTTGAGGGGCTCCAGCTGTGAGCTGGGGCTAAAGACTGTGTATTTAAGACAGACGCTGTTGGAGCTGGGCACGGGGCAACAACCATCTACCAACTGGGATTTTGCGTCCTGTGTCATGGGCTTTCTGTTCCAGGCTAAACCTTGCTGTTTGAGTTTGCTGCCCCTGAGACTTGAATGTTTGTTTTGGTGACATAACCTCTTGCTTTATTTATTACTAAAGCCATAAACTCAGCTCCTGCCTCTGTGTCTGCTTAGCTGCTGCCTGACATTAACAGCGCAGGCTCGCACCAATGCGAGCCTGTGATCAGCAGAGGGTGGGCTGTGGGCGTGGCCAGCCTCAGCGGTTGGTCCACTCCCACAAAGACACCGGAAGCCGCCATTTTGAGCCGGAGCAGTGCGGATCTATAGACCTCGCACTGATCTGGTTCACCCTGCACTGATGGAGGAGCCCTGCGGGACAGTGTGCATTACTTCGGACCCAAGAAGAGCCGGTAAGTAATGGCACAGAGTGATTCACTCACCTCATGCAGAAATGGCCTTAGTCTGTGGTCTTCTTCTCTTGCATCCATGCTTTACTATGAGATAGTGTGCTTCCTCTTCTTGTACCCCCTTCTTCCTGTTCTTCACTGCAAATATACCATTCTTTACACTGCTCATGGACCATATTCAACCACTGTCCTGCCCACCAGAAAATGATGAATTCCTGAGATGACAACAGGGGAGACAGTGAAGCGAGGAAACAATGCTATTCCTCCATATCATCCTGGGAAAACTCCCATAAATTCCATTGACGAGAAGATACTTGACATTCCAATGTAGCTTAAGGAAAAAAAACTGTAGAAAAGATCCATACCCTGTAAAACAGTGTGGCTGGTTCAAATGCTTGGGGTAGACAGGAACTTTTTGCAGTTATCACCCTAGTGCAAAATTTGAAATTAGAACTGGAGGTGTAGAGAACTAGCTTTCAGTGTCTATTTGATCTGTATGTGTTTATATTTTCCAACATGGCTGCAGATGGGATGGGGAGAATGTCCTTATTTCAGTTTTGTTATATAATTGAAAGCTTACAAGGTAATTTAAGGGCTCGTCCAAATGCAACCTTGCTGCATATACACCTCTCTCTCACTATCAGTCAAAAAATTCAGCTGTGAGATTTCCTTTCAGTAGACACAAAGTACTGAATCACCTAAAGACTTATGGCATACTATCTACAGTCAAGGCTTCTGGCTTGATGAGTCATTGATATTTCAAAAGCAAGTACCTTCCCCCTGGTTGGCACTGTTCTAGGGAGGGATGCCAGTTCAATGCTACAAAATGAGTTGTGCCCTTGGAGAATTAGAGGTTTAGTCACTGGCATATCTCATCTCAGAACTCAGAGGAGAATCATACTTGGTTTCACCTATTTAGCACGCACAATGTATGTAAGGTTAGGAAAAGCTCTTTCAAGTAAGAGGTGCTTTTGTTCTAGAGCACATGCTTTGTTATGCTGACCAGCCATGGTTTTTATATGCACTTCTTGTAAAACTAAACATACTGGACACATTTTTCATGTGAACGTTTCCAGCTTTGGTCTCTGACATCTCCAGACAGTGCTGAGAAAGTTCTGTCTAAAATTCTGGTGAGGAACTAGCAATGAATGCATGCTGTCCTGAACCAATAGTCTGATAACACAGATGTTTTTAGAGTAAATACTACAGAATTTAAGTTTGGACTAGAAAGCTTTATGATCTGATTTATTGTTTGGCAGCAACACATAAACAAACTACGTACAAATAATTCCTAAGTGTATATAGAATTATAGCAGCATAAAGTTGGAATGGACTGCAAGGGACATCTAGTCCAACCCACTGCCACACAGGATCACACAATTAAGGACCTCGAAAGAAGGAAACCCATGCTGTCTCTGTGTATTCACAACATTATTTTCTAACTATACATAGACTCACTGTTTATTTGTTTCTAGTACTTTTCCTGATATGGACAAAAAGTTTCCACTCATTACAGGGGGAAAAACAAGTGTCCATAAAGTGTGGGATGACAAACTACTACTTTGCTCATGATATCTGTCACTAATAGAAAAATCAAGATTTTACCATCCCTACCCTCAATATAGCTAAATTTTGTTCTTTTTATTATTTTAACCTCTCCAGTCAGTCCAAGGTTATTCTGAGGTTTAGCTTTTCTGACTTTTCACCTACAAATTCTTATTCATTCGTATACCTCTTTGGTGATTTCCCCTTTTTTCCACTTACATGTCTCTCTTAAATTTCAGCTCATCTGAAAGTCCTAATACATTTACTTTGGCTTCTTTAGACGTCTACCACTTGTCTTCCTCATTGGAAGTGTTTGCATCTGTGTCTTTATTATCACACCTTTAGGATAGTCCCATGAATTCTGAACGCCATTCTCTTTCAGTCTTTCTGACTATGGACTATCACATAGTATTTCCATAAGCTTACAGATACGAGTTTTCTTGAAGTCCAGAGAGCATGTCTTCACTACAGTGTCTTCTTGACAGCCAAAGTTAGTGCCTAACAATCCCATCAGTTGTTCTGGACCCAAATTTAACCATTCACTTTTAATAAAAGAGTCTGTCCTACTACCCTTGCATTATGAAACTAACTCATTAATAGAGCCTGTTTGTTTCATGTAATACATGTCATGCTCATTCCATTATTTCTTCATTAAAAATAGTCTTAGACAGTCATGTCGTACTGTGAAAAGGTCTTGAAAAAGTAGATTTGTTAGACCTTACTCATTGTCCTGGTATCTTGCAATGAATATGAATATGAATGAATGAATGAATGAATGAATGAATGAATGAATGAATAGCTCTGCTGGATTGATGCAAAGCAAACAGGAATTGTCCTACCAAACCATTCAGCTGATTCAATGTATGTTAGTTCCTCCAGTGACTAGTCACAAACATAATCAACTTTAGCTATAGGTATAACTATAGCTCAATAAGAAAGCACATGTATTCTATGCACAAGATTGCACCTTTAGTCTCTATGTCCTCAGGTTAGGAACAAAAACTGTCTAAGATCCCAGACAGCCAGTTATTGACAGAGTCAGTGATACTGTCCAAGATGGACCAATGGTATGGCTTAAACAAACTATTGCTGATTTGGAAGGTTCTTCTTCAGGTCTTATGTTGAGCAAGAGGAAGAGCCTTCATAACCATTTATTACTGGATATTGAAAGATAGTGTAACAAATACATTGGCTGCCCAGATAAACCTGAGAATGCCTATTATAATGTTAACCAAGGATTAGCATTGTTTGCACTGCTTTGCTTTTATTACAGATGAATGTGCCTCAGTTTATTTACTAAAATAATGCATAAGGCAAACCTAAAAGAGAAAGCAACGTTCATGAGAGGAGCCATGAAATGCTGCTAAGAGGAGGCTCAGCTTCCTGTTTAGAGGAATGAAATGGATCACTATGTGGTTGTGGCAACTTATAGAGATAAGAATGTGGAATGAAGGTACTGAAGATTTTAAAATTATTTTTAGGATTCTGCCTTGGAACTTGTTCTCACCCCATGCTCTTTGGCGATAGATGTGTTTGAATATTAACATATCACAAATTGGATTTGAGTGACATGGTGGATTTTGAGCCTGCTAGTGTAGAATGAGAAAGCGTTCCTGGGGAACTAACTACATAGATTTTGAAAAGTGATGAAAGCCTCCCACTCATATACTGTACCTCACTAGGCTTTATGTCCCATCTTGAAACATCATTGTGAGCAGCTGATAACATTGGCTTCTATCACTCTTAAGATCTTAACATGCATGCATATACATACAATTCTTAACCTTGATTGCATTTGAATCCAGAAAGTTACAATTCTGAATCAGTTTGTAGACCAGGTTCCATGATCTCAGACATGTGTAGGATTTCCATTGTCAGCTGGGAGATGGGGAATCCTATGAAAAACCGTTGCTATCTATCAGTCAGCTGTGATTAGGCATGCCACCCTTATTTATTTATTTATTTATTTACTACAAATGGTCCTTTTCTTCACTACAATAAGAAGTAAGCTTCATAGTTTTCAGGATTTGTACCAAATCTAACAGTGCCTGTAATCAGAACCATCGGTTAAATGTTAAAGAGAGAAGTCACCTCAGCGTGTTCCTCCTAGCCCTTGGGAGTACAATTTGATTTTTGGAATTTAAAAATGAAAGAAGAAGGTAAGCAAGCAAGCGGACAACTATATAAAAGCAATGAAAAATGAACCAGGAGGTGCAAGAATTTCATGCCATTTAGAAGTTGTTTTAATTATTTGACCTTGTAAAAAATTGTGTAGCATTTCCCAATTCACTCTTTTCTGCCCACACAAATTATTCATCTCCTCCTCATGGGCAGATGATATCTTAATTAATGAAGTTGTAACAGCTTTACATTTTTATGTAATATTATAGTAATCATTAGCATTGAAAAAATAATTATGAATATACTGGAAATGAATGGATCCCCCTCCCACCAGCTTGTGTTGTGTGTGTGTATGTGTGTGTGGTTAGCCTTTAAAGGGGATAGATAAACCAATGTGGTTTCATGTGAGCTTTCATTTGTTTTTAGTTGTGTTCTTTAGTCTCAAGAATTTTCCTCTGACAAAACAAGCTGACAGAGCAAATATTACACCCAGAATATCTGGTTCCCCCTGACATACAAAGTGTTAAAGGCTTCCTGATAGCAAACGACAAGGACTGAGTTGTTTACATGGTAGACATCTGTAGAAAGTCAGTTCAGATATTTGACCTGGAAAGCTAAACTAAACATCTGTAAGCAATACTGGTTGGATGGAAAGCTGTCCTGGTAAATTTTAGGATTCTACCTTAAAACGTAGGGATCCTGGATATGGGGTCTTGTTCCATTCAAATTCTTATCTTTCAGGTTGTGAGACAGAAATGCATTTTTCCTCCAATAAATTTGGATCCTTCATTTGCCTGGTCTTTTAATTTCTCCTAGAGTTACTGGGGAAGAAAATCCTCCCTTCACCTTAATCCACTCTCACTTGATTTATAGACTGGAGAATATCTAAAATTAACATTGTAGTTAGAGAAAGTACGTAGCCCTTTTCAGGTCATTTATTTTATTCCAAGCAGTTTATTGATACACTCAGCACATACACACACTGATGAAGTCACAAAGCAGAAAGGAGTACGGGTGTGTTGGGATCACATCAAGACTTTTTTGCTGGCTTTGCAATTCCATCAATGTGCATACACACTGGCATCAGTAGTCTGCACAAAGAAAGTGATGTATCACTAACACATTGGCCCCTCTTTGCAAACAAGATCAAACAATTCAGAAGTAGGATGGACAAATCTGTCAGCTTTGATTTCTATTGTGTACATTAAAAAAAACTCACCTTCAATTCTCTAATGTGATAATTTGTGTATCTGGAATGTTTTCGTCAAAAAACAATCTAAGGAAAAAGATTCTCGCCTGTCAAATGCAATAGGAACAGTGGTTCTGAATATAAAAAGGACTGTGTTGTACCCGTGTAACTGTTAAAGAAGAGGAATCTTTCAAGGGGAAAAAGAAGTGGCAAATTTAATTCATCATTGATAAACATGGATGAACACACGAGAATTTGAGACTGTTCTGTGAATAGCAAAGCATCCAAAGCCACTGGTCTGGAGGGGCCATCTGTCAGTTTTGTCTTTTTTCCACATCCTTAAAAACAATCAATCAAACAAACAAACAAAAGGCTCAAAGTTTCTGTCCTGCTTTTGAAGAAATGTTTATTTGGTATGTACTTTTTAAAAAATAATAAAAGAAGATGTGAAAAACTCTCACCCAACCTTATTCAGTGATAACTAGAGATGAGAAAATTCCAATACTAGGAATGCGACAAAATGCCTATCCGTTATTGATCCATAACTGCGGCCCTAGGGCCTTAAAGATACCCCCAATGATGCAAAAGTCCTAAGAGATTCACAGAGGAGAATAGAGTTCTTTAGATAGCCTAAACTCGGGTGGGTATGTGTGACAAGGTTCAGAAGAACCTTTTTGGTATCTGGAAGTGATGTTTCTAGCAATGCTAAGAGATTTCCAATCTTTTTTTAGACCATTTTTTGTTGTTGTTGTTGTTACTATGTCAGCATGCAAGGACACATGCGTGCACACACATGCTATCCATCTATCTATCTATCTATCTATCTATCTATCTATCTATCTATCTAATCAGACCCATATATGCCAGAGGCTAGTTTGGTCTTAAATTTTGGATTATTTTGAGATTTTTTTTAAAAAAATAAACAAGTTAGGGGTGATTGAGGATCCCAGGAGCTGAGCGAGTACCAACCAAATTTCTACTGGAATAAAAAGAGGTTGAAAGTCATTAATAAAAGAACAGAAAACTGGCTTCACCACCATTGTTAACCATAAATGTTCAGTCAATGATCATTTAGATCATGTAATGCTTTAGATCATGCTTTAGATCATGTAATGAGTCAGGCCATAGTCACATGGAAGAGAATGTTGCTTTCTATCATGTGATGGTGTTACCATGGTAGGAGAAGCTGCATCAGCTAAAATTCTCTCCTCTCAGCTGCTAAAGTTGCATCACCCCCAAGCCCATATGCCCACCTTCATTCTTGGGCATTGCATCCATAGAATGGTTCCAACCTGGATAGTATTTTTTTTTTACTCATTCTACAAGCTTTCATTATATAATTGATAATGTCATCATATTACCTGGCTTTGTAACAGAGTATTAAATAAGGAGACAATTTAAAACTGGCCAGGTTCAAGATCTCAGGTTAAATAAAGCAGAGGTAATTTTCATGTTGAAAGTAATGTACTGACGTGAAATCAATCTCCTTACTCTAATAAAATTAGCTTGATCTCCACAGTCATTATTTTTCACAGCTGAAGCTTGTCTTATCTAAGTTAGAGCAGTTTTATAGCCTAATTTATTTTACAGTGTAAACCAGTGTAAAACACAGGGAAAAAAATTAAAAAGTATTAAAAAGCCCTCCGACACCTAAAATGACTTGCCCAGGCTTTAACCCATATGGGCATTGTGAAATGCTTCTGACTGACATGTAATTACTTATTAGCTGTAATACTTGTCAGTGAGAACAGAAAACACTGTCTACAGCTCACCTTGTACAGTTCACCTAAATGAATCACAGCAGAGAAAAGAATTATACTTCGAAAGCTGTTGGTTGGGAGATTATCCTTCCATAGCTTTTTCCCTCTACTGTATTCATTAATTTTCTTCAGACATACTGCTAGATTCCATCCTGTAGGAGTTTTCTTATCATGCATTTCCTTTTACTATTTGAAGATGATTTCTTCTTTATAGAACTGATTGTCCAGTCATAGTTCACTATGGTAAGAAAATGAAACACGATCTCTAACTGCATAAGATCAATTCAAATGTATCAAAGGGGGCTCCGCAGAATATAGAACTTCATGTCCAAAACCAACATATTGCTGCAAATGTGTCAAGTATAAGAATGTGGAATTATCTTCAGTAAGTAGGTAAGGATAACTTGAATCCAGACATATCTCGAATCCTTAAATTATTCTGAAGTTGTTGGTTCTGACAGGTTCTTGTTATATCTTCTTATGGAGATTTTTAGAGGAAGACAAACAGTTGCTCACAGTCAAGAAATCTCAAGACATGGTGGGTGGATATCATTTCACATTATGACCTCTCTGAAAAATTCCTCTCCCACCTGATCTGAACATGAGAATAATGAAAATATATTCATCTCCCTGTTAGTACTATGCAATATTTCTTCTACTCCATCTCTTATTAAGAGAGGGAATTACCTTGCTTAAAATGGTCATTACCTTACTTCACTAAGGATTATCATGGGGAGAGAAAAAAAATGAACCCCTTAGAATTGTCATATATCCCATCTTAAAATGTTATTACATCTTAACTTAACTCCATATTCCTAGATAAAGAGCAATAAACAACCTGATTAAACAAATGACAAACAAATATATGTTTTAAATGTTTATTTGTCCACAGCTGTCAATATCCCCACATGGAGAGGTATGTGAACCTTAGATTCAGTACCTAAAAGCACTGCTTCATACAAGAAAGCTTTTCCTATAAATATTGGTCAGCCTCTAACATTGATCTAGAAGGATTGAGTCCAGTCCTGCTTCAGTTCAGTGGCTTCTGAAGGCCGTTCAAAAACGTGGGGCTTCTTCTGTAGACATTCTTGTCTAGAACTGCTTGTATGTTTAAGAATATTTTTGTGTGGGGCAACCCACTTCTGGTTCAGCTTTAATTCTTATATAGATGGCATGAAAGTCTCTTCTACAGTTCTCTGATGGACTGCAGAATTCATGGTCATGTCAATGATTACAAGCCTAGAGAGAAAAGCAGGTACCGTCACATTCACCTTGTTCCAAAGAATCCCAAACTTTATTTCTCTTTCTCACCAATAACATGTATTCCATACTCCTCTCATATAAAGGAAATGTGTATGGATTGTAAGGAGGAACAGATCTGCAAATGTTGGATTTGAAGAGCTTTTCAGCTGTTTCAAAGCCTGTTTGCCTCAATTTAGCAACATAAAAAAAAATCATCAAAAATATTCATTTTCTTTTACTGTTTTTCCTAACAAACACAGTCCAGTATGCTGTTTTCCTAGGGGGTGCCCTTTTTGAAAGCATTTTCTTTCCCTATGTAATGCATTTTTATGCATACTTTTCCTCTTTCTGCTTCATGCGTTTTTGTGCATATTGCTGGAGCAGAGAACTGAATAGCATAGGTGTATGGAACATACACCCAACATTTCACAGATGAAAACTAGGACTAATGTGGCCAAGCAACATCAGTGTGTTGTCAAGATGGGAAAAGATATTAGTGAGAAAGGACCCATAGACCGAGAGAAATTCCTTTTGCTTGAGTCTACAGGGAAGAGTTTATGGGTTGCAAACTGCTTTTGCACTTTGACCTCAGTTTGCAACAACTGAAATAAGTTGAAGGCGAAAAGCAGAGGAAGAAAGAGAAACTGGGACATTTTAGAAGCAGTTGTAAAAGTGGAAAGAGAGGGGTTTAATCAGGATTGTCCCTGCCACTTGGAGTGTATGATGGAATGTTTGGACCTATAGATATATTGGTCTCTGATTACCTCTATTTCTCTTTCATTGACCATGGTGGATAAGGCTACCAAGAGCTCTAGGCCATGGAAAGAACACGATTGTCATTGACCATGGTGGCTAGGGCTACTGAGACATATCGGCAAAAATTTCTGGAAAACCAAAGGCCTAAAAGAGCAGCGTTCTAAAAAGTATGGAATTTGGAATACAAATGTGTTCTGATTTGCTTAGAAATTTATCATGTCCAGGTTTGGCAAGTTCATACAAATATTTTGGCCTCACACTTCTTTTATCGAAAAGAAAGTCAAAGAAAAATGGAGGTGAGGGTAGAGAATATGTGACCTTCATTTCACTTAGGATAGAATGAGATGGAGGAAAGGATGTGGGGGAAATAGTATTGTTGTGTTCATATATATATTTATCTAGCATAATTGGTGTACATGTATGCTCTCAAATCATGCTTTCTATGCTATAGAATCTCTGGAAGCTTCTACCACCCAAGAAATGAATGGGAAAAGAACAAACTGTCATCATGGGGTAGAGTTAATTAATTAAGAAGAGGATGAAGGAAGAATATAATCATGTGTTTTCCGTGCCTAATGTACATGTATTATCCCTTCTGTAAAATGTTCTTGGTGTTCTTAAGCTTTAAACAAGGTCACATAAGTGCTCTTAATCTTTAAATGAGGTTGCATCAGCAGTAGACTGATCTGGGAAACAGGTACTTGTGGGAGCTGTGAAATCCATTTTTTAAAATTTGGTTTCTTAATAGTACCAAACCCAGTGTTATTTATTGAATGAGATGTCTTGTGTCAACCAGCATTCACTTTTAATAGTTAAATGCTGCTTTTGTCAGGGGGGACAAAAATGCACTCTTTAAACCAAGAGGGTAATTAATTTTTCTGACAAGCTTTCAAAGTGCTCGATTGAGATTTTAGGCATCATATATATAACTTGACAGTTTGCATTTGCTTGGGTTATTTTTTTTTCTCCCTTTTCTTCCCTGGAGCTAAAAAAGAAAGAAAGACAGTAAAAAACAGAAGGAAGAGCTGAAAATCCAGCTAAGTAGCATTGTTAATGTGTATAGATCTTCATGAACTCCAAGAAATTGGCTTACAGCTATAAAGGAACATATCTATTTTTATTTTCCTTTGGCATTTGGATCTTCCCTTGCGTATAAATAAATAAAAATAAATCAGAACTTAGCAACCATCAGAAATTGTTGTTAAGTTAGTGTAAACTTCTAAAGAACCTACTGCAAAAGAATAAAGGATGCTGCAGTTGAAAAAGACTGGGCTAAAAGGCTGAATGAAAACTTGCTGTACATATGATGTGAACTGCACTTTTGGTAGGGTTCAGTATAAACACACACATCAATAAAAAGAGAATAAGAGTGAAGTTAGATGAGAACAAAGTCCTATCTAGCCCAGCATTCTGTTCGCACAGTGACCGATCAGAAACCCATGGGAAGCTGATAATCAGAGTATGAACACAATAGCACTGCACTGCTCATGTAGCTTAGCAACTCGCATTGAGAAGCCTACTGCCTCTGAAACTGAAGGCAATATATAACTGCTGTGACTAGTAGCCATTCATAGCTTTATCCACCATGAAATGAACTAATTTCTTTTCAGAGCTGGCCAAGTTGGTGGCCATCACAACATCCTGAGGTTGTGAATTCCATAGTTTAATTATGTGGTGTGTGAAGAAGTAATTTATTTTGTTTGTTCTAGATCCCTGTATGGGACAGGTTTTAGTGTGTTTCTATACTATGTTCCCTCTGTCTAAAGGGTAGACAGCATCTTTCAAATCCATTTCAGAGAGGTTCTTGGGTCCACATTACTGTTGGAGAAATGTGATAGTAGTGGATCTCACAAGGACAGTAGTGAAATTGGGAAGTTGAACATTACCCAGTACCACAACGACTCACTTTACAAGTTCCAGCAGAGAAAGAAACATCCTTTGTCTTCTTTGTAAAACATATAAAAATAGCTTTGTTTACTATTTTTTTAAACACATACACAGTCTAATGGATGAAACAGAGAGAGAGGACTCTGCACTAGGGTCCAATAGCACACTGTTCTGTTTCAATCCCAGCATTGCCATTTCCAGGATGATATCAAATTATGAATGCTTTTTACCACATCCTTTCGACTTAAGTGGATGAACAGTGTTATCGCCACTGGGTTTTCCCACAGCATTACTGCTTCATTGGTAAGTCCTTTTTCCACCTTTTCCCAGCCCACAGCTCCTGATTGTTCTTTCTTTCTTTCTTTCTTTCTTTCTTTCTTTCTTTCTTTCTTTCTTTCTTTCTTTCTTTTTGATGACTGCTCCAGGAAATGAGATAATTTCCACCATCTCCTGCCCAGTCCACATCACTGTAACACAAACGATCAAATATGGAAATCTACACTCATAGAGCTGGAACAGGAAGTTGGCCATCAAGTCCAACTTCCTGTTCAGTTCAGCATCATCAGCTAAAGCATCCACAGCAGGTAGCTGTCCTGACTCTTTTTGAAGATGTCCAGAGAAAGAGACTCTATCACCTCTCTAGGCAATTGGTTCCATTGCCGCACCACATTTGCTGTCAAGAAATTCCTTTTAATGTTCAGGTGAAATCTACCCTCAGCCTGAGCCATGATGGTTGCATTCCCTCTTTCTTATAATATGAGTACTGGGAGAGCTACTATTGGTTTAAGCCTTTTCAGGTATGGTACAGTCTCTACCAAAAATGGCCTTTTCTAACACATGGAATGGAGCACTGATTAGGTCATGGGTTCAGCTTTTTGCTTGTCTTTCCTATGTAATTCAATCTGTTTGAATTTTGAATAAGGAGAGAGGTTGAGTCCCTTTGTTCAGTACATTCCACTGTGAGCCATGGAGAAAGCATCACCAACTTTCAGCACAGACAAAAAGAACAAACTGTACTTTCACATCTCCAGTAAGAAATCTTAGGGCTCTTTCGCACTTTGGGAAGGAAAAGGGGCAGTCTGTTACTCACCAGACTGGCGTGCTCCCTCCGACAATCCACACTGATCCAGAGCAGTGCATGGCTGTGCTACACACTGCTCAGGGGATGAAAATGCCAGCTTCCGGTTGGTGGAGGCTCTCCACCAACCGGAGAAGCTCACCAGCTGGAAGCCCGCCCCTGGAAGATCTGCAGCCTCGTGCCGTTGCGAGCCTGCAGATCTACATAGGAGCGCAGTGATGGAGTGGAGCGTGCCAGGCTATTGAAAGACCTGTTTTAAGCGGCCTTTCAATAGCACGGCGAACCACCAGTTCTGATCGTTCCAGAGCGGGCTGAAGTCCGAAACTACAGAAAGTAGTCCGGACCCAGTTCGCCCCCAAGTGCAAATGTCCTCGCTGGAGGACGCGCTCCCCATTGTAAAACCAAAATGTCGAAAAGGCCTTACTGTCCATTTATCATTTAATGATGTTTATCCCAATTTATCAAAAATTGTGACCAGAACAGTTATATATGTCTCACAATTCCTCTTGCTATCAAGTTGAAGTTTCACTGACTGTCTAATCCCAGTTTTCTCTGATTTAGAACATAAATAGCCAAAACAATTTTAAGTTATCCAACATTTCTTTTGCTGAATTACACTTTGACAGAAAGATGGATAAATTATACACCAAAGCTTATATCATGTGCTATGGGATCTTCTCTCTTCTTTCTTACCCATGCAGAAGCATTTCATCCACCTGATTTCTCTGTTTCAAGGCATTCATAAATGTCTTGGACATGTAATGCTGCTTGAATTCTGTATCTTCTTTGATTAGTAAGTCTCTTGGGATTCTTAATGATAATCAGCAATGTTTAGTGATAACATTGTGCTTTGCTATTCAGAAAAAAATGAAGGAGGAGGAAAAGCATCCCATGGGCTGGCAGAACTTGCCAGAAGTATCAGATGACATGGAAGATCTCTCCATGTTTGCTCTCTCTCTATGAGATCAGAAAAGCCCATCCTTGTGACATTACACCTTCCTTCTATCCCTCTCACATTTGGGGCATGAAATATCAGGAAATAGGAAGATGACAATTTGACAGCCCTATTTCTGTGGTGCAGTGTCAGGAATAATGTACATTATTCCAATTGTAGTTGCGTCATAGATTGATATTAAAGCATTATTTAACTGGCAGTTTTATTATGGATTCCTTTCCTTAGCATACCCCAGAATGGAATCTGCCTTTTAAAGATAAAAAAGTAAAACTGGAAAATGTATATTTAATACTGGTGGGAGGGACAATGCTGAGATGAGAAAAATAAAACCCATGGGTGACCTGTGAGTGAATAACAAAAATCATAATACTTTTTTTTATTAGGACCACAATATATTGCCAAAAGCAAAAACATTAGGAAGAACTTCCTGACAGTAAGAGCAGTTTCAACAGTGGCATACGCTGCTTGGGAATATAGTGGAGTCCCCTTATTTGGAGGTTTAGAGAGAGAGAGAATGGCCATCATCTGTCAGGAGTGCTTTGATTGTATATTCCTGCATGTCAGGGGGTTGGATTCGATGGCCCTTGTGGTCTCTTCCAGCTCTATGATTCTATGATTCAGTGATTTTCTATGAAGAGTCATAGATTCATCTGGCAATTTGGATCCTCTTGTACTGGTTACTACCTTTTCCAATCTCCACTTAAAATCCAGTCACAATTAAACATTTTGAGTACAATTGGATGAGCGTTTTAATTAGAGATAAGAGATGCAGCCTGCTGATATCAGCTGCAGATAGTCCACTTGCATTGAGAATGCCTTCCATTGACACATAATACATCATTTGGGCTGCATAAGCAAGATAAGTTTATAACAGACACAAAAGCAGATTGGTTAGGGAGGATATATCTGCAATTAAGCAGATTCTCTAGTGGCTGTTAGCTATGGGGTGGTTATTGGAAAGAACAGCGACCTGGAAAGAAAGGGTGTCTAAATGAAGGATAAAACTGGGATTTCAAAGGCATGGTACGGTAAACAGAAACATTAACCTCCATTTCCATGATTACCTACGTCATAGACCTATGTAAAGCCTCCTATTGTATTTCTAAATATGTCCAAATTATCAAAAATAATCCCATTTTGGCCTTATCTTCCTTACATGGCAGATCAAGGAAATGTTGTAAGCATTATATATTTGTATAAAGGTTTTGGAAAGGTACCCATTATATCCAGTTTTGTTGATACTCAGCTTGGTTTAATGTAGTTTGAATGCCGGCTACAATTAGGTGGATTGCTAGCTGTTTGATAGACTGTATCCACAGTGTATATCCTGAGAGCTCCTCATCAATCTGGGATTTAGGAAAGAATTGAATAGAGAAGATGGGAAACTCTTCAGATTTATAGGTAACATTGCAAAGTGATAACTTAGAACAGTGGTTCCCAAATTTGTTTCCCAGGTGCTGCTTGACTTCTGAACCTAACAGGCCCAGCCAATATGGCCAATAGAAAGGAATTTTTAGTCCAGCTGTATCTAAGGACTTAGAGGTCGGAAACTGATGCCTTAAAAGACTGAAGCGGCAATCAGGATTATATTGAATGTGTTGTTGTTGTTGTTGTTGTATTTATTTCTATCCTTCCTTTTCCCTAGTTCAGGAATCAAAACAGCTTACAACAAATTAAAAAACACATTGCTAAAAATTCACAAGATCCAACAGTTAAAATGAAATTGAACAATAAAAAAGTTTAAAACACATGGCATTAAATATGCTCATGTTCACACATGCACAAACATTCAACAGCACAATAATTAGCAAGATCCAGTGCAGTGTTTAGGTGAGACAAGTCTTACAGAGTCACTCATCACACGCCTGTCTCAATAGAAAATTATTTACTTTTCTGCAGAAGGGAAGCAGAGAGAGTGCCTGTCTAACTTCTTTGCTAAAGGAGTTCTAGAACCTGAGGACAGACATGGAGAAGGTCCTTTTCTGTGTCCACACCAAATGTACCTGTGAAAATGAGGCAACAAAGAAAAGGACCTCCCCAGCAGATTTCAAGGCACAGACTGTTTCATAATGGAGTGTATGGTCCTTCAAATAACCTGGACCTAAGCTGTGTAGAGCTTAATGTGTCAAAATCAACACTTTGAATTGTTCCTGGAAAAAGACAAACAGGCAGTGAAATTTTGGCAATTAGGGAGTTGTATGTTCCCAGTAGTCAGACCTAGGCCATTTCTGCAGGACAACACTCTTCCGCATTGTCTCTCTGCAGTCCCGGGTCCAGAAGGGAGTGCATCAGCAATGCGCCCCTCTGCACTCACTTGGTCCATGTGGAAGAGAACACAATGACACCATGTCTTCCTTCCGCAGTGCATCCAGGCTTTTTTCCTTTCTGAGCTATGGAAGGAAGCATCACCAACCCACTTCCACAGCTTCCGCATGGCCAGAAGTGACGGCAGTACTGCATGATTGCAGAGGCAAAATGGTTTTTCAGTTTTGTGAAAACTGTGTGAGCATGACACTCCATGACAGGATGGCGACAGGACAGTGACAATATCATGTGGAAGTGCGATCTGCTGACCGTTGCTATCCTGTGGTCCTGTGGCAGAAATGAGACAGCAACGTCATGTGGAAAGGGCACTTGTTAGCAATCTGGCTCCAGCTCTCTGGACCAATTGAAGTTTCTGAACACTCTAGAAAGGCTGCCCCATGAAGAGTGCATCATAAAGTGGGGACAAATTGTTTGCAGTGTCAAGTGATCTGATGATGATATTCATTTGTATCCCACCTTTCTCTCACTAATGAGATTCAACTTGCTAACAGGATGAGAAGCTGGGACAAAATATATTGCATTATTTTCAGTGAAGATAAATGTCAAATTAGGTAGAATCAGTTGCACAAATATGGTTGATGCCTGACTTGGCAGCTGTACATGTTAACAAGACTTGGTGGAATTAGTAGAGCACAAGCTAAGCATGAGTTAACACTAGCCTTTTCCACAGCGGGTGAGGGAATCGCTCAGCGCCGCTACTCACCGGAACTTTCGGCTCCCCAGTCCAGTCCACGGCGGTCCGGAGCAGTGCGTGATCGTCAATACACACTGCTCCAGTGCCCCAAATGGTGGCTTCCGGTTGGTCGAAGGTCTCGACCAACCGCTGAAGCTTGCCAGCCTAATGCCTGCCCCCGGGCAGATCGCAGGCTCGCATTGGTGTGAGCCTGCAAATCTGCATAATGGAGCAGGCTCTCAGTGGCACGCTGCGTGCTTTTGAAAGACCGGAAAAATCAGGTCTTTCAAAAGCATGCTGGAGGACCACTTGGGGTCATTCCAGACAGGACTGAAGTGCGGATCTGACTGCACCGTTTCAAAAACCCTGTGTGGAAAAGGCCACTGTGCTGCAGTACTTCATTCAATTCTACATTCTTTTATATATATATATATAAAAACAGAGAAAGGGTAATACAATTCTACTGCTCCAGATAACAGAAAGTTATAATAGTACCACTCTTTTCTGCTCCATTCTAGCCACTACTCATTGGGAATAATGTGTTCAGTTCTGGGTACTACAGTTTAATAGATGAACTTATTAAGGAATGAAAGAAAGATCTGGAGGGACAAGGAGTCCTATGAAGACAGCTGACAAAGTGGTGTATTTTTAGCTTTGAGTACAAATAGTTATGTAAGATAGCCTTCTTCAAATATCCAAACAATTACTATCTAGATAAGGAAACTAATTATTAATAAGATGTTTTGTTGTTTCTCTGAAAGGTTAGGCTTGAACCAATGTGTTTAATTTTCAAAACTGCAGAATACAACTTAACTTTTGAAAGAACTTGCTGATGGTACAGAATGGAACAGATTGCTTTAGACTGTGGTAGCCTCTTCCTTAAATTTTGCTAAGCAGAGGCTAGATGGCCATCTATCAGAGATGTGGTGGTAGTGGATTACCTCTGTTGCCAGGAGGCTGGCCCTACACTGTTATAGTGCTATTTATTCCACTTTCAACATCCTGTGGAATTCTGGGGTTTGTGGTTTCCTAACGCCAAAGAGCTGTCTGGCTGAGAATTCTAAAGGCCCCTCTGTAAACTCCAAATGCCGGAATTCCACAGGATGCTGAAAGTGGAATAATAGCACCATAACAGCATAGGATTGAAAATGTCCCAGGGTTCTCACACTTGGAAACATTCAAAACCCCAAGTCTATTATTTTAATGCTTTCCAAATGCAAACATGCCTGTTGAGCCTGGGTAGGTTTTTATGAGTTTTTACTTGGTATGTTTAATTAGATTGGATCCTAGAACCCAACTCATTCCTGCCTCCTTTCATTAAAATGTGCTGATCTTTTTCCTCTTTCTTTCACAGAAATGCATATGTTTGTATGTACACATTCTTTTTCTGGGAGTAGGGAAGGAATTGTAGAAGGCAGTTTTGATGATGAAGAGAGAAGTTGCTTAATGGTGCATGGCTCTCCAATTAAAATGCTGAGGGGTTTAATGCTACTATGCTGAATGCCAGTCTGCTGCTTAAACTTGTTTGTCATTGGCACTAGGACTACCATTTAATTAATGAAGTCTGCGATGATTAATCCACTGAATCTTCACAATTGATTGATCAATTAAGACAGTATACACTTGCATAGTGCATCAGTTCAGAAGCAAAGTGTGCGTTGTTGTTGCTGAGGTATGACTTGTCCTACTCCCTTTTCTCCTATATTCAGTGAAATGTGGGAAAGCCCGTTCTTCCAAGTAGCTGATACATGGACAATTAGGGACAAAGACGCCTACCATTAGAAGGTGTCCATAGAGAAGGCCTGGAAACAAGGCCATTATGTACTGTATTGAAATACTGATTTCATTGGACTTCTCTGTCAGTTAGTTAGACTGCAGCAGAAGGAGATGGGAACCCTGTCCACTCTACCTTCATCAGGGTCCTTTCATTGTATCTATCCTAGCTAGTCATTATGAGAATTTTTATTTAATTTAAAAAATTGTCATCATAGTTTGCTTTCTTTTCTTTCCACATCCCAGTTTCCTTTTATGTTCTATCTTTCCAGTTGTATTCCTGTAGGAAGGGATTGTCTTCTTTCACTGATTGCTGCAATCTTCCATGATTCAACATAGCGCAGTAGTTGCACATGTGGAAATGCGTTATGCTAAACCATTTACCACACCTTGGACCTACTGTAGAGAAGGTGAAGCCCCCTCACCCATTTTCATTTGTCGGGTGGATCACAGAGGTGCCTGGTTATATCTCCATAGGCAGACATGAAGCACTTACTTCAGCAGTGGGGTCTTCTGGGATCCTCCAGAGGTCCCCGTGACTGATGTAATCATTTTATGTCATATGCCATGGAAAGGGGAACTTCAATCTGTAGATCGATGGGGGGGTGGTCTTTGGTTAGGTTGCAGGGAGAAAGGAAATAGCAACCTCTGCTGAAGCCAAAAATATATATACATAGCTGTAGAGTTAACTTGCACCTACATATGCTACTAACAGCCTGCCAGCCATTGTTTGTTAAGCCCTATTGGGAGCCTTTTCAGCTGAGCAGAAGAGTAAAATGCTTTGCATAAATGCATGCATATATATGGAAAACTACTGCCCTATCATGACACTTCCCACCAGATACTTCCCAGTACAAATGGTGTTATATTAAACAATCATTATGAAAAGCAGAGCATGACTGGGAGAAGGGTGTCATCTGGTTTACTTTTTTTTCACTTCTCCATGCTGTTCCAACAAAATATTCCTATTGTCTTTATTAAACATAGTGAACCAGGTAGAATTAATAAATCTTCAGGCCTGCCTATATCGGGGGATGTTTTTGTTGTTGTTTTTGTTTACTTTTCTTCTCTCCTAACCAAGTAACCCATGTTTTGACAAAGGTCAGAGAGAAATCTGAACAACAGGATTCTTCATTTTCAAAAATCAGAAATGGTCTCACAGTATTTTTGTTTTGTTTTGTATGCAACCTGTTACCTGCAGGAGACCTTTTGCCCAGTCTTCAGAATCTGACTGTACAGATATCAATTTTTTGACATCAGGCCTGACTTGCCTTTTGAACCAACCTGCATAGGAAAAGATCTGGAGATCTCAAGAACCTACCCACAATGTTGTGCGTACTTGGTTGGTCTAATAACCAGATTGACTAACTTTGATTTTCAGAACTTTTCCAAAGTTATGTCAAAGAATCTTGACAACCTTTATCTAAATGTATGTAAGGGAAAACAAACCTGTTTGGGAGAAACAGTTTTCAGAAGAGTTTACAGAAGTTTTCAGCACAATCCATTCACTTCCTCTTCATCATCTAGACATAATTCATTTACAAAAACCTCAGCCTTATTTCTTAGAAGGGGATGAAGCCACCAGATGTCTCTAAAGCTCTGGCCATAGATGTTCTTCCCACATAATATCTGGGTAGCTTGGCTAGCAGGCCAGGAGATAACAGCTCATTGTGTGCATTAGGTGGCGGAGGGCAGGTTTGAAGGAGGAAGCACATTTGCCAGAGATGAAATTGCTCAACTAAACTAATAAAGGGTGGGTTAATGAGAAATCTGGCAAATTATTATTTAAATAGCTTTCATAGTTATAATTTACAGTGAATGTCTTGTAGCTAGAAGGAGTGCATATTTTGAACAAATAATAATAGAGCTGTATATTGTTTCCTTGCCATTATCTTCTCAGCTCTCCGGAGAAGTCCTGTTTCAAAAAGGAATTGTCATGGATGATTGTGCAGTGAACAAGGTAGGAATTCATTATAGCTGAGGCATTCTTCTTATTGTTTCTCCTTATTATTTCACATTGATGAAGGCCACCTGAGGGTCAGGCTTGAGATGACCTTGTCTTTACCTGGAGGAGTTTTCCTTCTCTCAGTGATAAATATCGGGAGTGTAGATCAAAACCATGATTATCTTAAAATGGTGAGAGGTGACAAACTCACATCTTCTCTTGTTTAGTTACATTAGCTAAGTCTCCTGAGAGTTATTTGTGCTCATATTGTCAGCTTTCAGAATCATATTCATTTGTCAATATTCATTTACCAATGATGGAAAAAGAGTAAAAGAATAATTGATTGTGTTCTGATTCAAATGACTCCATATATGAATGTCCCAGCTTGACTTTAAGGTAGGCCTTTCACATGTTAAGAATCAAATGACCATCCACTTATATTATACTTCCTTCTTCATAGATTGATCAGCTTGCATTTTTCATTCCATCTCTACAGAGATCCATCTCCACTATATCTCTAGAAAGAATTTGAATTTATTCATAATATGATTTGACTGATACAATGGAAAGGAAAAATGTGTGAAGCAAACGTTGATAGGCCCTTTCCGCATCTTACCTTTTCGCGGAGGTGGGGGATGGCGTTCGCGCGAGCAGCCTCTTGTGTGAGGCGCTCACATCGTTTCTCCTTCCTTACCGCAGCTGGCTTGCCAGTCTTGAGAGCGCCCTGCCTCTTCCTACCGCAGCGCAACCTGGGAATTGCAGAATAGTGCTGAGGCAGGAAGCATGACCGGCCCAGCTCCCGACATACTGCAGTGCAGGTAAGTGTGCATGGGCCCCGGGAGTCTTGCACGACCGTGCACCATTTTCAGCTTGAAGCCGAAAATGAAAAGGTGCATGCATGGTTCGTGTTAGGCTCGTGAGCGTCGCGTAAATGGGAGTGCATCGTTCGGACCACCGCTCCCATTTACGCAATGCTCAAGGGGCCCTCTCACAAAAGAAACTGCGTGCGAAAAGGGCCTTAGGCAGGAATCTGAAGCAATATCAAAAGGAGGGGTGGGAATTGTGTGACCCACAAGTGTTTGTTGATATCCAACTCCCAAGAAACCTAGAAGTATAGCTGCTGGTCAGGAATGTTGAGATTTGTAATCCAAAGATATCTGGCATGTGTGCTTCAAGATGCCTATTGACTTCTGGCTACCCCATGAATTTCATATGATTTCTTAGGCAAGAAATACTGAGAGATCATTTTGCCAATTCTTTTCTCTGAAATATAACCTACAACACCTAATATTCATTGGTAGTCTCCCATCCAAGTACTAAACAGGGTTGACCATGCTTAGCTTCCAAGATCATACAGGATCTATTGCCTTTAGGGTATTTAGATCCTCAAAGACAGCTAGATGGCCATATAGAAAGCCATATAATTCCAATTCCTGTTCTAAACATTCCAAACATCCAGTGTGGGTCCTATTAACTTCTGTGAGACACAGTAGCTACGTTCCAATTTTGGACAAGTTGAAAGAGTTCCTTTCTTTCTTTCTTTCTTTCTTTCTTTCTTTCTTTCTTTCTTTCTTTCTTTAAAAATTCAATCTCTGATGCCTCACATGTTCTTATGTTCCCATTGGATTGTCATAATTCCTGAGAATCACTTGTTTTGAAAGGATCATTGTTGCAGAAGACTTGGTACAATGATCTAGACATCTTGGGATATTATTGGGATATTATTTCCCCAAGGATCATAGTGTCCCCCATGCTGCTATAGGATCTTATGAAGATTGTTAACGATGCCATTATAATAACCAGACATGTTTCACTACTGAAAGGAAGGGAAACTATGGTAGAATGAGATTCCAAGCTGGATGAAGAGTTGTTTATAACGTACCTGAATTTCCATACCATCTGAAGTTTCTTCCATATTTATGGGGCTTCCAATGATTTTGTCTCATTACCACTGAGCATGCAGTTATCTGTTGTTCCTTAGTTTCATCCTTTCTAACTCACCCTGCATTTATTCAGATTAATCTGGATATGCATTTTTAAAAACACTTTCAAGCTTTCTGTTCTATATAGGGAAAGCGTTCATTAACACATGACATAAATTTCTATAAGCTAATTGCTATTTCTGTTAGTAACCATTACATAAAATAAACAAGCTAGAAACTGTGCCACACTGGGCCATTTGTGGAAGATCAGCAATTTCGCATTTGAGGTCTTTCACGTTTGAAGCTCATCTTCATGAATACCATTATGTTTAATTTGCCAGTAAGTATGAGGCTAGAAGTCTCATTCTGTGTGATCACTGGTAAAGGATTGTGCAAATTATGTTCCCAAATATATGGATAGTCAATGGTTTCTTAGTCTAGTCTTAAAATTTCATCTTTTGTCATTATTATTTCACTTTCTGATAAAGTCAGTTGAGACACGGATATCTGCTCTACATCTTCTGCAATACAGAGACCCACAGATGATTTGTTCAACTTCTCCACCTACACTTTTGCGCAGTCTCTCAGATTTCAAGCCAAACATTTTTCTTTGGAGAACTCTCAACTCCATGTTGTGTTTGCTTTGGCTGTGATTGAGGAACTCATAAATGTTTTGTTCAGAGCTTCTGCAATTCCAGGCACTATCAAGGGTTTTTCTGTTTAGGAGGATATACATTAAATATGATCTGCCTAACCAAGTCCCATTCATCAAAAATATTATTCACAATTAAGCTGAAATGTCACCAAGGCCATTTCTGCACAAGAGGGGAGAAGCGGCTCACCACGTGTCACAAGCGGTGTTTTTATACTCCAATTCAAAAACTGTGCTGTCTGCATCCCCACCCCACATTTACATTGTACTACTGCAGAGAACAGCAGTTGCTGCACCCACAACAGCAAGTCCCTGGGCACTCCCATTCCCCTCCCTCACCCTGCCCTGCCATCACTGATTAGTCTGTTTTTTTTAAAAACAACAACAACAACAACACACATTTCTAATACATTTCTGTCTTTTTTTAAAAAAAAAAAGCACACATTTTAAACACATTTCTGCATTGCTACATTTGTGTGTAGGAATGTATGTTCATTGATAAATGGAAAAAAAAAAACACATCTTAACAGTCTATTACCAGATCCACTCTTTCCCCCTGCCTGTTTAATATATGAAGACAATAATGAAAGCAGCCTGTCTTTCGATGGATGGAGAGAGATAGGGATGGAAATTGTGGAAAGGACAGCCTGGGAATGCCCATAGCTGGCCACTTCTGCGATGTGAATTGATGCTACACTTCTGCATGCAGGTGAAAACCAAAGAGGAACCAGTTTGGGAGATTTACATCCGAGTTTTTCCAGTTTTCACATATAGTGGTTTCACATCGCAGTGAACCATTCTAGGAGCTGAAAACATGCAGAACCAGGAGGAAAACTACGACACTAAAATGGTTCAACGCGCAGACTGCAGAGTGAGGCTTCAATGCTACTACGATGTATCAACCTCATGAAGAAATGGGCTGACTCTTAAGCAGACTTCAAAACCCTTGTGGTTTTGCTAAAATTGTTCATTGCTTCCTTTGAGAAGAAGCTTAGTAAGAATCACATCCCTGATTTAAGAAAGAAGGAGGAAGAAAGCCAAATCAAGCTTCACAGAGACACCTATCCCTATCTAGCAATCTTTATTCCTGCATTGTAACAATTGTGTTAGAAAGGAGACAGTGGGTGACTGAATCTATTTCCCTGTCCAAGATCAGAACAAGGACTTCCAACATTAAATACCAGACTTGGTGATTCCTTATTCTAGCCCTGAGAAAAAGTGACTACATTTTTTTAAAAAAAAATCTATGTTATTATTTCAGTGTTCTTGTCATTATGAAATGTACTGCACATCTAAAGTTAGTTTAAAGATATAATAAAAGAAACAATGGTTAGATGGGCTCAGAATATGGGCACCCATTGAATTACAAGCCTGGGAAAAAGCTTGTAAAGTAGATATAAAATTTATGCCAAATCTAACTTAAGAGAAAACTTTTATCATGCTGCTCAGATGGTATGTGACCCCAGAGAGATTACAAAAAATAACTAAAAATGGGGATGCGAAGTGCTGGGAATGTGGGGAGAAGGTGGGTTCCTTCTTTCATATGTGGTGGACTTGTCAGAAGGCAAAGAAATTTTGGAAAGAAATGCATTATGAAATTCAAAAATTTGTAAAGTGAATTTTGAAATGATACCAGAATTCTATTTGTTGAATATGTTAGGTCAGAACAGAGAGATCAGAAGACATCAGAAAATATTGTTGTATTTGATCACGGCAGCAAAGTTGACATATGCCCAACACTGGAAAGGAAAGATAGAAATCAATTTAGAAGAATGGAAATTAAAAGTCCTGGATATGGTAGAGACTGAAAAATTAGGAAATTCTCTGAAAAATAAAACTATCCAGAACTCTGCAAGGGAATGGAAAGGGGTAATGGACTGGTTAAAAATATAAATTTATGAGGTGATAAAGCAGAAAAATTCTTTTGTGTAAAAATGAAAGATAAGGTATAATTCAACTCGGGAAAAATAAATATGGACGTGGGGGTGGGTGGATGGGATATATCCATAATAGTGGTGTCTATCCAGCTATTTTATCTGTGAAATACCAATAAAATTTTCTTTAAAAAATAAAGTTAAAGTCAAATTTATCTACAGGTTGTCATTTCTGAATCAAAAATAACATTTCCAGAGTACAAAAAGCAAATATATATCTTTGGAAGCATCCATTTACAGAGCAAAACAATGCATTCAGAATATCAGATATCAAATGACAGTCAAGAGGAAAGGAAAAAAATTGGTTGTAGTTATGCTTGTAAGTTTGCTCACAAGTTAACCCAGATGAATGATACTTAAGTGACATGGAAAAACATACGCTGGTTGTTCATTTACCAGTGAGAAGAAAATGGGCCATTAAAGTACAGTTTGATTTTTTTGCGGGTTCCCCTCCAGACCTGCTCATCATTGTAACTTCTGCTGCCAGCGAAATATTTGATAGTTTTGGGCAAATGCAACCCTCAGAGTCATTTCTTTTACACCCTGGCATGTTAAAATATTGCAGTCTCACCAAGCTAGCTCTCCTGGTCCTTGAACCATGGCAAACATATGCCTTTGATATTTTCTTGGGAAATAACCTACATAAATCTAGTCAGGACAAATGGTCTCTGATCCTGAAAATAACTCTGGCATTACTGACGTTAGAAACCAACCTGCTCCCTCAGCCTTTGCTCAGGCATCCATCTGGAGTCAGTTAGCCGATCTCATGCCACTCTCTAATGGCCAGGAGAGAGAACTTAACAGGTCAGCGTATGGTCTCTGGGCGCAAAAAGATCTTTAAAATGCTCCAAGAAGAACTTTGAAAATCTAATGACAAATAGCACTCTACTTGCAATTAATATTTTCCCCAACAACAAAGGAATAAATAAGTCACATTATTACTGTAGCATCCCTTTTGCAGTGCAATGTTTCCTAATTTTAGTATTTGCATAGTTATGGAGTATGGCTGGGAATGAGAATCTTCAAGTATTTTAGTCATTGCATGTAAAGATTTTTAAAAATTGCTATAGGAGAAACAAATATTTCTGCACAGTGTTCTCCCTATATGCGAATTTCCCAAGATTTCCTGGAGGATATTTTTTCTTCCAGAAATGTACATGGGCTTGTCTTTCTCTGCAGAAAAATCCTCCAAAACACTTTGGGGTGTTCAAAAACTGGGAAAGTACTATGTGAAAGCCACTCTCCTCTATTACCCTTCCCAGCTTCTGGAATACCCAATTTCAACCAGGGAACAAATAACATCCCTTGGTGTGGTCTCACCAAATGGTGGGAGGAGTATTAGCCAGTCATATACACGGGGCTTCATGCTCGGTTGTTTGTAATATTGTCCCAAGCCATTACAGATATGTTCTGCACCATAGACTAGTGGCATGTAGCGTTCAATAGATTGTTTTAAAAGAATTCAGAGGAACTATTTAGTTAATTTTAGATGGCGTTCCAGTTCTGATTCCTTTAGGGAAAAAAAATACATACTTGCTTGAAAGTGGCGTGCAATTTGACCTGAAGAAATTACCGTTTGTCCCTGCTGATGCATGGATGAACAACTTTGTAAGTCAGCTTGAAGCCTATTGATTCCACACTTAAGACCTCTGGAGGAACGGTTGGGAACATTAAGGGCCAATTCTGCAAGGATATAAATATGTGTGCACGCGCACACACACACACACTCGTACATATCCTGGTAGTCATAAAAGAAAATCAGGATTTCCCCTGGAAGTTTTATTGGCTGCATACAGGGCAATTCTGCCTAGGATTGTTCACTCTGTAATGTGATTTAAATTCTACCTTTTTGAAAATTTATTTTTAACAGTGGAATTCGTATTGAATATATTGGAGGCAATCTTAAGGGGAAAAATTGTCCCAGCAGCTTATCCTAATCAGCTTCGCAGGAATCGTAATATATACGGTAGCAGGAAATCTTTAGCTGATTTAGGAACTTGGTGCTTTTCTCAAACTAAAGACTCTCCTGTATATTTCATATTAGCTAATCAGTTCAGTGTGGGGAAGCAATATTTAAGCAAGCAGAAAATCATTAGATGATTTACAAAATGCTGAAAACACAGATTGAGAATACGGGGCTTCTTTGGAAAGAGAAGATGATTTAATTATTCTCTGCTGCTCAAAACATTCATCTTGGTAAAAATTAAAGTTGTGGCAGGCAGAAAATTGTCTTCCATGTTAATATTTGCTGAAAATGAACAAATGGCACATTGTCAATTGGTTTCCATTCTTGACTTTAAAAAATGTATTCTCCTTTTAAAAACACAGTAGTTTTTCACAGCTAATAAGGAAAAATTCTATAAATCTGCAAATAGTTTATAGCTTAATTTGGGAAGTTCTATATCTTTGTCATTTAGAATTATTTTCAAGCAAGCCTCTAAAAATGTTCAGTTTTTTTTTCTCTTGCAATAAAGTAAGACTTGTAGTTAAGGCATTTCATTTAAAATCACTCCCAAAGTTTCAGCCTGATTATAATAGTTTTCCCATATTTTCATAAGGCAATGGGACACAGTTACTAAATCAAAGTGGAAACCATGAAATCATTTTTTGACATGTCTGTCTTAATGCTGAAAACAATCTCCTTATCCCAAAATACTCAGTGCAAGCTAGAGATGCTTGTGTGTTTGTACTGATGATCTGATCTGATTTGCACCTCCCAGGCTAATGTTTGGATCAGACCGTATGTTGGAGAACTTCAGGTCTTCACAGTGGTGGTTTCCCCATTACATAAAGTGCTTCTGTTTCACTTGGCTGTTTTCATCAAAAACTTTATGAGGGCCTGGAAAACTGGCTGTTGGATCTCCTTCGACCAAGTCAGTCACATGAACACACTTTGAACACACATTCACCAGAATTCACTTAGCAACATATGCATGTGTAAGTTCCCTAATACGTGTGGATCTCCTTGGTAGTTCTTTCCTCCCTGCACAGTGTCCAAAGCCCTGAAGTCAGATCATATAAGCATGCATGATCAATGAAGTCTCTGGCTACCCCACAGCCAGACATAAAACAGTTACAGAAATGCTCAGACTCATAGAGAACACCAGCAATGTCACTGCTGATATCATCATTGTGTGTCTGGCTACGGAGAGGTAGCCGGAAGCTTTTCCAGTCCTACCTGCTTGCCGCAAAGCATGAAATGGACATGTGAAGCAGTTTCAGGGCTTTATAGTGAGGGGGAGCACATGGTGCAGCATAGCACAGATCCACAAGAGAGTAGTGGTTTGAATGTCAGACTAGGACCAGAGTTCAAATCCTGGGTTGCCCATGGAAACTCAATGAGTGGTGTTAGACAAATCACACTGTCTCATTCTCAGAGGAAAGCAAAAAATCTTTCCAAGAAACCCCATAATAGAGTTGCCTTAGGGTCACTATAAGTTGGAAATGACCTGGAGGCACTCAACAACAGTGCAGATATGTACGCTATGCTAAGGAGATGTTGGATTGAAGCCATGATCTACTCTGTTTGTGGAAGATAAGCAGGATTGGGCCTAGTTAATACTTGGATGGGGGCACAATGGGAAATACTAAGAGTATCCAGGTAACTCAGGGAGAAATTCCTACCTGAAATCCTGGAGACTCATTGAGGCCCATCAGAGTGATTGATAATGCACTAGATAGACCAATGATCCCAATCAGAATAACACAGCTTCCTGTGTTCCTACAACTAAGTTCAGCCCCATTGCATTCAGTGGGCTCCTCCAAGCATAAAGATGGGCTCCATTTTTCTCACTTCAGATTGTTGATGGCCAAGTGATCCAAAGCAGTTTTCAAACATATCAGTATGCTGTGTGTAGTGCTTGTCTGAGCTGCCCAGTGTGCCATTGTTTCGTTCTTTGGATGTCTGTTGCTTTGTGAGAGATTATATGAGCATTAGAATTAATACTAACCCCAATGCTACTAATAGCGTATGTATCCATCGGATTTCTCTCTTCTCTGAAAATTATGATGTAGTGCTTTCTTCAAAAAGGGTTCAACTTTTCCACTGATCAGGGATCCAAAAACAGTCGCCACTTGGGAAACCCATGAGTAAGGCAGCAATTCTGTTAGGATCTTTTTTAAAATCAAAGGTTTCCAGATCTATAGATTCCTTCATTAATGTGTGGGAAGAATTTGTGATTTTTTAAAAAAATCAAATGTGGGAAAAATAAAATTAACAAATTTGCCCATCGTTTTGTTTGTTTATGTGGCAGCTTTAAAAAGCCAATGTGATTCTAAGCTGCATCAATAGGATTATCATGTCTAGGGTGAGGGAAGTATGAGAGTCACTTTATTCTGCTTTGGTCAGATCTCACATGCAGTACTGTGTCCAGTTCTGTGCACCACAATTCAAGAAGGATATTGACAAGCTGCAACGTGTCCAGAGGAGGGCAACCAAAATGATAAAAGGCCTGGAAATCATTCCCTATGAGGCCCAGCGGAGGGGGCTGAGTTTGTTTAGCTTGGAGAAAAGAAGATTAACATGATAGCCATATTTAAATATTTGAAAATATGTCATACAAAAGATGGAGCAAGCTTGTTTTCTGCTGCTTCAGAGACTAGGACATGAGACAATGGCTTCAAACTACAGGAAAAGAAATTCCACTTAAGCATTGAGAAGAACATCCTGATAGTAAGAGCAGTTTGACGGTGGAATGTGCTGCCTGGGAGTAAGGTAGATTCTCCTTTGGAAGTTTTTAAACAGAATCTGGATGGCTATTTGTTCAGAATGTTTTTCTTGTGCATTCCTACACAGTAGGATGGGTTTAGAGTAGGTAGTCCTTGTAGTCTGTTGTCCACTTCTGTGATTCTATGATTCTTGTCTATGGGTCTATGGATCTATGATTTCATTTATATTTCAGTTTTCTCCTGCTATGGCACCCAAAGAGGCTCACAAAAAGAATCAATTAAAACCAAGCAATGACATTTTAAAAACTATTACATGTTGCCTGATTAAAATTGTATAAAAAGTCATCTAAAGACATTCAAAAGTTAAAAATAATGCACATTATACTCCCATAAGAAGCCTTTCTGTGGGAAATTATACATTAAAAAGTCTGCTTAAATGAAACTAATGCTTTGAGTGTTCAGCTCTTCTAAATTCTGTCTTTGAATCTCTGTGAATTTCAATCACATCTGTGATGCTGAATTATAGTTACCACTTTTTAAAAGGCTCACCATTTTGAGCTCTTGCATAGCAGGCAGGTACAATATATTGCCTGCTCTGTTCAGGGA
This sequence comes from Iguana delicatissima, assembly GCA_948472985.1. Taxonomy (NCBI): domain Eukaryota; kingdom Metazoa; phylum Chordata; class Lepidosauria; order Squamata; family Iguanidae; genus Iguana; species Iguana delicatissima. Next base: position 639,744 of record CAOKZL010000913.1, read on the forward strand.
ATAGTTGACCAAAGCAAATGATTGAGGTTTGTTTTTTTGTTTTTGTTTTTTAATGAGAACTTACTGAAGCTCACACATTTCCTCTAAGTGTGGGAGAAACTGAAACAGATGGATTATCTATGTTACATTTTCTCAGCCATTGGTTCTCCAGCTGTTTTGGACTTCATCTCTCAGAATACCTAACCATGGGCCATGCTAGCTAGTGCTTCTGGAAGGTAAAGTCCAAACTATCTGGAGAACCAAGGTTGAGAACCATTGTGTCTAACCATACTTGCTTCTTTTGCCATTTTGTTGCCCTATGCGTTAATTACAAAGATCAGAGTGTACTTCTCACTGAAGAAGGGAAGGACAGCTTATCAATTGTGGTGTTGTCCTTAGAACTACACATTATCCAAAAAGGAAAATCCTCTTCCACAACACACCTTCTGTTGCACTTGTACCTATGGCTGTGCATCCCAGATTGTTTATGGTATGGATTCACAACTGTGTTAGCGTTTATTACTAAGATTTATCCTGGTAGCAGTGCTTCGGACCTGTCATACATGAGTCAAAGATCTCATTTCAAAGAGATAACTATTTTGTTTTGGATTTGTGTCTTTGTCACTGTTTTGTAAATTATAGAGTGACATGTTTACCACTGTTATGATTCTTGTGGGGAATTTCATATCTTGAGAAACAACAACCCCCTGACAGGTTAGTTGTTTGTGGAATACTTCCTGACTGCCAAGTATTCTCTGTATATTGCTAGTGTGTGAAAGAGTGTCTCTGTATGTATGTAGAATCCAAATATTTATCTACTAAATACTGAAGAAGCTGGTAAAATTTATGGGCCAGCTGACTAAGGAAGATGCATATCTTTCTGAGCCAGGGCATTTTTAAAATTGGGTCAAGATCACAAACACCGTCCCTGTTCCTCACTTGCAGAAAAAAATGGAATGCACAAATATAGGATGGGGGACACGTGGCTGGAGAACAGTATGTGTGAAAGGGATCTAGGAGTCTTGGTAGATCACAAGCTGGATGTGAGTCAGCAGTGTGATGTGGCAGCCAAGAAAGCCAATACAATTCTTGGCTGCATCAAAAGGAGTATAGTGTCCAGATCAAGGGAGATAATGGTACCCCTCTATTCTGCATTGGTTAGACCTCATTTGGACTACTGTGTTCAGTTCTGGGCACCTCAATTCAAGAAGGATATTGACAAGCTGGATCATGTCCAGAGGAGGGTGACCAAGATAATGAAGGGTCTGGGAGCCATAAAGCCCTATGAGGAGCAGCTTAAGGAGCTGGATATGTTTTGGCTGCAGAGCAGAAGGTTGAGAAGGGACACGATAGCCATGTTTAAGTGTTTGAAGGGATGTCATGTTGAGGAAGGAGCGGGCTTGTTCTCCGCTGCTCCAGAGACTAGGACAAGGAGCAATGAATTCAAGCTGCAGGAAAGGAGATTCCATTTGAACCTCAGGAAGAACTTCTTGATGGTCAGAGCTGTCCAGAATATGATGCCTCAGAGTGTGGTGAAGTCTCCTTCTTTCGAGGTTTTTAAACAGAGGTTGGATCTATTGGGAATGCTTTGATGGGTGTTTCTGCATAGCAGGGGGCTGGACTGGATGGCCCCTGTTGTCTCTTCTAACTCTATGATTCTATGATTCTATGTTCATCTGATGATCTGTAAAAAGCCTGTAACAGTATAGGAACCCTACTCTTTTCAAAGAGATAGGATTAGGAGAAGTACATTCCAACTAAGCCAGGCACCAATTTCATCCATCTTGTTCAGTCTAAGAAGATTTGGGATAGAGGACACCGATTAGGACACTGGCATCAAAACTAACACCATAAGACCCACTTCTATGTCATGCATTATCTGAACATGTGGGGGCAGTGACCCCTTGCATAGAGATGGCATCTACCTTTAAACTATTTTCAGTTTTGCCACCCAAATTTTTAACTCTGGGTATAATTTGGAACTAATTTCTACTAGCAGGCAGAAGTTGACTACTCACTGAAACTTGCTTCTTTATTAAACCTGTTTAGGAGCAGGTTGCGAGCAGTCATATCCTGATTATTCAATGCTACAGGCTTGGCAGACTCTTTATTTTAGTAGAATAAAAATGTCTAACAGTAATACTCCTCAAATTAAATACAAACAATCCAGGCTGCATGACGAATCCTTTGTTTGATGGGTAAATGGTGATTTTCAATTGAATTCCACTTGTGGAACAGATGGAATTTTAAATCATTGAGGCTATATGCAGGCAGGAAACACAAAAACAAATTGGTTGAAAGGCAGGGAATCTAGTTCAGGTACTAGAGTCGCAACATTTCAACACCAGTGGGAGTTGGACTTATTCTGCTCTAGCTGGGCTCATTGTTCAGTAATGTGAATCTTGATTTATTTAACAACATAAGTCTAAAGAATGCTGGAGAAGGGGAAATTAGATGTGATTTACACCATGTATTGTTTGAGCGTAAGCCGCTGCCTAATAGAGGACAGCAAGATTCTCTGTTTTTCTAATACAATATGTGATCCCTGAAGTATACGTATAGCTTTACATGTATTTTTTATTTCATCAGTGCATTTTGCCATATGGGAAGGAAAAACTCTAGATTTCCTACAGCAGCATTGTTAGAGTTGCACTATTTTCTGGAATATCATTGTCCAGAAAGTTTCCTAGACTCCATAAGGGATGGAAAAGATTTTGAAGAGTTGATATTCTTGATTAAATTATCTTTTTTTTAAAACACTTTCTGAGACCTGCCCCTTGCCTTGAAAATTCTCAGAGCCAAATGGCTTGAAGCCCCCTCTAAGGGAAACAAAATGCATATAAGCCCCACAATGATTTTAGAAATGTGCACTGTTAAAAAATGCAGACTGACAAAAAATACACACAGATAGATTTTGCTCAAAGGTTAAAACGCATAGAAAATTGCATACATTGGGAAACACGTGTACAGAAAACTGGCACGGGACCTGGAATTTAGATCAGAGGAAGAAAAAGTCTTATAACTTGAAAAGAAAAAAAGACAGAATGAGAATGTAGGTGGAGTTTGGAGAAACACAGTGAAATTAATGGTGTAGCCCTTTTCAAGTGTTCTAATCATGTTTGTTCAACATGTGTGCTAGCCCTGCTCTCCCCATTGTCACTGTGCTCATATGGAGAGGACTGAGGAGGACAGACTTAGGCCATTTCCTCACTACACTCTTTTAGTGCTGTTATCCCACTTTCAATATCCTGTGGAATTCTAGGGTTTGTAGTTTACTGAGGCCAAAGAGCTTTCTGGCTGGGAATTCTAAAGGTTCCTCCCTAAACTGCAAACCCCAGGCTTCCACAGGATATTGAAAGTGGAATAATAGTACTATAACAATGTAGTGCAGAAGTGGACATAGGCCCTTTCCACACCTTACCGTTTTCCGATGCTGGGATGCGGAGATCACGCGAGCAGCCTCCGGCGAGAGGCTCTCACATCCGGGGTCCATCAGCTCTGCACGAGCTACCTGCTCGTGTGAGAGCCCTGCTCTTCCTTCTGCAGTGCAGCCTGGAACTTTCCCAGGCTGCACTGGGGCAGGAAGTGCAACTGGCGCAGCTCCGGATGCTCCACACACCAGGTGAGTGTGCGCGGGGCCCGGGAGCAATGTGCAATTGTGCACCATTTTCAACTTTTAGCTGAAAATGAAAAAGTGTGCATCGGCGCCTGCCAGCCCCTGGAGCATCATACGATTGTGAGTGTGTCATGCGGATCACTCCTAACAGTCGTGCAATGCTCCAGGCCCTCTTTCGCATGGAAAACACCATGCAAAAAGGGCTATAGTTTTCAGAAGGAGAATTTTCTCATAATGGCCAGGATATTCCATTCAAGTGTTGTCCAGTTGCACAAGCACTGGATCCTTTTCAAACCTTATGCAACAGGGTATGCTGTACTGCCTTGTATAAGTCTAAGTGCCCTGCTGTTTGATTCACCCCACTGGCTGGGCACAGCTCTGTCCTCATCTTAACATTTAAATGACTACTGACTGCCCAAACAGGGATGCCATCACTACCCTGCTAGGTCTCCAGATGCCAGAACAGCAAGGATTGGATGCTTCAGTCCTCCCAAGATCCAGTATAAGTCCACTAGTAAGTCCACTTTTATTCTACCAGTATTATACTGGATCATACCCAATGTTCTCCACATTTATGTTAGAGCAGTGGGGAAAAATACCACCCAGACCATTCTCTTCTATAGTGTTGAACAACTGACAAAGAATGTCCAGGGCAAGCTGTGAGGTTATTGATCTCTAATACATTTTCATATGCTGAAACTTAATATGTAAGCTTTGGTTGTTTCTACAACAGCTAGAATACAGTTTCTTTTCAGGCACATTATAGTAATGCAATGTGAACCACCATTATGTTTTGCTTTTCTGTTGATATAGGTGTTATTTACTTAGGGCTTTCCCTGGAAAATGGATGCCTGGCCTACACAGTTTGAAGACACCAGCCATTCAGTTTTCCCTAAGCTCAACACAATGGCTGTAAATGAAAATAACATACTTGTTTCACCAAAATGTGTCAGCATGCTAGAAACCACTTTTTAAAATGGCTTTTGTCTGACACAGGTTCAGTGCAGTTTTCAGCCTGTGCAATTTTGGTTTGAAGTTTTGTCATGCATGAATCAGAGCAATGTGTTCAATAGACTAAACAGAAGTTAACAGAACTGATGAATTGTTAGTTAAATGCTAAAAGCCCGAATTTGATCTTGAACATTTCATTGCAGAGCTCAGGTTTTCTCTGTGTGTATGTGAGTATGTCTGCACACAGGTATGCATACTAGTGCGGTGTAGTGTTTTGTGTGTTAAACTAAGGCCCTTTCCACACGGGCATATTGCCCGCTCTAGGGCGACCTCTCCAGGAGGTCTTCTTCACCACAGGGTGTGCTAGTGCAGTTGGAAAAAGTGAGGCTCTACACCTCAAACCACTCTAGCACAACCACGGGGGTGGCGCTGCGAGTTTTATAAAAACCACCTTCCCAGGTGGTTTTTATAAAATTACCCTGCCC